>CM022486.1:27405774-27500273 GCA_011952105.1 Coreoperca whiteheadi | reverse complement strand
GTGTGTGTTGTTTTTGTTTTTCTTTCTTTCCTCCTCCCTCCCCCTTTTTTTTGCCTAGTGTTTTCTTCTCCCCCCCCCCCCCCCCCCCCGGTCAACTCCATCAGCTCCCATGGGCTCAAAGGTCAAAGAGGAAAGCACTAGGACTTATTATCAGTCTGAAATGATGCAGCTGTTCGCGGCTGATAAAACGGACGACGACTAGGCGCAAATGAAAAGGGTAATGAAAGTACAGAAAAGTGCAGGTTTAACAGGCTTCAGTCAGGATAATGGAACTAAAGCATCCTCTTCTTCCCACAATTCCTGCACTGCCAGGCTGATGGATGACTATTCCACATTTCCATCGTATTCACATACACTGTAAAAGGCTTTTTTCTCACCTTTGAAGCTAATTTAACTGACGCTGTCACATAAATACACAACCTGCGATTCACATATTCCTACGGAAACCTGAAGAACACGCAGGGAACAAAATCTTATAGTGCTTTCAGAATAGAATTAATGACACACTGCAGATTGCTTCACCCCTACCCCCACCCCACCACTCCTCTGTTCCGATACAGGCACAGGTCTTCTCTGGCTGTCGTGGGCCTCGCGGGGATTGGCAGTTTAATTAACTTCATATCTCCGTGCGCTGCTGGAGCAGCTGCTTCTCTCTGCACAAGAGGAGTTATGCGTGGGAGATGCGATCTTCACTTCTGTTACTAAACTGTGCTGGTTTAATGTACCAACACAGAGTCGCGCTGAGATCGAGAGTGGTCACCAAACTTGGTGGTGAGCTAGTTTAATTGTCCAGGTAGGTGCCGTTTGCAGTTGATGATAAAGCACTGAAATCAAAATGGTATCACCCAACTTCTATGCTGGTTTTACAAAAACTTGCATCATGTTGCATCAGGTAGGACATACTTACTCAGTTATTTTTTTCTTCTATTGGACTGATCACTGACATTTTTTTAAAGATGCATTAATTACATTTATTATACTAAAAATGGATCATATTACTACATGTAACATGCAAACGGTCACTCATACTGACTAACTCACGGAGAATTACTACCCAACTGTGCAGTTCCTCAGCCTTTTAGCCTATTTTAGCTAATTGTTTAGGGTTTCAGCCCAAAATCTCCACGGTCATCTCCCTTGTTTCCAGCAGAAGAAGGCAGCTGTTTCCTGTGAAAAAGCTCTATAAACCCACTGTACACTACCTGCCCTGCACCAAACAGTAGACAGACACAGTTAGTGACTAGCTTATTAACATAGTGGAGCATTTTAGCAGCTAAAGAGCCTGATGTTTTTCTCTGGAGTTGGTGGAGACCAAAACAGAGCTAAAATACATTAAATATGAGACAGTTTATTAGTCATTAGGAGAACTACTCATCCTGTCACAACAGTTATATGTTTTCTGTGGCTCTCTGAGTTGCATTACGGGAAGAGGTAGGATCCAGTGTTTTTGAAGCCTGACCCATACTAAAGACCAAAAGTCAGGCTGTCATCACTTGCTTTAAGTTTGACTACTCGTTTTGTATCGTGTTACTCGCATGTCCCAAAACTTTGTATAAAAATAATTAAAGCTTTAATTTGCCAGGTGGACGGAAACAGGGCTCCACCTGAATGTAATGTTGCTCTGTGTCTTCTAGACCAGTAAAAGTCATGCTCACACATTCGCCACAACAACTTCGTAAATTGATCAAATGTTTTCGGCTGGTGCTAATCTCGTCTCGAGTGCTAATGTTGTTTGGTGACATGTCTTTGTCACCCCCCCGACATTATACACAATCTGAGGCAAAAGAACGTTGCATTTGCACAATAGATACCTCATAATATAATGACCAGATAGCCATGAACTTATCCCGGCACATTCATGCCCCCAGGGATATAAAACCTGATTGGTTGGATCTAATTAGCTTACCACCAAATTTGACATTTTTAGCCACTTTGGGAATCACAAGGCAGAAATGTTTTTATCTCTCCATAGCTGAGCCTTCTCCAATAGTAAAGATGACAAATAAGACCCTTGCCAAGACACAGGTACGTGGACATTTAACCCCTGATAAATATATGTCTTGTCAAAGCCGACACTGGACAGATCCCCTCTTGTCCTCCCTTTCTTTCTGTCTCTACAACACACAAATGCAAACACGAACCTCTCATTTACCACGTGACAAGCAGGTAAACAAAAGTAAGAAGTGCGTTTTCTTTGACGCAGAAGACAACAGTCAATCTCTCAAAAAAGATCTCCCTTCCTTCTTAAGAGACTGATCAATTGAATCAGATTTATTTGTTTCCCCTGTTTTCAGGGTGGTGCCCCGGATGAGTGTTACTTAAGGATTTGATGTTAAAGCAGTTGCTTCGCTACACCACACACTGCTGCTAAGGTACCTAAAGCTGAAAACACGTACAATGTTGCTAAAAACCCTAAATTATTTGCCCTTAACCCCTAACATGATGGACAGTGGTGACCACAGTCCTCTCTGCTCTGGCCAAGATCAATATCTCTCGGCAACATCATGTAATTACCATCGATAGCTTCATTGACCCACTGACAAATAGTCAGATGGCCTCATGAAATCCGGTGTGCAGTAACTGAGGTGGTTATTTGTTTTCTGGTAGCTTGTAGTGTACTGGCACTATGCCGTGAAGTCACACAACTACAAACAAAACATTTTTAATTTCAATCCACTTTCTGAAATTGTAATATTGTCTATGGTATTTTTCATTCTTTTATTTTGTTTAATAAAAATACTGCTTTATTTGCACTGGACAAAACTCAACTTGGCCTGGTTGTTAACCTGTTCAAGCAGTTCCTGACATCTGCAAAGTCTGAGATCACAGCAGCGGTGATGGAGCGACTAGATTTGGAAAGAAGAGATGGCAGACCTCTGTACCAGGACTAGAGCTGTGAAGACATTAGGTCAACATTCATTACAAAGATATTTCCTTATTTTAGTCCTTTCTCAGCTACGACACTCTCATCGCCTACCTTATCGAGAATGAGGGCAAGAGAAGGAAGAGAGAGAGAGAAAGCAGGAATATCTGTAATTAAGCTGCGCTGGTTCTTAATTAAATACTGTGTGGTTTAATTAGGAAAATTATCACTGAAGCTAAATCCATCTTTACAGATGTTCCATCAGAGGCTTTGTGGAGGGCGGGAAGTGGTGAGAGGGGGGTAGTGGTGGGAGTCAGGGGAGGGAGGGCAGGGCTAAAGAGCCGGTCAGCCATTGCTCAAATGTAATTTCCTCCCATTGTCCAGAATAGTCATTTCCATTAAGGGGAATTGAAAATATGAGGCAATTAGAGGACAAGTTGTTCTTCAGTTTAGGGCCTGACATGAGTCGAGTGACTGAAGGTGAGATGGTAGATAGGAGGGAGCGAGGGATGTCTGGGGATAATTCCAAATCAATTAGGATCACCACTATCAAACAGCAGCTGGAGGAACCCAACAAGAGGTAAGGCAGGGACATGAGGGTGTATAGTGAAGGATGAACACAGCAGCTTGAATGCTTACAAGGGGCCTAAAGGCTTGAGGTCGACGATGAGCTATTGGTTGGTTAGTGCACTCGACACAAGTGAGATATCACACAGGCTGTTGGCCAGATTGCCATGAAATTTGCTACTGTTATTCATGTCCCCATAGAAGACTGAGATAACATTTGCTGAGCACATCTATGCTCCCCGGAGAACAAACCTTTTTGACTTTGGACACCCCCAGGTCAACATTACAGTAGATTTTATAGACACTGTAAAATGATCGCAGGTATTAATAATCGACCCTACTGTAAGACAGAACTTAATGAATGCAATATAGAGTTTTCCACAATTGTTCAGTATCAATGATGGCATTGTTCAATGTTCAGTGCTATTATTTTATAAATGACTTACTCCTACAATATCTCTGCATGGCAACCACAGTATGGTCAAGGTTTGGCACTAAAATCAATGAGCTGAAACTCACTATGAAACTCCGTAAAGCAGAGGGCTGTAGGTTCGTCACAATGAGCGACCCCCTTTCACATTGTTTTCACATTATGCCAGGGCCGGGAATCTAACATCTGTTGCTACTACTACTGTTGCTACTGCACTCCTTCCCTTTACACTTATTTAAATCTACTTATATTTATTTGTATCTATTTTTATAACTCTTGTGAAGTTGTCCTGCGCATTGCACTACATTTTTGTACCTTGATTTATGTCTTGTTTTGTACCTGTCCTTGTATCTTGTTGTTGCACCTTATGTGTAGTCTGAATGTTTAGTCATGTGTAGTCATTCATTCTTTTGTTTTGCACCAGGGACCAGGAGGAACACAGTTTCGGTCCTCTATGTACTGCACTGCACTGTGTAAAATGGACTGTACTTGTATAGCGCCTTTCTAGTCGTCCAACTACTCAAAGCGCTTTCACACTACATATCACATTTTACCCAGACACACACATTCATACACTGATGGCAGGAGCTAACTGCCCATCAGTACAATTTAAACTAATCATTACATTTACATTTATGTTTTCACCTGCTCTCTCTTTGTAACCACAGTAGAAAATGTATCCTGGCAACTCCAAACCTGTGCAACAAAAGGTCATGCTGGACACACAGGAGTGACACACTCCCATAAATTCTAAATTAATCATCCCAACAATATTCCGCAGAGTTATAGGCTACAGTAGAAGTTAGATACCCTCACCTATGTCAAACACGTACAAGTTCCATTGCACTGTTTCAGTATGGCAAGTGATTCTGGGCAACTGAAGACTAACACGTTGGAGAACTGAGGACTGATGCAGCATTCTGGGCTCTGCTGTTGTCTGCCCCCCTTACAGCAGCTTACTCAGAGACCAGGAGTAGAAAGGGTCTATAATCCCTGGCTGCGCAGGGCCTCAGTCCCTGCTACAGGGATTAAAGTAGCACAAATACAATGCTGCTGATAATGATGTGCAAATAAAGGTATTTAAAAAGTGAACTGTAACACAGTCACTTGAATGAAAAAAAAGATGTGGTTTACAGCTTAATTTTCCACAAACGAATATGCCACTTCATATTCATCTGTAAGTATTGAAATTATAGATAGGCAAATTTAGGACGGGAGCATTTTTTGCTAACCAAGCAAATGAAACAAAAACATATACAGTATATGGTCAGCAAGTACACGGTAAATTACTTTTTGATTGCCCTGGACAAATCTCCCAGCAAATATCCTTTTTATCCTCCCAAAATTTAGATGGCATTTTGTGGAAGGAGCTAATTTAAATTCAGATTAGGTGAAGGTTTGGTGCCCATCCTGCAAAAGATGAGCAGAGTGAAGCAAATTGCAATGGATTCAATCTGCCTATTTTTATAGGCCCGTAAATGAATGCAAATGAGATCATTATGGTCCAAAAGTCAGGTTTCTGTAAAATGCTGCGAGTGCTCTGAGCTGTCTGATTAAGTATGCAGTCACACCTGAATCAGTGTAACAAACAATAAAAAGACATGTCTTCCTCTACCCGAAGAAATAAAATTGCTCACAGTGTATAACAGCATTATATAAAATCCATTACAGAGAGACCTCTGAAAACTCATTTCAACCTGAAACTGCCAGCCCCTTTCATCGTATTTATGAGGTGAAACACGTCCTGTTAAATAAAATGCTATATATTATTCCCTTCTCCTCCTGACTTGCATGTGCTGGCTTGTGTTTGCTCTTGCCTCCTTCCCTTCATGTGGGCCACCTGGTGTGCAACCGCAGCAGTCCTGATCATTTTAACAATGTGTGTCTAGACACTGCGCCGTTCATCGTCATGAAAGCCTTGTGTGTGTGTGTGTCACTGGCCGTCTTTTCTTCTCTCGGGGGGGAGCTTTACTCACCACAGCGCATCTGAAATCCCAATAGGTTACCTCTGACAAGCTGACCCACCATGGATTTTTCTCAGTCCCCTGATGGTAGCTTAAAAGCCGATCTTTTCCCTCCTCACCATCAAAGATGAACCAGGGAGGACAGGACAAAAGCTGCGGCCAGCCTTACCGACCTTTCTCTCCCACAAAGACAGGTCAACCCGTGTAAAATTGTCGATTTGTTTTCCTGATGACTGACATGACCCCTCAGCGTTCTCAAACCGAGCATGGCGGATTTCTGTAGACGTTCTGTACTTGAGTTAAAGCAAGAGGAGATAAACATCAACAGTGTGTGCGCGGACATGAGGATGAGCACTTAATTACAACAACTACACCTACGGGCTTTTGATGGAAAACTTTTTTACCCTTACTGTAATTGCTTTCTTCTTCATTTAAATGGAATATAGAGTATGTAGGCAGCGACACATTTTGCCAAATGATTAGTTACATTTATCCTCACAGTAAGCTGTGGAAACATCAAGGCGGAGAATACTACAGACGTGTGTTTCTGTTTTTCTCCATGTGTTTTGCTTTGTTGTTGTCAACATGGTTTGCTGAATGTAATATGATAAATGTCTCAGTAGACTTATTTTCTTTTTGTCTCAAAGATACACATGATCCATACCACCCACATTGCCACATCCATGTTTTTTTAATAAATCCAAACTTACTAACTACTAACATACTAACGTAATAATTGCTATGTTTTAACAAAAAAAAAATGTAGTTTAAGAAATAAAACAACTGTGTTATCTATTTTTGTTTCTGTATTGATTCAAAATGCCAATTATGGCAATTAAGTGAATACCACGCAAGGGTTATTGGGGTCATTATTACGCATGAATCCCAATATCAAACTTCAAAAGTTGTTTGATGTTTGTGTGGCCATTTTGCCATCAACGTGGGAATCATGTTAGTTCATAATGCAAGTGTTTAACCTTTGTAAAAAGGTAGCCATGCCCTATGCTGAATATAACCTAACCTTTAAGAGCTATTTCAGCATCAGCTTTCCTCAATTTCAAGTTCCCCTTACACTCTGCTATGACATTTTCAAGAATAACACCCACTAATAATTATGCTCTTGTATCTATTCCAAACTTGCACCTCCGCCTCAACACATTTCTCATTTGAGTTTTGGAGTCAACAGTTCCACAATTCATATTGTGCTGTCTTTGAATGTATTACTTTAAAATGAGTTGTGATTGCCCGCGGGGAAATGTTCCTGTCCCTTTGAGCTGCTTCCTGCATCCAGATGTAATTATTTCTGCTGGCTGCTTTGCAGACGTGAGGCACATGCATGATACTCCAGGAGGGTCATTTTAAGGACTTAAAAACAACGATAATTTGGGGTTCTACAGGTGATAAGGTTTTACATGATAGACAATACAATAGACAAGTGAACACAGCAGTACAAGAGCAGTACCTAAACCTGCTATTTCTGTAAGTTCCAGCAGATACTTCCTTCTTACTGAATGTCACTGAGTAATACGGCACCATTTTCAGACTGCTGGGGCAGTGCACTCTGGCCTAACAGATGGTCTCATTGGAATATGGTTTGGAGGGCTTTCAGTTGACACATATAGCAGACTCTGCACTATATGAAGCCTTTTTTTTCATAAACAAACACACACCTACAGTATACTGCCTACACCATGCATTCTCTTCCATATATATGTATAAATATGTAAATAGATGAAAACCAACACTTCAACCCTGCCCAACAAGGCACTGAGCTCGACCTTGACCTTTACCCACCCTTTACCTTGCATATCCTGAGCCCCCCCCCCCACCACCAATATTCCTGAAGTGCTTTTATAGGCTGTGTCAGGCTAAGAGGTGCTTAGAGAAGAAGCAGAAGTACAAGAAGATGTACTTGGTAATATACTTGTTTTTAACACTGTGTGCATTGTATGGCTACCCTATGTGTCCTGCATTCCTTCTAAGCCCCCAGGAGCAGCGCCAGGCTCGCGGGTGATTTTGCTGCAGTGGCCACAGTCGGCATTGCAAGTCACGTGACGCACACCGGCCAATAAAGACTTTCCCCATACGCAGTCGTTTCAATACAAATGGCTTTTAACAGTCAGCGTTTAGTTAAGAGGTTCTGCTGTAATCCTGGCTGTTCCGATGTGTTCGTGCTCTATTGTCCACAAAACGCAGAAGCCTGAGAAAGCCTGGAAAACTTATTTTTCGTAATGCACCTTCAAGAGACCTTCACAGGAATTAATGAGGCACCATCTTGAAACATAGTATCCAGTTCTCTTAATACATCCATGGTTTATCCAGAACTGTTATCGTGCACGTCTTCAGAAATGTACGAGATTCGTCCACAAGACACAGTTAATCCCATGACCAGTGGGGGCAGTAAACTAAGACGGGCCAGCAGCAGATTCTGAACAAACAACACACACTGTTTGCTGCTGCCGCTGCTTATTCTACCGTGATTTCAACATTAACAACATATTAACCTATGTGAGTGTTGCCATGCCTAGGTATGTTAATGTTGTGCAAGTTCTTAAGGAAAACATTCTCCTAGGGTTGGTTTTGGCCCTGATTTAACCGCTAGTGGATATACTTTTTAACCCTCCAGACACACAAGCTATGCTGGCAAATATGTAAACAATTCCGCTTGAGCTGCAGGTGCTTGCCTTCATAAGTGCGTTCCTTAAAAGCAAGTAAAGCACAAGAATGATCTTTTGCACAGACATCAGTGTTGCCACGGGAAGTGCTCTGGACACTAGAAAGGCAGCAGCAAGATCCCAGATGGTACACACATTCATGGTCGGGGATGAAGCCTAGGGATTTTGGAAAATCAAGCGCTGCATGCATGTCAAAATGTTCATTTATCCAGTGAAATATCTCAACATCTACTAGATGTGCTGGAAAGAGAATTTTGTACAGACATTTATGGTTCCCAGGCGACAAATCCTAAAGATTAGGAGGTTATTAGAACGGGGCACTGTTGAATGGATGGGCATTAAATTTGGTACAGACATCCATGTTCGCCACAGGATAAATTAAAATCACTTAGGTGATCCCTTAACTTTTCATCTAGTGCTACCATCATGTAAACATTTCAGTTTGTCCAATACTTTGGCTTATGACCAAATACCTGCCGAACTAATTACATTTCCATCTGCCTCAGCCATACTTTGTAGTGCTAATTAGCAAATGTTAGTGTGTGAACATGTTAAACTAAGATGTTGATCATGGTAAAATTCGTACCATTAGCATGTCATCATGTTTGTAAGCTGACATTTGCATTTAGGTGAAGGCACTGCTGCACCTAAGTACAGTCTCATAGCGGCTAGCGGCTGTAGACTCTCAGTCTTGTCAATAATAGGGAATGAAAAATAAAGAGTCTCTCAGTGTCGCTCTGGTATCAGCACTAGCCATTGGTCAACATGCTGTAAAGCCACTCAGGTAATGAGTACTGCTCTTCGTTGTGAACCCGGTGAACCTACCTGAAAGCCATGAGCTATGTTCACCTTAGGTCCTTTCTGGAATATATTTTGAACTCAAAGTCCCAGACGAAAGTGTGTAACACTGCAATATCACAGTTAAACCTACCCAACACCCTCACTTGCCCTATCTGACTCTCTGCTGCTGTTATTCTTCACACTTTAGTAGAGGCCTCGAGAAATATTGTTTACTTATATATTATAAAAGAACATATTTTAAGATGTTTATTTAAGTAAAAAAACACCTTATGATGAGTCAACACTTAAGTTGTGATGATGAGACAGACTTAATGCTCAGTTCTGCAGCCTGAACAACAATGTGCTCATTATATTTCTGCTCATGCGATGTGACAGCACTATATTTTGCACTGCCCTTTACAGCATTTGGAAGAACTGAATTCTTTTATGCACATGAATACAATTAGTTTAATTAGTTCACCCACATTTAAGATTGCAGAGCATCTCAATGTGGAAATCCCATTACAACTCCTGAATGTGCCACTCTTTCTTAAGATTAATTTTAGATAAGTCACTCTGATAATCACTAGGTGATAAAGGGGCCACTGGGAGCAAAGAATAATTCAGATACATAAATGACACACAAATGGAGTCTTCCCAGATATGTGGCTTAGAGTGGTGCTTTGACTAATTTCAGAGAAACTAGTCAAGTGCAGACAAACGCACTTCCACTGACAATTGAGTTGGCACACAATTCAGTTGATAATACATCTGTTAAGAGTGTTCAATTCTGGTAAATGAAGCAAAGAAGAGAAGTTCATCATTCCTATTTCTTATGAGAATCACTGGCTGAATCAAAGCTTATGGACATTCTACTCACTGGTTTCAAGGATGTCCTTGGATTAAAAGCAGATTTGCTAATTTGTTTGATTCACTTTAAATAAATTATTGTTGTTCTGAGCTAGACGTAGTTTGCTAAACAGTGACACCTGTTGCAAGATAAATTATAGTACTCTTCTAGTTCTCTTTCCTGTTAGACAGGAAGTTCAAAAGTAGGGGAGTTTACGGCAAAAAGCAGTAGCGTGTGGACAGTGTGACCCACGCCTCAGTCATGACCATCCTTTCTCTGCCAGTTTGTTGTTGGTCTCTACTGGTGTGTGGTGCGATCAAGTGTTTAGTTTACAGGATGGCTGGGTTATGGTCAGCTAGTGAGGCCCAGTAGAAGAGTATAAAGGTAATCGCTGTCGACTTTGCAATATTGCAACAATAAAACAATGGAAAAGAAGTCGAATAAGTGGTTTAGCAAAGCTAAAAAACATGTTAGCAACCTGTAGAAGCTGCAGCTAACGATGCCTAAAAAGTCCTCCAAACGGTTTTCTGCTCTGCCACCTGTAGAACGTTCAATGAAGCATATACAGTATACTGTATGTGCAATTTAGAAAGAAAACACTGGTGTGTTGGTGTGTAACGGACAGGTTGGCCAAGGAAAACAGCAGCAAATAGTGATGGATACATCGTAAGAGCTGTGAAGAAAAAACGCTAGTGACATCACCAACTACCGCCAGAAGGCAGGGGTGAACGTATCACTGACTACCATTCGCAGACATTGAGAGCAGAATTACAGAGGCTACACCAGAAGATGCAAATCTCTCATCTGCAGCAAGAATCAGAAAGGCGAGATTAGAATTTGCAAAGAAGTACTTGGTGAGCCAGAAAGGTTTTGGAACAAAGTTTTATGGACAGATAAGACCAAGATAACCATTTACCCATGTAATGGAAAGGCCGAAGTGTGGAGAAAAGCGGAGACGGCGATGTAACCTGCTCGCTACGTTTTAAAAGAGTCCTCACAGCCCTGATTGCTGTTAATGGCTGGGGGCCACAAACCACTGCCTAAAAGGTTGACGCCCACAAACGTCCCGAACACAGCAAAATAAGAGGAAGCTAAAATAAATACAGCCAGAGGGCAGGGTCATCTGTATCCGCAGATATAGATGCCGCCCACGCTTCTAGTGGGCCATAATTTGCTTTAAATTAATCTGTTACGTTAAATTAACTTAAAAATAGGGGTGGCTGAACCAAAAGGTGCTATGTTCTAAAAGTGTTAAACATATATGCATTAAAAACCATTAAATAAAGGCTGATCTACTCTTGTTTCATATTTATCCTTTGATTGCAAACCCAAATGTCCTTAATGTATGGCAAAAATAACAAACCTGACCTTGCTGTTCTCATTGTCACCAAGGAATCATCCTTGGGGGACCACAAATATCCATATAGAATTATTCTGGTCAGGAGTTGCTGAGACATCGTGCACAGGATGTACGTTGGATTACCTGACTGACTGTCCAACAGGCCTAAGAGTTTGCGGCATGTAAATACAGTTTATCTAGCAAAAGCTGTTATATTAATGTACAATGAAGCTAACGTTCTGTAGACTTTAACTTTGAAGTCGCGACCAATTCAATTGTGAAAGCATGAAAAATCAATGAATTTAAATGACCGTCTTATTTTCTGTTGTCAGGGGAAATGTTCCTCCATGCAGCAACATTTCTCAAAACCAGTGAGGAGGAATAAGTGCTGATTAGAGCCTGGACACAGCCTGGTACGCTTAAACAGGTGAAAGGTTTTCCAAATAGCTCCTCATTGCTGTTCTTTGGAAATTAATTTGGCTTCATCTGCCTCTCCTCTCTGGGACTGATGCTCACAGCGTCTTGGATGAAGCACTTTCTCTTTTGTTGAGAATATCGATCAATTGTTGAGAATTATTACATTTTGACGCAGCGTACCTGTTTTAACTGGAACCGCTTTTTTAACCTTTACTGCACTGGTTTACAGGAAACTCATAGACCAAGTTGCATGCGTTTTAAATCATCTCGCGTGATGCTACTCCACGCTATTGCAACTTGAGTCAGAGAGTGAGAGAATCTCACACACACAGAGAGATAGACGGGTTGGAGAAATAATTTCACATTGCATGCTCTAAAAGAGAACAGTAGAAAGCAGAAACAGAGTTTTTAAATCCAGAATGGAAAGACTTTTACATGTTCAATCTTCTCACAGGCAGTTCAAATCCATATGGTCCGAGGCTGTGGTGATTATTAAAAGCGGCAATGTGAAGCACCACTACGAGACAAAGCGCAGAGCATCTTCAGAGCAGGTTAACAAGGGGGATGGATTTTTGTCATTTTGCTAACAAGGGGGATGGCATCCCCCCTCATATTGCCTACTGCGTAGATGGTTTTACTTTGGACTTAATTGAAAGCCCTTGAAAGCCCTTGACATCTCATACAGATGCTCAAGGGTACCTTGCCAAGGGGCGTGACAAAACGTCAGTATTTGACGACCTGGGAATGAGAACGAGTTGGTTGACAAGGGTCGGACTGGGATCAAAACTGAGACTGGGATCAGACTGTTAATGTTATCACTGTCGCTAGCAGGCTGACATCACTAACATTATTTTTGAATAATAAATTTGTTAATGTAAAACGTTTTGCAGCATCAGCCCCGAGAATTTTTTTTCTCCTTGACCTTTTCTACTCTACCTTTTCACTTTTTCAGTTTTATTAGACATTTCATTTGTATTCTTAATTCGGACTCAGCTCTATCTGTCTTTATGCACTTCATTACTTGATTTGTTAACTCCATCAGACACACTGAAAAACATCTTATTTTAATTTAATCAAGCCATCAAGAACATAGTGTCCTCAAGTATCTAATAATGGTATTCAGCAATTATTTTATTAATAACATGTTTGTTCTGATTTCACAGTATTCTGAAATATCCCACTTCTAAATGTATGAATTTTCTACCTTAATTTTGAATATTAAGCATATAAAACCAATGTTTTAAAACAAATAAGGCATCATTGCGTGTAGTTCTGCTGGCATTTCAACACATAAGCACAATAAATTGAACACAGAATTATATATTTATTTTAAGATTAATAAAACCATCATCTGACAATTTTGACAAACTGATCTCAATGAAAAGTCATTAAGTCAACACATTCTCACTCCCAACACGTCAAATACGGCAGCTTGGTCAGTGGCCATTAGTCCCTTGACTAATCGATTAATACCCTAATTGTTTCAAACAGACAAGTCAGCAGTCCATAACTAGACTGTAATATAGTACTATACAGGAACGATAACTTGGAAACCCACGTTGAAATTGTAAAATAGTGCAGATTGCTCCTTTAGCTGTTAGCCAGCTGGGATGTCCACTGATGCTCAAAATCTCAAAGCTGTTACTGAAAGCTGATCCCTGTTTTTACAAGCAAGTGATATACAATATCATTAAGCATAACATTACTGTAACACATCAGTGCACTTGTGTTCAAAAATTCTTTCCTTCAGATCTTTACTGTAACACTGTAAATTTGATTACCCTCAGTGACTTGCATAAAACAAGTAGTCAACCCTATCACTGATGCCATGCACGTTTTGTTTAGCTCACACGAATCCAGACATCTTAAAGTTTAATTGGGAATTTTATGTCACCTGCAGGTGACAGGAGACGTATTATTCCCCTTTCAACACCTGTCGTCCACCAAGGTCGTCCTCAATAAGGCCCTGCACACCTAAGAAGGCTGCCTGATTTGCATGCATAATACAGCATTTCAATGCTAAATGCCTTGTCAAAAGGGAACACTTTCTTCAGGAAAAAAATAATGCCTCCAGTTCCAATAGCACAGCTGGGTATGTTCCATGTACTACAGGGCTATGGTGAGAGGTTTTCACAGAGCAGCATCTCCTGGTTTGTGATTTTACTGTAACAGGAGCACTGACAGCCTTTTCACTGCAGTGAGGAATGGCTAGGAGCTGGAGTTTGAATATTAATGAAGTGCTAAACTTTGAACAATATACTTGAGATATTAAAAGCCCAATGTTCTAAGTACTAATTGAAAGAGCTGCTTGCTCCAGGCAGCATATTTTCAGAAGGGAAATGAAGTTTGGTCACTGTGGTGGAGTAGAGCAGGGAATGAAATGCCATTTTAGCCCATTGAACGTGACATTTTTTCTTCCATCTACCTCCCTGTACCTCTCAGAGAGGAAGTCAGAGGCATGACCTTTTCTAGTTTCCTTGAGGCTTTGCTCGAGCAAAATGCCCTTCGATATTTTGTTGCGCATCTGAGCTAATTGAATCTAAAAGATTGTGTGTGAACCCAGGGCTGTGGTAATGAGAGCAGAGCTGCCTGCGCACAAAAGGTCTGTAAATTGATAGAAAAGGTGGGCGATCCCTCTGACAATTTGCCTCAGACAGAGCCTCCAAAGGGCAATCTCCCGGCCTGCCTGAGCCTCTGCGGGAGCCAAAAGGGCACAGGGACGGGTGTTGAGTTATAGCTTCCAACCCACCGATACAGCTGTCTGCTTTATCAGTCAGACATCATTCTAATTCTCGATAGCTCACTCGCTCGAGGTGGAAATATTCTAGCAACATAACTGAAATCAGGCACAACAGTGTTAAAGGATGGGTTCACATTTGTTCAAGTCCGATTTTGCTCTTTGCATTCCTCCGATTCTCAAAATGGTTTCAATGTTCGTATGGGCACCAGTTGAAAAACTGATTTTGATTTAGTTTTAGTGTTAGTCGAAATTAAATACTATTTTTAATCCCGTTAGTCCTTCGATTGTTGTTAGTTTTTATCAACAAAGACAACACATTTCAGACTAGTTTTTATCGTCTGATTTTCTTCATGAATTTTTCAGCACCAATTTTGATGTGTGCAGTTGTTCTCGTCTAGCACAAAAGCCACTGTTTACTTGACATACAAAATGTAATGGCCTGCATGTTTTCAATACTTTGTTTCATTCATATTTAAATATCGCTCTCTCTCTCACGGGACTCTTTGCTGGAGCATATAGTATATTAATCTGTAAAACTGACCTCAATAAACCAGCCTGCTTCCACTGACCATAAACCAGCACTATTGACGTTTTTGCTCAGTTATTACACCTTGCTTTGACATTGACAAACACTTTTGCCCACAAAGTACAACCGCTTTCCCCAAACTGTTTTTAATGGCAGAAAAGACAAGGTTATGATACAGTATGGCAGAACATCTGTCCCTCTGGTAAAGTAGATGGGTAATTATAAATTGACTTTGGTGAAACACAGCCCACTCCTGCATAAAGACATAAAAATCCTATTAAAAGCAGACTGCCCTCACATACACTAAGGCCTGTAATCAGGTAGAAGATCATTGACCTCAAGCTGACCTCCATCTACCCGGCCTAACCCCCATATCCCTCTGCAGGGCATTGTATGCTGACACATCAGCCTTTACTGCACACACTCGCCAGGAAAATATCTTGCTATGATAATGAAGATTTAAGCAGTAGTACACGAGAGAGAGTGCTTTACAGTGAGCTATTGGCAGTGCACAAGCACCCCAAATAACACTGTGGAGCCATGAATGTAGCGCTCCTTTTCCACCTGGTATTAATACATGACCTGGGTTTGGATAGGTTATCTGGATAAAAGCTGGCCCTTTGTCCGTTTACGTGTGGCACTATAAAGCCTTCCCATCAATATGCAAATAAGATAGTTGGAGCCAATAGACTTGTCTGCAAACATAACATGTCCTAGGCATGGACATATTATTAGAACTGGATACAAGGTTTCCAACACAGCAGCCATTTACTTGAATGAAAATTGCTCACCCAGCGCATAGGCCAAAAAACCTTTCGATTTATTTCGGCATTGTGTGGCGGCACATGACATGCATATTAGTGCCTTGTTCCCTGGCCCTGCCTGTTTTCAGTCCAACTCGGTCCACACGCTTCACACAAGAAATACAAAAACTAACATTCGTACATTTATAGCTACGAATTGTGTCTTACCTTTGCTGTTTTTGTACTCAAAAGTTGTGTTTGACTGCCTAAATCCAAAAGAAATGACTTCTTGGGTGTCCCTGCGCCATCTTGAATCCATTGCAGCCGGCTTGTGTAACATTGCATTGCATGGGGAAGGATTATGAAGATGACACGGTCTGTCTCCATTTGCTGAATTGACACTAACAAAAATAATTTCATCTTGTTGGTCTGCCTGAGAGGACAGATGTATGTATGTTATTTTTGCCATACATTAAGGACATTTGGGTTTGCAATCAAAGGATAAATATGAAACAAGGGTAGATCAGCCTTTATTTAATGGTTTTTAATGCATATATGTTTAACACTTTTAGAACATAGCACCTTTTGGTTCAGCCACCCCTATTTTTAAGTTAATTTAACGTAACAGATTAATTTAAAGCAAATTATGGCCCACTAGAAGCGTGGGCGGCATCTATATCTGCAGATACAGATGACCCTGCCCTCTGGCTGTATTTATTTTAGTTTCCTCTTATTTTGCTGTGTTCGGGACGTTTGTGGGCGTCAACCTTTTAGGCAGTGGTTTGTGGCCCCCAGCCATTAACAGCAATCAGGGCTGTGAGGACTCTTTTAAAACGTAGCGAGCAGGTTACATCGCCGTCTCCGCCTTTCTCCACACTTCGGCCTTTCCATTACACGGGTAAATTGTTATCTTGGTCTTATCTGTCCATAAAACTTTGTTCCAAAACCTTTCTGGCTCACCAAGTACTTCTTTGCCATGACTCTGGGCCTTTCCATTGTGCATTTATCTGCCTGTATTGGATAGAATGCTTCAGTCATACATGAATATTGCTCAATATCCATTGCGTATACTATATTTCAATGTTTAATAAGTGTTTTGAAGTAAAAGTCCCAGTAAACAGTCAAAAAGCTGACAGCAAACATGGCCGAAACATGGAGACCGCGTGAGTAAATTGTATCATAAATGTTGTATTTGAGTGTATTTTCATCACATTTACAGTTACATTTTTAGTCAAGCAGGAGAATACATCCAGCTCCATTATTAGCCACTGGACCCTTGTTATGACGGTTATATTGCCTTGAAATTTAGATTTTATATTAGGCGAAGATGAAAAGCTTTATTTCTTTATTGGATCTCCATTTACTCTGGAATGGTAATAGAAATAGGCTTACTTACAATGGATTCATATTCTTTAGCTTATTATCTATCAAAGGAGACCAGATGTATAAGCCTTGTGGTTGAGGAGTTGCTGATTCATTTTGGGTATGTTATTTTAGGCTTTTTTCCCCCTAGAAATAGGTCTAGGGTTTAAGAGGTTTTAATACATCCCTGAAGTCAAAGGAAACGTTTCTGCTGTGTGGACTCTACTTATTTTTCCATATCAGAGGAAGGGCTTGTATGTAGCTTTATGTTTTCAAAATAGGACACAACTGTTTTTGGATACATTTGTAGAAAAACAACAATTCTTCCGTGGGGCACTAGGTTGATACAAGGCATTTTTCAAGCTTTTTTCACATAATTGTAGCTATCCAACAAGCAATTTTAGCAGTCTCTTCTTTCATTCAGAACAGTCAGAATTTAAGAACATCCATATTATGTTGTTTGCACTCGGAGAGTTTCGATTGTCTGCCCTGCCCTGATTAGTTTCACCTCTGTCTAATTATCGTCCCCTCACCTGTGTATTTAGTCTTTGTCTCTTCACTTCCTTAGTGCCTTGATCCTTTATCCATGTGCTATGCTCTTCATCCTCTTCCCGGGTTCTCCCTGTGATTTTTGATTTATAGTTTGTTTCTCGGGCCATGTCTGGATTTTGTTTTTTTGTTCATGCTGGTTCCCTTGTGGACTTGTTAGCCTGCTTTGGACTGCTTGATCTGGTTTGACTTTTTCCTCCCTGACCTCTATAAGCCTTTTTGTATTTTCAATTTTGTCATTAAAATTGTGTTTACTGCACCAGCTCTGCCTCCTAGTCTGCGCTTGGGTCTTAGTTCCCCGTGTTTCTGTGTGCCTACTTGACGTTGTGACAGAGGGGGTCAGCTACAGCTTTAACGGTCCTTTTATGGGTCCAGTTGTGGTGATGGCAGATGCCTAGACTGTAATTACAGTGATTACATAATGTACGGAGTCCCAAGCGCTGAAATCACGGATGGAGGTAAGCAACAGGTATTATAGAACCCTGCCAGAGCAGATCCAGACCTCCAGATTCCAATTGCCATGAGTTATGCAAGCATTTACACTTGCATTTTTCAGATAAGATACCCAATATACAAATCACATGTTAATTCCAAATGTAAAAAGTTTTAAATATTTTTTTTTTTATTATCCCATCCATTCCAATTTGAAACTCAACGAAAGTGCACCAGTGATTAAAATGACATCAGCACCATGGAAACTGTGCATCATGCCATTCCCTCAAGGAAAATCACAGGCCCATTTCCAGCTGTATTTCACTGCAGATAATTTTATCTGAATATCAGCAACCACAATTAAGACCTGAGATGTGTTCTACTGAGGAGCAAAGGCGTGCCGACCAGAGTGGCCCAGCCTTTATAAAAAAAATATTATAAAATAGAAGCGTGAGCATAGGTAGAAATGTCATCCGCTGTAGACATCACAATTAGCACCAACCACTATGAATGAACAGAAGAGGCAAAAAAAGTTATCTCTGAGAATTGCACTGTTTAAATGTATAGCAATGACCATGTACACTTGAATATGGAGATACTTGTAACATAAAAGTAAAATCCTCACAGTAGAGCACAAACCTACAACTTTATTTTCCAAACCTGACACCAGTGTAATAGCTTATGTCAGATGTTGGAACCTCCTGGCTGCAGGGATTTGCTCCCTTTCAGCCTCAAGAGCATTTGTGAGGTCCAACACCGATGTTGGATGATGAGGCCTGGCTCACGGTTGGCGTTTCAGCTATGGCAGTGTGACAGAGAGCCAGCATGCACAAGGCAGGACCCTGAAACTCAAGCGACTAATTGGAATTCTGCCATGATTAATTTTATTATTTACACCTGAGCTGACAAACTACCTCCTGTGAAAATGGCAATGTATGTTGTAGCATAAGTTTTTCTCTTCATGGGAACTGAGAGACGTATCCCAAAACACACACAGCTAGCTTTCTAGCATGAGGGAAAATAATTACATACTACTTCGACTACATCTTAGTTACAGACTACAACTATCACCTGAAGTATCAAGTACACAAACAACAATGTAAAACATTATTACTAGTAGTTTCATAAACCCATTTGATCATATGACATAAACAAAAAGAAGACTGTACAGAACTAGAAGAAGCTACAATGTCAGCCATATTGCACTTGAACAGTAGTAGTAGTAATTGTATCAAGCAGTCACACAATTTGGGCAAATTAACAAGGCAAGTTGTATAATTACAAAATTAAATATGTAAAGGTCTTCTTCTTTTCCTTTCGGCTGTTCCCTTTCAGGGGTCACCACAGCGAATCATGTGCCTCCATCTAACCCTATCCTCTGCATCCTCTTCACCACACCAATTAACTTCATGTCCTCTCTCACTACAGCCATAAATCTCCTCTTTGGTCTTCCTCTAGACCTCCTGCCTGGCAGCTCCAAGCTCAGCATCCTTCTACCAATAAATTCACAGTCTCTCCTCTGAACATGTCCAAACCACCTCAATCTGGCCTCTCTGGCTTTATGTCCGAAACATCTAACATGAGCTGTCCCTCTGATGTACTCGTTCCTGATCCTGTCCATCCTCGTCACTCCCAAAGAGAACCTCAACATCTTAAGCTCTGCCACCTCCAGCTCTGCCTCTTGTCTTTTCTTCAGTGCCATTGTCTCTAAGCTGTACAACATCGCTGGTCTCACCACCGTCTTGAACACCTTTCCTTTCATTCTTGCTGATACTCTTTTATCACACAACACACCTGACACTTTTCTCCACCCGTTCCAACCTGCTTGCACTCGCCTCTTCACCTCTTTTCCACAGTCTCCATTGCTCTGAACCGTTGACCCTAAGTACTTAAAGTCCTGCACCTTCTTCACCTCTGCTCCCTGTAACCTCACCGTTCCACCTGGGTCCCTCTCATTGACACACATGTATTCTGTCTTACTGCGGCTAAGCTTCATTCCTCTGTTTTCCAGAGCAGACCTCCATCTCTCTAGATTCTCCTCCACCTGCTCCCTGCTCTCACTACAAATCACAATATCATCCGCAAACATCATAGTCCATGGAGATTCCTGTCTAACCTCATCCGTCAGCCTGTCCATCACCAGAGCAAACAAGAAGGGGCTCAGAGCCGATCCTTGATGCAGACCCACCGCCACCTTGAACTCCTCTGTCGCACCTACAGCACACCTCACCACGGTCTTACAGCTCTCATACATGTCCTGCACCACTCTAACATACTTCTCTGCCACTCCAGACTTCCTCATACAATACCACAGCTCCTCTCTCGGCACCCTGTCATACGCTTTCTCTAAATCTACAAAGACACATTGCAACTCCCTGTGACCTTCTCTGTACTTCTCCAACAGCATCCTCAAAGCAAATACTGCATCTGTTGTACTTTTTCTAGGCATGAAACCATACTGCTGCTCACAAATGCTCACCTCTGCCCTTAGCCTAGCTTCCACTACTCTTTCCCACAACTTCATTGTATGACTCATTAGCTTTATTCCTCTGTAGTTGCCTCTCCCTTGTTCTTAAAAATTGGCACCAGTACACTTCTCCTCCATTCCTCGGGCATCCTCTCACTCTCCAAGATCTTGTTAGACAAACTAGTCAGAAACTCAACTGCCACCTCTCCTAGACACTTCCATACCTCCACAGGTGTGTCATCAGGACCAACTGCCTATCCACTCTTCATCCTCTTCAACGTCCTCCTCACTTCACTCTTGCTAATCTTTGCTACTTCCTGCTCCACACCAGTCACCTCTTCTACTCTTCGTTCCCTTTCATTTTCCTCATTCATCTCCTCTTCAAAGTACTCCTTCCATCTTCCCATCACACTCCTGGCACCTGTCAATACATTTCCATCCTTATCTTTAATCACCCTAACCTGCTGCACATCCTTCCCATCTCTATCTCTTTGTCTGGCCAACCTGTACAAATCCACCTCTCCCTCTTTAGTGTCCAACCTAGCATACAAGTCCTCATATGCTCTTTGTTTGGCCTTTGCCACCTCTACCTTTACCTTACGCTGCATTTCCCTGTACTCCTGTCTACTCTCCTCGCAGTGTTCCACTTCTTCTTTGCTAACCTCTTTCTCTGTGTACACTCCTGAACTTCCTTGTCCACTTTCCTCTTTCCAGATGACACACCGAGTACCTGTCTCCCTGATCACATTAGCTGTAGTGGTCCAGTCATCTGGGAGCACTTCCTGACCACCCAGAGTCTGTCTCAGCTCCTCCCTGAAAACTACACGACATTCTTCCTTTTTCAACTTCCGCCACTTCGTCCTCTGCTCTGCCTTTGTCGTCTTCATCTGCCTTACCACCAGAGTCATTTTACACACTAGTATCCTGTGTTGTCTGGCTACACTCTCCCCTACCACTACTTTACAGTCACTGGTCTCTTTCAGATTACAACGTCTACACAAGATGTAGTGTGCTTCTACTACATCAAACTACATGAAAGTATTAGATGTACATCTCATTCTTTACCAAACAATTGCACGATCAAGAGCCTTACGGACTAATTAATTACAAAGAATCCATTCAGTAGCTTTAGCAATTAATAGTTAGCAACGCAGGAGCAAAATGAATGGCGGGTTGCGTATTTAGCCCCAAGGGGCTCTGCCAATGCCAAAGCTGCTGACGGTGCTCCTTGTCCATGTTGGAGACGGGATTGGCCCAAGTGTTTGTACAATAAAGTGAGAGGGGGAAAAAAGTTAAACTAAGGTAAACACTACGTCTTTTCAGCCTAGCGATCTGTCTGACCAATCAATTGATTGTTGATAGGCTACGTTTAGGTTGGTTTGAAATTTTTTTCCATGTGAAACCAAACTCCACCAAAAGAACCACGTGTCAACTATTCCACTGATTCAACAGCAAAAAGACTCCAGGTTTTAAAATGCCCTATTACAAAGAAGAGGCTATATGTAGTAACAGTATGCAGTTAAGGTGATGTCAACAAGGGAATTTTGAACAAGTGGATTTTACCGGTGATATCTGCAGCCCTTAGACTCTTGATTGGAATGCAACATAATTACTCCATGGGTAATAGGTCTCGATAAAAGTCTTTATAGATTGAGGTATTTTTAGAGAGCTTGAGAGTTACAAAGCAAGTTGATGACTGTGGTAGGGTACAATCACGTGGGCAGTGCTTAACAAAAGAATGGAATATTAACCATACAAGGTGGGTAAAATGAGAATATTGTCAAAGAACACTAGCAAATAAAACTAATAAAATAAATTAGATCAATTAAAAGCGAGAACACAGTAAAAACTATAATAAAATCAAACATACCCTAAGGCTTCCAAAGTACCCTGCACAGTCCTCATTGTCTTATCCGGGGAAAAAGGACACTTCTCTCCACAGAGGAGTCACGGTGTTGGGGGTCCAAGGTGAGAACTAAATGTTCTATCAATCCCTTCCTAGATGTACAAAGAAATAACACAAACCTGCCCATTTCCATAACACCGTAACCAGCTGATTAGAAATTCTTCAAATAATCACCTGATCGCATGCACCATGTCTTCCATGCTTCTCTTAAACAGCAGGGGAAGCGTTGGAAAGAGAAAGGATTCAGTCATTAAATGTGGAAGAGGAGTAAAGGGATAAAAACAGCAATATGGCTGGTCCACAGGGTTTGGTATTTGTTTGGTATTTTTACTTTAGAAAGTTTCCATTAAGCACACATATTGTATGTTTCTGTGTTGTTAACAACAGTGAAGGTTTAACATAACTGTAAACAATGTAAAAATGTTCATCTGATTATTTAGTTCTCTACAATCAAAAAGGGTATTACATCAATTGAGAAATCAAGTGTTACCTGTTCCACCCTTAGACTGCACTGAAGTGGTGCGGATGTCAATAGTTGCACGGTGAATGAATGAGGAGACTTGGGTCTTTCAGATATTGGACTGAGTAGCACCCATCTGGGCAAGGGAGAAGAGTCTGCTGACGACTCCTTGTGTATCCAGAGATCCCAACCCTGCATCTCTCAACTTAGGAAATGATGACCCAGTTCACTCTGTGAAGTCCTGTGGGCTGCGTCTGTCACCAAAAAATAATTAAGTTCTTAAAAAAAACCATTTTAATAATAATCATAAGACTACGAACAGAAAAAAAATGAAAAATGTTGTGGCTCTTTGTTTTTAATTTCTCTGCCCTGAGAGCTTCCTACTGAACAGGCATTTATGGTTTGGTGTGCGTGTTCGCTTGTATGTAATGAGATGCAATTATGGGCGGCAGAATTTAGCAGCAGTGCTTCACGTGAACAAGTTTTTATATCCTGATGTTTATTTGTTCTTGTTCTAGCTCATTAATTAATTGATAATCTTAAAGCTCAAGCCAAACAAAACGCTTGTTAAAAACAGCATTACTATGTCGCAATTTGAACATCTCAGACAGAGATTCTGGACCAAGGAAGCTGTGTTACTCCAGTGTCTGGTGAAACTTACTTATTCTGCACGGATAAATGAACACACAGGCTAGAAACTGTGAAATAGAGTAGAAAATCACACAGTCAAGTGACATACCTCAAAAGGACAAGCGCCTCTCAACCAACCCTGCCCTTTGGAGAGACTGCTTTTCAACCCTTCTCGGTACGAAAGTTGAGTCTTTACGGGCAAAGGCAAAGGTGTGTGTGTAAGTTACTACTCTGGTGTTGCTTTGGGCAGGTGACACTTCAGCTACAAAAAATAGAATAATATATGAAACAATTGCTAGCATCACCAAACACATGCTTAATTTCAATGCTTAACAACAAGGCAGCTTTCATGTAGGTAGGTTATAAGAGATCTGAGTTTCTGTACTGTATATTAGCTTACCATCAACACGGTGTCGGCCCACAATATCAAACGTTCTCGGTCTTGCTGCCGCTGTTAATATTGACATGGATGTATTAGGATGCTATGGAATGCCATTTAATTCAATATTAATTAAATAAATACATAAATATGCCCATGAAATTAATAAATGAGTCAAAATGGTTCAATAAATACATAAATAGCTTTTTATTTTATTGGCTTTTATTTCACAATGTGACATTAGTTATGAAATAGTCCCATGAAATAAATAAATGTGTCACTATGAAATAGTCCCCATGAAATAAATAAATGTGTCACTATGAAATAGTCCCATGAAATAAATAAATGTGGAATTATTAAGTTTCAGTCTGTGTATCTAGAATAGGAAGTTGTGTTCGGACTGAACCCAAAGTGAATTTTTGCGATGCTTGCGTGGTAAGGAAATTCACGCAAAATTGTGTGTATTGTTTCATGTGTCATAGTCGTGGTCATTTGACAGATTATTTAGTACTTTAACACATTGTGAAGTTTGCCATGTCAGAGTTTTTCAGTAGAGAAGCGAGTCAGGTTTTAATGTCTGCAGCCATTGTCGGTTAACAACAAGCATTTCTTTCACCCAAGCGGTCACGCTGTGTGTGTGTTGCATTAATTAAAACATCTCTATGTTATATTTCACTAACAGAATATGCCAAGAGTCAGGGTAAGCAAAACAGGTAGCGGTCTGGTTGATCCTGAAGTGTATGAGAGGGCGTTTTCAGGCATCTCACGCACAAACTTCAGTGTTAAGCGCTGCTGCAAAAACACGCGGCGTACGCCATATGACTTTGTACAGATACAGCAGGAGGAGGGCAGAGACCAGTAGGGTGCAGGTGAGCTCACCAGGGTACAGGGCCCATAATAGAGGATCTTCTTGGTGGAGCAGGAGAACAGGCATTTATAAAGAGGGCAGCTGATAGTCCCAAGGAGGTCAGTGTAGTAAAACAGACATGTAGGCCAGACTACACCGCTACACAAATTCATTGCCTACATCAAAAATGCGTAACATTCATAAACTCATACATGATTATAAATATTTAAATACAAATAAATGTATACATTTAAATAAATAAATACTAACAAATAAATAAACATACATAAATACACATCAATTTACCATGCAGCACACTTCACACTACTTACTCATACTAAAAACTATTTAAAATTCAGTGTGTAATCATGTCAAGCAATTTTTTCTGTCTTTACTGTTTGCTTATGAACCTGCCGTTTGAGCTTTAAGCTTTCTGATCTGCGGTGGGTGTGTGTAAAGCAGAGTGATTATTTTCAAGGAGGGAGGCATGAAAGTCAGTGAAATACCAATTTGAAGGTCACAACCTTTTGTTGATCTGAGCAGATGGGCTGGTTTGTGATCTGAACCTTTCAGATGGGAGGGTCGATGACCGTGAGTGATGCTACACTGCACGTCCAAACAAGGGGGATTCAAAGAGAGGAAATGTTCTTCGTGTGAAAACAACTGTGCAACAAATGAGTTTCATTATCCCATACCACAACTGAGCCATTAGGGAATTCTATAGAGGCAACCATGTGGTGGTGCATTGCATTCTGGGTAACCACAAGCACAAAGCGACAAAACCCCCCACAAATCAACAGAGAAAGAACACAAGAAAAGACCAGGCTGGACTTTTCAGAGAAATTGTTTTTATGTCAAATTTATGTTTTTATATTGTTTTTCTCACTTGTACTTGAAATGTCAGTACTTGAAGGTTACACCATCACTTAACTTCTTTTTACCGGTTTGTTTGCACTACATTGGTACTGTGGACTTTACACGTATTTACTTCAGCATTGCACTAATCAGTATTATGCTACACAAATAAAGATATTCAGAATTTGAGTACATGTCAATCATTTATAATGGTAACACGTGGTATGCAACATATGGATAAAGCTGTTAATGCAGTCTAAATCAATTCAATTCAATTCAGTTTTATTTAAATGTCCCAATATCAATTCAATTCAATTCAATTCAATTTTATTTATATAGCCCAGTATCACAAATCACATTTGCCTCAAAGGGCTTCACAATCTGTAACATACGACACCCTCTGTCCTTAGACCCTCGATTCGATTAAGGAAAAACTACCCAAAAAAACCCTTTTAATGATAATGGAATGATAGAAACCTCAGGAACAGAGGAGGGATCCCTCTCCCAGGACGGACAGACATGCAATAGATGTCGTAAGTACAGAATAGATTTATAGCATCAAAACTATAACATATACAGCCATGATGGCAACATTGTTGTATATATATATATTATTATGTTAGAAATGTTTAGGTGGTAAAACATAAGGGAAGATGATGGGTCCAGACGGACAACCGAGCAGCTCCAGGTGGAGCCCAACGAGCAGGACCCGAGCCACTCCTGCACCATAGACACAGCAACACTGCCCCAGCAGGTCGCCATAGTCACCGATCCAGATACATCTCCGGACACTGAAATACCTGCTGAAAGTGACACTAAGAAAGAATAGACGGACGACAAAGCACAAAACTCCGGGAGAGGGAAGAAGTCAAGTTAGTGACATGCATTTATGGGATGAGAATGCATACGGATGGAGAGGAGGACAGAGGTGAAGAGAGAGAGGTGCATCATGGGAAGTCCCCCGACAGTCTAGGCCTATAGCAGCATAACTAAGGGATGGTTCAGGACTCTCCTGAGCCAGCCCTAACTATAAGCTTAATCAAAGAGAAAAGTCTTTAGCCTATTCTTAAATGAGGAGAGTGTGTCTGCCTCCCGAACCCGAACTGGGATCTGATTCCACAGAAGAGGAGCTTGATAGCTAAAGGCTCTGGCTCCCATTCTACATTTAGAGACTCTAGGAACCACAAGAAACCCTGCATTCTGAGAGCACAGTGTTCTAGTGGGGTAATAAGGCACTATGAGCTCTGTAAGATACGACGGTGCCTGACTATTAAGAGCTTTATAGGTGAGGAGAAGGATTTTAAATTCTATTCTGGATTTCATAGGGAGCCAGTGCAGAGAAGATAATATTGGAGAAATATGATCTCTTTTCCTAGTTCCTGTCAGTACACGTGCTGCAGCGTTCTGAATCAACTGGAGAATCTTAAGGGACTTTTTCGGGCTGCCTGATAATATGGAATTGCAGTAATCCAGCCTTGAAGTAACAAATGCATGGATTAATTTTTCTGCATCATTTCAAGACAGGAAGTGCCTGATTTTTGCAATGTTACATAGGTGAAAAAAGGCAGTCCGTGAGGTTTGCTTCATGTGGGAGTTGAAGGATAGATCCTGATCAAAGATAACTCCTAGGTTCCTCACAGAGATGCTGGAGGCCAGGCAAGTGCCCTCTAGAGCAATTATATCTGCCGACAGCGAGTCTCGGAGGCGTTCGGTGCCAAGTACAATAACTTCAGTTTTGTCCGAGTTTAACATCAGAAAATTTCTGGTCATCCAGGTTTTTATGTCCTTAAGGCATGATTGAAGTTTAACTAACTGATCAGTTTCATCCGGCTTAATCGATAAATATAACTGGGTATCATCTGCGTAACAATAAAACTTTATGGAGTGCTTTCTAATAATATTGCCCAAAGGAAGCATATATAAAGTAAATAGAAGTGGTCCAAGCACAGAACCTTGCGGAACTCTGTGACTAACTTTGGTGTGCTCGGATGATTCATCGTTAACATAAACAAACTGAGATCGGTCTGATAGATAGGATTTAAACCAGCTTAACGCGGTTGCTTTAATTCCAATTAAATGTTCCAGTCTCTGTAATAGAATTTGATGGTCAATGGTATCGAATGCAGCACTAAGATCTAGCAAGACAAGTACAGAGACAAGTCCATTGTCTGATGCAATTAAAAGGTCACAAATCAGATTTGCCTCAAAGGGCTTCACAATCTGTAACATACGACACCCTCTGTCCTTAGACCCTTGATTCGAATAAGGACAAACTACCCAAAAAACCCTTTTAACTGGGGAATAGAAACCTCAGGAAGAGCAACAGAGGAGGGATCCCTCTCCCAGGACGGACAGACATGCAATGGATGTCGTAAGTACAGAATAGATTCATAGCATAAATATATAACATATACAATTATGATGGCAATGGCAAAATTGTAGTATAATATATATATAATTATGTTGAATAGTGTAGGATGTAAAACATAAGAGAAGATGATGGGTCCAGACGGACCACCGAGCAGCTCCAGGTGGAGCCCAACGAGCAGGACCCTAGCCACTCGTCCCCTGCACCATAGACACAGCAGCACTGCCCCAGCAGGTCGCCATAGTCACAGATCCAGATACATCTCCGGACACTGAAATACCTGCTGAAAGTGACAGTAAGAAAGAAGAGCGGGACGAGAAAGCACAAAACTCCGGGAGAGGAAGTCAAGTTAGTAACATGCATTTATGGGATGAGAATGCATACGGATGGAGAGGAGGACAGAGGTGAAGAGAGAGAGGTGCATCATGTGAAGTCCCCCGACATTCTAGGCCTTTAGCAGCATAACTAAGGGATGGTTCAGGTTCACCTCAGCCAGCCCTAACTATAAGCTTTATCAAAGAGGAAAGTCTTTAGCCTACTCTTAAATGTGGAGATGGTGTCTGCCTCCCGAACCTCAACTGGGATCTGATTCCACAGGAGAGGAGCTTGATAGCTGAAGGCTCTGGCTCCTGTTCTACATTTGGAGACTCTAGGAACCACAAGTAGCCCAGCATTCTGAGAGCGCAGTGATCTAGTGGGGTAATAAGGTACTATGAGCTCTGTAAGATACGATGGTGCCTGACTAGTAACAGCTTTGTAGGTGAGAAGAAGGATTTTAAATTCTATTCTGGATATCACAGGGAGCAAGTGCAGAGAAGCTAATATTGGAGAAATATGATCTCTTTTCCTGTCAGTACACGTGCTGCAGCATTCTGAATCAACTGGAGAATCTTAGTGGACTTTTTCGGGCTGCCTGATAATATGGAATTGCAGTAATCCAGCCTTGAAGTAACAAATGCATGGATTCATTTTTCTGCATCATATATCATATCATATCAAGCAGGGGCTTGCCGAAATATGACTCCCGAAAGATGTTCTATAAGTTATTCTTAGAGGAATAATTTATACTTAAGAAATTATTCGTAGGATGCTATATCATCATCAGGGCAGCATGTATTATGTAAAGTAAATCATGTCGGGTGATCTTTTTTCGTCTGGCAGTCCTTTTTCGGCACAACAGCAGTCTTGAGAACGGTTATGTCAGTTTATAAAACAGCAAGCATTCACCATTCCACCGTGATTTTAAGTTGGATAACACCACTGCGATGTCTACATCTGCTACTACAAGGCTACCTCTAGTCTCTACTGTCGCTTCCGTGTCCAAAAAAACCACACGTCCGCTTCACAATCCTGTTCTCTATTGACAGGGTTAGCCCATTTTAACACAAAGTTTTTTTTATTTTAAATGTATTTGTTGGACGTAGTTCACAACCTTTAGACTTTTTCAAGTTGCTCCAATAGGGACATACAGTATCTTTAACACTGAACAAAGTTCAAAGTGTGTAGAAAACCTTGAGTAGGATATTAGGACATATAGGTGCAGTTTGACCAATAGCTAGTATATGAAGAATATAGTATTGCCCGTAATGAAAAAATAGGTATCTTTTATTTATTTCATGGCATATTTATTTCAGGATGGCACTCACTTGTTAATCAACCTCTGGGGGATAAACAGCTATGATTGGTTGATCCTGTCAATGTATTAAATAATTTATTTCATTGTCTATTACATTAATATGATTATGAGCCATCTAGTTGTAGATAGAAATATGTTGGTAAGAGCTCAATTATAAAAAAAACATGCTGAAACTGTTATCATCTCTTTGAATTCAAAATGAAAGCATAAAACATCCCAACAGTCCATGTCTTGTAGTCCAGCAGGGGTACTCTGAAAACTTTCTAGGTGACCCATTGCATGCCATGGTGCCCTGTTAGTAAACAAGGCAATTCTCTTCTCTAACACATGTAATTGAGGACACATTCACCAAACATCTGAAAAGTAATGTGAGAAAGCATTTTGGATTCAGCAGCATCGATGTGAAATTGTGGATAAAGGTGAGGACGTGCGCTGACTTTGCCACTGCTTTACAGTAATGTCAGCAAGGCTAATGAGTGGAACAATGTCAGTTTGAGTTTACTGACTTCTGTTTGTTCTCCTTATGATTAAGAGGCACTCACGGGCAGACAGTTTCTTGCTTTTCTTTTCTGATTTTCACTTCACTCTTTAGAGGCATGGTAAAGTCACACTCAAGGTTGCAGTAAATAGTGGTGATGTGTTGCATTACAGTAAACAAGGCAACAAACGGAAGCCAATAAAAACCCCAGTCCTGCCCCCTTCCACTGATGGAGTCCACCCAGTGGATCACATTTCAGCCTGTACCATTACATGCTGTGACAGCCTTGATAAAACTTTTAATTGCATCCCTCTGAGCTTTTCTCTGATGCCTGAGACAAATTGACTTTGGGCTAAAAGTCAGATGGTATCAGAGGTTTTTACTGCAGTCTCCAGCAAATAATCCTTTGTAGATTTGATCTGCACCCCGCAAATAGCAAGTGGCACACACGGAGGAGAAGATTTACCCTCCCATCCACCTGAAGTTCTTTATTGATACCTATTTCCATGATAGCGAGAGAGCTCAACGCACCAAAAAACATATGTCTCATTCAGTAAATGCCGCAAATGAATGAAAACAAGGCAAATCAAGGACTACATTCAACAATTTCACCATAAATTTGCGGCGTAAACACGGTGCCGCTGCAAGTCACACACAACAAAAGTGAAATGTACATCCTCTACATCTAAATAGTTTGTAAAAGCAGCCATCTACTCTTCATATGTGTGGAGTTGATAGCTGATACCCAAACCTATTTTTCCTTTAATGTGTACGGTCTAAGATAGAGGCTGAAACACTATTTGGCAGGCGCTTTTGTCGAAAAGTGACTTACAAATGAAGTACAATCCTCGATTTAATGTTGTTGCCTCAATTTTCTTGAGGAGAGAGCGCAGTATGTGTCGGGGTGTTGGATTTGTTTATTGTTTTGGCCTGGGTTCACCCCGAAGTCATTTGCTTCATTGTTGTAAATAGTCACTGTGTTGTTATATATTTTATACAACCCATCGCATCACAGACACCCTGTAAGGAGGCACCCCTCGCTAAAGTAGTAGAGGAGGCGACCTCACTGGTGGAGTGGGCCCTTAAGCCTCTCGGTGAAGCCTGACTGCACGCCTCGTAGGCAAGAGCAATAGCATCCCTGACCCAGCGTGACATGATTTGCTTGGTGGTGGCAGAACCTCTCTTACGGCCCCATGACAAACAAACAGCTGCTCCAACCTATGCCACTGGCTGGTGTGGTGGACGTAAGCCCGGAGAGCACTGCACTGGACACAGTCTATGAAATCTCTCCTGCTCCGGCGTAACAAACGGTAGAGGGCAGAAGGTTCGCAGAATGACAGGATGTGCAGTCGAGAAGGAATCTTGGTTCTGACGGGAGGCCTCAACCATCTGGCCCTGTGAATAAAGCGGGCCAGCAGAGGATGCCTCCCCAGTGGCGCCCCATCCACTGGGGCGTGGCAAGCCGCAAGAGCGGCCACAAAAGCCTGAGAGTGGAGGGGCAAGTGCCTGTGAGCTACTTACCCTGCAGAAAATCCAGAACTGACGCAAGCTGGCAGTTAACTGGATTAACCTAGTGTGTCGTGCACCATCTGTTAAAGACACCCCACTTACTGCATACAGCTTCCTGGTAGAGGAAGCCCTAGCACTTAAAATGGTTTCGATAACTGCAAGCGACAGCCCAGTGTTTCTCAGCAGGTGCCCTTAGGGGCCAACATGAAAATTCTGCAGGTCAGGCCCGGAATGGAACATTTTGACCTCCTCCTGAGACAGAAGGTCCCTCCTCGCTGGAATCACTCACGGCGAGCCTTTGAGGAGAGACACCATTTTCGTCAGACGAGACGAAACTAAATATGTTCGTCAACAACCTTTTTTTACATGACGAAGACGAGACGATAACGAGACTTCACCAATGTCCAAAAACACTGACTAAGACTAAATTAACATGCATTATTGTTGACGAAAAAAAACGAGACTAAAATGTTTTGCATAAAATAAAAACGAAGATAAAATCTCTCTTAATTTTCGTCTACAATCGTCTTTACTTTTTCATCATGAGATAGAATATTCAGCTGTCACGCCTTCAAAATGAGTTTGCGCTGTTGCTCAAGTACAGGTCTCATACTCCTGTTGCTGCCAGCCTGTGGCAGCTAGATGCATGGAGCAAGAACACGAGCAACGAGCGCTGATGACATGCTAGGCAGAAGGAAGAGACTTTATCAGGTCGCATTTTACATACAGTGATATTGACAGAAAGTCAGAATGTGTCATTATAACTGACGAGAAGCCCTGCGGACAAAAAATATCAGGGATAAACACCACCAACCTTAAGCGACATCTAAAGGCTAACCACCCACACATTCAGGTAAGTTTACTTAAATTAACATCTCATAAGCTAATGCTGATTTTAGGCATCTACGCTATAAATCAACCAGTTAGCTATGGTGTTGTGGCACATACTTTATGCAGGTTATGTATATGTTATGTAACATATTTTGCCACATGCCTTCACATCATAATAAAAATGAATATATTAGCCATAAAAGCTAATTTCTATGTAAGGAAATCAAGTTTAACAATTACATTTAATATTGCTCCATATATCATCAATAATGGTGTGTGCAATACCATTATAACTTGCATTATGTTGCAGTCAACAAAAATCATTCAACAAGTGTATATGACATTTAACCAATATTTGAGATGTGTGAAGCACTATTCGACTGAAATGGTTATCAAGAGCGGTTCGAATCCCCCTTATGGTGAATTTTAAAACTAGGTCCGTGACGTCGCCCGGTACGGCGCAACCGGGGCCCCACCCTGGAGACAGGCCCCGGGTTGGGGCTCGAATGTGAGCGCCTGGTCTTGCCCCATGGGGCCTGGCCGGGCTCGGCCCGAACGAGCGACGTGGGGCCGATCTCCCGTGGGCCCACCACCTGCAGGAGGAACCGTAGGGGGCCGGTGCTTTGTGGATTGGGTGGCAGTCGAAGGAGGGGGCCTCGGCGACCCAATCCCCGGACACGGAATCTGGTTCTAGGGACATGAAATGTCACCTCGCTGGGGGGGAAGGAGCCTGAGCTGGTGCGGGAGGTTGAGAGATACCGACTAGAGATAGTCGGGCTCGCCTCCACGCACAGCTTGGACTCTGGAACCCAACTCCTTGAGAGAGGCTGGACTCTCTACTACTCTGGAGTTGCCCGAAGTGAGAGGCGGCGGGCTGGTGTGGGCTTGCTTATAGCCCCCCAGCTCAGCCGCCATGTGTTGGAGTTCACCCCGGTGAACGAGAGGGTCGTTTCCCTGCGCCTTCGGGTTGGGGATAGGTCTCTCACTGTTATTTGTGCTTACGGGCCGAATGCCAGTGTAGAGTACCCGACCTTCTTGCCGTCTCTTGGAGGGGTGCTGGAAAGTGCTCCGACCGGGGACTCCGTTGTTCTACTGGGGGACATCAACGCTCACGTGGGCAGCGACAGTGATACCTGGAGGGGCGTGATTGGGAGGAACGGCCCCCCTGACCTGAACCCGAGTGGTGTTCTATTATTGGACTTCTGTGCTAGTCACGGTTTGTCCATAACGAACACCATGTTCAAGCATAAGGGTGTCCATCAGTGCACGTGGCACCAGGACACCCTAGGTCGGAGGTCGATTATCGACTTTGTGGTTGTTTCATCTGACCCTCGGCCGTATGTCTTGGACACTTGGTGAAGAGAGGGGCGGAGCTGTCAACTGATCACCAGCTGATGGTGAGTTGGATCCGATGGTGGGGGAGGAAGTTTGACAGACTTGGCAAACCCAAACGTACTGTGAGGGTCTGCTGGGAGTCTCCAGTCAGAGAGATCTTCAACTACCACCTCCGGCAGAGCTTCAACCAGATCCCGAGGGAGGCTGGAGACATTGAGTCCGAGTGGACCATGTTCTCCACATCTATTGTCGAAGCGGCCGCTCGGAGCTGTGGCCGCAGGCTCTCTGTCGTGGCGGCAATCCCCGAACCCCGTGGTGGACCCCGGAAGTAAGGGATGCCGTCAAGCTGAAGAAGGAGTCCTATCGAGCCTGGCTGGCTCGGGGAACACCGGATGGGTACCGGAGGGCCAAGCGAGCCTCAGCCCGGGTGGTTGCAGAGGCAAAAACCTCGATCTGGGAGAAGTTCGGTGAGGCCATGGAGAAGGACTATCGGTCGGCCTCGAAGAAATTCTAGCAAACCATCCGGCGCCTCAGGAGGGGGAAGCAGTGCCCTGCACACACTGTTTACATTGGGGGTGGGAATCTGCTGACTTCGACTGGGGACATCCTTGGACGGTGGAAGGAGTACTTCGAGGATCTCCTCAACCCCACCGGCATGTCTTCCATTGCGGAAGCAGAGGCTGAGGGCTCGGTTGCGGACTCGTCGATCTCCCGGGCTGAGGTCACTGAGGTAGTTGAGAAGCTCCTCGGTGGCAAGGCACCGGGGGTGGATGAGATCCGCCCTGAGTACCTCAAGTCTCTGGATGTTGTGGGGCTGTCTTGGTTGACACGCCTCTGCAACATCGCGTGGCGGCTGGGGACAGTGCCCCTGGACTGGTAGACTGGGGTGGTGGTCCCTCTGTTTAAAAAGGGGGACCAGAGGGTGTGTTCCAACTACAGGGGGATCACACTCCTCAGCCTCCCCGGAAAAGTCTATGCCAGGGTACTGGAGAGGAGAATTCGGCCGATAGTCGAACCTCGGATTCAGGAGGAACAATGCGGTTTTCGTCCCGGTCGTGGAACACTGGACCATCTCTATACCCTCTCCAGGTTGCTGGAGCGTTCATGGGAGTTTGCCCAACCAGTCCACATGTGCTTTGTGGATCTGGAGAAGGCATTCGACTGTGTCCCTCGCGGTGACTTGTGGGGGGTGCTCTGGGAGTATGGGGTCTGGGGCCCTCTGCTAAGGGCTGTCCGGTCCCTATATGAGCAGGAGTTTGGTTCACATTGCCGGCAGTAAGTCAGATCTGTTCCCAGTGCATGGACTCCGGCAGGGCTGCCCTTTGTCACCGGTCCTGTTCATTGTTTATATGGACAGGATTTCTAGGCGCAGTCGGGGGCCGGAGGGAGTCCGGTTTGGGGACCACAGGATTTCGTCTCTGCTTTTTGCAGATGATGTTGTTCTGGTGGCTTCTTCAAATCAGGACCTTCAGCGTGCACTTGGACGGTTTGCAGCCGAGTGTGAAGCGGCGGGGATGAGAATCAGCACCTCCAAGTCCGAGGCCATGGTTCTCAGCCGGAAAAGGGTGGCTTGTCCTCTTCAGGTTGGTGGAGAGCTCCTGGCTCAAGTGGAGGAGTTTAAGTATCTTGGGGTCTTGTTCACGAGTGAGGGAAGGACGGAGCAGGAGATCGACAGGCGGATCGGTGCATCCTCTGCAGTGATATGGTGGATGTACCGGTCTGTCGTGGTAAAGAAGGAGCTGAGCTGTAAGACAAAGCTCTCTATTTACCAGTCGATCTACGTTCCTACTCTCACCTTTGGTCATGAGCTTTGGGTCATGACCGAAAGGACAAGATCCCGGATACAGGCGGCCGAAATGAGTTTCCTCCGCAGGGTGCCTGGGCGCTCCCTTAGAGATAGGGTGAGGAGCTCGGTCACTCTGGAGGAGCTCAGAGTAGAGCCGCTGATCCTCCACATCGAGAGGAGTCAGCTGAGGTGGCTCGGGCATCTGTCCCAGATGCCTCGTGGACGCCTCCCTGGGGAGGTGTTCCGGGCATGTCCAACCGGGAGGAGGCCCCGGGGAAGACCTAGGACACGCTGGAGGGACTATGTCTCTCGGCTGGCCTGGGAACGTCTCGGTATTCCCCCGGAAGAGCTCGAGGAAGTGTCTGGGGAGAGGGACGTCTGGGCGTCTCTGCTTAGACTGCTGCCCCCGCGACCCGGCCCCAGAAAAGCGGTAGAAAATGGATGGATGGATGGATGGTTGGTTATCAAAAATTGTTTATTTTAAAAAAGACAAAAATGTTTTAACTAAAACTTGACTAAGATATATTGAGTTTTATTTTGACTAAAACTAGACTAACAAAAAAAGATATGTGAATGACTAAATATGACTTAAACTAACAAAGCCATTTGGCTCAAGACTAAGACTAAGACTAAATAAAAAAAAGGTGACAAAATTAACACTAACACCGACTCTGAAAACTATATTCCATTCAGCCAATGAGGCATCATCAAAGATGTCGGACCCTTGTTGGGGAACCTTGGCTAGAACCTCCGGGAGCAGAGCGACTGGAGGGAAGGCATACAGGCGCATCTCGGGCCATGTATAAGCCATCGCATCCAGACCCAGCGGAGCTGGGGAACTGAAAGAGAAGTAGAGGGGACACTGCGCTATCTGATAAGAGGCGAAGAGATCCACTTCCACTCTGTAAAATCTGGTCCATATTGACTGACAATCTCTGGGTGCAGTTCCACTCCCCCATCTATAAAGTCTGTCTACCCCATGCGAATCACCGTGGAGGCTGACACCATGAGACCCAACAATCTTTGACACTGAAGAACAGTGAGATTTCGACCTAGCCCAATTGTGCTCAGGGTACACCAAATGGTCTTGATCCGAGCGGGAGACAAGTGTGCCCGCAAAGCAACCAAATCCCAAACGATTCCCAGATAAGTCATTCTCTGGGTAGGAGAAAGAACGCTCTTCTTGGCGTTGAGTCTCAACCCAAGAGAAAACAGATGAACCAGCATGACATCTTTGTGCTGAAGTGCCATCTCTCGTGACTGTGCTAATATTAGCCAGCCTTTGATGTAATTCAAAATGCGAATGCCCTGGAATCGCAATGGAGCCAGTGCTGCATCCATACATTTTGTGTATGTGCGGGATAATAAGGCTAGGCCGAATGGAAGAACCGAAATTGGTAAGCTTCGCCCCTGAAAGCGAACCTCAGGAACTTCCTGTATTGTGGCAATATTTATATTTAGAAATATGCGTCCTTTAGGTCGATCGTGACGAACCAAAACCGCGATGTTGGATTTGTGACACGAACATCTTTACCGTTAACATCTTGAACTTGAGAGCTTTGACTGAGTGGTTCAAGCCTTGAAGATCAAAGATTGGACGCACCCCCCCATAATTCTTGGGAAACAGTAAGTATCTGGTGTAATAGTCTGACTCTCTGTCTGGAAGAGGAACACGTTATATGGCCCCTTTCTCAAAAGAGTGTGCAGTTCTTGCGCCACCTCCGGTCTCACTGAAGTGGAGACCACGCCGCTGAAACTCGGAGGACAACGAGTAACTGGATCCTGTATCCTAATGTAATGTACTTAAAACCCATGCAGAAATGCCTGGCAGAAGTGTCCACGCTGCCAGGCTGTCTGATCGCGGTGTTAGCCCTAACACTTCCTGTTGGGGGAATGTTGAATACCCGGTGTCCTGGGAAATAGCAGGATTTACACACAGGGCATTCAACATGTGAACCGCTGCCCCCCCTGAAACACCAATTCAATTCAATTCAATTCAATTTTATTTATATAGCCCAGTATCACAAATCACATTTGCCTCAAAGGGCTTCACAATCTGTAACATACGACACCCTCTGTCCTTAGACCCTCGATTCGATTAAGGAACTACCCAAAAAAACCCTTTTAACAGGGGAAAAAAAAACGATAGAAACCTCAGGAAGAGCAACAGAGGAGGGATCCCTCTCCCAGGACGGACAGACATGCAATAGATGTCGTAAGTACAGAATAGATTTATAGCATCAAAACTATAATATATATAGCCATGATGGCAAAATTGTTGTGTATATATATATATTATTATGTTAGAAATGTTTAGGTGGTAAAACATAAGGGAAGATGATGGGTCCAGATGGCAAACCGAGCAGCTCCAGGTGGAGCCCAACGAGCAGGACCCGAGCCACTCGTCCCCTGCACCATAGACACAGCAACACTGCCCCAGCAGGTCGCCATAGTCACCGATCCAGATACATCTCCGGACACTGAAATACCTGCTGAAAGTGACACTAAGAAAGAATAGACGGACGACAAAGCACAAAACTCCGGGAGAGGGAAGAAGTCAAGTTAGTGACATGCATTTATGGGATGAGAATGCATACGGATGGAGAGGAGGACAGAGGTGAAGAGAGAGAGGTGCATCATGGGAAGTCCCCCGACAGTCTAGGCCTATAGCAGCATAACTAAGGGATGGTTCAGGACTCTCCTGAGCCAGCCCTAACTATAAGCTTTATCAAAGAGAAAAGTCTTTAGCCTATTCTTAAATGAGGAGATGGTGTCTGCCTCCCGAACCCGAACTGGGATCTGATTCCACAGGAGAGGAGCTTGATAGCTAAAGGCTCTGGCTCCCATTCTACTTTTGGAGACTCTAGGAACCACAAGAAACCCTGCATTCTGAGAGCGCAGTGTTCTAGTGGGGTAATAAGGTACTATGAGCTCTGTAAGATACGACGGTGCCTGACCATTAAGAGCTTCATTAAGAATTCTATTCTGGATTTCACAGGGAGCCAGTGCAGAGAAGATAATATTGGAGAAATATGATCTCTTTTCCTAGTTCCTGTCAGTACACGTGCTGCAGCGTTCTGAATCAACTGGAGAATCTTAAGGGACTTTTTCGGGCTGCCTGATAATATGGAATTGCAGTAATCCAGCCTTGAAGTAACAAATGCATGGATTAATTTTTCTGCATCATTTCGAGACAGGAAGTGCCTGATTTTTGCAATGTTACGTAGGTGAAAAAAGGCAGTCCGTGAGGTTTGCTTCATGTGGGAGTTGAAGGATAGATCCTGATCAAAGATAACTCCTAGGTTCCTCACAGAGGTGCTGAAGGCCAGGGCAATGCCCTCTAGAGCAATTAGGTCTGCCGACAGCGAGTCTCGGAGGCGTTCGGGGCCAAGTACAATAACTTCAGTTTTGTCCACCTCCATCCATGGAGGTGGAGAGGTTTGTGAGGGTCACGGGACAGAGTAAGCAGATATATGTGCCCTGCACCGTGGGGGATACCTGCCATTGCATCCCTACCGACTGCTAACATTAGTCGTGTATGTAACTCAAAATGCGGAGGACCTGGAGTCGCAATGGAGGCAGCACTGCATTCATGCATTTTGTACATGTGCGGGGTGATATGAGGAAAATATGTCCTTCAGATCAATCGTGACGAACTAATCACAATATTGTTTTGCGACACGACCATCTGACAGTCAACATCTTGAATTTGAGTTCTGTGACCGAAAGGTTCAAGCCCCAAATATCTAAGACTGGACGTAGTCCCCCATCCTTCTGGGGAACCAGAAAGAATCTCCTGTAATAGCCCAATTCTCCTTCTGGAAGGGGAACAATCTATGGCCCCCTTTACTCAGAAGAGTATGTAGCTCTAGTGACAGAACTCGTGCCAACTTCGCCGTTGAAACACAGAGGACAATGAATACATTGGACCCATTTGTTCAGTGCATAACACCCATGCAGAGACTCCTGGCAGAAGTGTCTTCTCTGTCAGATTCTCTGATAGTGGTAATAGATTTAACACTTCCTGTTGAGGGGATGTTAAATATCCCGCGTCCTGGGAAATAGCAGGATTAGACACAGGACATACAACATGTCGCTGGAGACCGCTACCCCTCGAAAAACCCAAGGTGGCGGAGGTGGAGAGGTTGCGTGTGGGAAAGGGGGCAGAGCAAGCATATGTGTGACGCGCCCTGTTGGATTTAATATCAGAATTTCAAGACCAAGAGATCATAATCCACACATCCCAAAGAGGCAACGGCGCTTCGGGATCACACGAGGGAAGGAATGCCAGCGCTCACCAAATGCAGCGATCGCGTGCTCTTCCCCAAACACACAAAGCAGTAAATGTGCGTATGTCCGTATCTGCCATCGGGTGCGGAGACACACAACGCCTGGACTGCTGGCCCATTTTCAACTGCTAGATTTTTTCTTACCTGCTGCCAGCTGAAAAAAGACTGGGACTCATCTACTTATAGTTTTGCTTGAGTCTGCCACAGGTGACAGAGGGAGAACTAAGGCTGGAGTGAGGAGACTGCATAGAAAAGTGATGGGATGATGGACCTCGCAGTGACGCATCAGTGGATGCTCTTCACAGGAAGATTGTCCTGTGAAGAACCCTAGAGAAAATGAGACTTACTCACTGTAAAAATAAAAAACAAATCAACTGAATTTTTCAGCAAATTCTACTCAAAGGTTTGTTTTTAATGTAGTGTCTTTTGCAGTATTAATGAAAAGTTTTACAGTGAAAACATCTCATTTGAATTTTCTGTAAATTTTATTCATTACAATTTAAAGGCATAAAATCGTGTTCCATGACACCTATCTAATCAGTCAAAAATATAACCTGTAAAAATGTCAAAGTATTTTTCATCACCTGTTAGGATTATTGCTCAGTGAACAATAGAAACTGTTTCTATACATTACAGGCAGGTTGAACACTTCTACATTAGACAATTTAATTTATGCTGCACTGCCTTCTTATAAATGTTTGACTTTTACCAGAAATTTGAAAAATGGAACCCAGTGTACACAGATTAAGCTTTTAAAAATTGAAAAGCAAAGCTAGTTATACCTTAAATTAAGTTACTGTACTGGAAAATATTGCCTTTTCAAGAATGTATTAACCTCAAAGGAGTGGACAAATCTGTCATGTCTCAAAATAAATATTCGTAATATGTACTTTGCAAACATTAGAATAGAGACCATGTCACAGATTAGTAATCATCTCAATGGAACTGAAAAAGGAAAGATGGCGAAAGCAATGGCAAAGAAAAAGGGAAAGACTTTCATCCTAAAAATGTCTTAAGGACGATTAAGGGGTTATTTTTTATGAATAAATGTAAGAATCTTTTACACCCGTTAAGGATTACTTCTTCTTTTCCTTTCGGCTGTTCCCTTTCAGGGGTTGCCACAGCGAATCATGTGCCTCCATCTAACCCTATCCTCTGCATCCTCTTCACTCACACCAATTAACTTCATGTCCTCTCTCACTACATCCATAAATCTCCTCTTTGGTCTTCCTCTAGACCTCCTCCCTGGCAGCTCCAAGCTCAGCATCCTTCTACCAATATATTCACAGTCTCTCCTCTGAACATGTCCAAACCACCTCAATCTGGCCTCTCTGGCTTTATCTCCGAAACATCTAATATGAGCTGTCCCTCTGATGTACTCGTTCCTGATCCTGTCCATCCTTGTCACTCCCAAAGAGAACCTCAACATCTTAAGCTCTGCCACCTCCAGCTCTGCCTCTTGTCTTTTCTTCAGTGCCACTGTCTCTAAGCTGTACAACATCGCTGGTCTCACCACCGTCTTGAACACCTTTCCTTTCATTGTTGCTGATACTCTTTTATCACACAACACATCTGACATTTTTCTCCACCCGTTCCAACCTGCTTGCACTCGCCTCTTCACCTCTTTTCCACAGTCTCCATTGCTCTGAACCGTTGACCCTAAGTACTTAAAGTCCTGCACCTTCTTCACCTCTGCTCCCTGTAACCTCACCGTTCCACCTGGGTCCCTCTCATTGACACACATGTATTCTGTCTTACTGCGGCTAAGCTTCATTCCTCTGTTTTCCAGAGCAGACCTCCATCTCTCTAGATTCTCCTCCACCTGCTCCCTGCTCTCAATACAAATAACAATATCATCCGAAAACATCATAGTCCATGGAGATTCCTGTCTAACCTCATCTGTCAGCCTGTCCATCACCAGAGCAAACAAGAAGGGGCTCAGACCCGATCCTTGATGCAGACCCACCTCCACCTTGAACTCCTCTGTCGCACCTACAGCACACCTCACCACGGTCTTACAGCTCTCATAAATGTCCTGCACCACTCTAACATACTTCTCTGCCACTCCAGACTTCCTCATACAATACCACAGCTCCTCTCTCAGCACCCTGTAATACGCTTTCTCTAAATCTACAAAGACACAATGCAACTCCCTATGACCTTCTCTGTACTTCTCCATCAGCATCCTCAAAGCAAATACTGCATCTGTTGTGCTCTTTCTAGGCATGAAACCATACTGCTGCTCACAAATGCTCACCTCTGCCCTTAGCCTAGCTTCCACTACTCTTTCCCACAACTATATTGTATGACTCGTCAGCTTTATTCCTCTGTAGTTGCCACAGCTCTGCACATCTCCCTTGTTCTTGAAAATTGGCACCAGTACACTTCTCCTCCATTCCTCGGGCATCCTCTCACTCTCCAAGATCTTGTTAGACAAACTAGTCAGAAACTCTACTGCCACCTCTCCTAGACACATCCATACCTCCACAGGTATGTCATCAGGACCAACTGCCTTTCCACTCTTCATCCTCTTCAACGTCCTCCTCACTTCACTCTTGCTAATCTTTGCTACTTCCTGCTCCACACCAGTCACCTCTTCTATTCTTCGTTCCCTTTCATTTTCCTCATTCATCAACTCTTCAAAGTACTCCTTCCATCTTCCCATCACACTCCTGGCACCTGTCAATACATTTCCATCCTTATCTTTAATCACCCTAACCTGCTGCACATCCTTCCCATCTCTATCTCTTTGTCTGGCCAACCTGTACAAATCCACCTCTCCCTCTTTTGTGTCCAACCTAGCATACAAGTCCTCATATGCTCTTTGTTTGGCCTTTGCCATCTCTACCTTCACCTTACGCTGCATTTCCCTGTACTCCTGTCTACTCTCCTCTCAGTGTCCCACTTCTTCTTTGCTAACCTCTTTCTCTGTATACACTCCTGAACTTCCTGGTTCCACTACCAAGTCTCCTTGTCCACTTTCCCCTTTCCAGATGACACACCGAGTACCCTCCTATCTGTCTCCCTGATCACATTAGCTGTTGTGGTCCAGTCATCTGGGAGCACTTCCTGACCACCCAGAGTCTGTCTCAGCTCCTCCCTGAAAACTTAACGACATTCTTCCTTTTTCAACTTCCACCACTTCGTTCTCTGCTCTGCCTTTGTCCTCTTCATCTTCCTCACCACCAGAGTCATTTTACACACTAGCATCCTGTGTTGTCTGGCTACACTCTCCCCTACCACTACTTTACAGTCACTGGTCTCTTTCAGATTACAACGTCTACACAAGATGTAGTCCACCTGAGTGCTTCTCCCTCCGCTCTTATATGTCACCCTATGTTCCTGCCTCTTCTGGAAGAAAGTGTTCACTACAGCCTTTTCCATCCTCTTTGCAAAGTCTACCACCATCTGTCCTTCTGCGTTCCTGTCCTGAAGACCAAACCTGCCCATCACATTCTCATCACCTCTGTTCCCTTCACCTACATTCCCGTTTAAATCTGCACCAATCACCACTCTCTCACCTCTGGGGATGCTCTGCATCACTTCATCTAACTCACTCCAGAATTTCTCCTTCTCTTCTAACTCACATGCTACCTGTGGGGCATAACCACTCACAACATTGAACATCACCCCTTCAATTTCCAGCTTCAGGCTCATCAACCTGTCTGACACTCTTTTCACCTCAAGAACATTCCTCACAAACTCCTCTTTCAGGTTAACTCCTACTCTATTTCTCTTCCTATCTGACCCATGGTAGAAAAACTTAAAACCCTGCTCCTAAGCTTCTAGCCTTGCTACCTTTTCACCTGGTCTCCTGGACACACAGTATGTCCACCTTCCTTCTCTGCATCATGTCAATCAACTCTTTAGCCTTCCCTGTCATAGTCCCAACATTCAAAGTCCCTACTGTCAGTCCTACATTCTTAGCTTTCCTCTTCTCTCTCTGCCTACGAACACACCTTCCTCCTCTCCTTCTTCATCTTCGACCAACAGTAGTCCAATTTCCCCGGTACCCTGTAGGTCAACAGCACCGGTGGCAGTCGTTCTTAACCCGGGCCCCGACCGATCCGGTATGGAAGTCATTGTCATGATTCGCATTTTTAGTTTGGCATGTGTTTTACGTCGGATGCCCTTCGTGACACAACCCTTTGCATTTATCCAGACTTGGGACTGGCACATGAAGACACTGGCTTGTGCCCCCCTGCGGTTGCATTACCCGTTAAGGATTACTGCATTTCCTTATTAGAATAAATAGAACAAATGTACCAATATCTTCATTAAAGCTGATCAAATTGAGGTACAGGCACGCAAATGAGGAAATGCAAGACCAATAAAACTTTGAGTAGCAAAAAAGTAACATTTCCATACGAAATCTACAATTTCATCTGAAACTTTTCCTTACTTCTTAAGCTTGAAGAACTGAGCAGATACTGAGCTGAAACAAATATTCAACCTATGAGTGCACATCAGCACATGCCATAAATCTTACTGAGTTTTGTCCATATTCAGACATCACGCTACTCATGATCCAAAAGTACCTGAATCAAGGTAAGGACTTCAGGGTCCACATTAGTGCACTTCTCTGGGTTGATGGAGAAAAAATACCTTGGGAAATATAAGAAAAACAGGTATTAGTAATAAAATAGCTTCAATAACAAAAACTTCACATCAATCATTGTTTATATTTAAGCTACTATTTTAAAGCCACTTATAATAGTAAAACATTTAAAAAGTCCCCCAACCCCCAAGTCACTGCAGCAGCAACTTTAGATTTGTTTTAGTTTTGGTGAAAATGTTGGATAAAGCCAATCCAGAAAGACACACGCCTGCAGGTAATGGATGGTGAAGCAATGATTGCTCCCAAACATCATGCACAGGGCAGAAACAAAGCAGGGGAATTTGCCGTGTACAATGTTTCGATCCAAACTCAGCATGAACAGTCTTGAAAAGTAGCAGGAAAAAGGGAACAAACAATGACAAAAAAACACAACTAAATAAAAACAAGACTTGTCTTTATGATAAATTTCACAAAACAATTTGAGTGTAATTTTTTCAAGGTCAGTAAAATTGCTTACCATCAACACAGAAATCAGTGTATGTGCAGGTTTAGGGGAGAGGAATGTAAGGCTGCTTTGACTAACCTTAAGAGCTTACAGTGACAAAAAACATTGTGTCCAACATTAATTTGTGTCCAAATAGAGAAAAAAGAGAAAGAAAAGGAAGAAAGAATACAGTGATTAAAAAAAAGAATGAAAGAAAGTAAAAACGTTAACTTACCACACACAATTATTATAATAACTTTATTTATATACCACCTTTCAAAACAAGTAACAAAGTTCTTCAATAAAAACATAAAATAACAGCAGAAAAGATCCAGACCTTAAGATATAAACTTGATAAAATAATTTAAATAATTGCAACAAATACCATCATTAAAAGCCATACTTATCGTATATATACAATAAGTATATGTTCGTGACCCTTAAGAAGAGATTTAAAGGAGGATACTCTGTTTCCTGAGTTCCACAGCTGAGGGACAGCAAAAGCCCAGTCACCTTTAGTGACAAGTCAAGATTTTGGAACCATGAGTAGGGCCCTGCCAGAAGATCTCAAGCAGCGATCAGGCCCATAGGGTGTTAGAAAATCACAGATTTAGAGCTCTCCAAGGCTTTGAAAACAAGCAGTACAATCTTAAAATCAATTCTAAAACTCACAGGTAACCAGTGAAGGGCAGCAAGGATCGGTGTGATGTGGTCGCCTCTCTTAGTGCATGGGAAAAGCCTGGCAGCAGCGTTTTGTATCAGCTGCATAATAAGCTGAATAAAGTGCATCACTTCATGATTTTATCTAGCATGAATGACCTTTCCTGAGTCTGCAGAAGAAAGGAATGATCTGATCTTGGTTAGCTTTCTCAGTTGTACAAAGCAGGACTGCACCACTTTAGTCACCTATGCATCAAAGGACAATTCTGAATCAAAACTAACACTTAGGTTGCGGGCCTCTTTTCGAACATTATTAGATAAGGCGTCTAGACTAGAGGGGAGCCACAAGGGGAAGTTATAATTACCTCTGATTTGGAGTCATTCAATTGCAGAACATTTTTGAACATCCAATCTTTTATCTCGGCAAGGAGATAATAGAGGATGCAATCGGGGTACCAGGCTTTATCGGGACATGCAGTTGGGTGTCAAACGTGTATCAGTGGAAATCAATGTCAGGACTAAGCATGATTTGACCCAGGGGTAACATGTAAATGGTAAACCAGATTGACATTTTTCAAAGATTAGATTGTTATTCTTTCTAAAAGAAATCAGTTGGAGTGCACAAAAATTTTCTAAAATCTTTGATAAAAATGGCAGCTTGGAGATGGGTCTAAAATTAATTATTTAAAAGGGGGTAAACAGTGGCATGTTTAAATTTGGAGGGGAAATGCCAGAACATAGAGAGCTGTTAATAATGGTTAAAATATCTGGACCAACCATCTGAAAGCTAATCATCCACCCGCCCTTCAGACTGCATTCCCACTTGGTTTTTAAAAGCTGCATTTCAGAGACGGAAGATCAGGAAGGCACCAGGACTGGACGACGTGTACCCCTCCTGCCTGAAAGTCTGTGCTGACCAGCTAGCCCCCATCTTCACACAGATCTTCAACAGATCACTGGAGCGGTGTAAAGTCCCGCTTGCTTCAAATGCTCCACAATAATCCCGGTCCCCAAAAACCCTCTATCACAGGATTAAATGACTACAGACATCAGGGCGACGGGGTTAGTGTACATTTAATGAAGTCAATTCAAAGACTGGTGTTGACCCATCTGAAGGACATCACAGGACCTCTGCTGGACTCCCAGCAGTTTGCCTACCGGGAATTCGGGTGGATCATGCAGTCAACATGGGACTGCACTATATAGTGCAACACCTCAACAGTCCAGGGACATACGCAAGGATCCTGTTTGCGTTCAACACCACCATTCCGGACATACTACAAACTAAACTTATCCAGCTCACTGTCCCAGCTACCTGTCAGTAGGCCTGGGACGGTATGGATTTTTTCTTACCGCGGTTGAAAAGCAAGAAATTCCCGTGGTTCAGCAGTAAACCGCTTTTTCAATTCAATTCAATTTAATTTATATAGCGCAGTATCACAAATCACATTTGCCTCAAAGGGCTTCACAATCTGTAACATACGACACCCTCTGTGTCATGCAATAGATGTCGTAAATACAGAATAGATTCATAGCATCAAAACTATAACATATACAGCCATGATGGCAAAATTGTTGTATATATAATTATGTTGAAAAGTGTGGGATGTAAAACATAAGGGAAGATGATGGGTCCAGACGGACAACCGAGCAGCTCCAGGTGGAGCCCAACGAGCAAGACCCGAGCCACTCGTCCCCTGCACCATAGACACAGCAGCACTGCCCCAGCAGGTCGCCATAGACACCGATCCAGATACATCTCCAGTCACTGAAATACCTGCTGAAAGTGACAGTAAGAAAGAAGAGACGGACGACAAAGCACAAAACTCCGGGAGAGGGAAGAAGTCAAGTTAGTAACATGCATTTATAGGATGAGAATGCATACGGATGGAGAGGAGGACAGAGGTGAAGAGAGAGAGGTGCATCATGTGAAGTCCCCCGACAGTCTAGGCCTATAGCAGCATAACTTTAATTCCAATTAAATGTTCCAGTCTCTGTAATAGAATTTGATGGTCAATGGTATCGAATGCAGTACTAAGATCTAACAAGACAAGTACAGAGACAAGTCCTAGCAGCCTAGTTGAAATTGGGTCTAAGAGACAGGTCGAAAGCTTAGATGAAGAAATTGTCGACGTTAGTTGAATAAGGTCGACAGGAGAGAAGCAGTCCAAGTACACATCAGGTTTCACAGCTCCCTCCAATGCCTCTATGCTTGAAAATCGGTTGGCACCAGCTGAGGGCAGGACGTGATTAATTTTCTCTCTAATATTCAAAATTTTATCATTAAAGAAGCTCATGAAGTCGTTAATAACTTTGCTTTTAACCCAAGCCAACCGCCCCCCACTCCCGCTCGACTGTCGCGCACAGCCGCACACGCACACACCAGCTCAGGCAATTGAACATAATAAGGAACATGTTTATTTTACCTTTATTTTTTCATGTTTCAATCCATGGAATTAGACACAACGTGCACACATGTGCAGGCCAATGTTTTTTGTTTTGTTTTTTTTTGCGGTGATGGTGGTGACGATCTCAGACCTGCGGTAGTCGTCACGTGACCGCAGTATTGCGGTAATGCGGTAACCGTCCCAGCCCTACCTGTCAGTGGATCACAAAGTTCCTGACAGACCGAAGGCAGCAGGTGAAGCTGGGGAACATCACATCCAGCACCCAGACAATCAGCACTGCCCCCCCCCAGGGGTGTGTGCGCTCTCCCACTGCTCTTCTCCCTCTGCACCAACAACTGCACCTCAGGAGACCTGTATGTCAAACTCCTGATGTTTGCAGACGACACAATGGTCATCGGCCTCATCCAGAATGGTAACGAGCCTGCATACAGACAGGAGGTTGAACAGCTGGCTTTCTGGTGCGGTCAGAACAACCTGGAGGTGAACACGCTCAAAACTGTGGAGATGACAGTGGACTTCAGAAGAAGCCCCCCAACAATGCCCCCCAACAAAGAATCAGGGCGGAGGAGCCGGGTTGCTGAAGCCGGCTTCTGGAACGAGGTCGGAGCGAGGATAGGGAAGGTATAGGAGTTTCTATTTATTAACAACAAGGTCTAGTTGTTACTGCACGGTAAACGGACGATCTGGCAGCGCCTGGAAGTGAAGCGGAGCCCTAAGTACCCAGGCGTGTGATGGACTGATTACGCCCAGCTGTCCCGACTAGAAAGTTCCTTGCAGCCCTGCCCCTGTTCCAGCAATTGCTCCATCCTTCCTGCTATCTTGGGAGAAAACATCACAGTACCCACTCTTAAGGGGAGCCTCCCGGAGACCCACCCAGCTTCTCAGGATGGGCATGGTGGAATTCCCGTACCATGGATACGCAAGCGGGGAACCCAAGACCTCTTCTCAGGACCATACCCCTCCCAGTCCACTAGGTACTGCAGCCCTCGGCGGCAAACCCAGTATGCGGGGTGGTCGTCGATGAGCCGGGGAGGGGCCTGAGTGTTTTCGGCAGCTTTAATCTGACGGTGACCGGGTTGACGATGCGGGCAAACTTGAAAGGTCCGATGAACCTGGGCGCGAGCTACCTGGATTCCCCTTTCAGGGGAAAGTCCCTGGTGGATAGCCACACCTGTTGGCCCGGCTGGTAGTCATGGTAGCCGGGATGCGGTGGCAGTCCGCAATCCTGGGATTAGCCTCTGATGTGCAAAGGAGAGTGGCTCGGGTACCGGCAAAGACTCTCTGGCAGCGCCGTAGGTTGGACTGTACTGACAGAACAGCAATCTTCTCTTACTGTGATGGGAACAGGGGTGGCTGATAACCCAGAGAGGCCTCGAACGGTGACTGCCCGGTTGCGGCGTTAGTGAGGGAATTATGGGCATACTCCACCCAGGGCAGATATGCGCTCCAGGAGGTGGGGTTATTGGCCTTGACACAACGTAGCACTGATTCCAGGTCCTGGTTTGCCCTTTCGGTCTGTCCATTGGACTGTGGATGTTGCCCCCAGTGCCTTACAAAATTCCTTCCAGACGTGGGAAACGAATTGGGGGCCCTGGTCGGACACGATGTCTGTGGGTTTACCATGCAGCCGGACCACATGTTGTATCAGGAGATCGGCCGTTTCACAGGTGGTTGGGAGCTTTGGTAGGGCTGTGAAGTGCGCGGTCTAGGAGAAGTGGTCCACCGTCATCAGGATGACATACCCTAGGACGGCAGGAGCCCCGTCACGAAATCCAGAGTGATATGGACCAGGGCCGGCTGGGGATAGAGAGAGGGTGTAACAGACCCGCGAGTGGACGATGCAAGTTCTTACACCGATCACAGATGGTGCAGGTGGCCACGAAATCTTGGGTGTCTTTTCTCATGCTGGGCCACCAAAACCGCCTCCTCAGCAGACTGATGGAACGGCTGACCCCTGGATGGCAAGAAAAGTGGGATGAATGTACCCAGCACGGGACTTGAGAAGAGGCAAGTTGGGGGACCCCCCGCTGGGTCGGGCTGGGCACGTTGTGCCCTCTCGAAGATGTCCTCGATCTCCCAAGTTAGGGCCACCACGATACGAGCCAGGGGAAGTATCGTCCCTGGAAGGGAAGTCAGCAGGGGCGTGAATTCGGGACAGGGCGTCCAGCTTGGTGCTACCGGGCGGTAGGTTATGGTGAACCTAAAGCGGTTGAAAAACAACACCCACTGGACTTGTCGCGAGTTCAGTGTTTTGGCCGACTGAATATAGGCAAGATTCTTGCTGTCGGTCCAGACCACGAATGGTTGTTCCAGCCAATGGTAAATGGTAAATGGACTGTACTTATATAGCACCTTTCTAGTCTTTCTGACTACTCAAAGCGCTTTTACACTACATCACATTCACCCCATTCACACACATTCATACACTGATGGCAGGAGCTAACTGCCAATAAGTACAAATTAAACTAACCAGTCACACTCACTCACACACCGAAGGCGCAGCTTCAGGAGCAGTTCAGGGTTCAGTATCTTGCTCAAGGATGCTTCAACACACTGCCGGGGGGAGCCGGGATCGAACCGCCAACCTTCCGATTGATGGACGACCGCTCTGCCACCAAGCCACAGCCGCCCCAATGCCGCCACTTCTCAAGGGCGAGCTTCACGGCCAGCAATTCCCGGTTGCCCACATTGTAGTTGCGCTCGGGCCGTCGTGAGGCGCCGGGGGACGAAGGCACAAGGGTGTAGGTTGAGCCGAGGTCCAGCGTGTTGGGACACCCTGGAATCCCCCTGGAATCCGAGGCGTCTACTTCAACCACAAACTGCCGCGCAGGGTCGAGGTTGGACGAGCACTGGGGCCGATGTGAATAGCTCTTTAAGTCTCCAAAACACCCCGGCTGTGGCAGACGACCACAAGAATGGTTGACGAGGGGACGTGAGCTTGGTTAGGGAAGCGGCGATGACACAATAGTTGCGGATAAACCGGCAGTAGAAATTGGCGAACCCCAGAAACCGTTGGAGTTGTTTGCGTTTGGTTGGGGTATGCCAATCTTCTACCGCATTGACTTTGGCAGGGTCAGGCCTCCTCCGGCCGCTTTCCAGGATGAAGACCAGAAAAGAGACTGTCTGGACGTGAAAGTCACAGTCACAGGGATTGCTGCAGTAAAGTCATTTGCCTGCCTTCAGGCGCCAGGCCCGCTCGGCGGCCGACAGGTGAGTCCGTCCCAACTGCATTGGCTCGGCGTGTTATGGGGGTGAGCCATGGATAGGCTTGGAGAATCCCCAGCGGAGGCAGAGGTGGTGGAGACGAAGACGCACGGGCCCCTGCCCTCACTCGGCGACGCTCCAGTAACCGATTGTCCACGCAGATGGACAAAGAGATGAGAGCGCCTAAATCTGAGCCTAACTCGTCCTTCAGGCTCTCATTTAACCCATGCTGAAAGGTGCTCATCAGTGCTTCCTCATTCCACCTCGTCTCTGCCGCTAGTGTGTGGAACTCCACAGAATATTCCGCCAGGCTCCCTAGTGAGTGGTTAGCAGCCTGGAGGGAGCATTGCCCCGGTGGTCCAGACGATCAAATACGTGGCTCAGCATCGCGGTAAATCTCTCGTACGAGAGCGTAGACAGGGGCTGACTGGAGTTAATCGCCTCCGCCCAAGTCGGGATGAACCTGGACACAGAAATCGAGCTGAGTGCTTTTCATTCACGAGGTATAGGAGTTTCAATTTATTAACAACAAGGCCTAGTTGAGGTTACCACACGGTAAACGGACAATCTGGCAGCGCCTGGACGTGAAGCGGAGCCCTAAGTACCCAGGCGTGTGATGGACTGATTGCGCCCAGCTGTGCCTACTAGAAAGTTACTTGCAGCCCTGCCCCTGTTCCAGCACTTTCTCCATCCTTCCAGCAAAAACAGGGGAAAACATCACAGCTGCAGCCTTAAAACCTCGCCAACATTCTCCCCTCACCCCTCCCGTGCGGTCTACTCACAGTCGCACATTCTCTGCAGAGATTCTCAGGAGAGAGTCGCCTACTTATGTCGTTATTAAATAAAAGCTTGTAAGCGCACCTGTTGGTTTCCGATGTCATTCGGTAACATGTTGGTTTCGATTCGGCGGCATCATTAACAACAAGCCTCCTCCACACAAGGCTCACCTGCTGCTGAGAGTAAACCAAAACAGGAGTTGTGTTTTTTGGACAACTTTATAAAATTGTGTGTTGACGAAGAAAGTCAACAGAGCAGACAGGCAGAGAGAAAGAGGCAGGAGGGGCAAGCCGTTGTATGTGTGCAGAGACCAATGGTGTGAAGGAAAAGAGCAAGGTGAGCAGATTAAAGTCGTTTGTGAGTAAACACTAAGGTGGAGAATTAAGTAGAATTCAAATGGTGACATAAGAAATAACCTACTAAAAATAAGGTAATATATTAATGTGTTCTTAGACAACATCAATATTGTTGGTCATGATAAAGTCCGGGCAGATGAAAGAATTATTGGCAAGGGACCTTACACTGAGTAAACAGAATTGAGCTGATTCAATAGCAGGGATTGTTGTAGTTCCTAGTACCCCCTCTAAGCAAAGATATATTATACCTGAAGACGGCTGACTGATGCCCTATGACCTAGGTATCAGACTGGGTCTCTAAAATCTAAACGCAGTTAAGCATTGTGTTAGAGCCTATGTTAACTGGTGATAACCAACTTGGTTGTATCACTTCTTTCAGGCCCAAAATGACTTAGTTAATGTTCTGAGACAGGCTGGACAGCAACTGAATGTACAGTCTCATAGAAGTGAAAATTGCTAATTGGGCCCAATTTGGACATTTTAACTTAGGGGTGCACTCACTTTTGTGGCCAGCGGTTTAGATATTAATGACTGTGTGTGGAATTATTTTGAGGGGACTGCAAATTTACACTGTTATACAAGCTGTAGACACTACTTGACATTGTAGCAAAGTGTCATTTCTTCAGTGCTGTCACATTGAAAGATGTAATAAAATATTTACAAAAATGTGAGTGGTGTACACACTTCTGTGAGATACTTATGTGCTGCAGTTTGTTGGAGAATCTGGCGCCCCCTCATATAGCCTGAGAGAAACTGTCTGAGGGAGACTCGAGACTGCATTCAAACGCCTCGCCTGGTTTGGCATCAAAATCCTCTATGCAAAAAGCAAATGGCTGCTAAAATGCTATTTTAACTGGTAACAAAAAACTGCCCTCTCTAGCCTCTAAACAAAAAGCCAATCAAGGATAAATAAAGTCATAGATAAGAGTCTAGGCCACGGAGACTAGAACAGCCAAGGAACCCCACAAAAAGGAAAAAACCAAGAGCACACACCCTTGTGTCTAATTTTATAGAGGTGGAGCCAAGGAAAAACTCAAGCTACCTTCTACATAATGGTAAAAACATAAAATACAAACAAGACATTGGTCAAATCTCAACCCATCTACGTCAAAACTGAATAAATAATGTTATGTTAGCCAAAGATAATAAATCAACCTTACCTTTAAATGTTAAGTAAAAATTTAATACAAACTCAAATTAATGATTTGATTTTTTTTTTAATAATTCCTTCATCAAATTATGCTTTTAAAAATATGCTTTTATAGGGAGAAAATTGCCATTTCAAAAAGTGGTGGGGACATGTCCCCCACCATAATTAACGCCTATGCATTGTCCGATTTGTTTGTTAACAACATTACTGTGATTGGATGTAAAGTGTCCTGCTTCAAATGCAACCAACGACTTGACTCATTTCAAATTTGACATTTTTGTTACTGTTAACGGCTTTCACCGCTCCCCATCCCCCTTCACGCACACGCCAAGAAAGTGAAAGTCTGGAAGGAGATGTCAGCCAAATCTTATGTAATAAAATGTGGCTACCTAAACCACACAGAAGTATGTGCTGTACATTCTGGAATGCAACGCTTACAGAGATGGCAGGGACCACGTCAATCTTTTATTGGCACTTAGAAAGAAGCATAAAGAAAGGTGAGCATTTCGCTAGTGATGCTACCAGGGCTAGCTAGCTAATGTTAGCAAGCTGCCTCAAAATGCTTCAGAAATCTCTTCACCAAAGAGATTTAGTGAATATTAGCTATACATATTACCTACCTACCGTAAAACTTCAATTAAAAGCAGAGCCCCAATTAGATTTTTTGCTGGCCGAGTGTGGCTACATGTTTTGACAAATAAACGCAGGTCTTAATGAGACGCCAGGTCTGGTTTTTATAGAAGTTCTTTGGACGTATAAGACCTCTCAAAGCCCACCGGGTCGCCCGCTTGACAAGTTCTAAGCTGCTTAGATCGTGCATACAAATATAAATCTTGAAACTTTTGTCAATATGGACAAGCTACACATCGTTAGATCGGTTAAATTCTCCACAATTCAGTTGTTCAGTTCATTTTACAGAAACCATAAGCACCAAACTGTAATTCATTCAGATTTCCCAACATGGTAAACAAGAAAGAAGAAAAAAACGATTACTTTTGAAGCAGTCATAAAATTCTGAATATGCGGCCATTCCTCGATTAGCCAGTGATCAAAAGAATCATAAAATTTGCATCACAAAAATGAATGCAAGTTTAAATAACCACAATATCCTTCGGCTTTCCCCCTTTCTAAGGTAGGTTACGAGTATTTTGATATATTGAGCCAGATCAATGGAATGATTTGTAATTGATAAACTATTCAATAGCCTTTTTATACAAGTAATATTCATACTGGCTTAAATAAACAATAAGATAGTATTTCCCATCTTTGCTGGGCAAGAGTTTTGTTCCAAAGGATTTAAAGGCCTGTCCCAAATATAGGCAAGTTGAGTTTCAGGCTATTGACGTTTTACAGCATGTACTGTACATATTGTGTACTTAATTTAGTTAGCATATATTGAGGGATGTAATGCTAGCTAATGCAGTGTTAACTTTGTGAGAAATTGAAGGGACAAGGCATGTGGTGACAAATGGTTCCAAAGTTCCATTTTTGCTTGGTCTTTGTCTTGCCTCGGTCTTGATACACTCTGGCCTTGGTCATGACCTGGTCTCGGTTTAGCTGGTCTTGACTACAACACTGCTTTGATGTGTATATGTTGACTGTCTTCAGCTTGTCAACAGCAGAAAACGGAACTTTCAGGCAGTGTTGGGAAGGATACTTTCAAAATGTATTTAGTTACAGAATACAGAATACATGCCCAAAAATGTATTTTGTAACCTATTCCATTACGTTACTCAATCTGAGTAACGTATTCTGAATACTTGGATTACTTCCACGTTGAATTGTATTTTATAAGCGTAGGAATGCGGCCATCAAATCCTTCTTACTAAACATGCAGGTGCTCCGCTAAGGGGGGGGGGTTAAGACGATTCTAACACACTTTTGGAGTCCCCAGAGATCGGCTTGATTACTAGTAATATAGTACTAGTAGTAATGTATATATGTAGACCAAAAAATTGCAAATGAAAAAGGTATGGCTTATTTCTGTGTTGACGGGAATCCACTCATGAACCGCTCATGCTCACCCGCTCAAATCCCGCTGACAATTTCTCTGTACTGCAGGCTACAATACTTGTTGTAGCCATTAAAACAAGCTATTTAGTTACATATTTATGTTGAAATATTATATTTTTTTATTTAAACTATGCTGAATATGAAAAGTGAACAGCTTGAGGAAGACTGGACACGTCATGTCGGAAGACCTGGAGTAAGTCAGAAATTACTTAACACTTAACTTTTGTTTTGTAGAAAGCCTTTCTTTAAAGTTAATTTCGTTTGATATAAATTGTATCTTAATTTTAATCAATGTTACATCAACCAATTTCCTGTGTTTTATAAATAAGAAACAACTATGGCAGACAGTATATGGAGATGCGGGAGCGATCACTTGCATTGCGCGTGAACTGGAACGCGTCTCATAAATGAACTGAAACTCAGCTGTAGGCTCTACTTGCCTCACAGACATGAGAAATATGTCAATACGCATTCTTGCCCTGGCTCTGTTGTTCTGGCTCCATCTCTACCTGTAGCTCCCAATGCTCCTCTTCCGACTCCACTGTGACTGATCAGACAGTGTGTGAAAACGCAAACCGTGCATTTTTTAAATGTTTTCAAATTGGGGTTTCTGGGAAATGCATCGAGTTGCCTTAATTTATTTAGAAAGTGAAAAAAACTCATGAAACAGAAAAGTACCATCATGTAATCCATTGATTTCATCAAAGTAACTCTATTCTAAATACCAACTATTTAAATTGTAACTGTAACGGAATACAGTTGCTCATAATTTGTATACTGAATACGTAACATGGGTACATGTTTTCCATTACTCCCCAACACTGCTTTCAAGGGTACGCTGTGGACCACATACATTTAGATCATCACTCTGAAACTCACTTCACGTGATTTCACAGTAGCCTACCTGCAAAAGTACTGAGAACGACAAAAGTTTTCAGTAAACCCACCAATGCTGTGTGAACGTCTCAGGTTATGACTATAACCCTTGTTCCCTGAGAGGGAACGACATACTGCGTAATCGTGATGACAGTTTGGGGAACAAGTACCCACTATGCCACACCGATCGCCACCACCTAGTGTGAAGCTGGAACCCAGGCACACTCAGGAGGTGAGCACTCTAGCGCCTGGTGTCGCAGGGAGGTGCAGACTGTAGAACCGTATGACGGTGTGCGGGGTGTGCGGGGTGTGTGGAATGGCCCACCCGGCCGCCTTGCAAATCTCCTGCAATGAGGCTCCTGGTGGTATGAGCCATCACACCTATCGGTGAAGGCAAACCTGATACGCTGTGGCTATAGCCTGGACATTCCAGTTACTGATTGTCTGCTTTGAAGCAGGCAGCCCTTCCCTGGGTGGACCAAAACACACCAACAACTGATCTGACTTCCTCTACTGCGCAGACTCCTCCAAGTAGATCCTCAATGCCCGAACCGGGCAGAGGGGGTGAAGTCTACCCTCTTCCGCCATCAAGTGAGGTGGAGGATGGAAGGCCTGCAGAACCACAGACCTGGTCACATTAGCCGGTACCTTGGGCACATAGCCAAGAACCAGGTGCAAGACGTTCCTAACTCCGCCTGAGGCAAACTCCAAGCATGTTGGCGTAATTGCCAAGGCCTGGAGGTCCTCCACTCTCCTAAGAGAGGTGATGGCAAGGAGAAAGGGCACCTTGAGGGTCAGGTTCTTAGTCTCAGCCAACTTCAGCGGCTCGAAGCGGGCATCGGCCAACAACTCGAGCACCACTGCCAGGCCCCAGGTTGGGACTCTGGAACGAGCCGCAGGCCTCATCCTCCGAGCCCCGTACAACCAGATGGTGACCCTCCAGTGGTCCATCCCCTATAGGTGAGCGGAAAGCCCCAATGGCAGACACAGACACCTTCAGTGTGGACAGGGTAAGCCAGGTGGAGAAGCGATCTTGGAGGAACTCCAGCACTAAAGCCACTGGGCAGCTAACTGAAATATTGTGCCCCCCGCCTGGGACAGCAGATCCCTCCTCAGAGGGACCTGCCAAGAGAGGCCGTCTACCAGGTCGACGATCTCGGAGAACCAAACTCGGGTCGACCGACGGGGTGCTACTAGGAAAAGGCTGATGCCCTCCCGGGGAATCCTCTCCAGATCTCAGGGGAGCAGAGCAATCGGGGGAAATGTGTACAGACGAAGCCTCGGCCACGTCTGTGCCATGGCATCCAACCCCAGCGATGCTGGAGGGAGAACCACAGTGGACAGTGGGACGTCTCTCGAGACGCGAAGAGATCCACTTCTAACGTGCCAAACCTCTCGCATGCGGCCTCCACCACCTCTGGATAGAGCCGCCACCCCCTGGGCCTCAGCCCCTGCCTCAACAGGATGTCTGCTCCCTGGTTTTGGTCCCCGGGGATGTACATCGCCCTGAGAGATGACAGTCTCTCCTGGAACCACAGGAGGCCCTTATATGCCACTCTGCATACAGGGCGCGACAACAGGCCCCCCTGATAATTCAGATACGATACCACGGCCATATTGTCGCAACGTATCAATTCCGCGGAGGTCCGGGAAGAAGCTCCTCAGGTCTTTGTAGACCGCCAGCAGTTCCAGGCAATTGATTCAATTCAATTCAATTCAATTTTATTTATATAGCCCAATATTAAAAATCACATTTGCCTCAAAGGGCTTGTCAATCATTTACATACATGTCAATCATTTATAATGGTAACACGTGGTATGCAACATATGGATAAAGCTGTTAATGCAGTCTAAATCAATTCAATTCAATTCAATTTTATTTAAATGTCCCAATATCACAAATCACATTTGCCTCAAAGGGCTTCACTATCTGTAACATACGACACCCTCTGTCCCTAGACCCTCAATTTGAATAAGGAAAAACTACCCAAAAAAACCATTTTAACAGGGGAAAAAAATGATAGAAACCTCAGGAAGAGCAACAGAGGAGGGATCCCTCTCCCAGGACGGACAGACATGCAATAGATGTCGTAAGTACAGAATAGATTCATAGCATAAAAATCATAACATGTACAATTATGATGGCAATGGCAAAATTGTTGTATATATACGTAATTATGTTGAAAAGTGTGGGATGTAAAACATAAGGGAAGATGATGGGTCCAGACGGACAACCGAGCAGCTCCAGGTGGAGCCCAACGAGCAGGACCCGAGCCACTCGTCCCCTGCACCATAGACACAGCAACACTGCCCCAGCAGGTCGCCATAGTCACATATCCAGATACATCTCCGGACACTGAAATACCTACTGAAAGTGACAGTAAGGAAGATGAGACGGACGACAAAGCACAAAACTCCGGGAGAGGGGAGAATTCAAGTTAGTAACATGCATTTATGGGATGAGAATGCATACAGATTGAGAGGAGGACAGAGTTGAAGAGAGAGAGGTGCATCATGTGAAGCTTTATCAAAGAGAAAAGTCTTTAGCCTACTCTTAAATGTGGAGATAGTGTCTGCCTCCCGAACCCGAACTGGGATCTGATTCCACAGGAGAGGAGCTTGATAGCTAAAGGCTCTGGCTCCCATTCTACTTTTGGAGACTCTAGGAACCACAAGTAACCCTGCATTCTGGGAGCGCAGTGTTCTAGTGGGGTAATAAGGTACTATGAGCTCTGTAAGATACGTGGGGCCTGACCATTAAGAGCTTTGTAGGTGAGGAGAAGGATTTTAAATTCTATTCTGGATTTCACAGGGAGCCAGTGCAGAGAAGCTAATATTGGAGAAATATGATCTCTTTTCCTAGTTCCTGTCAGTACACGTGCTGCAGTGTTCTGAATCAACTGGAGAATCTTAAGGGACTTTTTCGGGCTGCCTGATAATATGGAATTGCAGTAATCCAGCCTTGAAGTAACAAATGCATGGATTAATTTTTCTGCATCATTTCGAGACAGGAAGTGCCTGATTTTTGCAATGTTACGTAGGTGAAAAAAGGCAGTCCTTGAGGTTTGCTTCATGTGGGAGTTGAAGGATAGATCCTGATCAAAGATAATTTCAAGGTTCCTCACAGAGGTGCTGGAGGCCAGGGCAGTGCCCTCTAGAGCAATTATATCTGCCGACAGTGAATCGCTGAGGCATTCTAAGGCATGATTGAAGTTTAACTAACTAATCAGTTTCATCTGGCTTAATCGATAAATATAATTGGGTATCATCTGATAACAACGAAACTTTATGGAGTGCTTTCTAATAATATTGCCTAAAGGAAGCATATATAAAGTAAATAGCAGTGGTCCAAGCACAGATCCTTGCGGAACTCCGTTACTAACTTTGGTGTGCTCGGATGATTCATCGTTAACATGAACAAACTGAGATTGGTCTGATAGATAGGATTTAAACCAGTTTAACGCGGTTGCTTTAATTCCAATTAAATGTTCCAGTCTCTGTAATAGAATTTGATGGTCAATGGTATTGAATGCAGTACTAAGATCTAACAAGACAAGTACAGAGACAAGTCCATTTTCTGATGCAATTAAAAGGTCATTTGTAATTTTCACCAGTGCTGTTTCTATGCTATGATGCACTCTAAAACCTGACTGGAAATCCTCAAATATACTATTGTTATTTAGAAAGTCACATAACTGATTAGCAACAGTTTTTTCAAGGATCTTAGAGATAAAGGGAAGGTTAGATATAGGTCTATAGTTGGCTAAACCCCTGGATCGAGAGTGGGCTTTCTAAGGAGAGGTTTAATAGCTACTTTAAAAGACTGTGGTACCTAACCTGTCAGTAGAGACAGATTGATCATATCTACTAAAGACGTGCTAACAAATGGTAGAACATCTTTAAGCAGCCTAGTTGGAATTGGGTCTAAGAGACAGGTCGATGGCTTGGATGAAGAATTTGTCAATGTTAGTTGAATAAGGTCGACAGCAGAGAAGCAGTCCAAGTACACCACAGGTTTCACAGGGAGCTGTGAAACCTGCCTCGCGCCTCGGTACTCAGAGCGACCGACTCCTCAGAGGCAGCGCTGAAGAGCAAAAAAACTACCTGTGCTATGTTCCGGCGTCATGACGCAACCAATCAGGATTGGACTTTTTCCCTTCAAGCTTCAGATGCGCTACGCTGGAGGCATTCCCCAAACTGTCATTACGATGACGCAGTGCAGGTTCCCTCGAGAAGGGAACCCAAATTGTTATCAGCAAGAAATACAGACTGCAACAACTTTGTTTTTCCTCAGGAGAGTGGAGGGGATTGACAATTGGTCTTAAATCTGTTGTATCACAAAACTCATCTGAGTCGGTTTCCCAAGACCATTGTGACACTGAATTTTTCCATAGTTCTGATAAGTTATTTACTGTTTTATCACAGGTATATAGTAAGGAAACCTTTTTGTGAGAGTTTCATCATTTCCTAATGTTCCTTTTTTTTTGCATCTATGGATTTGAACATATTTCTGAACTTGAATGTTGTTCTCAGTGGTCCCAGAAATTGTATTTTTAACCATAAGCCAGTGGTAACTCTTCTTGTTGCCCTAAATTTAACTTGAAACTTTTCAATGTGATGTAACGTAAATTCTTAAATAGTGGCCTGTGACTTTGTCAGTGGCAGAGAGAACCGGACCTTTATTTCTAATTTCCCCTGTTTTATACACATATCATATTATTTTTGAGTGAAAGGTCTCCCTGTTTTCTGATCTGCTCCTGTTTTACATACACACACACACACTTCCAAGAGCAAAACTTATGCCCTTGACATGATGGCTTCTAAGTGGAGCTTTTTTTCTCTCCAGGTGAGATAGGTAACGTGTGGATGAAAACCATATTAGTTGCTTTGCTATGCATTAAATGTGCAATCTAAGGTGAAATCAGCATCTCCTCTTCAAAAATCTAAGAAAAGGTGGGGACAGCTGCTCTTCTCTTCTGTGCCTGCTCGTCTTTTTTTGTGAACTCAAATTATTTCTATTCCCTTGAATTCTGCAGCTTGCATTTTCAGTCGAGGGTGTTTCTGTAGAGAATACAAACAGACAGGCTGAGGAGTTTGACTTTTAAAGATGCAACAAACTGCCATGCATGTGTGATTCATCGCAGTCACTCTCCCAAGCAGAGATGCGCCGTTTTGTACTCCACATACTGTCAATGTATTATTCAGTAGTTCACTATGAGTGGTTGCTCTCTGAATGGCACTGAGAGGTCAGTGGCTCATGGAGCACCATTAGCATCTCAACCCAGGGCTTACTGTGTGTGCATGTGTGTGAAAGAGAGAGAGAGAGAGAGAGAGACAGAGAGATATATGTGCAACAGTCAAATGTAAAAAAAATTTAGGTTTTCCACCAGACACATTTCTTCAATTTCTTCATTTTCAACTTTATCCATACAGGGACTTACAGAGGAACCATTCTCTTTCCTCTATGTGAAAACAAACACAAAAACACAACATGAAATATCGGTAAGAGTCTGTGGTGTACACAAACAAAATCAAAGGTCTGAAACCACAGTAGTGGGCCCTAGAGGCTGCAGTGTTTGTGTCTGTCTGTGTGAAAGTGCTGGATACAATGAACAACGTGCAGACAATTTGGGGTAAACATTTAAAGTTTTTCTTGGGGGAGGCAGTAAAGGAAAGGCAGTGGGGTCATTAAAATCATCAGGGTTTCTCCCCTTGGCAGCACGAATGTGCTAGCAAATTGTTACACGACGACATAGTTTGTGTAAAAAGTTGACATTTTAGACGCTAGAGAGAGCATATGGGCAATTTAAAAAAAGGGGTTCATCCTTTGGAGTGTGAACTTGCTCACTTTCATGCTGATGTTTTTTATTGTGTATGAGGATTTATCCCATTGGGACCATACATATATCCACAAATGTCATAAAAATGCAGGTTTTAGTTTTGGATGTCTTGTTATGGAACAAAGGTTAGTCAGCTGCTAACTCAGGCTTTCTGGTTTTACAAAGCACTTTTAACCTGAGTAAATCACTATGGTGCTTACAAATCAGTATGGTAATTTAACTGAGCTGGTGTTTGTAGATGTGAAATATATTTTATTCGGCCAGTTTTTAATTTTGAAATAAAGATTTTTTTTGTTTGTTCTGGCTGTAATTGTCAAGGTATCTAGCTCTAGACAAAATTGCTTGAAAAACGACATCCGTTTCTGTACATTACTTTTATTCCTTTTGTTGCATTTTGGGGGTGCACGGTGGCAGAGCGGGTAGCGCCACTGCCTCCCAACAAGGAGATCGTGGGTTCGAATCCCGGACCAGACCACGACCTCCCTGGGTGGAGTCTGCATGTGTTACCGTGGGTTTTCTCCGGGTTCTCCGGTTTCCTCCCACCATCCAAAGACATGAATTAGGTTAATTGGTGACTCTAAAATTGTCCCTAGTGGGTGAATGGTTGTCTGTCTAAGTGTCAGCCCTGCGACGAGTTGGCCACTGTCCAGGGTGTACCCCGCCTAAGGCCCGAAGCCACTTGGATAGGCTCCAGTCACCCGCGACCCCGAACGGGAACAAGCGGTAGAAAATGACTGACTAACTGTTGCATTTTGGGCAGCATGCAACTTATCACTGCCCTGTAACTGTATTTTATATATTTTTTATGTATTTTATTTCATTTTATCTCATTTAAAATTTAATTTATTATATTCTGGTTTTTATTGCTTATTGTTTTGAATGTCATTCTAATTCTTTTCTTTACCAATGTAAAGCACTTTGAATTCCCTCTGTGTTTGAAATGTGCTATATAAATAAATCTCTCTTGCCTTGCCTTTCCTTCCCTTGCCCCTTGAGGCAAGTGATTTGATTTGTGATTTTGGGAAATATAAATAAAATTGACTTGACTTGATTTGTAACTATGCTAATAACAAAAAAAACATAGCCTTGGAACAGTATGTTATGTGGCTTAGCGGCCTTTAACGAAAACCATTTACCATAAACCCTAGACATCCGCAGGCTAAATGTCATGGTTCGACATAAAAGGCGAGTCCAGGGCAGAGAATCCTGAACGCTGTAGACGTTTTTAGGCAGCAGGGATTAGGCTACAGCTCGAAAGCTGAAAAAAATGACTTAAGAAGACAGCGTTGGTGAGTTTTATGGATAAGGATGGAACCAAGCTACGATGACGCAAGTACCCACGCTACTGGGCCTGTAGCTTTTTGATGCTCATAAAATACATGTTGTTCGGATCACGAAGGTTTCAGTTTCTAATAGCAATGTTGCTTATTTTTCTTAGAATATGGAAAGTAAATGTTTGATTATTTTCAGTAAGACAGATGAATGAAATGTAATGCTGAACGAATCCCTCCAGAATGAAATGCTGAATGAGAGATTGCACTGAGGTAAAGAAGCTGGTGGCACAGAGGAGAGATTGGACTTGACGTCATGACTTCGTCCATCTGATAGCATTAGTTATGTTGTTTTATATTCAGCTTTTCTTGCTGAATCATGTTGTTTTGGTAGGAAATGTTCCATGCCCTGGTACCAGTTTGCTACCTAGGGGTTGGGAACCACTGCTCAGATTTCTTAAAAGCCTTTCCATGTTCGACACTCCATGAGCCGAACTGTTGTTTCACCCTCACACCCTCACATTTAGTTTTACACACAAGTTATCTTGCAATCAAACAGGCAAATTGCCATGAAATTTGCTGAGCACATTCATACTGCCATTTTGATTTGAATGAACCCTTGACCTTTCCTCTGGCGCTATCTACGGAACAAATAGTTTTTAAGCCTTACTAATAGTAAGGCTTGAAGAAGAGCAGAATCATCAGTGTGTAGTTTGTACTTTCCTACACTTTTAACACAATTAAATGTGGCCTCAGAGTATAGCTGAACCAGAACAACCTTCAACTTGATTTTGTTACATAAAAAACAGGATTATGCAGCTTTAAAAGCTGAGCATTTGGTGAGGAGGCGGCGTGAGGATATTTCTACATCCGAACGCAGAAGCAACATTGCAGATATACACCTGGCACTGGATCTAATGGATGTTCATCATCTCATCATAAATTGCAGTGTCACAGCCATGGGGAATAACAACCGAGAAGCCTCTCAGTGGCTATACCCTGTAACTGACTGACTGAATCCCATCATCCAGTTACCGCTATGTATATACACACACAAACACACACACAAACACCCTGTGTGTGTTGGGGGGGGGGGGGACTGAGAGAGTATCTCCTCTTCCAACCACCCACATCAGTACTGACCTCTACAGATTCCCTGAGGGAGGGCTCTGCCACGGTTGTCATTGATCTCCCAACACACACACACCATGGGTTTGATTGCAGGTTAGGGGAGGGGATTCAACATCAATACAGTATAGTTATCTTCAGCACAGTGATATCAGGGAATGTTGGGTATCACCAATGCCAGGTTTTAATTGTTTCAAGGTCTAGGAAGTTGCTGTAAATCAAAGTCTGACATGTTTATCCTCTAAAAAACTGTTCAAAGCGTTGTCAAGTTGTGTTGGTGTTTTAGTTCTAATCACCAGACACATGAAAAATTAAGTCTAATCTCAAATGTCGACAGAATTCCTTATTTTCAATAATGTCTGAATGTCCAGCATCTCTATGTAGCCTACTGCTATAGTGCTTTTATCAAAAGTAACAGCACAGCGCACTTCGATTCTTGTCAAAATGACATCAGTACCTTTTGCTACGTTCCTATCTGTTTATAACACACCCTAGCTGTAAAAACAGCACAAAATGCAGCCTCAAAGTTACTATAGGCTTACTCCCTACAGAGCTTTGTGGCTATACAAAAATGTCCCACTCGTTTTGCCTTTGCTAATGACTAAAGAAAAGCCATAATTATAATTCACATGGCCAATAGGGGTCCTTGTTAGTTTAATGTAAAGATGCGTCATGGTTAGGCACCCAAAAAACAACAGTCAGTCTCACAAAAACTGAATGTGATAGCCCTCACAAAGATAGGATGTATTGTAGGGCTGCAGGAATGCATTCATTTAATTGTATTTATGCACCTAAAAAATCAGGTGTATGCAGTAAATATGAGGGAAGGAATTGTGTTGCGGATTTGGGTTTGTGTAAAGTTCTTTCCTGGTTTTGAAATACTTTCCTTCCCTCATGTGTCTTGTAGTTTTACTTCTTGTCTTTTTTTGCGTTTCCCTCTAGTTTTGATTGGCTGCCCTGTGCTGATTAGTCGCACCCATGTCTCGTTATCTCCCCAAACCAGAGTATTCAGTCCAAGCACATTCCCTTTTTCAGTTGTCAGCTTGTCTGTTCCCCAGTCCAGTGGTCTTCCCATGTCTCCGTGTTTCGGCCTGTGATCCTGCTTTACCCCTTTGTGACCTTCTGGATTTGTCTTTGTTTATACTTTCTTTGTTTTTTACCTGGACCCCGCAGCCGCCCCATAGTTATTTTGTGTTGCCTTTCCTGCTTCTGCTACCACCTTCAGTAAGTTATTAAAGTTACCCCTTTCGATCGTTCAACTTCCCCATGTGAGTTCCCGTCTGCGTTTCAGGTCCACAGTACTTGTGAACCGAAGACTGTAGTCCTACCATCAGGACCCAGCGAGAATGAGAAGCACTGTATGCATGTACCTGAAGTACCAACATGTTCAGAATGGGCCAGCATTTAGCTAGTGCTCCAGTAAAGTACTTTTAATCCTCTCATGGCAGTGCCCCCAATCAAAATCCATAATCAGCATGTAAACAGTTACATTCAAAATATAAATCCAACACCTAATAATTTAACCTACGTGGCTGTGCACATAACACATACACAAATGTCTTTAGTGTCTCCATTAAGACTAATGATGGTCCAAGCAGCTATCATGTGTAACCTCTATAGCCAGTTGCCTGAAAATTAAGATTTATTGCACACCGCAGTAGTTAATAGGCATTACATATCTAATGTGTGTGACTTTAATGTATTACGCCTCAGTTTAGGCCCTATTACCTAGTAAGACCTCTGTGTTCTTACAATCTGGTATCTGCCATTGTCTTAGGTAAATATAAGCAATGAATAAAGATGGGCTGTCTGATGGTGATTAATTTATGTCACTGCTGAAAATTACATTATGTGGGGGAAAACAATCTTTCAGACCCCCCCCCCCCCAGAGGAGAGGAACGCCACAGTGTGACAACATTATTAAAGTAGGTTTTCATTTTTTTTCTTTCTTTGTTTTGTAGGATGACCAACCTTTCTAAGTGTAATTAGTCTCACTTAACAAATGATCTGTTCTTTACATCATTACAATCAAATGTAGCAATGTTTCTGCTTTTTACTCACCAAAACGAAATGATTTTCCAGACATTAAATTCACAACGGTGTACTAGCATATTCTGAAGAGCATCAGACTCAGCTTTATTAGCAAACTAAAAGAACACATACAAGGAATTTGACTACGTTTTTTTTGTTATCAATGGAACACACTGTTCCAAGAGGAATGGAGATAGAAATAGACATACAGTTAAACACAAGGACAACAAAGCTGAAACAAAGATAGGTAAAAATATAATTTGAACTAAGGTTGTCATGACACCAGAATTGTAAACTTTGATACAATACTTGTATAAAGAAAACCCATACTTGATAACTCTTTCGATACCACGTAAAAAAGGAAAAACAAAGTTCTAGGCACACAAAATAGGCTCTGTAAAAAACAACAACAAAAAGATTAACCTGCGAGCTGTTGAATTTCTTCCCCTAAAGTTACTTTATCTGTGCTGCCTTGGGTTGAAAATCTTTCTGTAACACAAGCCATCTCAGGCCTAGTTTCAGAAATAACTTTGAAGGCCCAACATATAAAATAAGCTTTTTGTTTGTTTTTTCTTTTTTAGTGGAACTTGTGACCAAAATGAGTCACCTTCGAGCTTATTGTACAATATGGCTGACAATCTAGGGCATTACTACAGGCTTGGAGGAAGGGCTGAAGTGCTTGGGTTATGGCTGAAAAGACCAACTCGTTCTCATTCACAGGTAATCAAACACTGAGGCATGCATGGGCTACTATTTACACAACCCTGGAGAGTTTTTGTATCCTTATGATTCTTGGTTTTGGGATTTTATGTCAGCATGACATAGCCCATTCAATCAGAATCCATTTAATTAGCCAATGTAAGCATACAAAGAATGTGTATAAAAACACAATACAAATAGACAAATGTATGGTAATAATAATAATAATAATAATAATAACTAAGTAATATTAAGATTACATTTACATTTTAAAATCTATTTACAGAATGGATTAATAATAGTTTTGAAATGTGATACAAAACTTGAAATTAAATATTAACTGTGCAAAGGAAATTGATTGTGCTATGGACAAAGAAATGAAATGTATGAAATAGCAAAAGAGCAAAAATGAAACGTGACGAGCATAAATAAAAAAATGACATAACAGTGAAGGTTTAATGCAACATAAAGTCCAGTTTGATGATGTAATATACTGTAAATGTGACAAGTGCAGGGATTAAATGAGGGATGTGAAAGGTAAAGTACAGTTTGATAACCCCTTCTTAAGAAAGGTGATTTTCATAATTAATTACCCTCAACCACATCTTCTTGGAAATATAAAATGCAATGATCATCTCCACATTTTACAGTCACAAGCTATAAAAAGCCTTTTCTGAACAGAGATAGTGGCGTTTGGATTCAGGGTACGGCCGACCGGCAGCAATTTAAAATGGAACAAAGCCAACTGACAGCAGACAGTCCAAAAGAGGAGTCGAATGTGTCAAGTCCACCCACAGCATTATGTGCCCATAGCAGCGTCCATAGCAACCACCGTAGCAACAATCTGAGCCCTGAGAGAATCTTCGTAATAACTAACAAATCTAGGACCATTAGCATTCACTGAATGAGGATCATCAAAAGAAAATGCACATTTCTCGCTAGAAATGTTATCAAAACGCATTTTAATGCAGAACCTATCTTAAAATACTATATTTTCCACTGAGAATAAAAGGAATGTCTACCATTTTGTTTTACTTTATTAAATGGAACTCGGAACTATAAAAAAGATAGGGTAAAAAACTTTATTCCTCGGAACTGAAGGAGAGATAATATTAACTGATAGCCGTTACACTGACCTGTCAAATTGTTGAATTATCAAGGACACTTTCATGTTTTTTTGTTGAGAAATGTGGAGGATATCATTGAAAGAAAACCTTAAAATTGTAATTAACAGTGAGGAAAATACTTCCAGGATGAGAACAGGTTGGGCAACCTTACATAGAACTATTATAAACATACAAGTAGGTAAGAAAATAGTTATATAAATATAAATAAGAGCAACAACATCCATTGCCTATATACAAGTCAAGTGTTTCTGTAAATTGTAAACAATTCAAATAGTGTAAAGGAATAAATATTGAATTAATATATATAAAAGGATCCAGTTAAAGAAATGGTTAATTGATAATCAGAGCTGTCAACATTAGCCCAATACTAGACCTGTGTGTGTTCATGTGTTTGTTTGCTGTTAGTCTGATATGTTTTTATTGTACATTTTTTACCTAGTACTTTTTTAAAATTGTATCGTAATTGTTATATTGTTATGTAAAACTTAACTTTTTATTCTCTTTTAGGGTGACATCTGTCTTGGGACTGCAGGTGAAAAATAGCCTTTTGGCTAACTCTGGCATATTGACAGAAGGTTCATTAATATGCACTCTCCCTGTAATGAATAAATAAAATAAACAAATAAAAAGATATGGTTATGTACAGTATATGCATGTATATTCATGCATTTATACAGTATATACGCGTGCGGGATATATTTTTGACAGTGATGGATGATATGTTAAAACAGTGTGCATTTTAAGCAATAGAAAATATAATTTATAATTTGTAGGTAAGCGGATGTTTTAGTGTTACAAGGTTATTGACACTATATGACTGATGTAACTGTTCCTCTGAGTGATGACCTTTGGAAAGAAACTGTTCTTGTGTCTGGTTGTTGTGGCGTACAGTGCTCTGTAGCTCCTCCCAGATGGGAGAAGCTGGAACAGGTTGTGTTCAGGGTGTGAAGGACCTGCAGTGATGTTTCCTGCCCGTTTTCTGGCTGCATGTGTAAGTCCTGAGTGGAGGGCGGGTTGGCCCTAATGATTTTTTCTGGAGTCCTGATTGTCCATTGTCCGTGTGTTCCTGTCCTGATTGGTGGTCGATCCAAACCGGACAGTGATGGATGTACGGAGAACGGACTGGATGATTGCAATGTGGAACTGGATCAGCAGCTCCTGAGGCAGGTTGAACAGTTCTGAGTGAGTTCAGCTCCAGGTTGTTCTGACCACACCAGCTGTTCAACCTCCCGTCTGTATGCAGACTCGTCACCGTCCCAGACGAGGCCGCTGACCGTTGTCGTCTGCAAATTTAGGAGTTTAACGGATGGGTCTCCTCAGGTACAGTCATTGATGTAGAGGGTGAAGAGCAGTGGGGAGAGAACACATGCCTTAGGGGCACCAGTGATGATTGTCTGGATGCTGGATGGGACTATCCCCAACCTCACCTGCTGCCTCCTATCTGTCAGGAAGTTTGTGATCCACTGACAGGTGGGGGCTGGAACAGTAAGCTGGGTGAGTTTAGAGCAGAGGACTAGGATGATGGTGTTGAATGTTCATCTGAAGGCCACTAACAGGATCTTTGCATCTTCCCTTGTTCCCGTCCCTGATAGCTCTGTTACATGGTCCGCTTGGAGGAGTCGGAAGCCCGCCAGATGTCGTGTACTTTCCTGGATGTGCTCACCAAGCCAGGTTTCGGTGAAGCACAGGGTAGCAGATGTGGAGAAGTCCATCCATGTTTACTCTATTAAGAAGCAGCAGTTCCTCAGTTTTGTTAGCCAGAGAGCGGACATTTGCCAGATGTACTGACCGGAGCAAGTTCGATTTCCCCACTGTTGGAGTTTAACCAGCGCTCCGGTACGTTTCCCCCACTGGCATCTCCTGCAAATCCCATAGAAAGCTGCTGCTTTTCAAATTAATCTGGTTGAGTGAAAACCAGTGAAAGGTTTGAGTTCAAGTGAAATGTCAAATGTTCAAAAGTTTCACTGGTGAATGTAAATAGTAAATGGAACATGGGACTGCATTTATATAGCGCTTTTCTACCTTAACGGACAAAGTGCTTTACAATGTTGCCTCTCATTCACCCATTCACACTTGTGAGTAGAACAAACAGATACCCGCAATATGGGAATTAGCTCATCGAAACATTACTTAATCCCATTAATGGTCAAAAAGGCTTAATAGCTCATCGTATAAATAGTGTGGTCAAATAGTGTAGTTCAATTTCAAGTTCAGAGTTTGTAGGTTTGCTAAAAATTGAACAAAAGAACTGAAGCATTTGCCAAATAAATGTCAATGTACATGTGTAGAGAACCTAAATGCGGTCCTCACCAGAAAATAACAGCACTGGTCGATTGTTGAAACAACCTAAAAAGTAGTATCTCACTGCACCTGTGACCATGAGCGCCTGATTATGTTTTTAAAAACGGTGGAGCAAACTGGGAAAGACACGCAATTAGCAGGGTGGTCTGGAGGGGATCTGAGTGTCCTCCTCCAGAAATTAATAGTAAAAAAAAAAATGTACTTAGTGGAAAAAATGAACAGCCAACTCCTAGTGTCTTTTAGTACAGCCAAAATCTGAACAAGACATTTTCAGGCGACCACAATGTTGCATTTAACTTTCATGAAGTGAAAAGGCGCTGTGAAAGGGTCAAAGTTCTTAGACGAAAAACAGCTAGTTAAATGCACACAGTGCAGTGGATACCCATCGCCTCTGTTCTGATTGACAGGTCGCCATGGTAGCGACCTGTCAATCAAACCCTAAAGCATACCCTGCTCTATCGTCTATTTTACTCTAAATGGGACCATCATTTACGAAATGAACAACACGCTGCATTGAAGCAGACTTGACACTAGCAATCGAGACCTAAAACTCATTAGGAAAGTGTTTCCTGAGGCAATAAATCAAGTGAGAACTACACTTACAATCAGAGTTCTTTTTGCAAACAGTGGAGTCGCCCCCCTGCTGGCCATTAGAAAGAATGCAGGTTTATTAAGGCACGTCCGCGTTAGCTTCACTTCAGCCGTGCCGGTTGCTGATTGTATGGACACACCCTGGAAGTACACTTCTACATCAATGCAGCAAGGTGAGAAGTTAAGAAAAAACAAGATTTTCAACTGCTGTTAAATTGCTCTAATGAAATTTGAAGTAGCAAGCACCCCATTAAAAGACAAATTGACAGACTTTGATGAGAAAGAATCCGACCAAAAAATATATACAGTAAGCCGTCCATTAGATATAATTAAAAACAGTGGACACATTCACAGGCTAAGTTGTGCCACCCAGACCTCAGGGTGGATGGATGGGTATTGGTGGTGGACAGGGGTTTAGTGTCACTAATAATATCCGCCTTTGTTCCTGAACATGGAAAACAACATCAAAATTCCATCCCATCCGTTCTTGTTCCAGTTCCCTCCCACAGACCAACAGCATGCAGCTCTAGTAAACTCTACACATACTTTCCCACTCAGACTAATTTTGAGTATGTCCCTACCTTTCGCCCAGTGAATGCTTTGATCCTGAATGGAACGAGGAAAATGGATGAATTAACAACAGAATAGACATTTTATCAAAAACACTTATCGCTGCAGCCTGAATGCGAGTCCACCCATCTGATCTTCACCAGATTTGCCTGCCTGGTGGTCTTTGTATCAGACAACAGGCTGGCATGGAGACAGGAAATTATATATATTTTTTAAGATGTGATGGATGAGTGAAAACAGGGAGATGAAAAGCATCTTAACAGCAGCGCTCCGTATTACACTGAGCATCCGTAGGAACAAGAAAGGCGAGTTCCATATGGACTGATATGGATCCACACTGATGTGTCAGTCCCCGCCCAGTGTGAACACACATAATGCTCATTAAAGCTATTTGTCATGTTTCCCAATTAGCATGCTGTTATTATATCAGTCTATATGGTGGAGTATGTGGAAAAACAATAAACCAATATCTGACACATTAACAAGAGCTGAAAACACAACATCTGAATCATTACCACATTTTGTATATTTGTATGCCCAGTAGACATGACGCAATATTGATTTGAAGTATGTTTTTTTTCCACCTGGCACATTCAAGTCCAGTGTTCTCTCCCCTTTTAGCTCTATTTCAGTCCTGAGAAAATATCTGGCTCTTTAGCTGCTAAATAATCCGTTCACCAGCTTGTCTCTAACTGTATCTGTCTGCTATTTGGTGCTGGGCAGGTAGTGTAAACTAGGATTCTCAGAAGGTTTTCACTGAAGAGCGGCCTGCTGGGGCTGGAAACAGGGTTGAAATGAGCAGAGTTTGTGGCCTATAAAACCTAAACAATGAGCTAAAGCTAGAGTTGAAGGGAACTGTAGATTGGGTGATAATTCTCTGTTTATTTGTCACTATGAGCGACACCTTTCACATTACGTACATTACATAATTTGAGCCATTTCTAATGTTGAAAATATTATCTTATTATTAACTGAACCTTAAAGGAATAGTTCAACATTCTGGGAAATATTATGCTTATTTGCTTTCTTTCCCAGAGTGAAGTATAGAGCTGGAGACCGGACATAGTTAGCCTATTTTAGCATAAAGACTGAAGGCAGTGGTGAAACATCTAGGTTGGCTTGGTTCAATGGGAAAATGTTCGACTACCTAAAACCTCTTTCACTGTGTCGAACAGGCAGCATATGAAAGCAGCATGTAAGCAGCAGCAGCAGCTACAATCCTCCATCCAACAGAATGCGTTCTGCCACAATACTGCGTGTAGGTCACCAGTGTTTCGGCAGTGCTCAGTTCCCAACACACAATCATTGTAGTTATGTCCATAAAACAGAACAAAATAGACTTGAGGCCTAAAAAGACACTTCAGGTTGCGGTTACGCATGCAAACCAAAAGTAAAACGGGGCCCGTTACATAGCTTGTTTAGACAGCTGTGTTGATTAATACAAAGTGCATCTGTTCCGCTTGACATGGACAAATGAGAAAAACTGTTGCAACGCATCATTTGTTGACACAGTGTACAGTGAAGCTCAAAAACGTGTATCTCATTAGTTAACCCTTACATAAACATAAAAAGACACGTGTGGTTTTAGGGGTAGTTACAGTGAAATCTGTTGTTCATCAACTTCAACACGTAACTCCTAGAATCACAAATTATTGTTTTTAATTTCTGGTCATCTATGGGTTAAAAAAAGTCAAGCTTTTCAGGCCTCTTTTTTCACTTAGAAGCCAGACCAGCTGTCTCCCCCTGCTTCCAGTCTTTAATGCTAAGCTAGGCTAACCAGATCCTGACTCCAGCTTTGTACTTAAGGCAGAGACTCTTCTCGTGTGACTCTTGAGAAGGAGGGATATACAGTAAATGTATTGAATTGAAGTATCCCTTTAAGCAAGTAATAAGTCACTATTATTAATCACTAATATAGGGTGATAAAATAACTTCTTTCTTTTTATGTATGTGTGTTCTTCAAACTGTACTGTAAACTAATAAACTAAACTAAGCTAAAGTCTTAATGGAACCATAGTATTTTTCTGAACATGACGAACTATGAAAGCTGGACAGTAAGGGAAGCACATGCATTCATCAGTTTGAGACCTCAGCCTGAGAGAGTACAGAGCGCTGGGAAAAGCCGGAGGTCGTTTGGATCTCATTATGGGGAACAAGAGTCATCTTCGCTCAGCCAGCAAAGAAGCCCAGTGACTCATATCATTTCTGTGATTTATAATCAGCATTATTACTATGAAAGCTTTTCTGGCACAGTTCATTCTTCAAGGCTGAACCCTCCTTTTAAAAGCCCCGGCGAAGACACATATCTCAACCGTATGGACATGAACATGCCCGATATTGGAGCAGCGGACAGGTAATTAGTGAAAGGGTCTACCTGTTGTGTTTAACGTGGGCCACTTAAACAGCAATCTTTTGGCCTCTATAAAAAGTGACAACCTAAAAGTGATTTCTAATTCATCTTTGATCGAACTAATTGCAAACCAATTTATGGAGGTTAAGAAAAACAACTGTGGTTTCGAGTGCTTCTTAGGAGTGATAGAATAGTGTGGCCTGAATGAATTCAGTTTATTGTAATTTCCTGAACATGCCCCACTACAGAGGAGCACTCCTCTTTCATGCCTGTGACATGCTTTTTTTTTTTTTCGGGTAAACTTTTCTATTTTTTTACAGCCATCTCGTTGCGATTTGTCAGGCAACTGATGGCTGAGCTATTATGACTGTAGAGCTAAGCACTATTGTTAAATTTATTTTTAATGACTTTTCCAATTATGCAAGCAATAATAACCATTAGAAGTTATCCATGAGAGCCGGCTGTGGAGCAGGCATGTGCTGTACGACTTCTGCTTTCAGCTGCGGCATAGTGAGACTCTTGGGCCATACTTTGAGACGAGGAGTCCTAACTCAAAAAACAGGATTCAGGTGTGGATGAAAGCACATTCTGTGCTGCTATTAGCATAACATTTTCTTTGTTTTTATTGGAATAAAAGTTCCCAGGAGCGAAAACCAGCTCTTTTAGCATTTTAAAGAAAAGCTGTGGGTGAGTTTATATATATGTGTGTGTGTGTGTGTGTGTGTGTGTGTGTGTGTGTGTGTGTGTGTGTTAGTGTCAGTTGATTCCTGACAGGAACATTAATCACTGACTGTGGGCAGACACAGATCAATGTGGAAAGGTTTGCGTCCAGCCCCAGCTGGGAACATTTCTCAGTCAGAGTGCTGGAGTGACAGGCTGTAAATCAGGATTTGTTTGTCGGATCAGTGGCAGGTTTAGCGGCTGTTGGCGGTGGCTAATGTCATAAACGCTTGAATGCTGGGGGGGGGGGGAATCCCCAAAACACACAATTCTTCTCACAGGTGACTTTTACTGTCACTGGTACATAGTGAAAACCTGGAGTCTGGCGAGAGGGCAGAGGCGGGAGGGTTACTGTGGAAATTCAAGGTATTTCTTAACACTATGGTGGTAAATATTATGGTGTTGGTGCTGTTGTTGGTGAATGATTTAGCCTTTCAAGTACAAATCGTGACTTTAGTGAGGAAAGAAACACCCTTACATTCTTGATGTGACACTCAGTGAAGTTAAAATCAAAGCCATATCACACAATTCGATTCCACAACAAAAAATATCATCAGCTTGTGTCTCATTATTAATAGACTTATTATTTGCATTGACAAAACTATGTGTTGATTTTTCTGAGAAATATATACCTAGCAAGTGTCAAAAGCAATTAATTCAAATAAAGTTTATTCTGAAAATGTAATTATTTTTTACAAAAATCAATGTGGAAAATGGTATGTGTGTCTGTGATTGTTTATATATCTGGCCCCTTCTCAACTCCAAATGTTGCTCTTGATATTTTAAAAGAGAAACCCATGATGTCAGAGTGCAGGTTGCTACTTAAACTGTTCTTCAAGATAAAAAACTTACACGGTGCTTTGCCCACACATTCTAGCAACCATGTTTAATTAACAGAAAGTCCTCATCTGTTTAGCACAAATGTATCCACACTATCATTTTTATTCAGTAGTGATGTGCATGGAAGAATGGGAGCTGCAGACTCCAGTCTTGTGTGAATGGTGATGACGATGGATCAAATTCTGACAGCAATCTGGGAAGAAGTGGTAAATGAGTATAACTTTGTTCTGTGCAGCAGTGTTAAGGCCTTTGGCTTAACTAGAGATTGAAACTTAAGATGCCACTCAATTGAAAGAAAAGGAAGCAATCTTACAGAGACGAGGACACTGTTGGAGCTCCTGGCCCAGGTTAAAATAAGGATGGGGAAGACACGGGGCCAGATAATGGTCATCAAACTCAGCTCCCTTCTCCCTAAACTACCCACTTAGATCATCAACTAAACTGACCAAAGCAAACCATAAGCACAGTGAATCATGAAACCTCGAGGCCAAATCAATGGAAAATAAAATAAAGAGGCTACACACACTCTCAGAGTGCACACTGTAGCTATTTTAATGAGGGAAATGCTTTTTCTAGGTTTGGAAGGAAATGTTGGTTTGATCATCTGTCCACCACTTTGGTAGAGGCTGAAATATCTCAATTACCGTTGGGTGGGTGGCCATGACATTTTGTACAGACCTTCAAGGAGACTTCTGCTGTGCTTTTGCCATGTTTATGCCCTTTCATTCCTTTGATAAAAAGTGAAGATTTCCCAGTCATACCAACATTTAAATGGCAAAACTGTGCAGCTAAATTAAAGGGAAAGTTCACCCCAAAATCAAAAATACATATTTTACCTGTTGTGCTATTTACCCAAATAGATTGTTTTGATGTGAGTGGCCGAGTTTTGGAGATATCGGCCTTAGAGATATCTGCATTTTTTGAATGTAATGAAACTATTTGGCACTCAGCTTGTGGTGCTCAAAGCGCCAAAAAAAAAATACATTCCAGAAACCATGACCCGGTTTCTCAAGACAATCCACAGACCTTGATGTGAGCAAGGTGTCTGTGACCTTGCTTCATGTAGGAACTATCGGTAGAAAGAAAATAGTTCCCACATAAAACTACTCACAACGTCTTAATAGTGCTGACCTAAGTAAATATCAAGGTTCAGGTCAAATTTATTTATAGAGCACTTTAAAAACAAACCAGGTTTGTGCAAAAGTGCTTTACATTGAATTTGAGCAATAAAAGATTATCACAAAACAATGGTATTTAAATATATGCATAGATACATAGTGCACACATACAAACACATAAACACACCTACACATGCATACAGACATTCATATCAATGTAGAGTGCAAGTCTGGTCAAGAATCGTTAAAGGGGTAGGCTAGAGAATAGAAGTGGGTCTTGAGACACCTTTTGAATGAGTCGAGAGATTCCGCTGGGGGACTATTCCAGAGTCTTGGTGCAGCTCCTAAGAAGGCCCTGTCACCAAAAGGTTTCCGAAGAGTACGTAGGATGGTCAACTGCCCTTGATCTGTACATCTGAGGGGCCTAGCTGTACTGTGTGGGGCTAGAAATTCTAAAATGTAGCTCGGAGCGAGAGCCTCCAGGAATACAAACAGAAGAATTTGGTAAGGTATTTGATGCCGGATGGGGAGCCAGTGCAAAGATGCTAGTATGGGTGTAATATGTTCCCTTTTATTTACGTCTGTGTTGGAGTCTGGTCACAGCATTCTGTACCAGTTGTAAGTGGTGAATAGAGGTCTGTTTGAGCCCAAAATATCGGGAGTTACAGTAGTCGAGTCTTGAGGATATTAGAGCACGGATGACCTTTTCAAAATATTTAGGCGATAACAACATCCTGATCTTGGAAACGATTCTGAGCTGGAAGAAGCTATATTTGACCATCGTGTTTACCTGTCTATCAAATTTCAGAGAATTGTATTGTATTGTATTATTCTGAGGTTTTTTGCATGAGGTCTAATGTGATTGGATAACTTGTTGAGGGACGGTGCAGTGGTGCCTGAGGAGTTTGGAGGGTGGAATAGTATCATCTCTGTTTTATTTTCATAAAATGATTAAATTGTAGAAATTTATTAGCCAGCCATACTTCAGTATCATCAAGGCATTGAGCGAGCCGAGTGGGTCCAGTCTGGTCATTGGGTTGGATGGGGAGGTACAGCTGCGTGTCATCTGCATAACAGTGAAATGCAGGTGATCAGTAAGTATTGCATGTGTCGAAGGCCATGCTGAGATCTAAAAGAACCAATAATGAGGATTGCCCATCATCGGCTGCTACAATGAGATCATTGGTTACCCTCAACAGTACAGATTCTGTGGTATGGTGTGCGCGAAAACCCGACTGAAACTTCTCAGAAGTGTTATTGCTGTTAAAGCATGGTAGCATCTGTTGTAGGACAACTTTCTCCAGTACTTTACTCAGAAAGGGCAAGTTTGAATTGGGTCTAAAGTTATTTAGTGTTACAGGATCAGGGTTTGAATTACAGCCAAGTTGGGAGATTCCCAGTAAGAAGAGAGCTGTTAATTAAGAATGCTGAAGCCAATTTCCCCAAAAACCTCTTTCAGCAACTTAGTTGGAACAATATCAAGGCAGCTGGTAGTGGGCCTCGTGCCGGATATGATTTTATCACATTGGAGAAGGGAAATGGGCAGACAATTATCAAATGCTGGTGGACTGTTGCTCGGAGAGGCGATAACCTTATCAGAGGAAGAGATATTCAGTCTGACATTTTCAACCTTGTCTATTATTATTATCTTAATTATTTTTTAAAGTCTTCACAGCTGATTGGTGAGGGGTCTAAGCTAGGTCTAGGAGGAGGGTTTATAACAGAGTCAATGGTGCTGAATATGAGTCTTGGGTTATGGAAGCTTTTCTCAATAATCCTAGAAAAATAATTTGGGAAACAGAGAGTCAAAAACAGAGGAATATTTTCATAGTTTATTAGCTGTCTTGTAACATTGACTTTTTATATAACATTTCTCTGTCGGAGTATAAACTGCTCCACAAAGAGACAGTGAGCGACTGAAAATACATAGTTAATCCAAACAATTTGGGTTGATGGTGCCAATAAAAAGCTAACTGAATAAATGGTTACGGAAATAGCGTAGATAAGTTCACACAGTTTATTCAAGAAATGCAATTTACAGTTAGCAAGCTAGCAGGCTTGGGGACATAGTGTGACAATGGACGTATTAAGGAGAACTGGATACTGCATTTAAAGATGGCACCCCACTCCTTCCTATGAAGGTTGATCACTGGGCTTCCTAACACTCACACACTCTTTGATGTGACCAGAGCTTTACTAAAAAGAACATTTCTCAGTTGTTCTTAATGTTGTCTAAATGATACAAATCTTGACCAAAATCTGAAACTTTTAGGAGAAAACACAAGCAGCATGAACTGACCAATCTCCACAGATCTATGTAGCTGCCATAGCCCAGATGTGTAGTCACGCAGCCCCAGTGCACTACTATAAATCTCTCTGTGGCTAAGAAGCTGTGCTTACTGGCAGATGTTCATAATGATGTCGCCTGTTTTTCCCTGAGTTCTGTATGTCCGTCCCACAGCACAGTTTGACCAGATAACCTTTATCAGTTCATTTATCAGTTCATGTCCATTGTACATGCACTGCTTCCATGAGATGGCAGTATTCCATGTGTTCTGTGCATGTTACAGATGCATACAAGGTGTACAGTAGATGCTGCTTTGCTGTAATAACAGCTTGTGGAAGATATGACTGCCTTACCGATGTGTTTACAGCAGCTTGAGCCGAGGCTACACTCTCAGCCTTTCTTCTCCGTCTACAACAAATATTTGTTGATTTCCCTCTTTTCATTATTTCCATTGTTTGAATCTTTAGGATGGCAGAGGATTGTCAGCGGGATCCTATCGGCAAAGACAGAAGATGCTATTTTTAGCTGTATCTTATTGATTCTGTTTGATGAACACACATGTAGGTCCTGTACAGGCTTCTGCCTGGGGAGAAATGCACACACCGAGATATACAGGGAGGAACAGAGAGAGAGATGAGAGCATATATGACAATCAGACTAACAGCACGACAGAAACACACTGAGCCTTTATTTCCATGTAATTGGATAGAAGCCCCTCCTGCAGATTAGATTTACAGTAATTAGTCTCCTCATGTGGAGTGAACACAGAGTGTCTCTACATAGCATTATTAAGCCTCCCCCTTATTAACACTAGTAAACAATAAGGAGAACCACAACAAACACATAAACACAGCAAAACCGTTTGGAATTACTAGGAAGAATATGTAGTTTCTTCCCACACCTCACGTGTATGCTGTGTTTGGAGATTAAAATGGCTGGTGTTGAAGAAATAAAAGGGAGACAATGGCAGCAGGTCTGCTCCTGGTTCGAGCTGTTCTCTGTCATTGGAAGCGTTGTTGCAGAGATAAGCCCATGGCTATTATAGCACAGGCCTGCGTCCAGCCTGTCTGACCACCTTATCTCTTCCTGCTATAATAACCCAGCCACACCGTCAGCCTGGACATGGATACGGTTGTCAATGTACAAGTGTGTATGTGTGAGTGTGTGTTTTTTTTAACGGTACGACTAGTATGGGAATTAAACTGCGAAAAGTTCACTTATTTTTTTCTCAGTGCCTTCAAATGTGATTACTTTCATGCCAAAAGTGGCAATTAACTCCAAATAGATTTTTCTTTTCTTTTCGGGGTGGGAGAACCCCTGAAATTCAATTTAGACTGTGACATCTTACATAGGTTTTGAAAAAAATGTTTTGAAGCCTGTATTTAGGTTTACTGCTGTCTGTCGGTTACAGGAGCCAGAAAATTCTAATTAGTTTCAAAGTGAGCTGGGATGGGGTGCCCTAGTGCCATAGGGGTTGAGGCATTGGCCATGAGCAGCAACATCCCCAGTTCTTGTCTTGCTGCGGACCTCTGTTGCATGTCGTTTCCCATCTCTTATACCCCCAAATTACGGGGGAGTATATAAACAAAAGTGACAATAATGTCTGTATTGGATGATTATGCAAAATGTCCAATGACAACATTTGTAAAAATCTAGCTTTCCACAATATCTCTGTATGAGATGCTATGGGATAGTTATGATAAATAATCTAGTTGAGGATAGGCAATTAAAACACTTGGTTATGTAAAGGTTATGTAGAGGTTTGATTAAAATCAAGACTAAGGCCACGTTCAGACTGACTTTAGCCCTGCATGGAAAAACCTGCTCTGTCATTCATTTGAATTGAACCAGTCCATCAACGCAGCAGGGCTGCCAAAGCAGCTTCATGGCATCTAGTTCATGGCACTAGATGAAAAGCAGAGGATCACCAAAGTGATTACAATTCATCCTGAGGGGAACATGCATGTCTACATTAAAGCTCATGGCAATCCATCCCATAATTGTTGAGACATTTCACTGAAAACCACAAATATCAACCTCATGCTGGTGCTAGAGGAAAAGTACCGTAATAGGATCACCAAAGTCATTAGGATTCATCTTCTGGGACCCAATGTTGTGCAAGTTTGCAATTCACAACAAGTTAACTCTCGCGGGAGTGAAAGGCGCTCACGTTGACTAGTCGCAAATGGATACGTTCAGTTCACAAAAAACACGAGCTCGTTCAATGAACGGTGCTCTTTGAGCGTTCATGCACAACTCTGCTGGGACCCATGAATACCAAATTTTCTGCCAGTCCATCCAAATCCAAAATGGTGGTACGACCGACCAACAGACATTGCCATCCAAGAGCCCTGCTGCTAGTGTGACTAAAAATAGTAACAATACAAGTGAAAAAACTATTTCATGTTCAAGATTTGAAGTGATAAACCACTGGTAATAAATGATTATTTGTAAATACTTTTTTTTCCCCGCCAAAAGTATCAAAAGGTACCTAACCAAGAGATGGGGACTCGAGTTTGAGACTCGGACTCGAGTGCGACTTAAGTCGCACACACAGTGACTTCAGACTCGACTTTAGACTCGTCCTCGGAAGACTTCAGACTCGACTCGGACTCGAGCTGCGGGACTCGTGAACAATGTTTATTTTTAGGAAACGTCTGATGAGCTCGCTGTTATTCCCCTCCCTCTGGTACCTATAACCTGCCACGTAACACGTGACGTACTTCGTATCTGCTGCGCGCGGCCACACATGAGAGGACAACGAACAATCATGACGACTGCATCTGCCGCTGCTCTGCCGCTCATCATAAGTTTTGGGTTTAAAAACTTCCAACCCGACGGCCCAAACAAAAGAAGCGCTCAATGCAAAATATGCGGTCTCAAGATAAAAGATTCTGGCTCAAACACATCTACTTTTATCAGGCATCTGAAAATGCATCCTGACAGGTCGGTAAACATGTTTAGCGCACTGACCATCTACCGTTACCATTAGCTTGCTTCTTGCTTTAGCTACTACCTAACAGTACGGGAGGTTAACTCTGACCGTTTTCTTTATGAAATATAAATGAGCGATTGTTTAATGTTAAACCTTGTTGTCCAGACCCGTTTTCAAAAAGTGGGGAAAAAACGTTTTTAAAAGTGTGTGTGTAATGCACACTGTGTATGTGTGTGTGTCCTGGTAAATGGTTTATGAGGACACAAATGTGTATAATGACATGGGTATTAAAATAAAACGTAATCATGGTTCATAATCCAAACTGCTTAAAAAACATACTAAATGGTGTTTTTTTTACATTCAAAAAAGGCCAAAGGTTTAAATAAGATATTACATGCTTTGATTTCCTTATATATAGCTTTGCAGTGTTCTACACAGCCTGGATGGGTCGCCGTACGTGATGCAACCCTTATTATAACAAAGAGACTTGAGACTTGACTTGGACTCGAGCCCAGAGACTTGTGAGCATCTCTGACCTTACCAAACGGCAAGTTGCATAAACTGATCATGCAGTGAGCAGGGCTAAAAATTTAAAAAGGGTATTACTTGATCATGAATCATGGATATCTGTGTATATGTATTCTTGATCCACAGAGTGGATACTTTGCTTTTTATGACCCCATGACCCTTTTTCTGTCGCACCACCCTGAGGACAAATTCTACACTCGTAGCCCCCCTGGTAAGGCTCTGATAATAGTAAAATCATCAGTATCTTATTCGTTTTCCATTTTAATTTGCTGCTAAACCTTACAGCCTCTAGGGAGCCCTATTTGGGCTTAAACGTCGAGTTTAACAATTTACAGTAATAAGCCAACATATGCCAGCATGTGTCTGTGTGTTTGTGCAAAGTTTTCTTCTGCTCGAGTTTACAGCAGAGGTCCCGTCTAATCAGTTTGCAGCTGGAGTCGCTCACAACTGCCAAACATGGGACTCATAAAATGAAAGCTGCAAAAACAGATGTCCTCATGAATTAGTGAGGCACCCATGAAAAATTAACAGATGACCTAGGACATAAAGCCAGGGGGCTTATGCTCATTTAATTCTTCCTTCAACATGCAATATGCTGCCTCCAGTCATTGTTTTCACTGTCTGTCCACGTCCAGCTGCAGCAGGCCTGTTTTTAAATGTGATAAATTAATAGTGACGGAAATGGGTCTGTCGAATAAATAACAACATGGGCTCTGGGATAACTGGCTCCGTCACAATAACTGCTAAATGGCTGAAAAGTGGTTTTGGATGTTTTGAAAAATTGTCTGTTTAAAATTCTAGGCCACTGTGAGCGCCAGAAAAGTCTCAAGAGCTCACTCAGAGCAGGAGCTCACAACTATTTTGGAGTTGTCGATCCTGTCCTGTCACAAATCGCTATTGATGTTTTTATTTACCGCAGCCATGATCTTTCTCTAACCTGAGCCATGTAGGTAGTTGCCCTGCAGAGATATTGTAAAGCGAAAGCATTTTAAAAACATTGCAACTAAACATAATCCTTTCACAGTGGCCACCTCGCTGTCCCTTTCTTCAGCCACATCTCCACCTGTCCACCAGATACCCTCAGATTTTGCTCCCTTCATTCCAAATCCTGCCGCTCTCAATCTGCCCTGCAATCACCTCATTCCCCTCACCTGAGCTTCCCCACCTGCGCCGCATTCCCTCGTCAGCCACTCTCTACATATACCAGCCCAGCTCCCCGGTCCCTCTGCCAGATCGTCTAAGATGCTTCATGTCTTAACTGTCTAGCCTCTGGATTCTGTAAATCTGTTAGCTGCCTGTTTTGCGCTTCTGCATGATCTGTTTTGGACTTCATTGCTGTGCATATAGAGCTATTAAATGATGCGTTAGAATGTCACATGATTTGTTTCTTATGGAAGTTTTTATTGGACTCATATGAGACGATCCACAAATACCACGAGCCACAAACATGAGTTTTTTTTATTTGTGTTATGTGAAGCCACAAAAATCCGGAGCTTTTCGCAAATGCGCGTTGACGTACTCTGTAACCACGCATTTTAATGTCACATTAAAATGGTATGGGTTTTGCAAATGTAAATAGTTTCGCCACAAAAATACATGGAAAGTGACAATTACGCATTTGTGGATCCATTTGTACATGTGAAACGGGATATGCACACTTTTGTATCGGTTCCTGTGACTTTGTGGCGGCCCACGTGGCGTTCGTGACTTCCCTCGTTTGTTTTCAGATTTTTGTCCCATTCGTACTGCAGCAGATCTGCAGAAAAAAGTCCGAATGAAGAGTCAGCTACTCTGTTTTAGCAAGGTCGCAGCGCTGTGTAAGGCTAGGAGATTTAGTGTAAGGCTTAGATATGATATAGGATATGTATGTATGGATTTCAAAGTAATTGGCAATTCACACTACAACTGGAATTACCAATCAATTCAATAACCTACATTTACTGCTGTCAGGTGATCAGTAAACAATCTGGTTCTATAGTGATAGAATGAAAAATTATCATTATGCTTGTGACAGTAATAGGTTATGAAATTTAAAATGTATGTTTACAGACTAAGTTATGCATATTTGCAAATCACTCTGTATTTTTGTGGATATGACCTTACACAACACACAGGAAAATCCATGTTTGTGGATAGTGAGATATTTGTGGAATGTCTATGGGTTACAACTATTAAAGTACAATAAAAACCTCTATAGCTTCTAACATGTATTACATCTCCATTTTAAACTGCTCAGAGCAAGACCGTTGTAAGCGGGTTGGTCACAAGGGAGTTTTATTTTGATGTATCTGCACAAGTTTAGAGACTTTAATGCCCCCAAAAGAAAACTAAAGTGCACAACTACATCCAAAGAACATAGGCTCTTATTCTTTTACAGATGGACGTACAGCTACATCAGTTGTGATGACGTTTGGCCACAGTGTATGGACACACCCATATTTAGTAGGTGAACATGTGATTTGGACACCATGGGCATAATGCGCTGCTATGACGGCCTCTACTCTCTTTTAAGGTTTCAGGTTTTCCACCAGATTTTGGACCCCTGGCTGCAAAGATTGCAAAGAAAAAAAAGACAGACCACAGGCCCACTGAAGTATGTGGATGAGGTGTCCACATCCTTTTTGCCCCTTTTAGTGTATATTGTTCTTTACATTCATGAGCCAATAACCCCGAACACGGCTAATGCTAATGGAGCTCCAGCTGCATGGTTTTTAAACGTTTGAGAATGCGTATGTTGGACTGAATCAGCTGGTCTGTGGAAGTTCCACTTAGTTCATCCGAAACAGCTAGTGACTGGTTGACCTGCACCTTTTGGGGGAATGTGTGCTCATGTCTTTCCCACTCAAACCAGGTGCGGTCAGAGCCCTGGATTTAAATAACCTTTCCCTCGCCATAAGGTAAGACTGGCCAGCCTGTAACCACATGTTCATGGCTGGCGTAAGGACACGCACTTATCAAACAGCGGTTTTGCTGTTCTGCAAGTGTATGTCTGGCTGTGGAGAGTTTCAGTGGGATGGCTTGCCCGTCGGTGTAATTGCAGCTTGATGGCGGACACAAACCTCATGCTTTCGATGGAAAACAGCATTTTGTTCAGACTTTCAGGGAATAAACAAAAACAGAGGTTTGTAAGTGCTTCACCGCTGTGCGTGTTGTAGAATCGCTTTTTAAGTTCCCCTCCAGCTGATAAATAATTTTACTTATTAAACTCTGAACTTACTTACGAATCAAATTCCTATATCACTGCAGCTATCTAGTCCTATGTGTTTCTTCAGTAGACATCTGGTATGTCTGTGTTTTATTTGTTGGCAAACAGCCGGAATGTTATATAGGCTCTCTGTAACAGTTGTAGGTTAATAACAGGCAACAGAAAGTAAGGCCCAATGCCAGGCAGTTAATTTGGGAGAAATCCGGTTCAGAGGACAGGTTCCCATTTTTCAGGCTTATCGTTTATACAACGTTCACATGCCCATATTTACACTGAAACGGTTTCTGGTTGTTGTAATCATTCATCCTGTCACAACGTGATTCCAAAGTAAGTGACGGGGGACAAAATCCACGGTCCTTGTTCAAAATGACTTTTTAAACCCATTATAAGGGTTCAACAGTCTGAGTTAGCCAGTGGTATCTTCCAAAGTTAAAGACATTTTGTGCTAAATTCCCTACTTTTGTTTCCCCAAACAGTGTTTCTGTGTTTGGCTGCAGTGTAGGCACTGTGACACAAAGAGGGAATTTGGTACAAAAAAGAAAATGACAGGGAGTAAGAGCAGAAAGAACAGAACGGATGAGGGTAAGGGCGCTCCTGTATTCTTTCTCACTGCTGCCCATTTGTACTGTGCACCGGAGGGATCAGGCCATTTCTCACCACTTGCACAAACTAACCTTTGGTCCTCATTAGCACTGTGCTGCTACTAGCTGTCATTTCTTACTGGAATTCAATGTCATATTATGTGGAGCCAATGTGTGGATTGTCATTTAAAAAAAATAAGCTAGTCTAGTGTGTGCCTCTTACAAGCTGCCATGTGTCCCTTTTAGGTGTGCTCACGTGGCCTCCCTGAGCTGCATTGGGGGTTGGTTACATTTAGAAGAAATAATGTTGTCAACGTACTTGTAAGATTGAGAAATAAAGACAAGTTGAGAAATTTACATTTGCTTTAAAGCACTGACAAAAAGAGGGCTTACGGAGACGAGTATTCTGAACATGCCTGTTTTTTCGTGGAGACAGGGAGAACGTGTCCTCAGACTGAGCCAGAGGAAAGCAGAACTAGGGCTGCAACTAATAACTATGGTTATTATTGGCTAATCTGCCAATCATTTTTTCAATTAATCGATTTAAACGTTTAGTCTATAAAATGTCGGAAAATGCCGATTACAATTTTCCAGGATAAACCGTAAGGAAAGGCAGCAAAGTCCGACATTTGAGAAGCTGAAACCAGAGAATGTTTAGTATTTTTGCTTAAGCAATGACTAAATTAACTAATAATCAAAATGATTTCCCACAACTTGTAAATGAGTGGTGGAGGACATATTCACATTTAATTACGGAAAATTAGAAATACCACAAAGTACAAGTACTCAGTTACAAGTGAAATAACTCAATGCAGAATAATTAACCATCTCAGTGTTATACTATTATATATAGAATATTATTACTTATGCATCAATGTGGAAGTAGCCTTTTAGAAAAACAAACTGATGTAGCCTGTAGTTCTTTCTTGCCTCCAGCTACGTGACTGTCACATCAAATGACGGCGCTGGATGCAGGAAGAACTAATTATCGAACCCTATGGAAAGCCGTTTGAGCATTTATTCCATATCCTTGATATCAAACTTAATTTTCCTTGCCATACGAACTCAGCCTTCTCAGTCAACATAGCACGCACTGAGGAATTTTATTGCTTCAGTCGACTGCATTTACCATCAACACTTGACTGGACATCCACATAAAATGCGCCAAATTTTCCCTTTAAGTACAGTGGGTAAATGCACGTAGTTACATTTCCATTGTTTCAGCCCAGAACATAAAGACTAAAGAAAAAGTATATACCCATTATACATACTATACTGCCCTTTGATCTAACACATGTGAAATGTAGACTATGCCATCCTAAAATGTTTGACAGCAAATTCAATTTTAATAAAGATGTTTTAACCCTTTTTTTAGGATCTGGACGAACCATGCTGTAGAGGTTGATAAACTCACAGAGGACACTGAAATGCGCATTTTGGCTCATTTGTAGCAGCCAGTGTGATGGTTCAGGTCGGTGGACTGTGCAGCTCCTGCCGGTCATCAGCATCCTCCTCTTCCTCCTCCTCTGCAGCAACACCACGACTAGCTGAAGTGTCAGGAAATGTCAGCAGACCGCCAGTCCATTAATGGCCATTGTCAGGTCTTTGTAGGACGAGGCACAAGTTGAGGCCAATGCCTGTTGATGGTCTAATTAACAATGTGAGGTTAATGTGTCCGGATGGACACCAATGATGTTACAGGCCACCTTTCCCCTCACCACAGCACTGAAGGCAAGGCGGCCGAAGAGGAGCCTCTGAAAGGAGGAAAATCAAGTGAAGTCATCGCCGTTGAAACAGTTATTACACCATGAGTCAGGAGAGCGTGAGTGATAAAAGAATATGTGGGTGTGTTTGACACACTCGTCATGACAGGCGTTGCTGCGCCAAACAAAGTGCTGTGCAATCTCCAAAGGTCAAGCTGCCTGTATTTCCCAGCAGAGTCAGACATGAATACATGGAGAGGTGATGATGAAAAAGTGCGTCAAATAAAAAGTTCAGATGACATCTTTAGTCATCACAGCTACTTTCATTTCATTGTTGTTAAGGGGCCGCATGGAAGCACCTTTCTAAAATCCTTTCAAAGCAGTGTCAAAAACCAGTCTTAATGTCTAATATTAATGCCTGTGTTGTGATGCATTATTGTGTGTCATGGTATACCCTTGAGTTTCTCGTTCAAAAAAAGCCACCCTGTGGCGTTTTTGATGACTGGTGGCGCCATGGAGCAATGTTTTGACGATGAGATCCCCGTTTTGTTTGAGTCCCAAATCCATATTGCACTCTAAGTGTATAAAGCAGTGGTCACAGTCTAACTCTGTTGATCTTTATGGGATCCATTTCGACTGAGAAGAGTTTCAGTTGAAAGATAATTAGTGAATTTTCAACAGTCTGGATTGAGTGCTCTCTTACAGCAGCACTGGGGCTTGTTAATGCAAATTCAAAGTGATCCCTTCCTGCTGCTCTTGTTTTACATGAACTCTTTCTATTTGTAAAATCACAGGAAATGCATTGTACTTATGCCAGAGGCGAGCGCCGACTGCTATTGTTCATCAAGATACATATCAAGATATGGACATTTCAGTTGTAAACACTGCAGCGAGGACACAAACAAAAAGATATTAGGCAGGTTGGATGAAAAGGTGCACTAAACAGGCTCCTACTGCAGCCTGCGCAAACCCGACAAGACACAACATCAAGGTAAGCCACAGCTTTTTTTCTGTCATTCTGTTGGGCATTGCAGCACGATCAACCAATCCTGATGAACAATTTGGATCTTTATTAATGAAACAAATGAGGCTTTTCTGAAATCTGACTTCTAAAGCCATAAACCAGACCTGTTTCTAACAACCTCCTCTATCCCATGACCTCTGCTGGACTCAGGTTACTAATGGAAGGCTGAATGACAATCTCCCTATTTACGACCGGTCTGCTTGATGCCAAACTAATTCAATGTCCGGTAGCGATATCGACTTGGTAAACTGAAACTCAGCCCCTCAACAGACCCTGCTCTGGACCTCATCAAGGGAAGCCAGGACGTGTCAGTCTAAGGCTCAAGAAATAAAGAAAAGGACTTCGCCATGCAGACTCAAATGTATTAATCAATTTGTTACATTGAGTAACAATATAAGAAGAGTGTGGAACTTAATGTTGTTGTTGCCACGAAGAGGAATACACCCTGTCAATAAGAACTGTGCTTTATGTAAAGACCTTACTACGAAAATGCAGATCTCAGAACAGCTCTGAAAGAAAGAAGCCCGCTAGAAGGAAACTGGATTGCTGAGCTCTAACAAGACAAAGTTAGAAACAAGGAAACCTAGGACTTAACGCGTGGTGCGGAGACGCAAAGAGAGAGAGAGAGAGAGAGAGAGAGAGAGAGAGAGACAGAAAGATGAAGCAAAAGAGACTCAAAGACTTAACTCTTAAAGGGAGAAACTTCATTAGCGAACTTGAATTGCTGATACCAGATTAAAGAAGCACCAGTGTCCTAGCGAGGGAACGCCTCACTAGGACAACGCCTGCCCTGCTCAGCCCAAACTCAGCCAGAACTATTAGGAAACGTAGATACATATTATTCATTCAATCACTGATTAATTATTCATGAATTATCAGTCATTCATGATTGTATTTATCCGCTCATTTGTGTTTCTAGGGGTAGAGTTGATTGTGTAGTATAGTAGTTATTGTCCTGTGTGTGTAGTTAGTAGTGAAATAAACTTTTAGAAAACGTTGGTTACTGTGTGTTTGTGTGTATGAAATATTCCGGGCCACTGTCCCGAGACAAGAACTCTGTAGCAACTTCAGATCGAGACTACAAATTATTAATCAAATTGATTATGAATTAATTTATGAATTAATTTATTTCTCCTTGTAAAGGAGTGGCGCCCCCCCTTATTCTGACAGCCAGACGGGGGTGTAAACCCGCTCCCTCCTTCCTTTTTACCAAATTAGGATCATTCGATATGATCAGTTTAATGCATTTCAATCTTTAACCTGCTACACCACGCACTCATCCTGAAATCGATTGCTGTTGCTCGTGGCATTGCACAGCACTGAAAAAGGCTATTTGACATGGAGATCATCCCATCATCCCATCCCATTAATGTTTGCTTTATGTTTTTTTTACCTGTAACCATGATCTTTCCCAGAACGTGCACAGATGTAGAAATAAACTATTAATAAACGGAAAGCTGCCATCGACCATAATCAATGTTTTGTCCAGCAATAGTGTTGTACAAAGTGTGGAACTGGGGACATCGCTTGTATTTAGTGCTCTAATACCAAACACAGGGACACACATTCCTCCCACGCCACAACACTCCACAGGTTGTTGTTAATGTAACAATTTACATTACTCGTACCAAATCCAGAAAAGTGAAAATCATTGCGAGAATGTCACTAAATTCTCAAATAGTTGTGGTTATATCGTGGCAAACATTTATCTTAAGATGCATTGAGACGAGACATTGTAATTATTATAGTACATAGTGTTTTTCAATCTAAATCAGTTCTTTGCTCTTTTATCAAATGGCCACATATTATAATTAGCCAACAGCTGCTTGCTGTCCAGACCCAGAGTGACCAAATCTCACCAGACTGAGATAATTTCGATTTAATCAATGTATTGATGGTTGTAACACCTCTACCAGTAATGACGCTGTCACATAATGAATTTTTTTTATATTTTTCATTCAATTAAAGGGACTGACACAACGTGCAAGCACAGCCCTGTAATCCCAACTGTGTGGAACAGAAGCTTCACCGGATTACTCACTTTCTCATCTTGTATCAGACAAAGTAGTCTCTGTCCCTGACAGATTGTTATTGTTCGTGCTCGCAATGTCCCTGAAACAACATTGAAATTGCTTTTAAAATCAGCAGAGTATTGCAAGTTTTACCCGTGGGCTCATTAGTATTTCAGCCGCAGTCTCAGTCCCTGCTCTCCAGCCTCCACAGAGCTGCGTGATGGTCACGGTAACTGACAAATGACAACTGGCTCGACATGTGTTGTCATGAGAGCGAGAGAGAATCATTTGTTGTGTATTTATCCACTGGACAGCTTTTGACATTTTAGAAATGCAGCGTTCTTTTCCTTGAACAAACCTTCGGTAAAATCTAGACCTGAGGCTCTTAACTGAAAGTGCAGGATAATAACAGTAAAAAAAACATAAGTGTGTAATCGTGAGGAGTTTGGTCCTAATGTCTCAGTATGAACTCAAGTTAACGGCTTCCCACAGAAACCAAATATGCAGCGCAAAAACAAAGCATTGAAGAACTTTTTTTTTGTGTGAAATGCACGTATTCCCTTTTTTTCCTGAGAGTTCAGTGAGATGATCGATACCAGTCTTCTGTCTGTGTGGAGCCGGAGCGAGGAAGCAATTAGCTTAGCTTAGCATAAAGACTAGAAGAAGGAAGAAACTGCTAGCCTGGTTCTCCTTGATAAAGGCTGCTGGGACTATTTTATGACGTCCACTGGGGCGTGGTGACTTGCTGTAGTTTCCACCGGTTGCCTGGCAACCTCACCATGAAAACAATATTCAAGGAAGTCGCTGTGACAGGAGAAAATTTGTTCAAGCAGTTATTCCCGAAAGCCAGAACTTTTCATTGTTGTATTTTCAGTTGTGTATATATATATATATATATATAAAAAAAAAATGTTATCAACGTTAGTTGGTGTATTTTTGGAACTTTGGACAGAGCCAGACAAGCTGTTTTCCCCCCTGCTTCCAGTTTTTATGCTACGTTAGCTTGATCAACTGCTGGTTGTGGAGCCATACTTAGGGCCCATGACGTCACCCATGTCCAACTAGTTGTTTAAAGCATGACTATGTCACTTTTGAAAGAAGAAATAGCACAATCCTCCTAAAAAAAAAGTTGAATTCATGAGCAATACAAAAGCATCTTTGATCAATTTAGGGTGGCCATACGTCCGGATTTTAAGCCCCCTGTCCGGCGCAGCCTCAAGCCGGACACGACTTTGTCCTACTTTTTGGAGTCGCGCTGAATCGGTCTGAAAAACCCCCGCTCTAGAATCTCTATTGGGACGCAGCAGCGTAGCATCTAATGCCATAAGATCTCCGGTCAAACAAATGATTGGCTGAAAGCGGTGTCATATCATCACGTTAACGTGCCGAAGCGTCAGAGCTGGTTTAATCTGGAACGGAAAAAAGAGCTCGAGTTTATAGCAGAAAGCAGCAGAGACTTTGTTAAGATTATTTGTTCATTTATGTATTTCTGTTATTTGCAGAAGTCCAGAAGTGTTATGTTTTCAGGCACTTTGCGAGACTTTTTTGAAACAGACAACCCAATGTCTTGCATAAACACAAATACTGTGAACGAACACTTTATTGCCACTCAGGTCTACATCAGATTGTCTGGCGATGAACAGAGCAGGCTGTTTCAGAATCACTGTATCATGGTACCATCGATATGATGGACACAACTGTATTACGAGTACATTGTAGTTGCGAGTACACCAGAGTCCTGTGCAGTTATTCTTGCCTCACTAAATGCCCCAAAGTGTCCTCCTTTTTGGTGTTACGGAAATGGCCACCCTAGATCAATCAATACACACTTAGTCTAGCTTACGGTGGCTAATGTTAGCTAATGTTGGCAAACGTTAGGTACATACTGCGGTGTAACTGAAATTACTGAGTCACTTTGCTGACCTTATGACTCTTCTTATGCTATTGTTGCACTACCTTAAAGAGTAGCATTTCACCGATACACATTTCACGGGTTTTATCACAAAAGTAAAATAAGCAACTGACTCAAATGACTTAAAAAATACACCCCTTTAACATCAGGCTGCATGTATCATGATGAGTCCCATGTTATGTGTAATTAAATGTGAGAAAACAAGAGGACTGGCGCTGTTTTATTATATGCGTATATGCTTTTATTAGAAATAAGACACATTCATTTTGTGCTCTGAAAACTGTACATTAACAAAGAGGCGACCCCAGTAAATTAAAAAGAGGGAGTGAGGGGAGGTGGGAGGGGTGTGCGTGGCAGGGTGGGGTGCAGATCACGGGGTCAGAGGTCAGGGTTTCGACAAATACAGATCTGTGGGAGTGACTGGCGGTGATATCAAAACACACACTGTTACACTGCGATACAGAACACTCGTATAGTCCAGTACCCTGAAAGGACAGGGGGGTGGGGATGGGAGGATCAGTATCAGAATAATCATGTTCATATTAATAATAATGATAACAACTATCCCCAAGCACAGTAAGAAAGATATTTATAGGCTAAAATCCATTCTGTAGAACTCTGTTGAAATAATTACAATGCTGTACATCAGGACTCCAAATGAGCCTTGTGCTTTCTCTGTGTGCAGCCAGCAGCCCTCTGATGAACTCTGCCCAAACCATCAGCTTAAATGATCACACCATATATATTTATAGATCTAGTCATTTACTCATCTTCCATTACCCAACACACACATACATACACACAAAGTACCGTTTTGTTAGCATCTTTGAAACACCATATTTTGCGTTTACTGTGCCAAGCCTGCTTGTACATCGAGGAACGGACCCAAACAGCATGAGTTTGTCGAACGTGGCTCCGTCGGGACGCACCGACGCTGACGTCCACGTTGTCCCTCTGTCGGGGCTATTGAGGCTGAGGGCCGATGAGGGCACCAAGGCCGCCGGCCCGCTCTCTGGCGCCTCTGAGGTGTCCGTCGATGAGAAGGCAACGTGCCATTTTGGCTCTGGGGGATGTCTTCGGTTTTACCTTGATTTTCGTCGATGTCTTCGATCCCCTTTGTCCCTGCAGGGCCGACCTTGCCTCGCCCGCCAGGATCATGGGGGGGATAAAGTGGTGGAGCCAAAAGGATCGGGGCGAGTTGTAAGGGGGGAGGGAACGGCATTTGGA
>CM022486.1:27391905-27405749 GCA_011952105.1 Coreoperca whiteheadi | reverse complement strand
GGGTGGGGGGGGCACATGGGTGTATGCTTGGCAGTCTGCCTCCTCAAACCTTTGTTCGTAAAAATAAGCAAAAATAAGTCCAGAGGCATCTCCAGCCGTGTACAACATCACCGTTCACCAGGAGAAAGAGAGAAAAGAACAGTGATGCAACAATACTCTCAACAGTGAAAAAAGAGACATAATCATGATTATTACATTGTATTCATTTAATACAGGGGTAAACATCGCATGATTACCTTTGCTATGCGGTTTATTACATGACTATATGATGCACATATAGTAGCTGAATCTGCTACTTTGGCAATCTGTCTCCCATGTGAGACAGCGTGGCCTCCGAGACCATATATAAGATGACCAGTATTTTGCAGACAGAAACACTGTCCAAACATCAAATGAAATAACATAGAAAGAGACACCATGTTTCCGTTCTCTCTTTAATTGGTGTAGTTGATTTTCTGACGCTTCTCTTTCCTCCTCGCCCTCCGTCCCCCCTCACGTTCCCGCAGTGGGCTTCATCCAGCCTTTGAGTAGAAGTACAGAGCAGGGCAGTGTGTGTGGTGTGTCTGCTTGCTTGTCTGAGCGCACTGGCAAAAAAAGGAAGTTGTGGGTGTGAGACTGGAATCTGGGTCACACCTCTGTCTGCAGGTCCATGATCTCCTGGCCCACCAGAGGAATGGTGGCGCTGGTTTTCTCCCACTCCACCGTCTGCAGCTCCAGAGGGGAGGCCGCCACTGTCTCCAGGTCCTTCCTCACCCAGGACGGGGGGGAGTGGGACTTCCTGATGCACTCCCACGCCCTCTTACTCGGGGTCTGCTGCTTGTCCTGATGGGATGAGGACAGAGGGCAAAAGCTTGTTTTCTGAGACAGTCATAAAACCTGCGATGCATTTCAGAAGCTACATTGTGACTTCTTTTGGTGGACCTACTTTACCTCCCGCTGCCTATCTGTCTGCCGGAGCGATTTCCTACATTTCTCAAAGAAAATGTTTGACTTTTAAAAAAAACAAGCTTATTTGGTTTCTTGTCGAGAGTTGAATGAGAAGATCAACGCCACTCTCATGTCTGTGCATTAACCATGCCTGAGCTGGAACTATGGTAATTAGCTCAGCTAGCCTGGCTCCGTCCAAAGTTAAAAAAAAAAAGTTTCTGCCAACACCTTTTAAAGCTCACTAATTAACACGTTGTATTTAATTTGCTTAATCTGTACACAAACAGAAATCTCGGCAAGAAAGTGAATTCCCATTAAAATGGATGTAAACTTCCCAATTCAATCTGAAGTGGGTATATGTACAAAAAGCTAGCTAGATATATTAATAAGCATTGGGATGCCAACATGATTGTGGCTGAGGCACGTCCTCAAAACACATCTTGTACCCACAGTGGGAAAGTTGATCTCTCTGCCTCTTCCACTTGTATGATCCATCACTTTTTTTTTTCTCTGTAAAGAAGCTAATGCTTTGTGACGCTGCCCGGCTATCACACCTATCTGATTGGGTTCTGAAACTATCAGCGTCAAATAGCTGCATGCCTGATCTGTGAAGTTGGACTTCGCTCTATATGCCAGAGAGGACCTGACTCCAAAGCTGTGAAACAAATGGAGATCAGGGGCTTTTTTGCAGCAGAAGGAAATGGAAATCATTTGCTGCCATGACTGCAGCTACAAAGCCAACATGGATTCCCTTTTGTACCTGCTGATGGTGACTTTGTTGAGAGACTAGTTCCCAGCCAACCCTGTCCCAAACCTAGTTTCCCATTGTTTAGTGGGGAAAAAAAAAACTGAATAATGACTAATTATTTAGCTAGCGAATACCCTGACTGGCTGTTGGAGCTTGGAGGGGCATGAACCTCTTAATTACCCAAAATATCGATTATTTAATCCTCTGATTCGCTTGGCTGACTTAATCTCTGAAGTGATGGTCATTGAAGTTATTGGGTATTGTAATATTTACAATTTTTTAGCATACCACACGTACGTCGAAATACTTATACGTAACCCAGTAGTGTAGTTAAATTATCCTGGAGACTTGCATTTCTATATCGAGGAGCACTGAGGATATCATTAAAAGAAAACTTTCAAATGGGAATTTACTGTGGCTTCACAATTCTATCGTTGTACTACTGTACTACTACCTGACCAGTGGCCTAAAGCTATATTTTTGCTTTATTTTATGCATTATGACCACTGTAGCTTGCCAAGCTAATGGAACGGACTGGCTCTGTCTCTGTTGCTCTTCCCACTGGGTACTGCATATCTATCTTGAAACACATGACATGCTTAGACGCAGAATCGGTGCAGTCAACAAGAAAAGGAGAGCTATTTCTTCATAAATTAATAACTTTGAAAATAACCAAACCTAAACAAAATGGCTCTTGCTTCGACTGCCAGAACTTGAGCCTGTGCTTAGCTAGAGCCTAGGCTGCCATTCATATTATAAAGCCCTTTTTGTTGAGCTGTCTTTTGTGAGCCATTGTCTTCTAACAAGTTGTACAATTTGAGAGAACCAAAAATATTTGTCACATTTCGAGTGACAATGTGGCCTTGGCTAGGTTTGTAGTTGTAGTTTGTATGCCCGTCCACAGTTATAGCCCCACAGCTAATTTCGTCTGGCACTGACATTGTAAATAGATAAAAATGCGATCTTTAACATGGCTGCTCGTATAATTAAACAGGCAACTCCACTCAAGTGTGGGGATTTGTGCTAATGGTAAGAGAAAAGGAGAACAACATTAGATATATGGGGGTGGGGGTGGGGGGCAGAACAGAATAAAGTTAAACTCTTTACACTCATGTTGGTCTTGTCGCTGCTGGCAGAGGACACACTCCATCTTTTGGCAGCTTTGGCGTCAACAGGTGGAGATTCTCTATCCTTGTCTGCACTGTGAATCTTCCTGTTCAGGTCCTGAAACATGTCCTGGTGGCGTTTCCGGGTGTGCATAATCTTCTACACAGGAACATTGCACGTTACGTATAAGGCAAACAGCACAGGCCATCAATCCTACTTTACCCCCTTCAAATTGTACGTCTCGAATCTTAACACTACAGAAACACCCAAACTTTGAATAAATCTGATAAATGTATGCAAACATCTGGAGGTCTGAATAGCTAACTAAGAGACATATCAGCTTTTTGGGTCTAAGTCTAAAAAGCTCTGTAGGAATCAAAGAGACTAAAATTACCTCAAAGTCAAGCTCTGCATAGCGTGATTTTCGTCTCTGGGGGGGAGATGAGACAGAGAGATTAAAGATGTGTCTTGATATTGTGTGCCTTGTGAGCAGACAAATGCTCAAGTATTTCGTAACTGTTTAAATCGTGTATCTCCAGTCAAGAAAGGGAGTTTCTGGGACCCAGAGGAGAGCAGTGGGTCGTGCGGGAGGAAACGAGCCTTGCTGCTGGTCATTCTGACCCCGTTGGCACAAGTTTGCAGTTAACAGATTGTGACCGAATGACCTTTAAGTCCTCACGTCACGGAGTGGTGAAGGAAAACCTGACCTTCAGGCTGCTGCTGTGGCAGCTGCCGCCTCGCACGGCATTATGGAAGTGTGTTTTGCCCCGAAGTGAAAAGACACCAGCAGGCAGATGTCCGGGCCGCTGTGTGCTGATCGCTGTGTCGTCTCATCCTGCCACTGCCGTCTGCACTAGGAGCTGAGTGAAAACTAACCTTTTTACACGCTGAAAATACTGGGATACTTCTTGCGATGAATAAAATAAGGGGGGCTTGTTGCCTTATTTTTAGCATCGGTGGGGGGGTGGGTCTAAGCATGCAAGAAAGGTAGCACAGTTCTGCCATATGGAGACCTAGTAAATTATCCTTATATTCATTTTTATGAATTAATATTCAGCTTATTAATGTGCGGCTCCCTAGTTGATCATCTCTGTTAATAATGTCTTCATCTAACAAGAGTGCGCACTAATGCTGTGTTGGTCAAACATAGCCTGTGGCACATTAAATGCCATACAGATGATTATTGAAAAAAAAAAAAAAAAGATTATACAATATCACTTGTACCTATAGTTCAATATATGAATGGTGGCAGTCCATGCAAAAAAATAGATGATCAACAAAACAATAAACCGTCATGAAATGTGACATCCCTCACATTGATATGTGGATAAGAAAAGAAACGCAGCAGCTAATTTGGAGGGAGGAGATAATGGTGAGAAGAAAGTGATGTACACCACAATGATACTACTGTAAATTCCCAAAAAAAGGCCAGTATTACTAATAACCATGACATGAACAATTTAAGAAAATAAGCTAATACACATGGGGGGGGGGTAAATTCAGTTATTTGACCATTTCCACATCACTGAGCAACAATCATGTCAGCCATGTTATACTCACCACTCTGCTGCTCTCTTTACCAGAAATACTGTGTATATTCACTGATTTATTCCAATCACTTCTACTTTGACGTTTTTCGATACTAAACTAAACTCACCACTTCCTGCCGATGTTTCACATTAAAAGCCTTCCCTGAAAGAAAGGGATTATGCCCTATGAGGTGCTGGAAGGCCTTTAATGTGGAACATCTGTGCAGAATGCGTTTAAGGGACAATTCACCCCAAAATCAAAAATACATACAGTCATTTTCCTCTTACCTCTAGTGCTGTTTGTCCATACAGATTGTTTTGGTGTGAGTTGCCTAGTTTTGGAGATGTCTGTATTTTTTGAATATAGTGGGATTGTATGGCACTCGGCTTGTGTTGCTCAAAGTGCCCAAACAAAAAAAAACTTTTGAAAAACGCAACAGCAACGTCTCTGTCCAGAAACCATGACCCGGTTACTCAAGATAATCCACAGACCTTGTTGTGAGCAGTTTCATGCAGAACTATTGGTAGAAAGAAAATTATTGATTTCGGGGTGAACTGTCCCTTTAAGTTTTATTGAAAGAAGCTTACCAGCGCTAGGATACAAAAAGAGCATTGGAAGTATTGGAATTAATTTCTAACTGAGATCAGTATTTGTGTTATAATCAGAAACTGAGCTCAGCAGAATGGTAAGCGTGGAATGACTCTGATGTTCTGATGGGAATATTGCTGGGTAAACGAGGTTGAAGTGTTGACTTTGCATTAAAAGCAAAAAGCATCAACAGCAAATTAAAACAGTATCAGATCAGAACAGGGAGGCGTCTTGCTATAATATGATAAAATACACGTATGAAACATTTCAAAGTTACTAATTAAAGGCTTGTCCCTAATATAAGCCTGTTTCAAATAAAGGCCTGGTCCTTGAGAATGTATGGAAACGTAGAGGTGGTACAAAACAGAACTTTACATGCATGTCTTATTTTAAGTATTAAGTATGAGGCTGATAATGCATTATCATGACAAGAATACGCTGATCACTTTAGTTGTCTTACCTCCAGTGAGCTCATGGACAGCGTGGAGACGGTCTCACTCTTGGACATCACACCGGAGTTTCCAGAATCTCCCCCATCACACATGCTGTTGGCCACTTGGGAGTCTCTGGGCATATTCTGCAGGTTGTGTGCAGGTGAGTCTCTGTCAGAGCATGACACACTGATCTGGTCTGCAGGCAGGCTCTTCAGCCCGAAGCCGGGTACTGGCTCACCGCTGACAGGGTTAGCCAGGTGGATGAGCCTAGTCTGAGGCAGCTGCTCGATGCTAATGTTATACTTGGCTGTCTGCTCCTCTTTTCCCTTGGCTGGCTTCAGGGTGCCGGTGTTGTTGGTCGGTAGAGTGACGTACCTCTGGCCTTTGCCAGTGGCCTCAGAGCTGCTGCCCTCGCCGTTCCCTCGAGGCGCCTCTCCATCCAGCTGCTTGAAGAGCTCGCCGTCACATATGTAGATGGATTTGGCGCCCGGGAGCTCGGTGCTGATTCCCTTAGCGGCGCCCTTCTCCCTGCGCAGCGTCAGAGTGTGGCTGGTGTAGTCGGCCATGTTCTGGAGGTGAACTTTGGCCATGCTGGCCGGCATGGTGTTAAAGTTAGAACCCTTCTGAAGGGTGAGGGTCCCAGAGGAGGCCTTCTCCTCCCCCTGGAGAGATGAGCGCTTCATAGTGCCTGGAGAAGAAAGACAGAGAACCAGTCTGAGATGAAGAATTGGACCATGGCTGGTTTTACTTGCTTGGGGGGTGAAAATTAACCGTGGGTCTCTATTGACCTCCCCTGGGATGTGGGGTCTACAGCAGCTGCCAGTTTTCCTCAGTCAATAATCCAGCCTTGGGTTGGACAGATACTGAAGCAAGCTTCTACTAAAACTCAAATATGGTTGAATCAGTACCATTCATCTTCATAGGTATGAAGCATTATGTATATTATTGTAAATTAACAATTTCAGCAGTAAATACTGATTTAGCTATGGGACAACCTAAAAGGATAGAACGATATACTGGTATCTGGATTGTATCAGAAGATAAGTAACAAGACATTGTGGTTTAGATGTGCCAAAAAATGCTTTAAGGTAACATAGAAACAGTGTCAACATCACCGTTGTCACTGTTTGTCAGATACTAATGACAAGTCAAATTTACAACTGTAAAATATCTCAATTCTGTGACCAAAGTAACCCAAACTGTTTATCACATTTCAAACGCCCATATCGGTCGAATCCTGCTAAGTGCTCAGACGAATCAGACAATAGAAGATCTCCCCAAAAATTCTCGAACAGTCGTGTTTGTTAAAATAGCTCAACTGAGAGTACATGGCTGACATCGGGCCTGCCTTGACCTTGTGACCCAACCTCATTTCCACCATAACAACTGTTGGCTTATGGCAGCATGCATATCCCACACCATGTCCAGGCTGGTAAACAACGTCAGACAACGCTCTATCCACAACACTAAATATCTTACAATCCCTCTGTGTGCTCCCTCCTCCTACTTGACATATACAAAGAAAAGAACATGTCATCCCTCTCTGTTCTTTTCTGTCTTTTCTTGATCGGGCCTGTCTTTGTCTCAATAGCTTTTCTGCTCCAGATGCTTTTCTTGATATCCTGTCTCAAGAGATAAACAGATTTTCACTCCCAGCGGATATAAGAGCAGAGCCAGCATCTGATGCGGCACTGTTGGGAGGGGACTTAATTATACAGTGTAGTGTCGTTATATCAGCAGTGTAGGAGAGGCTCAGACAGTCCTATTTATCTGCATATAACTGCTCAGCGCACGTTCATCCCACTCCTATCAGCCCGGGCTAAACTGCGTTATGCAGCCGTAATGTGCTGTATCGCTTGTCAAAACAGCACCTTGGCAAAGGGAGGCTGCTGTGATGTTGATTGTAAGACACAAGAGCAGAGCTGAGGGGTAACATGCCTCACATCTGTTTCGACAATGCTGAGGAATTTGAAGCAGTGAAAATACAGAGAGGAGGTACAAAGCGACGTCTCTGGCTTTTGAACAGCAGTCCCCAAAGTCAAATCAATCACACACGCAAACACAAAAACACACAACCTGGAGCTTACCTGATCTGCAAGCCATATCCACGTCTTTCTCAAAGTCAGTCTGAGGGCAGAAAAATAATAAATATTGTTTTATGTGTGCACACCCTGCCAATATATATTAATGCATTCTGAATGAGTGAAAGTAACAACAAACATTTGCATGTTCATACCATGAGCTGAGCATGGCCATTCTGGAATGACCCTCCTGAATCTCCATTAGCGTCCTCCTGGCGGTCCACCACGCGGCACTTCACTGCCTCCTGAACCTGTAGGAAACCATGAGATCACAGATCATGATCTTAGTGCTGGTAGGATATACACAATATATATACAAAAACATACAGTTCACAAATACTGAGTGAGTGGCCTTTAATAAGGAAGCCTGAAAGCATACAGTCCTTGTAGCGGCCCCTAGAGGCTGCAATGTTCGTTATATCACAAAAAACCAAAGTATCGGATCGAATGAGCTTCAGATTTTGCTAGACTTAGAAACTTACAAGTAGTCTGGGCTACAAGTTTGTTCTGGTGGCGGCGGTACAAGCTAAAGGTCATGTTTTCATTCAAATCAAAATGGTTCACCCCATTGGGAGCCTGAATGTGCTCAAAATAGGTAATGGCCATCTGCATCCCTGCACCCCCACCCATCTTGGAGATCATGGGCCATGTTGCTCAAGGTGAAATTTGAGCTGATGGTAAGTAAGTAAGTAAGTTAAGCCTTTATTTGTTCCATAGTTGGGAAATTGCATTTGGTGCAAGTGGTGATGCTAGACAAAAAGTCTGGGGGTCACCAAAATCATTAAGAATCATTCTCTCATTTCACTCAGTTCCACTTTGCTGTTCTCACATTTACAGTTAGGCTACAGTGTCAACGAAACTCAATACAAAGCTGTTTCACATTAAAAGCCTTCTTGCAGCTCAGGGGCATAATCTTCCACCTTCCCTGGTAGGGTTTGAAAGGGAAACAGCTGCAGGAAGTGTTGAGTTCCAGTAGAGAATGACCATGTAGATAAATGATTAGAATCATTCAGGTTTTGATAAAAATGACACCACAATGAGTGGTGAAAATGACTTGATTCTGTTCTTGTTTGGATGGGATTAGTACTGTAGAAATGTACTTATTCATCAGTAAAAGTCTGGGCAAAAAGAAATAATTGTCTTGCACTACAGTCCAACGGTCTCGGGGGTCATAAAAGTCAAAAGGGTTCATTCTACTGGGAGCTTGAACGTGCCCAAAGAATGTCACGGCCATCTGCATATTAGTTCACATTTAAACCTGTAGGTGTTACAGGTGAGCTCACGCTGGCATTCCAAAACAGAAAGGGTGCATCGTCTGGAGAGCATGAATGTGCACAGTAATCTAAGGGCAATCAGCCCATTAGATTTTGATATGAACTATTGGTCAAATGGTTTGGATATAGGAAAGGTTTTTGGAATGCCAAAAAAAACATTAAGATCCACTCTCTGAGGACTTTCTTCTGGGCTGATGGTGGTGCTAGATGAAAAGTCTGGGCGGTCACCAAAATCCTTGAAAATCATCCTCTGCGAATCCTGTGTATCCACACCAAATTTCAATTTCAATTTGGCCAGCAGTTGTGAAGATATATCTTGCTCTTGAGCAAGGTGTTGACTGAATGAATGGACAGGCCAACTGACATACCATACTAACATAGCCATTCATATGCTGCTGGTAAAAATTAGAACCTAGCCTCTGCCAAGATATTTGATGTAGAACTGATCAATACTGCACTTGCTTTTATGGGCAAACCTGAAGCAGAATTCCACAACAGTATATGAAGAATCTCAGTGGGAGGTCAGAGTGCTACACAGTTTGAAGCCTCAAACAGGAAGAAGGCCAGTAAATAAAGTCAGCGGCCATGTGAGGTACCTCTCTGCGCAGGATGCAGTGCACCATGACAATGACGAAGCCTTCCAGTGAATCAAAGACCGCGAAGAGGATCTGGAAGAGCGCGGAGCGCCGGTCGGTGATAGCGAGGACGGCTGACATCCATGTGAGGGCCAGGAGGGGCAAAACAACACAGGAGCTCCACAGTGATGCCCTGCAGGACGGGAGGGAAACCGCCGTCAAGGACAGCACTAGTCACATGACAGAGGGCAAGACTACAATGTTTTCTCATTATTATGCTGTAAGACATTTCATAATTGTCATTAGCTAAGATTATTAGGTTGTTGACAGTTATTACACATTATTAGATGTGTTTGACATCTAAGGCAGGCTTCCATACAGAACAATTCCAAGCGATAAACTGGATTTCATTACCTTTAGAACATCAAAAAAGATAGAGAATGTAATGCTTAAACACAATCTTAAACCAATCCCCTACTTGCCCTGGATAACTGCCCACGCTATTAGCAGCCTTCAACTCTAACCATGCATAACATCACAACAAATAATTATGTTACTACCACAGACAAAAACATACATCCATTATCTGCAGATATATATGTTTCTAATTCACATATATTACATGCATGTATGTTTAAGATGGCTCAGTCAAACCATAGAGGATCTAGTGCCACAGGAAAGAGAGGGAGGAGCGAGGTTGAGCAGTGGGGGAAAAAAATGAGTGTAATGAGGCTGAAACAGAATGCAAAGACAAGCAGAAGAGGCAGAGCGGAGAAGGACAGAGAGAGGAAGAAGTGGAGAAGTGTCATTCCCGCTGTCCATACTTTTTGCTCCCACTTGCTGTTGTTTTCTTTTTTTTTCCGGAATCATTCCACTTGTTCTAACGTGCACCTCAGGAATAAACCAGAACAATACCCACTCTCAACTCCTGCCTTGAAATGACCATCCACTCAGATTCTCTCACTAAACCAAGTCAATAGGTGCCAACATTTACTTTCAGTTCGAGGGTATTCCAGAGGTGGAAAAAGTACTTAAGACCTTTACTCAAGTGAAATGATATGCTACATGCAACATTGGAATAATACTCCATTATGAGCAAAAGTACTGCGCTGAAAGGTTTGCTATAATGTGTCACACAATAGATTTAGCATAATATACATTCCGCAGCCCGGAGTCATGCCATACCAACCAACCTGCTGCTCTGAGTTGCTCTTTTGAGCACAAATGCTCTTCTCACTCACTATTTCCATTTGTTTTCGATCGGTGTCAAACTGCTGTCAATGAAACTTGTTGCAGGTGTTTCACATTAAAGGGACAGTTCCCCCCAAAATCAGAACACATATCTCTCCTCTTACCTGTAGCGCTGTTTATCCATCTAGATGGTTTCGGTGTGAGTTGCAGAGTTTCAGGGATATATCGGCCGTCTGCAATTTTCGGAATATAATGGAAGTAGATGGCACTCGGCTTGTGGTGCTCGAAATGCCAAAAAAACAACAACACAGCAGTAGGAACTATTTTCTTTCTACCAATAGTCCCTACATGAAACTGCTCACATCAAGGTCTGTGGATTATCTCACACCAAAACAATCTAGATGGACATATAGCTCTACAGGTAAGAGGAGAAACACGTATTTTTGACTTTGGGGTGAACTGTCCCTTAAATAGCCCAGAAAAAGAGAGATTGTGGCCCTTAAGCTGCTAAAATGCTTTTTAATGGTTAAAATCTGTGCAGGAAGTGCTGAGTTTCAGTCCATCAGCGTAACACCGAACAAAAAAACCCTGCAAAATTGAAGTGAATTGAATTAATTAGCTAGTGAGAACTATTAAAAACAGAAAGTCAGAGTCCGTTTTTGACATTGCACTGATGGAATTAGTGCTGTTCTTTTCTTAAATAAGGGTAATGAGAAATAAAGGCCTCTCTAATATATTTCTGTTTCATATAAAGGCCTGTCGTTTTCTGCAATTATATCTACTGTTTGTGTTGTTTCATAAACCTTTGAAAATGACGTCATTGATGAAGCTGGTCTAACAGCACCATTTAATGCTGGTGTTAAACCCTTTAAAAGGGACAAATGAAACATTGGAACGGACACGTGGCTCTTTTGGCGCTTACATGTCACATTAAAGTGTCAGAAAACACAATTTTCAGACTTCAACTATTTATATGAACATCCAAATAGTAATCATGACTAATGTAAGAGGCAGATAAGCGCACATTCCCTGCAAGACATTACTCATCAAGCCATGGCGACACAGTCGCCACAAATCATGCACTAATAGAAATGTAATTCTACAATTTGAGGAAAACGATTTACTGTGTATCAACATAATACTGCAGCTGAAAAAAAGTGCTTGTGCAAATGCTATCAGTGCTATCACATATTCTAAGGCTCACCATCCAGTTTGCATTCAATAAGGTATTCTGCAAAGTAAAATGTGAAACCTATAAATATCTTAAGGGAAAAATGTTAAGTAAAAGAGCAAAGTCTGTCAAATGGAAAACCATAAACAAAGTAGCAGTACAAAAACTACCAACTTAATTAAAAGTATTAAGTTACTTTCCACCTCTGGTATTAACATGGGGCTAGACCAATACAGCACATGGGTTTGCTGATGTTGGCCATTATTTCCCTTGAACTCGTTTTGAAATTGCATGTGTCTCATTATGTGAATATATGTTTCGGAGGCCGTTCCACCCTGCCCACTGTAACACTCAATGATAGTTTTGCTGTGAAAGTGTTCACAGCTAAAGGTGACATAACATATCCCTACTGCCTTCGAAACGGCTGAATGGCTGAATCCTAACTAAAGGATCACTCAAGCTGTTGGCAGTCCGGACCTTGTTTACCAGATCCGTCGTTTCGCCAAAATGATTTGACTGTAGACCTACACGTTTCTCCATTTGCAGGGAGTGCTGTTCTCTAATACAATCCACTGGGGACCGGAAAATATTAAAAGTGATTACGACACATTCGTTCACCCAGTAACGCCCACATGGAATGAGATATACCATTAAAACTAAAGTGAACTAATTATGTTCATGTTCGTTCCAACCGCAGATTCCGTCAACCTCTTACCAGTAATTAGCTGTATATTTTAGTTTTTTTTGCTGACTCCACTATCTTCAGATGGCATTACAAACTGGTGAGACATGTCAACACGAGCAAAAAACAAGAGTGATCACATGTAGAGGGTGATCCATTGACGTTGGTCAGGCCGGACAGAAAAAGAAATCGATACAGTACTAATTAAATCTTGTATTTACAATACAGGCTGACATGTGATTGTAAAACTCAGGGACCACGATGGGACCAGAACAAACAGTATTGTTTGAATATTTGAAAGAGTTTTCCATTGTATTTAGACCTATCCATATTATTTAGAAAGAGACTCTGTAGTCAACATAGGAAATAAATATGTAGGTGTGAAACAGGATTGGGAGTAAAAGTGACGGAATCAGGATATTCAGTATATTGTCATATTGCCCAACCCTAGTGTGAGATATCTGCTGCAGTGCTATGTGGGTGATTATGTTTTTTTTACACATATTTCTGTATATTTGTAACACATTTCACTCCTTCAAGTAGCCACAACCACTAGCCAGAAAAAGAAATGTGTCAGCAATGTCCCATTACAGGCTATGAAGCGCAGTGACTTGTATTAATTGTTCAGCCGCAGCTATTTAAAACACAGAGAAGCTGTGGTTGTATTTGTGGATTGTAGCAGGAAGCAACACTCCCTGGGACATAATATATGATAATAACGGAAATGATCCATTCAGGCACTCATAGAGTCCAGCAACACACACACACACACACACACACACACACACACACACACACACACGTAGACACTGACACACTAAAAGTGTATTGTTGTCCTCTCTGCATACATAGCCATGGCCTCCTCAATATTTGTTCTAATCAGCTTTGTGACTCTGACGATCTCTTAAGGGACAAACACAAACACACACTCATTCAATCGATCCCATGTGCACAATAATTTACATATACAGTTAACACACAGTTTGTTTTCAAGAGCAGCGGCACATGAGCTTCAGGAGCCTTTCATTTTGAGTGAAACCGTCCCTGCCAAGGGCGTCAAAGAGAAGAAAAAATGACAGAGGGATAAAGGAAAGTGAACCGATCAAGTGAGGGAGAAGAAGGGAGGCATACAGTGGAGGAGAGAACAGAGGTAAGAAGAGTTAAGGAAAAAATAATTAGCGGGACTAACATGGCGTTACTGGTAGCTGTGGTGGAAACGTCAGCCGAAGAGATAACTCCGCACTTGGCACATTTGAGCGTCATATTGTACAGTGGCACTGTCATCTGACTGCAAAGTCAAATTAACACGCTGTAACATACACAAACAGATACAAATGCACCTACACACAGACTCGCACTGACGCACGCGCGCACGCACACACACGCACACGCGCACACACTCACTCACGCAAACAGTGAGTCACAGGGTTCTCGCACAATCTCTCTCTCAGGGCTACGGTCCACGCACGGAGGTTTGCGAGTGTGTTTTTTTTGGGGTGTGTGTGTGACTTTGCGAGTGTGTTTTTTTTGGGGTGT
>CM022486.1:27375791-27391880 GCA_011952105.1 Coreoperca whiteheadi | reverse complement strand
GGGGGGGGTTGGGTGGGGTGGGGTGGGGGGGGGGGGGGGGGGGGGGGGGGGGGGGGGTGGGGTCCGAGACACAGCCATTGGTGGATCTTTCATGTTACACCCGATGTCTGATTCTCTCCACAAATGACTGGTTTGACGACCTGAAGGGACTGAGACTGCTCTCTGCGTGCTCACTATTTCCCCCACTCAGCCAGTAATCTGCTTGCAATACAAAGAGGCTTTCATCTAAATGCCTAATTTCATGCATTTCATATGCCCTGTTGTGGATCTCTGCTGCCCTGATTAGAATGGTGTGCTGGATGTGCCTCACCCCTGCTCATCTCAATCTGTGCTAACTGCTTATTTTCGAGCAATGCCAAGCTCTAATGCAAAGGTTTACACCCACAGGCACATCTCAAACCACTGCTCTCACGGATCCACACACAACACATGTGCCGGCCTCATTCGTGATGAAAGTGTTACATAACATTAATGCATTAAGTATATTATAGGTGTTAAATTATGACAAGCAATTTAGTCACTAATAAACTGTCTGCTTGCGCTCAAGCAGATATTCCTTTCTCCCATAGAGCTGCCAAGGAGAAGAAGTCATTATGGAGTCCAGGGTCCTGGAGGTAAAAGTCCTGTTCATTTAACATTTACTACTTAGACACTGTTACATGACTGACAGTTGGAGCACTGGATATTTTGTACAATCATCACAATAAAAGAAATGATAGAAAATATCTGGCTCTGTGATCAAAAGTCAAAGGTAAAAGCCAATGCATGGCCATTGGTTTTTATTGTTTCCTCGTGGTTTCAGAGAAATCCTGGTTTCCCCATCGGTTTGGCATGGCAAATGGCTTTCAACATTATTTCACCAGTGTCTGGTGTGGCGCTCCCAACACAATTTGTGGCTGACTTCTCTCCTTAAAGAAAAACAACAACTTTGGTTGGATTCTTCGCCACAGGAGACACTTGTGTTTCTACGCAGGGACATTGAAAATATAATTAAAGCTTTGAAGGGGGAGCTTACAGTCAGAAAAAATTCTTCTGGAACAACAGTAGTAGCTCCCCCAACACACACACACTTCGTAACTCTCTTCAGTCAGTGATTTGACGTTAATCCCCAGACACCTTTTGTCACCGTTCTAATTTCTTTACTTAATTCCCCCTCTATGTCTCCTTAATGTCAGTCTCATAAAGACATTGTTGTGTGTATATATAGGACTGACATCAAAACCTGATGTTTACTATGGATTGTCTAGATCGCTGAAGCATTTCCTGTGTTTATTCCATTACAGCTACACTGCTAGAGATATCTCAGTGTCGGCCCCCCGACAGTTCTTCACAAAAATGAGACAAAACTGCAAAATGGACCCAATGATGATCACGAAAGCTGTTGTTTGGAACCGGATAAAAAGGGTATTAACTTTCTATATGTATTTCCAACAGTATACACATAATAAGGAGGCAAACACATGATTTCCAGTTTTGATCCCCGAGCAACTACGTCACTTAATTTGTCCTTCGAACACCCAACGCTCCCAAAACTCCCCAAAACACCAGCAGGTTTCCATTTATAACTCCGTGTATCTCTCCACTGTTGTTGGTAGACAAAGACTGACTACAACGCTGGAGATATTGACAAGTAAAAACAAACTAATCTGTCACCAATATGGCCTCCTGCTAAACAACAATTAAAGCTGAAGAGCTGAGGGAATCGATTTTTGTAGCCCCTGGACGCCTGGATTAAAAATCACATAATGGCAGAAATTCAATTTCAAGTAAAAGGGCAATACAGCCACTAAATGTACGCTGTAGGCACTGATATTAAAAAGCAATCAAGACTTTTTGAAATACAACACCACTTCCCTGGACTTAAGAATCAGGGTGAGAAGCTTAAAGCTAAATAAATAAATATCCAACATGGACGAAAACCGTATTGATCTTGCATAATCTAGTCCGTGAGTCCAACATAAACCTTGTGTAGGCTTTACAAGATGTTTCAAAGCTTTGCATCAAATGGAACACACTTGTTAAAGCTACACAAAGTCTTTTCTTCTGGGTTAATGTTTGATTAACCTACTCTTACAACCAGGAAATACACAGACTTGATGACTGAAACCATTTAAGTTATTTAAGGAGGAAACAAACTTCGGTGCAGGTTGGACTCATGCCCCTGCTGTCTGTTGTAATTCTCTCAGTGAATTAGCCTCTAATTTGGGGGGGAAAGGAGACTCAGCAGCGAGGCCGGTCTCCGAGGTGTGAGCGGACCTACCTGGTGCAGATGCTGCTGCCCTCTTAATTAGATGCTGCACAAATGAATTAGCTTCATTAAACATGTTTTGCATTTGAACCTTGAGGAGCACATGAAGGAGAGGCGAGTGGATGGAGGGTGGTCACCCAAAGGGGGGGAAGCATTACACCTTCTTTTTTTTTTTTTGGTCCACCACAGAGAGAACTACAACACCACACGGTCAGCACAAACAACAAACCGTTTCAAACCAGTCAGATAACGTTCAGACAACTTAACCAACAAGCATGAGCAGCCTCAACAGATCGCATGCGCGATTTGTATTTTGCATTCTCAAATCTGACAATGACCCTTGAAAAAGCTTGACAGAGACCGTGATTGCCTATACTGTGTGCTGTATGTGGAGGAAATGATAAGATCTGAGGTCACTGTGAGTGGTGGATCTCACATAATTAAATGATTTGAAGTACAGAGTTGCTGAAAGCACAAATGAATTGATAAATTAGTTACGTTTCAATGTATTTTGTTTTCAACTTTACTGTAACTTGTATCTTCTAAATTTGTACTGGTGTGGGTGTTTATGATTTAAACACCACCGGTTTAACGCATCAGAGTCTCTTTACAGGTCTTGGCGATTACTAAGTGAATATGTGAAAAAAGTTGCATAAAGCCTTTTGTGGTTGCAGAGGGAGCTGTGTTAAGTTTGATAAATGTTAATAAGTGACGTCTTTTGTCACAGTTGAATGAAGTTTGAATGAAAACCAATCTGGGGGTGGGGAGTTGGAAAGAAGGGAGCTTACCAGCGCTCTACTAACTACTACTAGCATAGCACAACCAAATCGCTGACTGAACTTCTGACGGTAGAGTGGCATTGTGGGTAATGAAGGTGCCAAAGGAGAAGAATGTGTGCTGCATTGATTTTGATAATTTCTTTTTTAAACTGTCCATCTATTTTATAGGAATGCAATGCTAAATAGGTGGGTAGGTTTAACAAACACTGGCCTACCCTATTCCGATCAGGGGGTTAGGGTTCTGCTGCAGATGGTAAACCCACATGGTGGTTGTTTCTGGCTGATACTGACTGGACATCATGGCAGCAGCCCCAGCCACCAGGTGCTGGTATGGTCTGGCCCCCATTTCCTTATTCCAGGCGTGTCCTATTAAAGCCGATTCACAAAGGCTTATGAATAGCCCATAGTTTGCTTTGGGGGACCGAACCAGAAGATAATGCCCAAAAAATGTGCCAAATCACGCAGGCCGCTCACCATCAGAGCTGAGCTGAGGAGATCAGATATCTGAAAGGAGGTTAGAGTAGAAGAGCTGCTCTGTCATATTGAAAAGAGCCAGTTCAGGTGGTTGGCCATCTAATCAGGATGCCTCTTGGAATTCTCCCTGTGGAGGTGTTCCAGACAAGTCCAACTGGGAGGAGACCCCAGGGGCAGACTCTGAAGGCCCTGAAGGATTTACATTCTATATTTCCTGTAAATGCCTTGGGATCCACCTGGAACAGGACGCGGCTGACGAGAAGGACATTTGGTCTACCTGCTAAGTGGCAGAAAATGATTACATGATATACACCTGGCAATATCTCAATCAGTAGGCCTGTCCAGCGACATCCATTACAGTTTTCTCATTTGCGTTCCTTTTGTAAAATGGCCAGGGTTGTTGTGCCCGCTGATACACGCGTCATTCTGTTTCAACAGCATCATGGAAGCTGTGAGGAACGAGAGGGGAGTAAGTGAACACAGCTTCGAAAAAACCTTTGCTTAAGCAGAGAATGGGCTGGCTGTGGCAGCGCTAGTTGGGATGTTTCGCACGACCCCAAAGAATGGCAGCATACATTCATGGAGCCTAGAATTCAGAGACAGTTAGGAGTTCTACAGGAGACAACTGAAGTCCAGCATCAAGACTGACTTAAGGACCAGAGTCAAGCAGATGGTGTCACACAAGTGGCGTATGTAGTGGTAGTAGTAAATGATATAAATGCTCACACCAGTGCAAACATGGAATCCAAATATGTGACAAAATAATATCAAATCAAGGTCCACTAAGTAGCTTTCTGACTTGGTTCAAGTAGTCGTATATTTTGCTAAAAAATTTTATTTTGCTTTGGATGTGAATGTCTTCCTCTGGCCGTCCACTTGGCTCCTGGTTGATGGATTTCACTACTTCTCAGGCAATGCTGTGACCAGTAGCTTTCAGATGTTCCTCCCCGACTCACGTTGCCGATGGACGCTGCTTACCCCCGGAAGGATCCCAGTGGGGCTTCCTTACCTGGCTGGGCTTTTCTGGACATCTAACATGAGTCTTAAAGTAACAAGGACTCAGCGCTTACTACAATCCATTCAGCACCTTAAGATCTCTGCCGGTACGCCTTAAAGACAGCACCCCCCTTCTTTTTTTTCTTTTAAAATTTTTTTTTAGGACACCCTCCACAGTGGAAGACTGGAGTGGTGCATGACATCAGCATGGCATCACATGTGACTGAGGTAGGGAACTCTACATAAATAACACAGCAAGGACCCTGGCCCAGAGTCTGAATGAACAACACACAACATCAGCTGTTTGTGACCATCAGACCAAAACCAGCCACAGCATCCACTGGGAGAGTTTGATTTGCTGATGAAGACCATGGGCCTTGAGGTAAAATTATTTTCTCAGACATACCAATCCTAATGTACCAAGAACGAAATTCCTTGCTCAAGTCTTGAATCATATTGCCAAATTATCAGCTCAGTTTCTTAGTGATTCTATTGCTTCACTTCCACCAGTCATATAACAGTAGAGAACAATGCTACTGTGGAAAATAGCTAAACAAAATAAAGAAAGGGTAGCACAGTCTAAGGTGACATTCAGACCAAAAGAAGGCTAATAATATTCGAGCAGCGACCTGACCAGTCCTTACTGTCAAGACAATCTACGTTTCTACGAGTTACTCCATCAGATGCAGAATACACACTCCATAGATGCAATCATGACATGAGCATACTAACCTCGCACACATGCATGCACACACCATTCAAGTCAATAGAAAGTATTAATATACTGCACAACAACTAGCATGTGTTATTGTAGAAACAGTCAGTTTCTCTAAAAGCATTCTAGGTATTGTCAGAACCTGAGGCAGTAATGCGTTATAGTCTATCCAGCTAACAGGAGGTAGCATAAATTGCAAGGTCACTAGTGAAATAGTGAGGTAAATAGGCAGGAAGTAATAGTAAGCCAATCAGAGGAGCTTGCTAGAGGATTCAGCAGGTTTGGAGTTGGGCAGGGCTGGTAGCCATACATTAAGAAGAGGGTGGGACGGGCAGGTATTGTTTTACCCAATCACTGATGACATGGAAGGGGGCTTCTGAGACTGATGTGTTCCTGATTGGAGAGCCCTGAGTGAGAGAGAGGGGATTCTGTGCCGACGCAAACATGACATTTCAGACAGCATAAACAAGTACAGTAGAACAGAGAGATCATTGAAGAAAGCAAACATTTTCAGAGAGAGAAAGAAAATAACATTTGAATGCACCAACAATGCCAATGGAGACAGAACAGCCTGCGGGGGTAAAGGGGAGCAGGGTGCATGTGTGCTCTCTGGTTTAACAATGTGCAAAGTTTCTCATGTCTAACATTTAACGGAGCACTCCCAACATTTTGGATAATATGCTTGTTTGCTGCCAAACCTACAGTCAGATGAGGCGACTGACACAGTTTCTGGGAACTGTTTTCACTAAAATAAAACTGAAGGAAGCCAGGGGAAACAGCCTCAGTCAAAAGTAAAAAAAAGTTCTTTCCAACAACTCCAAAGATGTCCTACTAACACATTATGTGCAGTGAGAGTTAGGACAGTCCTCTTAACCCTACGAGTAGGACAGCACTGTTAAGATGTTGCGCTTTGTACCATTTATTATTCAAATTTGCAATGGTGTGGGTATTCAACATTCAACATACGGTATACAATGGTCCGAGCCTTCACCTGTTGCCTGCCTGGCATTGGACCAGAACACTATGCCGATCCTTTCAGCTGCTGAGCCCACGTGCTGGTGGCCCCACCTTGTTAATTTGGTGAACAACGCTAGTGTATCATGTGCAAAACCACGCAATAATGCGCATCACGTCGCAGCAGGTGTGTGGGCTTACGTAGAAAACAATGGTTTGACGTGCGTCATATGTCTCCAGTATGTACCAGTGTGTACGTCTACAGTGTGTACAGAGGAGCATGAAATAGAACCATTGCCACTTTACGTTCAAATGATCCAGCTGCTACTGTCACAATACCTTGTGTGTGTGTATATACATATAAACTTTGAAGTTGTTGAAAAGTGTATTTTATTTTGACTTTTGACAGAGCTGGGTTAGCAGTTTCTCTTGCTTTCAATCTTTGCACTAATCGAGTCTAAATCTATTCTGGACCTATCTGTGTGCTGAACTTAGAGAATAAACTCATCTTCCGTGGAATGACAATGACTTACAACAGTAGCTTAGTAGCAAGAAAGATTTGTCTATGGTTTATTACTTGGGTTTTATTTTAGTACCTCTGACCACTGGTTCTATTGGTAATGATTTCAATGTATTTACCAAAGTAAATCTCTTGCCCCGTTCGAACTTGTTAATTTTTTAGCCATGCATTACGCACTCTTAGCAGCTACTTTGTTGAGCACAATGCTATCCACGGAACTGGTGGCCAAGAGCTACTAAACTGCATTTTTCCTTGAATGTATTTTTAGTGGGGTCTTTCTGTCTAAATGCCCTGCTTCCCTCTACTAGAAACAACTAAACAGGAGGGGAAAAAAAGACACAGATGGATTTACAGAACCTTACATCAATAGCAACACCTGCAAAACAAAGAGCAGCTGGAGGAAAATGCGACACATTTGAAACTTAAAAGAAAGCAATGAGATGAGTAATCATCTTGCTCAGTCTGTGCAGGACCAATAACCAGACAGCTTTCCCCACATCTTTCTTGTTCTTTCTAGCATTCCTCCATCCTCCATTTAGCTCTAAGTTAGAAGAAGAAGTGATCACGGTCTTAGCTATATGAGAAAACACAGTTCTTCTTCTTTTGGATTCATTCAGTCACAATTTCTCTATTTTTGGTTTATTCTTTTTTCTTATCCTCCTCATCCTCCCGGTGTTAAAAATGGCATGTAATTTTCAACAAATTTGCCAATGTCTGAAATGATGGCCAAGGATAATTTCAGGACAAGAGCCAATAACTGTGCTAGCCCCCCCTGGCTGAGCCATCAGGCTGGTTATAGGTCACTGTGTAAAGTGGATGTGTGGTATAAGGCATACCCCGCCCTCTCCTTTAGTTTCATATCAGTAATGCCGTCTTTGGACACCAGTTTGTTAAAAACGAGAATCCCAATAACCATGTTAACCTGCCAAAGAGAAGAGGCACAGGATTAAAAACAGTTTCATTACGCCAGAACATGCAGCCCTACTCTGATGATGATGATGATGATGATGATGGTGATGGTGGTCATGGCAAGATGATGATGGCAGCATGCTCATCACTGTCATCACACACACATTGGTTGTACTTACTGTAGGCTCTGCACTGTAAATACTAGACTGTACCATCTTCAATGTTAGTGCCACCCAAAACAGGCACCCGATGAAGCATGAGAGGTAAAAAACAGCTAAAAGGATGATTGCTAACATATAAATACATTGTTGAATATCGTCAGTGTGCTGGAAGCAAAACATCATACATAAAATATGAGCTGTGTAAAATCGAAGGCAGGGGGAGGGGGATATCCTTGACTGTAGTAATTCCTACAATTGTACTGCTTGAGGATTCACAGTCTATAAAAATGCCAGTCTGATGCGGTTCAGAGTGGGCCGGGCCTCCAGTAGGGGTGCCAATTGGAGCGGTATCTCTTTATTAGAGAAGCAACTTGTGGGAAAAAGGACACCCAAAACATGCTGTTCCCACTTGTAGGTGGGAAAGAAGCAACCGCGAAGTGAGCCAGTGAAACCGTAGCGACTGGATTTGATTAGTGAAACAAGGACACGGTGTCAGTGCGGTACTGCCAGGGTTTACTGTAGGTCTGGGATTTATCTCAGATGTAGGGCGACCATCAGGGGAGTTGAGGTGACGATTTAAAAATATGAATTTGTCTCCACATGATTTTGATGGTTAAAGCGGCTGTAAGAGAACGGAACCCTAACTGTGCTGCAGTCATTCCAATAAAGCCATCAGGTATATAACCTGATATGCGAATGTAACTGCTGCAGAATGCATTATCTTCTTTAGAGGTACAACCAAAAGCACTTCAAACACCAGTGTTACGATATCGTCACCCGGGGCCAGATGGGTAAACGATGCGTTCGCCTTTCCCCACACACAAACCGGTATTTATAAAGGAAGAATGTGCGGTGAGAATGTGGGCAGGTCAGCGCTGGCAACGTTTCTACGTCCCCTTATTTGAACTGTCGCGGGTGGAAATGAGGCGCGTGCTCGTGCGCCCAGTTCCACAGTGACTGAGAGGTCTCAAACGGAATCTGGCGTACGTGCGACTTGATGAATCTGGCATATTTCTGTCTTTGTGCGGATACCCACTTTTAGTTGTGAGTTGTATGCATCGGGCCCCTGGAGTTTTTTTAGAGCTTGAATGGGGATTTTGACGGTCGATGGCTTTGAAAAGTAATCAAAATGGAGTAGAATTATGTTTGACGTGTCCTATGATCTTAAAAAACATTTGCCAGCCAACAGGAAGCCAGTATTTCTGATGGCTAGGGTATTTAAGATTGAATGGTCGTCGTCTGCGTTATAGACCAAAAACATACAGGGTGCTTAAATGACTCATTATTTGCAAATGTGAATCCAATCTTTAACGCTGACTTTAAAAAAAAAATAGTAATCTATACAGTATTTATTGGACACTTTGGCACAGAGTTTAAAGTTAGATCATTTCGATCATGTTTGAAGTTAAGCAGATGCCCCAAACCCAAGCGGAGTAACTAAGAACTAAGTGTTGGGAAAAGAGGTCGGGGGAAAAAAGAGGAGCTAAATAATGAAAGAGAAGAAGAAGGGCAGGAAAAGTAAAGGTAGTAAATGAGGAAGGGAGGAGGCAGGGAAGAAAAGAAATAGGCAGGGTAAATAAGAAAAAGGAAATGGCAGGAAGGAAAGGAGAATGTAAGCAGGGAAAGGTGGAGGCAGGGAAGAAAAGAAGGAAGTCGGGAAGGAAGAGATGAAGTAAATAAGGGGAAGGGAATTAGTGACGCTGGCAAGGAAAGGAAGAGCTAGGGATGGAAAGGAGGAGGCAGGGAAGGAAAGGAAGAAGCAGAGAAGATAAAGTAAACAGGGAAAAGGAGGAGACATGGGCTATTAACCTAGCAGTGCTCCTGTTTACTGTGATACTGAAGTACTGTTCAGAGATACACTCTTATATCATTCTATAACTACATAATACCCAATTCCGTTATACTCACAATGATAGCTAAAGTAATAAGGTAGCACCTTAAATGTTAAATGTTTTTAAATGTACTATGTGAGCACCATTATTTTACTAACTGATGAGTAACCTTGGTGAGTTTATGTTTCCCATTGTGATGTGTTTTATCTTGTGTTTTTATTATCTATTGCGCTGTATATTTGACTATTTTGTTAATGCAAACGCATGATTAGTACTAACACTATTAATAAGATGGTTAACGTTATTAACATTATAAATCCCTGCATGGATATATGCCGACTCAACATGGTCCAAGTTTGAATTAGTGCAGACGTTTTCAAGGCGAACCGACGCAGACAGACGGGAGGGGGGGGGGAGAGGAAATACCAAGACAACAGCTGCAGCGGGTCCAACAAATGCATAGAGAAGACCTCCTTCCAGAGACAGCCAGCAGCTACGAGAGAGGAGCAGGAAAATACAGTTGTAGAGTGGTGTGATGAGAAGAAATGGGGATGATGGAGGAATGAGGCAGGGAAGGGGGGATGATAAAGAGGAGGGACGTAGCGTATGTATGACAAGAATGAGGATGGTAAAAGATAGATGAGACAGAGAAAGAGAGAGGTTAATTATGCTGCAGACATAAAGCCCCCAAGAGGGGAAGGTATATACAACAGTGGATCTATAGGAAAGCATGCTTACTAGCTTGGTGTTCCATATCCTTTTGCCTTGGTGAATCCTACTGAGATCGCCACTACTAGCGCAGGGAGACCTGGGGGGGAGGGGGGGGACACAAATGGACATTAACACAGGCGATACGAGAATGACCAGATGGACGACATGAAGGACAGCAGACAGGAGGCCCACCCCAGCCGAGACACAGGAAACGCTTGCGTATGATGCGGTTCCTGAGGCGGCCCGTCACCGCCATGTACGACTGCCACGCCTCCGTCAGAACCCAGCAGAACGAGGACAGGAAGAAGAAATGAAGAAACGCAGCGATCAGGGTGCACAAGACCTGCAAGAGCCGGAACAGACGGCGGGAGGACAGAGAAGACAAGTGAGCGAGGGGGGTTAGTCATGAATCCGGCCAACCGCAGCAGTGCGATCGCATCACATCACGTAAACGCTCGCCTAGATAAACCGATGCATTGCACTTAGTCGTTACCTTATTCCGTGTCTGTGTCTGTCCAATGAGAATAAGGGCATTGGAGGAGATGATGGAGAGGCAGAAGTTAATGAGGATGACGGAGCGCTCGGACCGAATGTACCTGCAGGAAAATGACAGAAAAGAGATAAACAAGACAACTTGGGATTGTGGTTTTCACTGAACCCTTACTAATGAATCAAGCGCCACAGACCTATAGCCAAGACCATACAGGGCTCGGGGGTTAAGCCTTTCTCCAGGCGCTATGAATGATTTGATTATGATAAGCCATGCTTACATTCGGTGTTTCATGCGCTCCCCATGACACCCACAGGCCGCACGCGCCTTAACTTTAGCCACGTTGCTACGTTGGGGGAGAGGGTAGCGTCCCCATAAATGAGTGTGTCACGTCTTTTAGGGTCCCCGGACGTGAGGTGTGTCAAATCTATTAGCTGTCTTTTTGTTTTGTTTTTTTATTTCAACCAGATTGGAAAAGGGTCTCGTTTCTCTACTCGAGGTTTACGTAGTGTTATGGTATAGTTTTTTTTTTTATCAGGTAAAAAACTAGCTGACTGTTCTCTGTTGTTTGGCAGCTGTGGCTCAGGAGGACCGATGGGTCAGGCCAGCGCCTTGCATGGCAGATCTACCATCCATGCGTGAATGGGTCAAAATTACGAAGCACGTTGTCCGTTTGTTGTCAGCACTTTATCTGCTGGACAACAAGTACCACCGATTAAAGTCGTATTTCTGCCACCCCATATGGTCTTGTACAGTCAGAAAGCTCTTGTAGGAAAATGCTTCTGGTCTCAGCAGCCCGGCGGGCCGCTGGATAAAGAGACGGGGCCTCTGAATGGAGTGGTGTTTACATGACTAGTCCATACCCACTTTTTGAACATTTTCTTGTGCAGCATGTGACTGAATTCCAGAAAACAACTTAATCAGCCACAGCAAGGAGGAGCCTACTGACTCAAGGGCGTTCTCGAGAGGTTACTACTGAAACAGCCGGCTGTGTATCTGGCTTCCCATGTTCCATTTGAAGACAATGTAACCTTGTAATGGAATTTCATGTGGAACTTTTTCCCCCACTCTGACTCTTCCCTTTGTGTTTTCCTGAAACGTCACCTCAAGCACACCCTAGCAGGGTGATCTCTACTTTTCTATTAGCAATGTTTCCAGGGCAAGATGCTTTATCTCACCTCCAGACCGACACGTAGATGATGATGAGGAGCAACAATGTCAGTGAAGACACTCCACAGCCCACAATCAGCGTCACGGACGGGAGCTGCGTCTTATCCATGTTCTGCAAAATAAAATAAAGAGAACACAGGGTGTGAAACAAAGTGGTGTGGTCATGTCTCCAAACCGTGTGACGCAATCGGGATTCACCATCAGCCGTTTGAGGTCTGTTTGCCCATCAAGGTTACCTGAGCTCGCAATTTCCTCGGATTAGACACAGCGACCACGTCAAAAGTATGATGAATAGAAATGAACGTAGTGAAAACACTCAAATCCATCACTGCAGACGCAGTCGGAGAGAAACCTTGGCGGGCGACTCGCAGATCTGTGGTGTGTACAGACTTTGACAGGAGCTGCCAGCAGATGAATACAAAAGCAGAAAAATTCCCTGTTGGCTCGATTTGCTGAAAGCTCACCTCCTAACTGGGTCATTCATGGTTCAAATGCAGAAGACTACATCTCCCTTACCATCACTTCAGTCTGATGCTTTTCAGTAGGCCAAAGTACTAAGACACTGTAGCTCAAGCTTAAAACAAACCAACAATGAAGTCTTTTATCAGACTGCAAATACATTGGCTTGTTTGATAATTGAATAGCTTGTTGGCTAGTAAGTCAAACCACTCACGCAGTGATAAGCCTGTGTGTGTAGTAAGGCTTTCCTCTGTGGACACATATGAAGCTATACAAGTACAACTTTGGCTGTATGATTTGTGTCCCCTTCATTGTCCCACTCAGCTGTTAGATAAAATGTACGCCCATGCATTGGACAGCATCGTTTTTTTGCACAACAATCAATCTAACTATAAAGGAAGGGATCTCTGTCTGTCCGTCCGTCCTTTTATTTTTTTTCTTAAAGAACCGTTCATCCGATCCACTTCACACCTGGCGGGTGTATTTCTGCGGACCCAAGGGAGTGCAGTGTGGAGTGTGAGCTCTTGAGATCTACGGGACAGGTTTATAAGTATATGGTATTTATTAGTGGTGTCACGGATCACAAAACTCATGGTTCGGATCACATTATGGATTGTGAGTCATGGGTCGGATCATTTTTCGGATCAGAAAAAAAAGGGGGAGGAGACCATTTTTTTCATTTGCATTTCCATTTATTACATGAAAACTTACAGCCAGGAACCTTTGGTGTCTACATACGGTTACAGTTTCGTCCACCGCCCTTCTTCCATCATCATTATATTTTATGGGGAAGCCAAAATGCTCCCATACGTGCGATTTCAATGATGCAGGACACTTTTCAAGTTCTTCTGCTCCGCCGCTAGCCATCGTTGACTTATTAACAAGCCCTGTTCATGTGAACACATGACTGTTGTGTGTAACGCAATTACTTAAAAAGCAATATCAGCAGAAAAACTGTCTTTCACTCTGCGATCGCTAAACATTTTAGATTAATCCGCAGGTCCGTACGGAAGTTTGCCATTTTGTTGCGCTAAACTCAAACATTTCAAGCATCAGCGGTGTCACTTTAATACAGTTGCGTCTCTGCTGCTGCCTTCTTGCAGCGGTTTGTATATATTTTCAGTCCTGCTTCATTTTTGTGGCAAATGCCACAGTTTACATATGAAAACACACTGATTGCTGCAGAGATAGGGCTTTACTTCCTGTTTGGCAGCAACGCCATGTCTTTTAGAACAAAATATCTTGGGAAGCCTCCCTAAAGTTCTTATATCAATCATGATCTAGATAACATATCCAGATCCAGACCACGTGTTAATACCAGGTAGGCATGGGCGCAATTGTTAATCATGGAAGGGCAGCATCTGTAACCACACCCAGCGCGGTGGACTGATACACCTTCGACTTCACTTCTATATCACTGCAGCAAGGTGAGAAGCTAAACCACTAGCAAAATACGCCGCCAGCACATGATAAATGGTGTGAGGAGTGCCACTCAGCCAGCATACTGCGGACTTGTTGCTCATTATGTGTTTAGCTTAGGCTTTTAGCATGTGGACAACTACACGGAAACTGGCCATTTGACAATTCAACTTGAGAGGCCGATGATTTGACTAGAGACCCACGGATGGATGATTGGAGTCAGTGAGTTCGAGCCGGTAGCCCCAGTCGGCTGGCTGTACAGAAGCGAGTGTATGGTGGTAAGTGGAGTTGTAAAGGTTAGCGGGATGACTTCACACACCCTGACACACACCAGAGGAAGCCCAAGCACTGCCTTAGGGAGCTCCGAACTCAACTAAAACTTCACTGGTATAGCTTTCCACCCTGACAAGAATAAAATCATGCGAGGAATAGTATGCACACGCACACACACACACACACACACACACGCACACACACAGCGTACATGCAGGTATCTGGTACGGCTACGGATGGCTGCTTTTCGGACCTTGGATGTGAAGTCACCTTGCACACACACACACCTAGTAATGCGTGCCTGCACAAAACAGTCATGCGCGTGCTATAGGACCGGCCATCTTTCCTCTCCTAAAAACTAGCAGCAAAACACCCTCCCCATGCTATAGCAGACATTGTCCTGGTTGCCATGACTACACTGTAACATGGCAGCTGCAGAGGGGTGCATGGGAGTTGTGTGTTTATGGCTGTGCTGCTTGTGATATTTCAGCGTATCAATATTTCAATATTGATCTCTAAATATAGGCACCATGATTAAAATGGACTTTTCTCTACTTTTCGACTCATTTTCTTCATTAGAAGATACACGTTTAAAGGTCCCAGTTAATGTGTTTATAAAACCCTTTACCCCAATAAAGTCCCTAAGAGCATCGCAGAGAAGATAACTCCACCAGAACTAACTAACATATTAGTTCTGGTGGAGTTATACTGTGTAGTATGCAAACATATAAAGCACAGGGAAGCAGATCAACAAACAAGGCACACACAGCATGTTGGAGAAATGAAACCAAGCACCGAACCTAGCCAAGACTATCTGGCATCACTAACCTCAGACCCCTAAGATACCAACAACAGCACTGCATCACAAGATACAGGTGATACAGGTAAGCACTGAACACAGTACAAATGAGGCCGTTGGGAATGTCATTAGTTTTGCAGGTATTTGGTATTTGATGAACCAAAATACTCAAATCTTAACCTGACGGTCGCCCTAGAGAGAGGTCAGGCATCAAAGTGTTTACGATACATCTTCTGGGGACCATGAATGTGTGTGCCAAATTTCACAGCAATCCATCCAATAATGGTTGAGGTATTTCAATTAAAAAGTGTATAACCGTGACGTTGAGATATTTCAATGAATAAGTGAAGGGTTTGATATGCTGGCGGTGCTTGAGGAGAAGCCAGAGGATCGCCAAAGTCACATGAATTTATCCTCTAGGGACCTCGAACATCGGTATGCCATTTCATGACAATCCATCCAATAGCTGACAAGATATTTCATGCTGAACCACAAATGTCGACCTCATGCAGGATGGGAAAAAAAGTCAGGGGATCACCAAAGTCAGTAGGATTTATCCTCTGGAGACCACGAATGTCTGCACCAAATTCCATTGCAACCCATCCAATAGTTGAGATATTTTAGCCCGGACCAAAGGGCTGGACCAACCGAGTGACCGACAGATATTGCCATACCTACAGCCCATAGAGCCAGTACAAACTGAAAAGAAAGCAAGAAATCGCTGAGGCCACAAGTTACTTACAGGAGAAACCCAATGTGGCTCTATACAACACTCCATCCCTAATGCTAGTGTGTGGTGTTATGGCCAGGTGAAGAGAGTTAAGGTGAGGTGCGGGGACAGTTTAATGAAATAAGCTCTGTGGTTGGTTTGCGGTGGGGTGGGTGGAGGGTGGGTGGACATGAGGGGGTTTCAGCCACCCACCCACCCCCCTTCTAGCAGGAGATAATTGGCTGAGTTTATAGCCTGTCTTGTCTCCAGGTTTGATGTGTGTGCCGGGGCCAAGTTAATTAAATCCCTCTGATTAATCTGCACTGCAGTGAGTTCCTTCTCTAAAACTCTAAAACCGGGGGGGGGGGGGGATAAAGAAAGCAGTGGAAAGGAAAGGGCTCTGCTGAGAAAAAAAAACTTTTACTTCCTCCCCAGCCAAAAACAGGCCTCGGGGGGCCACCCCCCGCAGCA
>CM022486.1:27335118-27375766 GCA_011952105.1 Coreoperca whiteheadi | reverse complement strand
ATATCCCCCTCTTTTTATCCCGTCTGTGGTGTTCTTTCTTCCAAACACCCGAGGGGGGGGGGGGGGGGGGGATTACGAATGCAGTGGAATGGAAAGGCGTCTGCTGAGACAGACAAACTTTTACTTCCTCCTCAGCCAATGACAGCGCTCGGCTGGCAGCCTCGCGCAGCATCCAATCGAGAGCGCTACCATCCAAAACAAAGTGACCAGACTGCATTATTCCACATGAGCAGAGACAGAGATGCTCCAACTGCCACCGCTGAGGACTTCCACGGGATGTCATTTCCTCCTGAAATCTATCAGATGGAGCTGCAGCAAATAGCAACAGTAAACAAATAGGACTGCTTAAACAAGTTACCCTGTTAGCAATCACACAGAATCAGGGCTTGACATTAACTCTTTTGCTCAACAGCCCCTGTGGCTAGTGGTTTTCCAAAGTTACTAGCCACTATACCTATATATTGCTCATTACACCACTATATATATAGTGGCTGCTCAATATGAAGATTCAACTATTTGTTCCTGCCAATCAATATCAGCCTACGAGAGTCTCATGTTTTACCTGTAAACCGGTGGGCAGGTGCTACTGTCAAGCCCTGCGCAGAATGGAAATGAAAAGTAGGATGATAAAACCGCTGATCCAAATATGAGTCAAAGAAAACCCATGCTTCCTAGTAAGTGGGGCTTGTTGTAAACCTCATCAGTCAATTAAAGTAAGAATGATCAATGCAAATAAAACAGAAAACACACAAATCTCTATTGTTATCCATGTCAAACAGCTAATTGATGAACTCCGAACTAGCCTATTCACTTAAAGCTACCTGAAAGAGTAACTAGTACTACTAACTAGAGCCAGAGAGATTACAGAGATACATTGATAAGTGATTAATTGTCATTTTTCAAGCAAAAATGCCAAATACTCTGGTTCCACTTGGTCACTTACGAACTTTGCTGCCCTTTGCTGCTAAATATCATTGTAGACGGAGTATCTTTAGGTTTGGAGAGAACATAACAAGCAATTTGCAGACATCACACTGATTGGGGATTGGCCTTTTTACACTGCCAAACCAAAAAGCAACCAGCAAATTCACCACAAGTGAAAATAATCGTGACTTGCAAATACGTTTATTTATTCAATAAGTTAACAAATGAAACCGGGTTACTCAGAACTCAACTGAGGGCAAAAGGGCAAATTCTACTTTCTGCAGCAGCAGACCCGGCTCAATCTCATGACTGCACGTTAAGGATGGCGTTGGGGTCAGTACGTGGTTAGCCGTGCATAGCATACAGACACCAGGGGGATACAAAATTGTATGTTACGTGCTTTGTAACGAACAGCAGCTGGGCGCAGTGAATGTGTGCAGCTTCCTGGAGTCTCGTTCTCGTCTTGAGGATGCCAGGCAGGCACTAGCGGAGATTCCAAGAAGAAATAGCCCCGCACCTAACCCCCCATAAGCCCACAACTTGTGTGTTTTTACACTTCGGCCTTTGCACGGGTTAAACAAAAGAGACATAACGTGTTAATTCTGGCGCTTTTCCTCTACACAGTACCACCTCGCCTCGCCTCGCCTCGCCTTTGTTTGGTTTTCCACTGTGTGAAAGTTGTACCTGTACTTTTTTTCCCGTACCACCTCCTGCGAGGTTCTGAGCGACGTGAAAACACGGCAGACTGCTGATTGGTCGGCGAGAATCGTCACTATTCACTGCGTCATCTCTGCACGCGCCAGACGGAGTAGCCTGAATAACCTGACATTTTTAAATAGTTTGGCCAGAGACTGCGTGATATACCCGTTACTATTATGGCGACTCGGAAGAGTTTCGCTTTGCTGCCCTCGGCCTCTCCTGAAACAACGTTTGTCTTCTTGCTGTGAGAAACAGCCACATCCCGAGGATCGACAACGGCGCACACTCAATTACGCCCATTGTCCTGTGTGTGTGTGGAAATCGGGTGTGTGTCACGTAGAAAATGACATCACGGCAGTTTCCTGCGGCGTCTCTATGACAACCGGGTGCTGTTGTGGAGGTACTGCCGAGTCGAGTCGCGCTGGTACTGGTGATGGAAAAGCGCCATTAGTAAGCTTTAGAGGTGCCGCTAGGTGGAATTTCGTTACCTTTGGACAGAGCCAGGCTAGCTGTTTCCCCCCGCCTCCAGTCTTTGTGCTAAGCTAAGCTAACCTCCAGCTACATTACTGTACAGACATGATAGTGGTCCCAATCTTCTAATCTAACTCTGAGCAAGAAAACAAACAAGTGTATTTCATGAAATATTTAACTATTATTTTAAGTTGGCCATCTTAAATTGCCAACTCTGAATACAGCATTCAGGGCATAAAACCAAGACATCTCTTCTACAATATTTCCACTTTGACTTTGAAATGAATTATGTAAACATGCCTTTTTACACTAACTGGATTTCAGCAGAGCCACATAGGACAACCATAGATATTCTGGCGCACCTAGACGAAACCCAAACATGCACATCCTGGAATCAGAGCATGCCGACACTCCAGTGGCCCGAAGCCCTGCAGACCTCCTGTCAGTCCCGTTTGCCCTTTTGCTACTCTTAGGCCGGGGGCTAAATGGCCAAAGAGGCTAGTCACTGCATCTGCAGGCTCCTTTCAAACTAAGGAAAAGGCTCAGGCAGGCTCTGCGACACCCGAAATGATAGAAGCCCAGCTACAATTCACTCGTCCCCTCTCCACACACGCAGGTCCAGCGGGGGCAGTAAACTGGTTTTGGGGGTTTTTGCCTTTTGACTGCGTTTTTGTCTCAGCTTGTTTGTTTTTTTTTCTAAAAGCCTGCAGCGAAGTTGGACCGAGCAAAAATGCACACGAGAGGTGGAGCAGAGGGAGAGCTCAAATGTAATGCAGCATCGGAGCATGAAAAATGGTGAGATGAAATGACTAAGGGGTAGAGAAGGCAGGGGTAGGAGGAAGGCAGCAGCGAAAGGGGATGGCAGAGAGGGAAAAAGAGGTTGGGGTGTTTATCATGCTGGGGCTGTAGGAGGCTAGCTGCAGACAGAGCGGCTGGGCCATTTAGAAGCTACTATGTGTTGCAGTAGGAATAATTAGCACGGTAGCCATGGCTGTCTCCCAAAATAATAAAATATGGGGGAAAGGGACAGCAGAATAAGGAGTTGCCTCTTCCTTCGTTTCTGGCAAAAGGAGCCGCCACAATTTAGCATCCCTCAGGGCGAGTGAGGCCTGAGGCAAACTGAGGACGGCCCTTCATTGGATACCTGATAACTATCAGCTGGTGTTCATATTTCACAGGTGTGCCTGGATGAGCGTGCCGCCTACGCTACCTTCTCCGTGAAGCAGCACTTAACCAATGGGCACGCTGGGCATTCTGGCCTGATGGCGACGCTAGAGAGTGAGATACGGGATCACAAAGATCATTTCACCAGACGTCATGGCAATCCATTCAAAAGAAGCATCACCAAAGGAAGCATCACCAGATAACCAATATCGGCAGGCTTTATCCTCTGGTAACCACCGGTGTCCGTGCAATATATTGTGCCAGTCCATCCAGCAGATGTTGGGATACTTTTCAGGATAGGGTCATAACTTTGACCTGCTGGTGGCGCTAGATGAAAAGCTAGGGGATCGCCAGTAAACGGCGGGGTTCGTCCTCACGGGACCGTGAATGTCTGGGATTGAGACGACGTTAATGAACAGATTCATCGACAATGAAAGTAGTCGCAGCCCAAAATGCCTTTGGGACTAAGTATCACTTAAGCACAACATCAAACGCAATGCTGAGGCTCTTCAGGCTGCTCCTGCATTATTACCTCATGGCAAAACATCCACGGGCCACACTCCTAAATCCGTGTTCAGCTGAGTGACGATCGTTTTCGCCATCCTATTTGGATCCCAGAAATCAGTCAAACATGTCCACCCACAATAAGATTCTACATTGAAATGAAATATTGCTAGTGCTGGATTATCAAGGGCTGTTCGTTGTTGTACTGTCTTTGCATCAGGCACACATCATGCTTTGCTCCACACTAGCAGCGTTTGATTCTCCTGCTCCTGCCGGCGAGGACGCTCTCGCTCGTGTCAGCTGGCAGCTTGTCGAGGCCCTGCCCAGATGACCGAACTGAACGTTAGCTCTGGGATGGAGAAGGAGGGGTCAGGGCTGCCACACTACCTTGGACAAAGATATAATCAAAATATGCTTAACCCAAGGTGGTAAACCCAGGCTGTGTAATCCACAGGGTCCGTGGCCTCTCCCTTCTGGGCCACGCATGGAGCAGGACGAGCAGCACGCTGCCTCCTGTGTCTTTAAGAAAGCCTCAGTGCCCATGCTGTTACCAGGGCAACTAGTGAACAAACTGCTTCCGAGGCAATTTCCAGTCTAATAATAACTAATCGCACTGAATACAAATCCCCCACAAAAGACACTGCCCTTTCCCCAAAGAAACGGGGGCCCGTCGCTGGGACGGTGCGGGGGTTTTAACAGACATTTCCACTATGGCACACGCTGCTGGCTCGCCGGGGCCAGCTGCAGCCAAAAATGTGAGGGAATTTCAGATGCAGATTATGGGCTTGCCATGCAGCACCCTCTCGATGGGGCCCGGTAACCATGGAGACACCACTGACAGTCTAATGTGTTAAAATATGTTCATTGTTGGTGTTCACATACAAAAAGTGAAGGGGGGGAGGGGGGGCATGCAGGTATGATCATCTGCTACAACAATGATCTTACATCCCACTCACCATGCCATGCCATGTATGAACATCAGTACATCTGAGCACCATCTTAATGTACAGGTTAGCACAGAGCCAGCCTATCTCCTCAAAAGACCCCCCCCCCCCCAAAAAAAAAAAATATTTTTTTCCAATAATAATAAGACTATAATAACCTTTTGCAGCATGGCTTTGGCATGTCGAGACAGGGAGAGGGGAGGAGGGGGGAGAGAGGGAGGATCTATTGATATGTATGACAATGACGCCCTTTGGAGAGAGAAAAAATAGCTGATGCATTCACACAAAACCCCACAAAAACACGCCGTCTCCGATACCTTTAACGTCAACGAAGTCAAGGGAGGTTGTCGGACTTACCATTTCGGGATTTAGCCGTGCTAAAATGGCGAAGGTGGACAGTCTGTCACACACGCATTTGGTTCTGAATGAGTCGACCAGCACGGCTTTGCAGCCCCTGGCAGACCAGGATCCCAGCAGAGAGGAGCTGCACGGGAGAGAAAAACACACACGCGCGCGGCAGCGCGCGCGCACACACACACACACACACACACACACACAGAGAGACAGACAGACAGACACACACACACACACACACACACACGCAGAAGCGATGCGGTGAATATAGAGACAGTCCCGGGGAAAAAGCAAAAGAGAGCCGTTCAAATCCCACGTTCCACCGGCTTTTGAATCCGCTTTACATCTCCGCCGGTTGCAGGCGAAGGCGCGGAGAGTGATGCGAACGCGGTGGTGAGGAGGCTGTGAGGCGGCGTGCTGCAGGTCTCTGCCTGGACACATTATACCAACACGCTGCTAACAGCCCCAAAGATGTATTACTATTATTGTTATTATTATTATAACTGTTGTTATGATTATGATTACTGTTGTAATTTATCAGTTTTGCAGCCTAATATAAATAGTGGTACTATTTGTAACCTGGCTATGGTACTAAACATAATTAATAAAGCTAATTTATGTCTATTATCCATAATTATTATCAGTATTTCTTTTACAATACCCGTCATTTTTAATAATAATAACGCCCTTAATAAGCCGAATAGAAAACATAAAGGCCTACACTAGTTTATGATGTGGCGCTGGTGGATGCTGGGAAATGGCGTGCTACAAACCTGGCAACCTGGTCCACTGATTAGGAGTTCCCTTTTTATTCTCCCCTCGTCGGAGCGTTTAACAAAGACAGAGCCTGAACACATACATGTACTCCCCATGAGAGTTGTGTTTCCGTGGTAACAACCAATCACGTCTGCTGACAATAGATCATGTCATAGTTGGGGGACGCACACGCACACACACAGGTGTAGTTAATAACATCAATAATGGTTGCATTTCATTTAGGGTTGCCCCTTTCAGGCTCTGGTATTGTGCATGTTGGCTGCACGAGCGCGGCATCCTGAGACACTAAAGTGGAATGGAAGCATCACTAACGTTATGAATTGCGCCTGCGCTTGCCCCGCCAGGACGAGTCAAAAGTGTCCGCTGGTAAAAGGACAGACAAACTCCATCCGCCCGGGCTTGAGGCGAATGGCGGCAACACATTTACGAACCTAAATTCTCCGTGCACGAACGTAAATCGGCGTGAGTGAGCAGCACGCGGGTTTCGACTTCCCCATGGGATCCAAAAGCATTTGTCGGGCGCTGACGATAGCGAGCGCTTGAAATGTCAGTCATCAAGCAGCTTTCTTGATAGGAGCTCTGAGAAACCTTTAGACTGAATTCAGGCCTGAGATATTTGGTTCAACATCATGACGGAATACGATGCGGTGACAAATGAAAGGACAAAAACAACGACATAAAGCGTTTTGGTAAGTGTGGTTCCAAACGGGCCTTCCTTCCCCTCATATTAGTGTTTTGATGACGGTGGCGGAGAGGACGCTGTCCAACGCGGCACCCCAGCATCTCCCATCGCGCTCGCCAAACCCATTCGGTGACCCCTGTTTGGAAGACCGCACCTGTTATGCTTCCATTTATTCAGGTTTTTCCTTTAATTGGTTACCTGTCTGTGCGAAAGCCCAACAACAGCAAAACAGGTGATGGACGGCGGCGGATTAGCAACGATATTTAACAGTCACAACCTCTCGTAACTTCATAGACAGAAATGCCGACTGCAGACTGTGTTTGGCTGCATGTGTGTGTGTGGTGTTTGTGTGTGCGTGTGCGTGCGTGTGTGTTAGCCCCACGAGGTGACTCAGTGCTGACATTAGCACGTCACCTCTAACAGAAATCCAATACATTAGGAGGACTCAGTGCAGTTTCTCTGTATGGCTGATGTGATTAGGCCTCTCTGTGAGCCACACGGTAGCCTGCAGACAGCCTTGCCCCACCGTCTAATTGGATAATTTAGGTGCTGGCCCAGCAGCCCTGCATGGAAGAACGTCCACTGCCAAGAACAGGCCACATGGATGAAAAGCATTCTGCCAGCACAGAGGGGATAATATAAACAGGGGCTCGTATGCAGAAAGCTAGACAGGAGGAATCCTGCTTGACGTTAACTGGTCGGTCATGTACACTCAGGGATTAATTGAGATACAACTAAATTCAAAGATTACTACCAGTGCCAATCTCTGAGCTTTGTTTACTTGACAAAGCTATTTATTGCTGTTTAATGTTGGATGACAATTTTGAATTGACTTTCAATTGAATTCATTTATTCTGAGTGTGCACTGCATCAATTTTACATGTACGACTGGAATAGCCATTGGGGAGTACGAGGCGAAAATAAGCCCGATAACGTGGCCAGCGTTTTCTCCACTGGGGCTCGGAGGGGACACATTTACTACAAACTGGGGACACGTCACGTTGCATTATGGGAATTGTAGGATCCAGGGTGTTTGAAACTTGACCCATATACTAAGGACTCATATCTCAGCCTCTGCTGCTTCAAATCCTGACTGTTCTTTAGTTTTCAATCTGTCTCCCGGAAGTCCCCCGACTTTATCAAAGTGCAATACCACAATGTCGGAAGTACCACTTTAATTAAATATACATTTTTACATTTCAAAATAAGATACGGACATACAGTACGCGGCTTATCATCTTCACTGCAAAAATACCAGTCAGTGTATTGACTCCCTGTTACAATCTAGGCTGTTTTTTATAGCTTATTTAGAAGCAGCTAACGAGCCAGCTGTTTTCCCCAGGAGTTAGTGGAGACCAAAACGGAGCTAAAAGGGGAGTGAAGAGCGGACTTTAATGTGTTGAAGTGGACACCAACATGGCGCCAAAATGAATGCTAACGTTGCTTTGTGTCGGCAGGCCACTGTTTGCTGTATAAGGTGATAATGACGGTCGTGTTTACGGCTTGTTGCGCTGACCCCAAGTGGCAAATCAATGCAGGCGTAAAGGGTAACTACTGTCTCAAAGTCTGCTGGGATCCTCCCTCCGAGCATTTAAAAAAGAATGCAACACAGGAGTGTGGGTGGGGGGGTGGGGCAATGGTAAGCTAGTGTTCTGAACTGTTATCGGTATTGCTACATCCATTTTATCTGCCTCGTGAATTCCCGCAAATATTTTTAACTGTGTCCATTCATCGTAAAGCAAATCATGTCACTGCAACGAGCATTTTATTTGAAGTGGCGCAAAAACTTCAGAATATTTCACCTGAAGCACCCAACCTCATTCTTGGAGATTTTAATCATGTGTCACTAAAAAAGACTTGTATCAGTATGTAACTTGCCCAGCCAGCCAGAATAAGACTTTGGATCTCTGTTATGGGACTATCAAAGGAGCATATAAATCAGTACCCTTGCCTGCCTTAGGTTGTGCCGACCATAATTGTGTTCTGCTTCTTCCTACATATAAATCTGTCCTTAAGAGAGAAAAGAATCCGTAGCTTGTCTCCAGGGATGCTTCGATTGCACCGATTGGGAGATGTTTGAAGACTCAAGCAAGGGCATTGATGAACTCACTGATGTAGTATGCTCTCATGCCACTGTTTGTGAAAGCATGATTATTACTACTAAAAAAATGTAAGTTTACCCTAATAATAAACCTTGGATGTCAAAAGCAGTTAAAGGGAGTTTACAGAAGAAGAAGCTGTCCTACGGTCTAAGGAGGGATCTTAGAAAGAGAAGCAGCAACAAAGGAGGTCAAAGCAGAAATCTCAAAAGCTAAACAAAGGTATAAAACTAAAGTAGAGAATAAACTGGCTGAGAAGAATATTGCTTCTGCTTGGTCTGGTATGAAAACTATAGCAGGTATACAGCAAAGCGTGAATAGAACTAATATAGCCAAGGATGGTTATAGGTCAAATAGTGACCTCGCTATTGCACTAAATCACTTTTATTTGAGATTTGATCGGTCTGATTTTAAGGATGAAATTGGGGACTTGAGATGTAAATTTACAGAGAATTATCACCACATCCTAGACCAGAGAGCAGTTGAAAAATCTTTTCTTTCTTTGAAGTTAAATACAAGTCCTGGTCCAGACAACATCTGTGGCGAACTATTGAAATATTGTGCAGGGCAATTAAGTTACATTTTCTCTGACATTTTTAATACGTCTTTATATCTACAACATGTATCTTAATATGTGGAAGCGGGCTGTTATTATCCCGGTTCCTAAAAATAATTGTCCTAAGGCATTAAATGACCGTAGGCCAACAGCCCTCACTTCTCTTTTAATGAAATTGTTTGAAAAGCTTGTAAAGACAGATTGTAAGGCAAACTGAGCAAGCTCTTGACCCTATGCAGTTTGCCTGTGGGGCATATAGAGGAGTTCAGGACACAACAATTACTCTTCTTAATCTTTTGTCTAAGCACTTGGAGGGAAAAATACTCATGCTAGACTGTTGTTTATGGACTTTTTCTCAGCTTTTAATACTATCCAACCCCACATTCTAGCTATGAGACTTATAGAGCATTTTAAGCTGAGCAAGAATTTGGTGGGTTTGGATACTGGAATTTTTGACAAATAGAACACAGAGGGTAAAAGTAAATTGCATTTTATAAGATTTTCTATGTTCGTCCACTGGTTCACCCCAGGGCTGTGTTCTTTCACCTTTATTTTATATTTTGTATACTAATATGTGTCAAAGTAATCATGTAAATAGGACTGTACTGAAATTTGCTGATGACACTGTTATTGTGAGTCTGTTACACAACAATGGTCATGTTATTGAGGAGTTTGTCTCCTGGTGTAATGAATCTTATTTGGAGTTAAATATTATTAAAACAAAGGATATGATTATAGATTTTAGAACTCGTACTTTATGTTATGACACAGTGATTATTAAAGATCAGGATGTGGACCGTGTAGAAAGCTACAAATATCTTGGGACAGTCATAGATTCTAAACTGACCTTTGAAAAGAACTGTGAGATGGTTCGTAAAAAGGGTCACCAGTGTCTGTTCTGCCTCAGAAAGCTGTCTAGATTTCACATTGATAAATCTATGATGACCCTTTTCTATCGGGCCTTCATTGAATCAATCTTGCCGTTCTGCCTTGTGGCGTGGTTCTAGAATTCTTAAATGGAAGAAGCAGGAGATGACATGCATGGCTATTTTATATATCTTAGGTGGGTGTCGAGGGTGTGTGTAGAAGCCCATTGTCATGACTTTTTGTATATTTATATATTGTAATATTTATAGTTATTGTATGTTATCATGTTTTATGAACTGTCTTAAGGATGGATTGCTGAATCTCCTGTCTGTGCAACAAATTTACCCTCGGGTACTAATAGAGATACCTTGACCTTGAATTATATACATGGCAGCTGCTACCACAGTTGAGGGTGGTCAACTTATGTAATAGACCTCAGAGACTTGGGGATTTAGCTCAGTCAAACTTTAAAATTCAAGCAGACACTTACAAGCTAATCTTGAGCAGAAAAAAGCAGTTTTCCTACACAGTATGTGTTTCGCCGGAAAGATCAGCTGTATTAACATCATATGCCAACAAGAATCTATGTGATTATGTGTGCAGCGAAAAAACAAATACAACCAAATAAGTTAGAAAGCTGACATTTGCACAGCCCAGCTGTAATATGTCATGGCCTACAGTAGGTGAGTCCAGGCCTTTTTAAATGAGAGGAAGCACATAGGCAGGGTGGTTCAGCTCGATTGTGACTATAGATACTGAGGGGGAACCCTTTCAGAAACTAGTAAAACTCTTGACACATGATGTTCTGTCCATAGACTAAAGTCAGTCAGATGTAGGATAATATTTTCAGGGTATTCATCAATGTCCTGTGCTCTCAAACAGCTGGTGAGTTGGCTGGCGCATGAGTTAGAATGGATTAGCATGCTCTGAATATAAATGCACTAGAGCGTGTGCAGTCTGTTCCCCGTAATGCAGCCTCTTTCTATTCAGAGGTAGGTGTAAACAAACATGCCCCGTGTCCACTGAACTTCACCTCCTCTTCTATAATTGTGTTACGGTAATTGATGAAACCTCAAGTCGGCAGTGGTCAGCTCCAACATCTTTGATGAACCGAGGCAGCTCCTCAACATCAGCACCCGACTCTGTAAACTAACTGAGACAGCAAGGTTGATTTGTGTGATCAGAGAGCGAGGCTAGTTAGTGACTGCAGTCTGGTAAACAATGTCTAGCCTACGCACAACAGCATGTCTCCTCTAAATACATAGGAGGGGAGGGGCGGGGTGGAACCAAAAAGTCTTTTGACCTGCCCTGCAGTGACTCTTTCAAGTCACGCAAGTTCTACTCATTTCCTGTTAGGTCCACGGAACCACCCAGATCTGCAAGTTCTTAAAGTAACTGGCCTGCTTTGACCGCTGACGGAATTCATGCAATATTGCAGGGATGTTGTGTGCAAGCAGCACTGACAGCGGCGCGTGGATGATGAGGGGAAGTGGCAAAATGTGTTAGTAATGCACTTTGACTTTTGAATGCTTTTGGCCCAAAAAAAGCGTTCAAAACGTCTCCGCGTCAGGATCCCGCCACAGCAAAGAAGCCTTGCTTGAAAGTGGGTGACTGCACGGCACCAACAACATGTGAATTTGGTTCAAGAGTAGATTCCTGATACTAGGGTCCATTAAAAAATAGGAAGTGATTAAGGGTCAGTGGGCATTTCTAACCATTTCGACACAAATAAGGAATGAAGGAAATGTGAATAGGATATGGCAAACATTTTGGGAGACTGTCCAATTGGTCAAGTTTGTTACGTGATGACAAACATAAACACTACAATCAGTTCCCCCGTTCTCTGTGCTAACACTCAGACAGATCTGTGCCTTGATGCCTTATCTGGATATGACACCTGCTGTCAACACGCGCTCTCATTGCCTCCACTGTGCCTGCATTGTGGTTGGACCCCACTCCAAAACTCAGTCAGGCCGGGCTGGCAAACACGCCGTGTCTCGGGTCAGGGGAAGTGATGTGTGGTACTCTTCGGCGACCGCTACATGTAGATGTACACGCAAGGCTCCCGTCTTCAGATGGAGACTGCCGATGACGTCCCTCGGGCCACTTTTGGGTCGCCTTGCCAACAAGGCTAACGTCGCCTATGCTGTAAGATGGTCATCAGAGCCAGTGCACATCATACGAGTCTCCCACATCGATGCTGCTGTAAGGGCTCTACTTCTTTTTCCTTTGCAGAGAAATGGCTCGTCTGTACACCTGGCTGAGGCCTGATCAGGGGTGGACCCTGGTGGGTGGGGTGGGTTTAGGGTCAGGTTACATGGTTACATCTTTTGGCCTGTGGGTTTAGGGAACTGACCATGTACTGCCACATCCCTGGCATGCATCGGACCGTCTTACCTATATTTGCATGTTTTTTCCCTGTCTATCTCTTTTCCGTCATGTCCTGTCAAGTCTCTAATATAGGCATAACATGCCCCAAAAAGTATTTACATTTAACATTCCCACGAAGCCTAATGGGAAAGTTGCAGCACAGGACAATCTACCAGACACTTTTGTGCGTTCCTTGGAGTGTTGGAATTGTCAGACATTGTCTTGGACTGCACTCTCACTCTTCAACAACAGCAGCCTTTAGTTCAAGTATTTATAGTACATCAGGTAAGACATACTGTAAACAATACTAAGTAATGATGTCAGTGTGAGTGAGCGTGAGGAAGACAGAACGAAGCCGCTGACGGCCTTGTTATTGGTTTCAGGGAATTGAAGCGTGGTGAACGTGAGGCAGCCTCACAGCTCTTATCAGCACGACAGGGACACCTCCTCAGATTCCAATTTCTCTCCCAAATATTAACTCATTAATCACAGCTGCTGTCCAAGACGAATTTTAATTTTGCATCGCACATGTCTCCGCCCACAGCCGCCCCCCATCCCCAGCCCCACAACCAAACACCAAGAGATTGGATCCTTTGTCCATGCTATGTAACCTGTCATTGTCCCTAACCCACTCAGTTGTCTCTTATGCTCGTTGATGGTGACAACATCCCAGAGGTGACCAAGGGTCAGGGTTTCGGGTTTTTGTGCCGCCAGTTCCTGTTTTATTTTGTAATTTGTCTGTTCCCTCATATGTCTGTCAGCTTTGCTCCCTGCCTTTGAGTGCCCTGATTGTTGCACCTGTGTTGATTCGGTTCACCTGTGTCTGGTTGCCTGAGTGTATTTAAGTTGTGGTTTTCCCTAAGTCATGGTCGGTTTGTCATCATTGCTGTGATGGATCTGTCTGCCTGGTAATTTTGGATTGATGCCTGCCTGCAATCAGTAGTAAATATTCTAGTCATCCTCCTCCCCTGAGAGCGGTCTGCTTTTGGGTGTTGTTCCCTGGTGCCAACACAATCCCTGACATCAACATCATGAAAAACACATAAAACCTTCATAATGTATCATGTTCACATTTTCATTAAAACTGCTTTAGGCACGGTTTGAACTGCCATTAGATAGATTAGATGTACCGTTGAAAGAGATAAAAGCTGGTATTCAAGACCTATGATACAAACAAATAAAGGCGGGTCAATAATAAAGGTAAAACCACTTACGGTAATGACTCACATGGTAAATTTAGTGCAATGTACATTTCCACAGCACTATCTCCATAAGTAGGCTACAACAACAGCCACGTCAAACTCACCATCTGCTGCTCTAAATTTCAATTATTATATTCCAATCACCGCTGCTGTACTGTTCTTGCAATCCATGCTAAGCTACTGCCATTGAATCTCAGCTACTTCAAAACAGAAAGCCGCCCAGAAAAGGGAGCGACAGAGTAGCAGAGTGCTGTGAAAATGTACATTATTCTGAATTTATCAGGGCCACAGGTAAACATGGAGGAACTAATAACAGCAAATTTCAGAAATGATCAGATATAGATGACATGAGAAACAAAGGCTTGTTTGTGGGTTTTTGTAGCTGGTATTAGATGCTGTCTTTAAAGAAAAGGAAAAAACGCTGTGTTTCATATAATAGCTGTGAGTAAAATAAAAAAGCACAAGCAAATAGAGCCGATTAGCCCGGGAGAAAAAAAGGTGAGAGGGGGAGTTACTGGTACTATGTCTCACACGCTAAATTCAGCATTCCCACCGCACTTATTCCGTCAGTAGAGTCATGTCGCACTCCCCACCCTGGTGCTCTGTTTTTATTGTTTCCATTCACTATTGAATTCTAAACACTTCTACGGTGACGTCATTCCGATCACTGTTAAGCTGCTGTGAATGAAAGTCAATACTTCCTGCAGCTGTTTCACAGCAAAAGCCTACCTGCAAAGGAAGGGATTATACTTTTTGAGCCACTAGACCACTGGTTCCCAAAGTGGGTGCTGCGGGTGCCTTGAGGACGGGCCAAGGGTGCGGCAAGATTGATCCCATCATTGTTATTTATTTAACATTTTTAATAACGTTTTAAAGAAAATCGAAACAGGATGAAAAGGCAACAAATATATCGAAATTGCTTCGTGGCTCGGGAGTTTTTCAGGAGCTCGCCGGTCAGAAAATAGTGACGGTTAGTGAAAGCAATGGGAACGATTTGACACGGTAAACAGAGCTCAAAGAAATGCTGATACTTCTCAACCCTCTCAACAACGTCTGCGACGACTGAATTGTCTCAACACTGCTCAGCTAACGGCTTGACGGACAGGTTTTGGCTCCTTGTGGAAGACGCACGTCCATCATCGTCTCATAGCACATTCACTGTGGTGCCGCGCATTCCCAGTGCCATGCAGTATACAGTATGTGGGAGCGGGTTCTCTCATCCCTGGTACACATGAAAACCAGAAAAGGCGCCTGTCAGTGGAGTCCCACCTCTCCCTACATCAACAGCAGGCTCACATTCCCCATTAAAACGGCTGCAGCCATTTTGTTTTGGTTGGTTTGCTTGTTTGTCCTTGTTCTCCTTAAATATAAGCTCATTTAAATTTTGCAGAAAATGAAAGAAACACATTAAACATATTAACATATTTCATTGTATTCTTGGTTCATTTTAAGGTAAATATTTATCTGTAAAACTGCAGAGCAACCCTTTACTCTGAGTGACTGAGAATGGCCCTTTATTATTTAACTCAATATTGCTATATTATATATTTATATTATTACTGTAATATATTATAATAACTCATCAAAAATTGTTGAATCCGATAAGCATCTGTGTACATGTATACTAGGGGTAGGGTGGCTCGGGGCACCATGACAAATAAAAATTTCCTTTAAAGGGGGTGCCGTATTTAATAAAAAGCTTGGGAACCACTGCGCTAATGTGGACTATCTGTGCAGGAAGTGTTGGGTTTCATGTATGGAAAGAAAAACAGTAGAATCAAATAAAACCGTATTCCTTTGATGCTAGCCTTCAAATAAAGACCTGGTTCTCTTTGCAGTCGAGGTAAATGAAGCCTCCCCGTAGCAATTAAGTATGAATGAATGAAAGCTATATTTATCCTTTTTAATTGTTAGGGCAGGCTGTCATCTTGACATCCATTCAATTTCTCAGGATTTTCCCTAATCACCTCAGTATCAATGTTGCATACTTTGTCTTGGCACTTACAGACCTGCCGAACTAGCCTTCTTTTAATCCTTTGTCTGAGGCGATGAATATTCTGCTCTTCGTCTCTGTAACACCAGTGCAGGCACCCATCTAAATGCAAATGTCCAAACCTGCATTGCAATAGGACTGCAAAATGTTCGCCTCTTTCCCTCACTCGGTACTCACGCTCTAACGCGCTCGCACTATTTTCTTGCCTTAAACAAATAGGGCACTTAAGAGCAAGGAGCAAATGAGTGGTGCTTTGAATCAGGCCACAGAAGCAGTAAAACTTAACTCTTCACTTTGTATTTGTCACTCCTTTTCTATTCTGTCATGCTCGCCACCCTCTCTCTATCTCTCTCAATGGACTCTGAATGGCTCTCTATCGTACATGTTGATGTGTGTGCGTGGGCTGGGAGGGGGGAGGAAAGCTGTGAGCGACACTTTTAATTTTCCACATGCTGCATCAGTGTCGTAGCAGTGATAGCGTGGGGTTAGCGTTTTCCCAGACAAGAGCTGCGGAGCTGTCCAACACACTCAGCACCTTTCACTGGGGAGCAGTGCACTGACTTTGTCAAGATAAAAAACCACTGTGGCCAGCCATGGAACTTTCAGAGGGAACACGGCCTCTCTAAAACATCCACTTGGAGTACCAGGAACTACCTCATGTGCTATACTTGCCCGTTCAACTAGTTGTTTGTGGGAGGAATTGACCTGATGTGAGACAATTTGAACAGATGATGTTAATTAGCCCTAAAATAAAAAAATAAACTGGAAACTGGCCATTTGTTCAAAACAAGTCCGAGGCTCAGATAATGGCTATTAAAGGTTGCAATATTCAACCACAACACATAATATGAAAGGGTTGAATGGAAGATAAGTCAAGTTTCCATCTAAATTTATTGCAAATCCTAAGAGAGAGCAAAACGTCAGTAGCTTAGCTGAGTATTGATACTTCACAAATGCAGGTATCAAAAGTTTAATCTTATCCCAATTTCCAGAAAATCGACAAAGTACAATATGGGTTAATGTGTGTTTCCACCAACTGTTATGTGAATATTAGGAGTTGGGCGTATCAAGATAAATAGTTGGTGGTGCTAATTCTCCATTCCAGAAGAAGAAGGAGCAACAAGACAACTAATTAAAATAGCGACTGTCAAACCTCAAACGAGAAATGTAGAACATGTGATGGAAATATGACATTTAAGGTTTGTCTCATGGATTCATTTGTCTCCTCATTGCGCCCCACAGATCAGGCCAGACTCTGTCTCTCCATCCACCCTGAAGCTTTGAGTATGGAGTATGATCAGCTGACTCCGGTGTTCACAGACATCTTCAACACCTCACTGGAGACACGTCATGTGCCAGCCTGCCAAAAAACCAAGGACCACAGGACCTAACCACTACAGACCAGTCGCCCTGCCCTCTGTGGTAATGAAGTCATTTGAGCGTCTTGTGATGTCCCACTTCAAAGGCATCATAGACCCACTCCTGGAACCCTGCAGTTCACCTACGGAGCCAACAGGTCTGTAGACGAAAGCAGTAAACATGGCCCTCCACACCATCCTCCAGCACGTGGACTCCTCAGGAACCTACACAAGGATCCTGTTTGTGGAAATCAGTTCCACCTTCAACACCATCATCCCAGCTCTGCTGCAGGACAAGCTCTCCCAGCTGAGTGTACCTGACTCCACCTGCAGGTGCATCACAGACTTTCTGTCGGAGAGGAGGCAGAACATGAGGCTGGGGAAACATCCATCAGCACCAGTTCCCCCCAAGCCTGCGTTCTTTCCCCTCTGGTCTTCTCCCTGTACACAGACAGCTGCACCTCGAGCCACCAATCCGTCAAGCAACTAAAGTTTGGGACACCACCCTTATTGGGCTCATCTCTGATGGGGATGAGTCCTCCAACAGGAGGGAGACTGACCACCTGGTGCAGTCAGAACAACCTGGCGCTCAACGCTGTCAAGACAGTGAAGATGGTTGTGGACTACAGAAAGAACCCAGCCCCACTCGCCCCATCACCGTGTGTGACTCCCCTGTTGACACTCCTTCCGCCTTCTGTGTACTTCCTGCAGAAGCTGAAGAAGTTCAACCTGCCAGAGACAATGACGGTGCACTTCTACACCGCCATCATTGAGTCCATTCTCACCTCCTCCATCACCATCTGGTACGTTGCTGCCACTGCCAAGGACAAGGGCAGACTGCAGCGTATCATTCGCTCTGCTGAGAAGGTGATTGGCTGCAATCTACCTTCCGTCCAGGACCCGTAGGTGGGCAGGAAAGATGCTGGCTGACCCCTCCCACCCTGGAGACAAACTGTTTCAGACACTCCCCTTCGGCAGGAGGCTGCAATCAGGACCAAAACCTCACTCCACAAAAACAGTTCCTTTGCGTCTGCCGCTGGCCTCATCAACAAGACATGCGTCGAAGTATCCTTGAGCAAGATACTGAACCCCAAAAATGCTCCCGAAGCTGCGCCTTCGGTTTGTGAAAGTTCTCATATGTAAGTCGCTTTGGATAAAAGCGTCTGCTAAATGACCAAATGTAAATGTAAATGTCCCATGTAAATATTTTGAACATTGCACATCACTGCACAAACTGTAATTTAAATAACAGTCACATTGTACATATTCTTTATTATATTTTTTTATATTCTTTAATATCTTCTTTTCAATTTTATATTTATGATTCTTGACCTGCAGTACTTGCTTTATATTTCCACTATGTTTATTGTTTTGCACCAAAATACCAAAGCAAATTGCTTGTATGTGTAAACCTACTTGGCAATAAAGCTGATTCTGATGTTTTCGTGTGCCACAATCGTTCATCTCTTTAGTGGAGAAGATCCTTCAGTGGACCTTCAACTCACATGATTCATGTATGCCACACTTTTGCAACAATTCAACCTTTAATGATTCCAGTGTTTTTCTATGTGCAAATTGAGAATGCACATAAAAACTGGTGGACGCAAACGCACTTATCATGATATAATATATAGTTTTGCTATTCTTAGACACTATTCAGTAGAAGGGATAAAATGTTTGTTAGTTCTGAAAATGGAGCCAGAGTCCATGGGGTCATGGAAGTCAAAGGGGTTTGTCTCCTGGGGAGCATGAATGTTGCCAGCAAAATTTCTTGGCAATATGCCAGTTATACTGAAATTTTCTGTGTACAAGTAGAACCTTTGGTTTAATGGTGGCGCTGAAGGATGATAATGGGGTCACCAAATTCATTGAGGTTCATCCTCTGGGGATGATGAATGCACATTTCATAATCTGGTGATTCATTTCTTACAGTATTTTGCCTTGGACCTAATTGTCAGACAAATGGCTGGATCGATAGTAATGTAACTGAATACTAGCTACTGGCAGTATTAGAGAGGTACTTCAGTGTAATGCTCTTCCATAAAGTTATAGGATTCCCAAAAGATAGATTTAAAAAAGGAGCAGTAGAGGCTGAAATATCTTGACAATGAGTTCCTAGTATGGGGCAAGCTCCCAAAATGCTGGATTCTACATTTCCCATAATACAATCAATAGTATCTTGGATCAGCATACAAAGACTCATATCAGTCCAGGTCCACACATTAGCAGGCTATGGTTCAAGCATGTTCTGATGACAAATCAACAATATAATTGTTGTACCTGTCGCTCTCGTCCCAGGATATACAGGTCTGGTTGGTGGTGCCCTAATGGATGGGCAACAGAAAAAAACAAACACATGATCACCATGAAAGAGTACCAGTGGTAGAACATAACATCACAATAGCTTGATATCTGAAATTGCTTTAACACAAAAGTCACTCACGTTGTACAGGTGGGAGAACTCCACTATAACTGGAGCAGAGAGGGATGCAGGAGTGGGCTTGATGGTCACTGATAAAACCTTGGAGTTGAGAACTGTGCTGTTCCTAGAGGAACAAAGAAAAGCATCAGTGGCTAATCTGTACTTAGCCATATCGGTGTTTTGAGCTAACTGTTAGCTCGGGCTCACAGTGACAATGCTAACATGCTGATGTTTAACAGGTACAATGTTTAGCATCTTAGTTTAATGTGTTAACATGCTAATATGTGCTAATTAGCAACAAACACACAGTACAGCTGAGGCTGAATAGGATTTTGACCTGATGATGGGCTAGATGAAATGTTAGAAGACGTGGTCAAGTCATCAGGGGACATTGTCTGGGTACCATGAATATATGTTTCAAATTCCTGATCAAGCTAGTAGATGTTTCACTGGATAAATTTAAACTCTGACCTGCTTGGAATCAACAGCATTGTTGTTGATTTATCTCATGAGGACCATGACTATACCAAATTTAATGGCAATCCATACAATAATTGTCAAAATGTTTTGATTCTAAGCCAAAAATATCCACTTGATCAACAAAATCACTATGATTGATAATTTGGGATCCACAGCCACATGGCTAGCGTGGCTAAACATTTTGGAATAACAGGTTGAGGAAGACTTTGATTGCAAACAGTGTCATCCATAGAAGATCCTATAAAAGGCAGCATGTCCCACAAGTGAGGAGGACATCTTGACATTGCCGTTACTTTAGTAAAGGTCACACACCTGTCACAAAATGCTAAAGCATTTCATTTGAGCCACTTTGAACAGTAACAGGTCGTGTCCACTCTGCTTTTAAATACGCATCAAAATCACATGAGCCTCAACTGCTTAATCAACAATAAAATATTTAACAGATTACTCACTCAGAGCAAACATATAATGCTACCTGCTTAGTAAACCCTAAAGAGTCTAAGTTTTTTTTTTCTAGCATCTGTAGCAATCCGCATTGTTTTTCAATAGCTTATCTTATAACATTTTTGGGGCATTTTATTGTGCATTCTCCCTGCCTGTTTAGTATGTATTGCAATTTCTGCTTTTCATAGGTACCATCAATCATGTGGAATGAGACAATCGGAAAAAAGTGAATTGCTATTGGAAGGACTGACACCAAAAGCTTCCAGTTGGCCAAACATGTTCAACAGCCCATGCTGCATTTTCCAGTTCCTCAAACCATCACTGTATCCTCCACGCGCAATCGCCCTCTCACCATTCAAAAACACAATCAGTCAACTTAAATGTTAGTGTCATCTAGTCTCTTGCCTCGAACTCATCTCGTTTTCCTTGAGGGGGGAATGAAATGCAGAAAAGGAGAGGAGACAGGGATGAAAAGGAAAAGAAAAAAAAAAGAAGACTGAAGAGGACCCGAGAAATATGGAGAGCAGTAGCAATCCAAAGATTCAGAACAGAACATGTGGGAGGACTGCAGACACTGAGGGTCTGCTTCGTTTCCCTGTTTCCATATGTTACCAGTTCCTTATGTGCTTTTACCACATTATCATAATGCAGTGCTCCCAACCACCGCAACCACATTTATAGCTAACAGGCTGTTACTTACAGAAGCGTGCATGCGTTCCGGTATGCACACACACACGTAAACACACAGAGGTACATGCACCCTGCTGTGTTAAAATATATGTGAATCATCATGCGAGCAGCGATAGCAACTTCCTCCAAGAAATCCCTTTACTTACGCAGATAAAAGACATACATGAGGACACCCACCGCTAGTGCGCTGCTGTTTCTGCATCAAATCCTTGTTTTCACTGGAAACATTCACTGCTGTAAAATGCCCTGACTCTGCCGTGAAGATCCATTAACACCCGGCACCGTTTTGTAGTAGAACCTGGAATATGGTTCAGTTGTTCCACAGCATCAGTGGCTATATTTAAATGCGTAGCTGGTTCAATAAAGGACCTTGTAAACATTCTAATATTGTAAAATCCTTGTTGTCAATTGGTGTGTGATCTGTGTGACTAAAATACTTTCACTTTTAAACCAATTGGATGTTTTTTCACCAAAGGCGTTCTTGTGGGATTATTTGGATTACATTTATACTTTTAAGAATTGCTGCTTCATCCTGGTTTGATAGTGCTACCTTTCAGTTAAGTTTCAAGGACCGTCCTTGACTGGAGAGCCGACCAAAAGTTCAGTAGATAGCTTTGAGTAAACTAGTAGGTGGTTTAACTATATAGTCAAACTGCTTCTGTGTTGAGCATCTGCTCGATAGAAATTTCTCGTTCCAAGAAAACCACAGTGGTAATCATTTGTTCAAATGACCAAAAGGTATATGTGTGTAGGTTTAATTGACCAAGACCTCTAGTGGCTGTGGAACTGGCCTGAGGGCGGTCAGGATGGATGGAGGGGCTGGCAAATTGTGTGATTTTCACACAGGAGTTCAAGATTTTGCTTCCCCTTTCTTACCATTAGTCCAATGTTTGTTTCTTCCAACCATGACCAGGATCTATCCAAACTTAGCCACCCCATAACTAATTTTGTCATTTCAGCCCTAACGTATCTTTCTCGTAGAAGTATATCGGACCACTGTTTCCTTCTGCTATCCCCGGATTACAAATAAAATATTTTGTTATTCAGTTTGGAGGGCTGTCCATCTGATCGTCCAACTAGCTCTGAGTCTAAAGGCTTTCAGTACCTACTTGTTCTGAACCATGACATATACGTAATAAAATGCAGCACAGGGATGAATCTCTATATATAAAACTCTGTGTCATCTTGAAGACACAACCAGTCGTCTAATTGTCAGATAGCAAGGCTACAGCCATGCTAGTGGGGCTGTGGGGCTGTACTTAGGCACAGTGGTGCTGTGAGCTAAATGCTAACGTCAGCATGCTAACATGCTGATGTTTAGCAGGTATAATGTTTACCCTGTTCATCTTAGACTGGCATGTTAGAATTTTAATTAGCGTTGAACCCAAGTACAGCTGAGGTTGATAGGAAGGTTTTGTAGGTCATAAACCGAAGTGGAAGTGAAAGTCAGAGATTGCTAAAGTTCTTAAAATGCATCCTGAGGGAGTCATGACCGCCTGTCCAATGCATCTCACAGTCGTTGAGGCATTTCACTTAAAAACATCAACGTCATCCTGCAACCGAAAGGTCAAGGCATCATCAAAGTCAGTAGGATTCATCCTCTGGGAACCATGACTATCTGTTCAAACTTTCATTGCCAGATATTTCTGGCTGGACCAAAGTGATGGACCGACTGACAGATCAACGTTGCCATCCATAGAACCATGCCCACTAGGACGTATAGAATCTTTCCATAGGATTGAACCTGTAAGTCCAGTTCCATACAGTCAAGCGTTGCTGACACCAACCCCCCCCCCCCCCCAAAACAAACAAACAAACCAGAGCATTGTTAAAATGTATGTTCTGGTATATTCCTGAACCAAACTGTAAAATACATGGTTACATTCATGTAAACTCATTTATCAAATTCCTTGTCTTCCTTGACTGAATACACCTCTCAAAATTCCTCTCTAAATTGAGTTTCCAGAGGGAAACCTGGTTCACAATCAACAAAGCTTCCAATCTTTCAGTTGCAGTTGCAAAGCAGTCTTACCTCTGCAGAGTCAGAATGCTGCCCAGGTTTCTATACAAAACGATGCCGGCTACAAACGTCGAGGACTCGTCGGAATCTGTGTTGGGGAAGAAACAGAGGCACACACACGTACAGAGAGCAGGGAGGTCAAAGTCAAATATAAAAAAAAAGGGAGTGTTCAGACGAGTGTTGGGAGAGACTGAATGGTTTTTAGTACAGTGGCGTGCTTTAGAGGAGAATGCAGGGCAGCCATGCTGCCTCCACTCCTCCAGTCCCCAAGAGCTCTTTACGCTGAATCTGGCCTACATGACTAGTCAGCTATAAACGCTGTCTCTTACAGTGCTTTACAGTATCTCACACACACACACAGACACATGCAAGCACAACTGGTACTTCTAATTTGTGGAAGATAGTAGCAGCACAGCCTGACTTTGTCCTCACCCTGGGAAAACAAAACAAAACAGTGTTTGACCAAATTTCACTCCAGCAGTGGAGGAGTGAACTTTGTGTGACACTTTGGCCTGGCTGAAAAGTCTCTGAGAGCTCCACTGGACATGTCTGTTTTGCAGTACATTTTTCTGCATCTCTCTATATAATGCCCAAAACTGCATTGGGACAAATTCCTTTGATACTAAAGGCTAAAATCCCACGTGTATCAACTGCAAAGGGGCAGCAAACACAGCTTGAGTGGCTACGCTGTCAGAAATGCAACAGAAGAGCAGCTTGAGTACTGGTTTACAGCACAGCCACAACAAACCGCCGCCCAAGAGGATTCCAATTCTTTTGTAATAAAGAAGACTGAAGAGGACAGTCATCGGGTTCATGCCACATGGTAGTACTGAACTCACGACCGAAAAACACCTTCCTTAAGAAGCTGAAAAGGATGCCAAATCTCTGATCAGAGTGGTGCTTCATTGGCCCTCCATGCTTACATGACCCATGTCTATTGACAAAGATTTTAGATCCACCAGTGTGGGTCACATCAAGGAAAATGCTGGTTTTAAGGAATCTTGAAACTGTCAAACTGTAGATGCTGTGTCTGTGTATATCTTTTAAGGACAGTGTTTGATGTTTGTAATTGCCATTTTCAGTTCCAGTAATATTTAAATCATTATGGCGGTTATGTCTTCATGTCTTTGGTAAAAGAGGACATGCTATTTTGTGATAGTAGATGCTATTTATCAAAGAACGAGTGGTGTAAAACCTAAAAGATAACACTGTCCATGCTCTCCGAAACATTAAGTAAGGATTAATCACCCATTTATTAATGTCAAATAGGCTATTTATACATTCTAATTTGATCCGTGTTTCAAAATGTGGTATTAAACACTTGTTATGAGGGGATTCTTCTACAACTTCATACTGTGAAGGTGTAAAATATATACTGCATGTAAAAGTTAAATCCTGAAACACTTTCTAAAAATAGTGAATATATTTATTTGATTACTTATTTACTGTATTTTACGCTTTTTTTTTTCTTTAAGGAGTGACAGTTTGAACTTGAATGAGTCAGGGCTTTGCACCTGGATCATCCAACCCTCAGGTCGCCCAACGCTCAGGCCGCCACGGCGTCTTGAATGGCACCTGAGCACATTGCACCACTGACCCAGTCCCGAATCCATCATTTGAAAGTGTGGTCAGCCAAACAACAGAGACCTACAGTACTTACAGCAGGACATTTATTGGCGGATATTGATCTGTGCCTTCTCCACATGTGGCTGCAGCTCTCTGTGGGTGAGCTCCCCCTGCTGCAGTTGGTGGTGCCAGCATTGGAATAAATTTGTCAAAACGGGGGTCTGCTGGACTACATGAAGACGCAGACAGGCCTGGGGGCGAGGAGAAAGCCTTCTCTTTCCGGCTGCGGTGTCAAAGGCGAAAAAAAAAAAGAAAAAAAAAACACAACTCCATCTGCCGGGCCATCTGAAGACATCCAGCTCTTCTGCTCCAGCACACTACATGGCAGCCTGAGAGCACGTAGCAGTGTGCCAGGCAGCAGGCAGAGGCTGTAGCTCCCAGGCAACAGCTGAGCTCCCGTGGGCATCAGGGGGGAACCGAGCAAGACGTGTGTGTGTGGGGGGTGGGGGGGTGAAGTATCATGTGTCCTGCTCATCCACTCTTTGGCTAGCCCATCCAATATGCTCAGCCAGATTGTCTGTGCCCAACGAGAGCAAGCCTGGAGGGACTTTAACCAGTGATTCAATAAGTCATGTGTCTGTATGTGAGAACGGAAACAGTTCATAGCCCAGTATCTGTCCATATACATTTGTTTGAATGATGTATGAACTGAATATTTGTTTGCATATGTTGGGGTGTCAATATGCACATGCATGTACGCTTCTTTACTCACATACGTAATGAGCAGGCAAAGCTACATTTCATGAAACACATTAAACTCTGAAATACATTCTACGGCTCAGTCTAATTCCTGCTTCCACACACATGTGCCATATTGCGGGCTCTTCTCAACCATTTAGCGGTGGGAAGAAGTGAACTAGAAGAGCGAGTGTGCACTTCTGCTTACCTAATATACTCCATTACCTCCTAACAGTAACACACGTGCCAAGAATGGAGTAAACATCATACAAATTTAACTTACGTCTTGCTACTCTGTCAGATATTATTTTGATCATGCACACGGACTTTTGCTGTATTTTGCTCACACCGCCTTTTAAATGGAGGCTTCAAACAACGACGACAGAATGTGAGATGACAGGGAAATTAAAAATAAGGAAAATATTACTTTATCTATAAATTCATTTGAATTGTATTATTATATATGCATGCAAAAATAATGCTCTGTTTATTTCATTCTTTGTTATGGACTTAGCGCATGATATAACACAGTATCTGGGTAAGCACGGTGTCTGTTGGCAACTTTGGTGACTGCTGCTTCCTGCTTATTGCACTTGTCCTAAAGAGCAGGTCTAGACCGTACGCTTTATAATATTATTTACAGAGACCCAACAATTCCCACCATGAGCAAGCGCTTGGGCATAGTGGCAAGGAAAAACTTCCTTTTAAGAGGCAGAAACCTCGAGCTGATGATAATAATACTAATAATGTTCAGAAGCATTAAACAAAACACATTCCTCTCTGTTCTTTTGTTGCCTACAGAGCATACTGTATATTTTTTATTTTAAAAGAAAGGCTTATTTCTGAACATTTATGGGGATGTGAGAAGGGACCAATCAATCAGTCAAGTGTAAACATCAGAGAGCCGTTTTAATCCATGTAAGCAAGTCCAAGCTGTATGCATAAAGAGGGCTGGCTGCTGGCGTGACAACGCCACCGTGGAGACACATCTCCCAGCTGGGGAGGAAATTGTCTCTAATTGCTCCTGATTGGCTCCTGTTGACTCCTGATTAGGAGTGACGGCCTCATTAGCAAGCTAGCAGTACAGGGCTGTCTTTAACGGTCGAAAACATCCCGGCTGACAAATAACCCTACTGCTGCTGAAAGATGTGCAGCACCTAGCACCTGCCTGCAGTGAGGAGTCTAGCTCAGCTGGTGCTGTCCTTAACAATGTTAACACAACGCGTGATGTAAAAACACAAATATGCCTCCCAACTCACCAAAATACTCATAGTGGATGATGCTGGAAAACTGCGGATTATATTCAATGACAATGTTTTTGAATGTTTACCACAGATAGTTTTTATTCTTTTTTTTTTTACTACAATATTGATGCATGGCAACTAGAGTGTGGTCAAAGGTAAAGCCACTAGAACACTAATAGTTAAATATTATAATATGTATATAATTATATAATAATACAGGGCATAAACCCTCTCCTCAGCAATAAAGCAGAAGACATTATACACCCCGTCTCCTCACACTCTAGCCTCCACTCATATAACACTGCTGAGTCATTTCAATGGAGAGTTCCACAATATTATCCTTTTCCCTATGGAGACTCAACCAAATTAGAACAAATTTCAACTGTAGTCGACGTCAGCAGCGATCCAGTCACTGTACCAGAGTATTGTGATGAAGAGGCAGGCTAAAGCTATAGCTAAAGCTCTTGATCTACCTGTTAATCTACATTCCAACCCAAAGTGGTCCAATTAAAGCTGTCCATGTTAGGTTTTTCAAATGTAGTATGTCAGTTGTTTCAGTTTCACAAACTGAATTCCATTCGCCTCCATTGTACTCGAGTGGTGGAAACCAACCACGTGGCTAGATACCACTAAATCCAAGTAAGAATGTTTTTGAGAAGGTTCCGACTCTTTGAATAAGGGCACACATGCTATACTGTGTACTCTCTTTAGATACAGTATCTCGCCTGCGTAATCTGATGGATTAAATATGCATACAAATTGAAAATGTACTTATTTGTTTTTCTTGACGTTCTACTCTTACTCTACTTATCTGTTACTTTGAAATGTATTATATTCTCATTATTATATGTAAATATTCATTTTTTCTTTCAGTATGCTCTAGCGTAACTTACCACACACAGAAACACACACACCTCTACGACAGTGTCAGCAAAAAACGAACTTTATAAGCATTTTAACAATTGGATTGCATTAGACATATCATTTTCACAGTTGTCCATTATGTGAAAACCTTTTTTACGATGATCCAGCGCAATACATCAGAGAATCTTGTAGTTATGTTTGACATATTTGTCGTCTTGTGGGCACGACGGGAACGGGTGAGTAAGTTCATTTGCAAGGCGGCAAGCAGCAGCTGATGATTATTTTCAGTATTGATCCAATCAATAACAAGATTTTATCGATTAATCAATAAATAATTTAGTCTATAAATGAATATGTGTTGACTATAATGACAGATGGTCATCAAATGTTACCAGAGACCTTTCAATCACTGATCAAGAAACCCCCAGCTATTCAATTTCCAATGACATGAAATGCAAGAGCGCTGTAAATCCTTAGCATTTTACATTTTTAGACATATTCTGGCTCTTGTATTCTCAATTTGCCCCTGCTGTGAGACCACTGAGTTGTATAATTCCCTTTTGTCTGTAAGCAACAAATAAGTATGGAAATTCTCCTGTTTGCAATTCAGTGCCATCAGATTATTAAGGCAAATGGGCTTTGTATTAACATTTTCTGAAACTTACTCTGGCCTTATTGAAGACAACGTGCCTTGTTGTTGTGCGGCTGCTGAACAGCGGGCGATGAGAAATGATTTTGTGTTTTCTTTTCAACATTGAACACAACTAGCTCCGCGTGCATTTGTCTGAGCGGGGCACTTTTCTTTGCCGATTAATGGCAGTAGACAGTGTTTTATAAATCAACTGCTGTTCCCTGTCTCTGCTTTTTTGTATTTGTATTGACGGCCCCCCTCCCAACCAAACACACACATACACGTACACGGACTCAAGCACACATTCTTGAATTCTCAAACAGAAGGCAGACTGCTGCAATCAGTATTTGAGCAACATGTTTTTCTCGCAAAACATACATTTATAAATCATCAAAGAGACTCATTATTTTGTCAAATATTACATGAATTTCATGCCCATGGAACAACCTGTTGTCACTCTTTCCTGGTTACAGTTACTTGCACAGTGAGTGCAGTAAAAAGGGATGTCTACACTTCTGTCTAGTGTGTTATGTCCCAGGGGGATGGGATGCAGCTCACCTGGCTTGCCAGTAGACAGAATGTTCTTGGGGATGGTGACTCTGTCCTCAGAGCTGCGGGCCCAGTCCACCATGCCCCTCCAGCCTTTCATAGGGAAGCTGATGTCTGCATGACCCACCACTGGACGCTTGTGGATGCTCAAAACTGTAAAAGAGAAATGGCGACGGCTGAAACGTTTACACCTCATTTTGACTTCATATTTTATGTACTTTGTTTCATATTTGCAATCTTTTTCTTCCATGTTTACAATTCTACCTCTGCAACGTCTGTCCACGAAAGGCCCCCAAAATGTTCTTTCTCAGTCAGTTTGTGGCCGTGATCAATGAATTTGGCCTGTATACATTGAATAAACCTGACTTGACCACCGGTTTGGTATACAAATAATATAACCAACTATTTCTCTGAGAGAAACTGCCACAAAATAGAAATAAAAGCAGCAATTTAAGATTAACTCATTCCTTCTACTCTCTGTACAGTGTGTTCAGTTTTTCTATGCTGACTTATTACCTGGCTCCAGATCAGCTGTGTGGTAGTGTGACAGGAAACATTAAGGGAGTGTACAAAACATAAGCACATAGTGAAATGAGGAAGGTCTTAAAACCCTTATCATGTCAGTTGATGTTAGTAGTGCATACTCCCAAACACATTTTAAATACACACAGTAAGGCTGGAGCTTTTGGGAGACAATGGCGTTCTAGGGGCCCCAGGGTAGTTGCTCGTTTTGCCTGGGAGGTATTCCAGCCTTGAATATCAGATATTACCGCCAAGGTATGCTAAGTTTGATTTGGTATTCAGTAATTGTTCAGTCAGCAGTTACTTTCTTTCTGCCTTTTTTTCCGTCTGTCAAAATACAAAAAAAACTAAACTAAACAAAAATACCCACTTAGCAGCTGAAGTTCAAGTCTGGTGAATTCTCACATCCTATTCAGCTTGATGGCCAGGGTGGATTTGGAGGAAGAAACTCTGATCTAACTATTCTGTAGGCAGATGATGGAGCGTTCCTGTGCGTGGCTTTGCTTATGTTTGAGGTGTGGGAGGGAAGAGGAGGTCAGCCGCCCCAGGGGAGCTACGCTGCTGGTGTGGGGGCGGCTATCTGGCTCCAGACAGCGAGGTGGCACCGCTATAAACAGGACCTCTCATCTGGCCTCAATTCCCACATACTCTCCCTTCACTCAACTCAAACTCTGCCTCGTTTTTTATCTGGAGGTCACAGAGAGCAGCAGAGCTTCTATGATGACTACATTACATTATTATTTTGCCTATATGAGAAAAAACCGAGCGTTTACAGTCACTGGGCAATGGAAGGAGGCAGCAGGTAGTTGTGAATGTGGATTTAGACTCCCATGAAACACATCTAAAGACCTCCTGCCCCGGTGAGAGCTAATATTTACCATGGCTTTGTTCTCTTGATGTAGATCCTGAGGAACAGAAATAAAATGCTGCAGAAGGAGTGATTGTTCCATGGCTCGATACAATAATATGAAAGTAGTTGAAAACAGGAATTTACAACAAAGGACACTTCACCCTATAGGGCTTTGGGGCCAAACAGCCAAATGCTTTGCTGGGGGATCAAGTGATGCTTGTTGCTATAGAGACCATACAGAACTCACCACCTCATCAGTTTAAGGATTTGTTGTATTTCTCATATGACAACAATAGAAACTTTAGATAAAATGAAAAACAAATGCAATGTGAAGGTCAGTTTGAGTTTTCTTGTGGGGGGGGTGTAAAATAAATGATATTTCAACTTCTGAAGACTTGTCGTTTACAATGAATTAGAGCCCGACCAAGATTTGATTTTTGAGGTGGATACAAGAATCCCTAATTTTGGTAATTCAAGACCAAGGGATCCTTGTGACCAAGATATGTGCTGTGCAAGATATTTCACCATTAACATAACGCTAACAGCAAAAAGCTCCTCCACTTGAGGCAGGAGCTCTACACCTACCTGAAGGGGACAAGCCACCCTTTTTCAGCTGAGAACTATCGGCTCAGACTTGGAGATGCTGATTCTCAACCCAGCCGCTTCACACTCGGCGGCAAACTATCCCAGTGCACACTAAAGGTCCTGGTTTTGATGAAGCCATCAGGACAGGATTGTCTGCAAAAAGCAGAGACTAGATCCTGTGGTCCCCAAACCGGACTCCCTCTGGCCCCTGGCTGTGCCTAGAAATCGTATCCATAAAAATAATGAACAGGACCGGTGACAAAGGGCAGCCCTGCCGGAATCCAACATGCACCCGGAAGAAGTTTCACTTACTGCCGGCAATGCTAACCAAACTCCTGTTCCAATCATATAGGGACCGGACAGCCCTTAGTGGAGGGCCTTGGACCCCAGACTCCCAGAGCACCGCCCACAGGTCGCCTTGAGGGACACAGTCAAATGGCTTCTCCAGATCCACAAAGCACAAGTGGACTGGTTGGGCAAACTCCCATGAACCTTCCAGCACCCTGGAGAGGGTTTAGAGATGGTCCAGTGTTCCATGGCCGGGAAAAAAACCCATTGTTCCTCCTGAATCCGAGGTTTGACTATCGGCCAAATTCTCCTCTCCAGTACCCTGGCATAGACTTTTTTTCCGGGGAGTGTGAACCCCTATAGTTGGAACACACTCTCTGGTCCCCCTTCTTAAAAAGAGGGACCACCACCCCAGTCTGCCAGTCCAGAGGCACTGTCCCAAACTGCCACGCGATGTTGCAGAGGCATGTCAGCCAAGACAGCCCCATAACATCCAGAGACTTGAGGTACTCAGGGCGGATCTCATCCACCCCTGGTGCCCTGCCACGGAGGAGCTTCTCATTTACCCCGGTGACCTCGGCTTGGTGGATCAACGAGTCCACACCTGAGCCATCGACCTCAGCTTCCTCAGTGGAAGACGTGTCGGTGGGTTTGAGGGGATCCTTGAAGTACTCCTTCCACTATCCAAGAATGTCCCCAGTCGAAGTCAGCAGATTGTAATCACCCCCACTGTAAACAGTGTGTGCAGGGCACTGCTTCCCCCTCCTGAGGCGCCGAACAGTTTGCCAAAATTTCTTCGAGGCAGGCTGATAGTCCTTTACCATGGCCTCACCAAACTCCTCCCAGACCCGGGTTTTTGCCTTCGCAACCACCCGGGCTGAAGCTCCTTTGGCCTTCTGGTACCCATCAGCTGCCTCCAGAGTCCTATGAGCCAACTAGGCTCAATACAACTCCTTCTTCAGCTTAACGGCATCCCTTACTTCCGGAGTCCACCACCGGGTTCGTGGTTTGCCCACACGACAGGCACCGGAGACCTTATGGCCTCAGCTACGAGCAGCCGCGTTGACAATGGAGGTGGAGAACATGGTCCACTCGGACTCAATGTCTCCAGCCTGCCAGGTGGTGATCAGTTGACACCTCCACCCCTCTCTTCACCCAAGTGTCCAATACATATGGCTGGAGGTCAGATGAAACAACCACAAAATTGGTCATCGACCTACGGCCTAGGGTGTCCTGGTGCCATGTGCGCTGATGGACACCCTTATACTTGAAAATGCTGTTCGTTATGGAAAAACTGTGATTAGCACAGAAGTCCAATAACGGAACACCACTCGGGTTCAGGTCAGTGGGGCCGTCCCTCCCAACCATGTCCCTCGAGGTATCACTGTCGCTGCCCACATGAGTGTTGAAGTCCCCCAGTGAACGACGGAGTCCCCGGTCAGAGCACTTTCCAGCACCCCTCCGAGAGACGCCAAGAAGGCCGGGTACTCTACACTGCCATTTGGGCCGTAAGCACAAATAACAGTGAGAGACCTATCCCTGACCTGGAGGTGCAGGGAAATCTCTAGTCGGTATCTCTCAACCTCCTGCACGAGCTCAGGCTCCTTCACCCCCCAGCGAGGTGACATTCCATGTCTCTAGAGCTAGATTTCGTGTCCGAGGATTGGGTCGCTGAGGCCCCCGCCTTTGACTGCCACCCAATCCATATTGTGCCGACCCCTTACGGTTCTTCCTGCAGGTGATGGGCCCACAGAAGATTGGCCCCATGTTGCTCCTTCGGGCTGGGCCTGGCCGGGCCACTTGGGGTAAGACCTGGCCACTAGGCGCTCATATGCGAGCCCCAACCCTGGGACTGGCTCCAGGGTGGGGCCCCACTTGCGCCATACTGGGCGACGTCACGGTCCTTGATGTAATATTCATCATCAGGGGATGCTAAAATCAACCAATAATATGAATGATATGTCCTGTGTATGGACACTTGATAGGATGTATAGCTCTTGCTGAATACAACACTGGTTGTTGTGAAGGCACAGGGAATGTCTTCCCTTTTATGTATTGTCATTGTAGTTATGAACATCAATAATCAGAGAAATAAAAGCTGCGAAAAGAGTATTTGTTTGGATAAGGAGAGATGGCTGTGGAGATTTCCTGGACGGAGATAAGGCTGACCTAGGTTATCGGTGACTTCATACATGTCTTGAAAGTCTTTCATCCTCAGACCAATGACATCCACAAAGTCCTCCACCAGACGGAACAGCTCTTTGATGTTTGGCCCCAGCTGAGAAAACAGAAACACATTAAAGTGGAATGAAAGAGAAAGGATTATGGATGTGAGGTGAATATTCTGAACTGCTGTTGAAACACTTGACACACAAATAGCCTTTCATAGAAAAGCTGTATTTGCGGCAAACATTGTCTTTCCATTCCCCTACTGGTTCAGTGCCACCATTTCTCATATTCCACACAGCTAAGACTAACATTAATAGTTACATTTTGTGCATCACATTGGTCCTACTTTTCATTTTGATGATGACAGTATATGCAGTTAACTCAACACGTCCTTATACCTAAACGACAGAATAAGTCGATTGCCAATAACTGACAAAACGACATACATGACTGTTGGAAAGTACCAGCGACAGGTGTACTGGACCTTAAGTATGTTACATAAGTCACATGACGTGAACACGTGGTTAACGTTGTGAAACGGTAGTGGTTTGGTTAGGTTTAGGCAACAAAACTAATTGGTTAGGTTTAGGAAAAGATCATGGTTTGGGTTAAAGTAGTTACGTAAGTCATGTGATGTAAGTCATGTTGGTCATCCAATGATTATGCAGCTATATTTACAAATGTAATTCTTATTTGGAGTCCTGCTTCCATGTTGGATTAAATACATTTTGTAATATGTGAAGGAGTGTGGTAAAGCTAAAACAGGCTGTTAAGTTGATATTTAAAGGGCTGTTCAGTGTGTTCTTTATTTCCCATTTTATAATCTATTTCTGCATTATTGCAGGCCATTTCCCAAAGCACCGTCTTGTGTTTTTAGATTGTCGAATGTGTTGTGATACCTTCCAGGCTGCCACTGCTGTTCATATTTATTTACACATACTGTAGCATTAAAATCAAGTTCAAATCAACTTGCTTCAGATTCATCATGTCTGCTGAGTTTCCTTATTATTTGTGTAACATTTTATCATTATTAAAATGAACGACAATGAAACTCTGACAGCATTCTCTATTAGCTCTATTTGATGTCATTATGACCTTTCAGATTCTGTTTTCTTAAAGATTTGCCCTGATACAGGGCAGATTACCCACTTTTGACCCCCCTTTCTCCCACTCTACATTGTGTGTGTATTAGCACGCAGAAATAAAATAAAGGCCTTGATTTTATCATTGATTCTATTTATAATCAGGGCCCATCTATAGCTAAGTTGGGGTCTTAAGATGAAACAGCCGCTTTAGTGGTGCATACAGAGTTAACAAACAATTCTAAAACTTATTAGTTTCCCACATATTACAGTAATTACCACATGGAGTCTTTGGCCCCCCTGTGGTTGTGGGGCTCCAGCGACAGATTTACCTGGCTAGAAATCCATCTTTGCACCTGATAAAGGTCTCAAGACATGACCTTTTGAAAAAGTACCTTTCTTCTTCATACTTAACATTAAAAGCAGACATCATGCCCACTAGGATAAATTCCCTAACCCAACTTTACCCAAGTACCTGCAACTTAATATTGATTTTACCATCGAGGAAAAAAGGGGCACCTCTGGTTACATGGGAGCTAGGACATACACATTCAAAAATATGAAATGTTACAGCCCCACTGAAAAATGGTCAACAGTGATGTTAAGTTTGTGTGTATACGAAATCATATTGATTTTGGTCATGGTTAAATAAGAAAAACTCTTTCTGATAAGAAAGAGCTCTTGGCATGCCACAGTTGAAGGTAATAGTAATAATAACCGTGCCTCCCTCATATAATCTTTTCATAGTAGAAGAACAGACGTCTTACTTCTTGTGCACAAAGCGTGTTATTTGCATTTTGAGGGGGCCTGGTTGGTTTATTATGCATTGTTCTGCGTGGTGACACGCCTAAGAAAAGGATGGACGGCTGGATGGAAGCAAATACAGTAAATGCCTGAGTGGATGAGTGCAGCAGATGGATGAGTGGGTGTTTGCGTTGATTCGGTCACTCATTAGCTGTAGCTATTTCTGTCCTTTAGCAGTTCTCCTGTGCTTCTAACTCTGAGTCTGAACAGAAACAGGGGGGGCTGTTTGTCCACCTGTGTCTTTGTCACAGTGTCTAACTCATCAATCCAACAGCTTCAGGGTTGTTATAATTACTGTACACTAAGTTCTACAAAAGATGTAATTACAGATGGGGTGACGATGTATATCCTGTTTTAGAAAGAGAGAGGTGATACTAACCAGTTGTGCTTCCTCCCATCTCTCCCTGTTCTCTTCCATCAGCAGATTGCTGACTGACTGCACAAAGTTCTGAAAAACAAAGAGAAAAGGTTCCACATGATGTCACACTGTTAGCGTTCCATTCTGAAGTCAGGCTTTAAGGTTTCAACGAATCCCATGAAAAGAACCCTCCATCCATCCATTGATCCAAAGCCTGATCTATCTTATTCTTCTGTGTCACAGAGACAACCATTGTTGTTCAAAAATTTTTGAAAACACATCAGTGAGCCACACTGTTGCACTGGGTGACATGCTTTTTCATTACCATGAACCCACACACTAGTTTAATTGGACTCAATCCCACATATGCCGCCCTGCTGCCAGAAATACTCACTAGAGCACCAAATGTGTGTAAATTCTAACTAACTGAAAAAACTCCCCAACAAAAGCAATGTTTCCTCCTGTCTGAGCAATGGTTGCTAAAAACCGCAACAACCAGCTGTTTAAGGAAATTACTCTAAGACATGGGTGTTCACCGTTCAGGAAGGGTGTAGCCAAATACATATCAAATTGCATTGGATTCATGTGCATGACACAAACAGAACAAATACCCACTTACTCCATAGAGCTGCTAGTTTTCAAAAACTCCACAGCGGTACCTTTAACAATAATAAAAAATCAATAACATCAGCCTTATCCTTTAATATGTATTTTATTTTGTCCATTGTAGGGTTAGACCAATATTTCAAATGTCCCCATGTTTCGCTTTTGAGCCTTAATTCCTCTAAATGTGCGCCAATATGTATTATATTAAAATATTACCATGTGTGTTTTCAACTTAACTGTAGTATTGCTAGGGTAGAAAACACCCTCAAACTGCTTTTCAAAGAGCAGCACACTACTAGCAATTCACCCTCATGTCTGCACTGCTGGGGCTGTAGTATGCCCTCCTGAAGATCTCTGTCATGTTCTTCAGCACGTCCACGATGGCCAGCAGATCACCGCTGTAGCTGGTCCCATCGCTGGACGTCACCCTCAGCTTGGTCATCACCTCTGAGACGCCATCTCCCACAAGGCCACGCTGCGCTTTGGACAAGTGTTCCCGCGTCTAACAGGGAAAGTGTCCTCTGTTAGATTTCACACTAAGTGATCAACACACCTGTAGATTGCCATTTTATTCCCATGTAATAAATAAATGTGGCGTTATGAAATAAAAGTCCCATGAAATAAATAAATGTGACATTATAAAACAAAGGTCCAGTGATATAAATAAATGTGGCATTATGAAATAAGAAAACCTATTCATTTATTTGTTGAACCATATTGACTCATTTATTTATTTCATAGGCATATTTATGTATTTATTTAATATTGAATAAAATGGCATTCCATAGACATCATGTCTGTTTATGGTAACAGCTTTGGGCAGAATCGTTTTTTTTTCTTTTCCATAATGTATGTTTGTAATATTTTGGCCCTGAGTCATCATTTCATTTAGCATGCTTTATGTTGCAGGGCTTTGTGGAGACATTGGCAATATAACAGCGCCAGCAGGCCAGAACACAATATGCTGTAGAATTATAACAAAATCAATTAAAATTTCTCACCTTTGGGCCCTGACAGGCACATTTGAAAAGCCACGATCAATGTCTTTATATGGTTATTTTGCTCCTTGTTACCAGGAGTGTAAAAGAACACCTTCTCAATGCTCACCAAAGTTTGTATACTGCGATAGTCATTGGAAATGCATTTCATATATGTGGGACTCTCCCAGTAGGCGATGCCCTCATCGTCCAGGGTGCAGCGACGCAGGATGAGCCCTGTGTGGAGACACATGGAACAGGGGTTCTACATGACCACAGTGTGTTTCTAATCCAGCTCCTGAAAATAAAACGTGGACATTCGAGTCTTGTGGATGGTAAGGTGTGAGCTCACCCATGGCATTGGGAGGACAGCGGACTGCTGCTGTATCCCCAGCTGGAGTCATCTTCCATACAACGTTGGAGAAGTTGTCCTCGCCACATATTTCATGAGGTTCTATTCTCAAAAGGAGAGCAAATGAGCTTCATAGAACTTAATCATGTGAAATAGGTTTACGGTAGAGGTTAGGTTTCCATCTCTGACAAAATAGTGCTCACAAAGCAGCCTGTGTTCCCATCCACTGACCTGGGCATCTCTTTTCGTTACAGCGGCGGACCTCTTCTCGTTCCCCAGGACAAGGCTGCCCTCCAAAAAAGGGACCGTAGCAAATCCTGTTTCTCTGCGCACTCCCCCCTCCACAGGTTTTAGAACAGCCCGACCACAAAGACCACGGCTGCCACTTACCATCCACTGAGAGAATGCATACAACATGAGAGGGTTAGGCAGGACTTGACCAGGCCCACTGAAACACACACATACCAGTCATGCTTTAAGACGGGTCAGTGTTTTTACATGTTCTAGTCTATTAATTACAAATTATGTATAATTTACATTACTTCAGGTATTTTTTTTTTAAACACATTGTACTGTTTAGGATTTTTATTTCCCTAGAGCATTTAAATGAAGTAGCAGGGACTTGAAACTTGCTTCATGCAATCCATTGGTAATTCATAGCTTTCTGAAATTAATGAAAACTGGTGGCAGTCTGCTTTCCAGACTGCCGCCAGTTCATACATTCATTAATTTAAAGCTCTATGAAACACTAGGAGTTGGGGAAAAACAGCTGCACAAATTACCATTGACTGATAACAGAACCATATAAAAGCTTTGCCTGAATCAAATACAGTCCGATCAAAGAATAACAATATGTTTCTGTAACTATGTTTCTGTACTTGACAGGTTTCGCTCTCTGTGCTGCTCTTTGTACCAAGAAAAGTACTAAGTGTCGCTTGTTCGTGTGAATATTGAATAATCTGATTCGTGTTATATTATAGCTGGGCGAATGAAGATTGTCATTAGGTCCTGCCTACACGCAGACAATCAGCACCATGGACAGCACCCGTTAGGGCTTGGAATACATTTAAAACTTATTATTTTCACATTTCCCCAGTTTCACATTTATTGTTTGTCAAGGCCGTGCATGATTTGTGATTTGTTTTAGTCTGCGCAGAAGGGTTTGTAGTAGGGCTGTCAAACCATTTCTTTCTTAATCGCTGTTTTTCAGTAGTTAATCGCAAATTAATCGCATGTTTTATTAAAATTCTAGTATTTCGCATTTCATAACTGTTTTTAACTTGGTATTAATGAGGTAAACCATTTCTGACCAGTGTATCTTGATGAATGCATATTGATTTTTTAATTCCATTTCACGCACGGTGCATATTGCTTTTGACTGGTCAACGGAGTTGTTTAAAGTAAAACGCGCCATTCAGAAATGTTTTGTTCACCTCCATGGCTTCAGCAGAAGGTAGGAAGTGTGTGTGGCAGCTTGACAACAAGTAAGGGTGCGTCAAAGGGTCAAAATAGTAGCAGCCAAAGATTGTAGAGTGTAGCGATTCTACATAACAAGGATTATTTGGTAACAGCACCACTGACTGTGTTAAATAACAAATCTTTGGTTAACAGAATTATAACGTGTTATGCTCGGTCCTTAATCTCATTGCGATTAACGTGCTAATGCTGACAGAATTGTATCTTACAAAATGTAAGTCATAAAACCTCATCTGTGAATGAATGTGGTGGAGTTTGTTAGATTTCTCCATGAATCTTTAAATTATATCTGAGTAGCTAATAAGATTTGCAATACTGAATATGCCTTTTTTCATGTTAAGACGTGGGAATCATACATATCTATAATATCTGCATTATTATGTACTTGTTTTTTAATTCTAATAATTCTAATCCAGTTTGTGTCCAGTACGCAACAATGAAATCCATTCTAAAAGATTGAAGTTAATTTATCTATGATTAAATATCCAATTTATAATCAGACTGACCTGCGGGGGGGGGGGTGAATTGGTCACGTTATTCCCATTATTGAATAGCAATATATATAAGCATAGAGAAATAAATAAAAAAGAAAAATAAGAAATATGTCAAAATATGTGCATCATATGTGTAAATGCTCAGAAATGGGATGAATAAATGTATTAAAATGCAAGAATAATATAAATAAATAAGAAATATTTGTCCAAAATCTGTTGTGAAAGAGCAAGAAATAGATTTCTGGACCCTGGGAAATATTTGATCCGGCTGTGGCCCTGTCTCTTTCATACCCGGACACTCCCCAAGAAAGCAGTCGACAGTCTCCAGCCACTCTCCTCTGCACTCAGAGCCCCCATACGAGGGGCCGTTACACTCCCTGGTTCTCTGCATGGTCCCATTAGAGCAGGAGGCAGAGCAGGAGCTCCAGCTGGACCACTCATTCCATATTCCATCCACTGAGGATGTTCAGGGTCACCAACAGCAGTCAAACAGGAAGAAAGACAAAACAGTACACAAAAAATGTTAGTTATTTTGGTGTGTTATGGGTTATATACTAAATCAAAGACATTAAAAAAAAATTGCATTTCATGAGGGCACTTTCCATATCCACTCGCTGCATGGACATATCAAATCTTCTAGTACCGAATGAGAAATACATTTGCTGGTGTAAATTTCATACTGTTAGGATTTGTCTACTTATGGACCAGCTTTAAAGGTTTTGCAAGCTTAAAACCAACTAGCTTGTATGGAGTCAAGGGCAAACGCCAAACTCCAAATGGTCCCGCTTGAAGGCAAGGCAAATATCCTGCCATTATAGGGGGACGAGACATGGTGAATCTTCCTGGTGATTATCTTAGGCTAATTGTTTCCTGGTTCCTTAGTGTGTTCCTTACCTGGACAGACAGCTATGTTGCAGAATTTGGTCTGTTTCTCTGGGCCCTCACAGGGATTTCCCCCAAACTGCGGGGGTGTGCAGGTTCGTGTTCGAGACCTGTAACCTCGGCCACAGGTAGATGAACACAAACTCCACGGTGACCACTCGTCCCAAGCGCCATGCACTGCAAACAGAGCAGCTAGGGTATGATTTATAGACAGACAAACACCGGACCCGTTAACACACCAAAACGACGAAGTGAACTTCACTAAGACGCTGAACTGTATTGATTATTATAAGTAATATACCTCTGCTGTTTGACTTTACTGGGATCATCTATACCGATCCATTGTGTTGTGATAGAATTGCTTTCTAAGTTGAGGAGTCTCCCTGCCTGTCTGCATGTAAGAGAGCCTGAGAACATAATTAAATCTCTGCTATTATAGTGGGAATTATTCTAAACTGCAGGCAAAGCCCTTTCCGTACAATGAGGGTAGAAATCATCCCGTGGGCCACGTGGGGAGGGGGTCTTGTGTAGGTGAGGCAGAGTCCAGGAGAGGGCTGGTGCGAGCGCAGGGAGGTGGCTGTGGGGGGGGGG
>CM022486.1:27274119-27335093 GCA_011952105.1 Coreoperca whiteheadi | reverse complement strand
GGGGGGGGGGGGGCTTACCTGGACAAACGGCAGAGTTGTTGCAAGGTCTCTGCTCTCGCAGGGGCCCACTACACTGGGTGCTGTAGGAGGAGGACACACAGAAACGAGTGCGACTCTGCCAGCCCTCCCCACACGTGGCAGAACACACACTCCACGCTGACCACTCCTCACCTGAAGCTGAGTCTACTGAGGAGGTAGGGTGGGTAAAGGATAGGAGGATAGAGGGAGAAAAAGGAGGAAAAGGAAAGGAGAGGGCCATAACTAATTATCATGCAGGATGCAGCTTCTGTGACCAAAAGAGGAGGGGTTGCGGTGTATTAAAGGGTACATTCTAGCTGTGCCCCACTTCAGGGGCCACCTCCTTCAAAGGCCTAATATGTCAGGTGGATGAGGCCATCCCTTTCCAAAGGTTCCTCCAAATATGGCTGATAAATGACTCCTTCTTTTGCAGCCATAACTGGTGGCCCTTGATGGCCCTCAGTATTCCAAACCATTGCACGCTGGTCACTTGAAAAGACAATGACAGGAACTTGTAAGAAGGCCTAAATCCTTTGAAGACCATCTAATTTGGGAAGGAGATGCAGGTCCAGCCTATCTAATGTTCTGTTCAACTTGGTACACTGGGTCCTTCAAAGGAGGCGGCCCCTGAAACGGACCCCAGCTTCAGTTCTGCTTATCCTTCTTCATCTTTGGGGCTCTGATGTCATATCCTTTGCATTGACTTCCAGGGGAAGTGAATGCCACTGGCTTAGGATATGTCAGTCATCTTTTCAATGGCCATGACTGCCGATTCGATGGGTCAGTTGACCACTAAAGGAAAATTGGGCAGTCACAGCTGGGGAAGCAGGGAGAAGAGAACTAAAAAGGATGAAGGGAATCGATTAGCAAATTAAAGTGACATTTCAGACAAAATCTATTTTTTTGTTCCAAAATCGCAGCCCCTGTAGGCTTGAAAGGTTCTTACTTTACTTTTCTCTGAACAGCACTGGCTGTGGTCAGCTTAGATTCATGTTAGTTACAATGGATTGCAATACTGACAAGTTTCCATGGTGGACAGATAGCAGAATGCCCATAGGAGCCATTGCTGCAAAATGATCCACTTCTCCTCTGTACACCCATTTGCTCACTTTATTAAATATGGCTAAATACTGACACGAATCCAAACTGATCACAGCCTCTCGTCCCTGTGAAGAAGCTAACCACAAACGTTTTATAGCCACCTTATAAAGTAATAGTTCAACATTTTGGGGGATACATGTATTCGTTTTCTTTCCAGGAGTAAGATGATAAGATCGATACCACTGTGCATTAAGTACGGAGCTGAAGCCAGGAGGCGATTAGCCTACCCAGCTTAGCATAAGGGGGGAAACACCTTGCCTGGCTTTCTGCAAAAACTAAAGAATTCACCTACCAACAACTAAAGTGAACTAATTATCACACATCTTATTGTTTAATCTGTACTTAAACCTCAGCCTCTTGTAAAACGAGCTCACCTACGGTATAAGTATCTAAGTTTCCGGCTTATGTGTTCATCCATCACTAAGTTTTAGAGGTTTTTGTAGGTGTACTTTGGACTGAGGCTGGTCAGCTGTTTCTCACTGCTTCTAGTCATTATGCTAAGCCAGGCTAAATACATCCTGATTCTAGCTCCATACTTACCACACAGGCGTGAGACTGGTATCTAATTCCTGGAAAGATAAAGCGGTCAATAAACAACCGTCCCAATTTGTTGAATTATTTCTTTCAGCCTACAGAGGACTGTGTGCTTGCTACTCCTGATTTTGGGTAGAGCATCACTTTAACAGAGAGGGAGGACTCCATTTGATAGTGTTTTACAGACAGGGCACAGTGTCCTGTTATGACCTCACATGAAATACAATTTCACTATGTTCAGTCAGGGTCCATGTTGGAATTAGTCCATTGCGGACGAGGCGCTACTTTGGGAGATTTTGATAGATGTGTGGATTAAAAGTGAGTGCAACTCTCTAGTTTTTACTTGTCGTTATGTATATATTGTACAAGTGTGGTGGTCACCCAAGCTGCCACAGTGACTGATGCATGGGATCCCTCTGCGTCCCGTTGTCTTACCTGTCTGAGGGCTCTGCTGTCCGCTGCGGGGCTTGTCTACGTCGTCACGCTTGCGGCTGTCCACCGAGCGAAGCGATTGGCTGCGAGAGGGATGGCGACCTTTGCCTAAAGGGGGTGAGGCAAGGCCAGGGGGGAGGAGGGGGCGGGGGTTAGCAACCAGAGGTCCGTCATTAATGGCTTATATTTGGGACACAACCGTGACGTGATTGGTCACCCAGAACAGCATCAGCCAAACTTGGGACTTTTGTTGTGCTGTCGGTAGAAATGTGCTGTAAATGTGCGCATTCTCATTGTATGTTTTCAGCTGTTGTATAATACTGTTTACCTGAGTCTTCAAATGCCTTTGATGGCATTACTAACTGGAAAAAAACACATAGACACATCTACAGCAATGACAATCTGCTGTCTGATCGATTTGCCAGACAGAAATGTACTGCTAGTTCCATACAAATGAAGAAAGCTTTAAGCAGTGAAAGCACTAACCCTTCTTGGTAAATAGCTTCTACATAATAGTGCTCAGATGTTGGTTTTGTGTGTCCTTTTAGCCATTTGTGAGTGTAATGATTTTGACATACTGTGCATGCATGGTCTTTAAAACGGTTGACCATGTCATTATTTCTCATCGATCAAAGTCCCCTTTCCAACATGCACTCCTTAAGTCAAAACACTGACTTATACAGAGGATGGACACACAAGCAGATGAACAAGACAGCTGTTGAAATAAAAATAAAAATTTGCTTTGCACACTTTGCACACGCCACGCGGGCTCACATTTAACCACAAAGCGTGAAAACGCACTCACTGGCAGACGAGGACTGTTTGGACAAATGACCACACGCGCACACACCGAGAAGGAGGAGCTCACCCGTGCAGGGCTGCGCGTTGCAGGGCCGGCCCTCCTCCACCACGCCCTCGCACAGGTACGACTCCTCCGCGGGTGACCGACAGGCCCGAGTCCGGGTTTGAATCCCGCCTCCGCACTCGCTGCTGCACTGGGCCCACTGACCCCACGCACTCCAGCCACCTAGAGACACGCGCACACACACAAACAGCAGTGGTCATTTATATTGTCAACCCTTGAGCACAGAGTGGTAAGTTAGGGACCAATGTTTTTACCAAGTGTCTCAGCAGGTCGGGCCACCAGGATTCAAAGAGGTTTAAAATGTCATCCAAGTTTGTCAAATGCACTATCATCCTCTGATGGCGTTTGATTGGATTTGACTGTTTTCTCATCCCACAGAGACACATGTAAAGCCTCAGTTTTGGAGAGCCGCCCAGGAGTGTTTGCCCCGTGCGAACTGCTACGTGACCCGGTGCAATTCCGCCTTGTATTTTTGGACTAACCGCCCACTTTTTTGTCATCATCGACTTCCACTCAGACCATCAGCAACTCCATAGCTTATTATTTAGACTCAGTTTGGAGTTACTTTTCTTGAAGATGGGGTTCAAACACCCATCATCTTTTATCATGCGTGGTTAAAATATATTATTTTGTATATTTTGTTGGCAGCTAAACTTGTACGAAGGGTACAAATAAACGTGACATTTTACTTTTAGTGACATAAACCGACAGATACAAATAGTAGCATTGCGTTACAGGCCCAGTGTGTACCGTGTGCCTGTTCTTGATGTGAAACGGTCAGCCAGCACCTACACCTGGGTGTCCTCTCTTAACTTTTCTAGATAATCTACCACAGTATTCATCAGTCACACAGCGAGAGATCTTTTGCAGAGGAGGCACGGATACAAACTCCTCCACTATAGTGACCACAGTGCAGCACAGATAAGGGGCACAGCTGCCATCGATCATGCCCCGATGTCCAAAAACTGGTTGGCAAACTGTCTTCACTGTAAATATTCATACACATATAAATACTTTGTCAAACCACATGAAAGCACTTATCGAAGCAAATGTACAGTATAGATGAGTCTAGCGGAGGTAATGTGGGTACACCAAAATGTAACCTGCAACTCATGCATTGAACACAGTGATGGTATCTAACACTGAAAGGGGATCTGAGGGGAGGGGTTTTTTCTTCTTCTTCTCGTCCCCTTTAAAGCAGAGGTGTGATGGATGCCATTGTCATTGGGAAATTCCCTGTTTGGCCATTGTGATTTAATGTGCTCCATTAAGATGTGTGCTGATACGAGGAGGAGCGGATGTCTGTCGCTCGCTCTCTGTGTGTCCTGCGCGCTCGTGAATGTTTAATAGAACAGACAGATGCCTTTCAGCCCCCACAGGCGACGACAAATATGTATTAATCTGCATGAATAGAACATGAAGTTGGCCAGCATCCAGACACACATGTTTTTAATTACTCGCCAGTCAATTTCCTTTCGGGTGGGGGCCCGAGATGAGGGAGGGCACTTGGTTCGGTCGAAAGAGTCAGACGCGTGCGCGCACACACACACACACACACACACACACACACTCCCAATTCCTCTACAGCTGTGTGTAAGCTCATGGTGTCAGCGTGACGAGTCAAACTTTATGGACTGAAAGAGACAGATTCCAGAGGAAAAAAGCCCTAATGTGCAAACGAGTTCCTTTCCCTTCTGAAATGAAATTAGCAGGCACCAGTGATCACAGTCGATGTCTGTTTGTTGTCACCAAACTGACCGAGTGTGGCCGCAGTGTTTACTTATGGCTGTGAAATTGGATTTGCTCATGTCTCTGTGACCACACTCAATCAGCGCATAACCACTCCAATGCACGCAGAAACTGGGCGTATTATCCACTGGAAGAGGAACAAAAAGCAACACAAACAAAACGCAGCAACCCATCGGACCCGTAATATGGTCATTCCAACTATCAGTGCAAACATGAAGCTGCTATCAGATATTAAGACGCTTCAATAACTCGACATATCAATAGCCCTACTCCTTATGAGCACAGTCAGCTATGGTGCTTTGCGGTGATCTCTCGTTGCATGTTGCTATGGCGTTCCAAGCAACACGGGCACATCGGGTCTGGTTGTTGTGTCCAACTCAGCTGAGGTGTTGACCCCTGACCCCAGTGAAGTCAGACGAGCTAGCGACCTAATTTGACTTGAGGAACTGTTGCTGTTTGTTGTTGCACTTCACCAGTTATTTGCTAAGATTTCACCTCACACATTTCAATGATTGGTTGGATCACTGTTACCGTAATGAACCGTGATGTTTGAGAATTCTAACGAATGCATTTTGTAACTGGATTTTTGAAGGCAAGCCTTGTCTGCAACTATTCACCTCAAAGATTTCTTAATTTCCAAACGTAAAACATCATTATGAACGAAGACATATATCGGTATTTGAAAGTAACGAGGGAGTTTGAGAGGCAGATTAACAGAAGTAGTACAAACAGGCAATTAGTCAAGACTTTCCCCAGATCATGTCAGTGGAAACACAGTCTAAAATTGCCACCTACCAAGGGCTGAATGCTTATCTTTTCGACATGCCAGGGCGCAAGGGTGACGATGTTGGTCTCTTGGACGGTCCATCCAACACCAACAAGTACTAGCCAGGTGCAAACCGATTTGACAATGATGTTCCCCAGATGACAAAATACAAAAGGCAAAAATCCAATGACCAGGTTTCCATTGAATTTACTGAACTATACTTGATGCTAATTAAGCTAAGCTAAGCTAATTCTGATGAATGGGGTCCCACTGTGTAGGCGCAGTTGTTACAAACATACAATTATGATCGGATGCTTGGAATTTGTTTAAGGTGTGAACTTGTTTTGGAGGTGTTTGCCTTGGAAAGCTCATAGCTGTTAACAGTGGCTTAACATGTTTTCGTGAACAGTTGGATCAGTTCATTTTCAGGTTAGGGTTTTTATCGAGTTTCTATTAGGTGTGTTTTTATTGGCATGTCTGTGTTTTTCTGCAGAAACTCCTCTAAACCAAGACAATTTGCTCTTTTGCGGAAGACATCAGCAGTAGCCTTGACCTTGATATCTCATAGTGAGTCAACAGACAGATTGCTTAAAATTTACTGAGCACATTCATGCTCCCAGTGGGATTCTGATTCAGCCAAACTGATTTTAAGGACCTTTTGACATTTTTTTCTAATTTCACCTTCAGGACAAAGTTAAAAATTGTTGTGCTGGTAAGGCTGTAGGACTAGCTAAATCACTGGTGTTTGATTGTTCTGTGGAACACTGTTATCTGGCGAGACGTAATGGACTTTAAGGAGCTTTAATCTTTCTTTAGTTCTGGACTGAAGTGCGAATCAATGCATTCTGGAGCGTGTTGCACTTATTATGTTATGCATTTTCTTGTGCACACTTTGCAGACTGCAAGACTACGGAGAGCTGCCTTCGTGTGCATTCCCGCCAGTCCAGTCACCAGAAGCATAATGTCATCACCATGACAACGCGTTGTCACCATCATTCAGTGACATTATGGACTTTATCTTTAATGGCTGAATGCTTGTGTGTGTATCCAGGGCCTGATATATCGTATTCCTTGCCATAGAGCTCCATTATGAGCTCCAACTATTAAAAACACATCAGTGAGCCACACTGTTGCACGGGGTGACATGTTCCTTCATTACCATGAACACACACACACACACACACACACACACACACACATACACACACTGCAGTTCTCTGTAGTATCTTAAGTCAATCACCGTCCTGCTGCCCCAGATACTCACTAGAGGTACAAATATGGATTAATCCGCTGCTAAAAATAGTCCCCAACAAATGTACCATTTCCTCCTGTTTAAGTAAAGCTTGCTAAAAACTACAGTGGCCAGCTGTTTTAGGCAGTTATTTAGCCTTCTTTTTTATGGTGAGCTGAGTACCACAGACAGGGCACGGACATCAGAAAGTAACTGTTGACAACAAGAAAACAATTAAAATAATGCCAACCGTAACCTTAAGTTATATGATGGGCTGTTGAATTTACAGCGCTTTTGTGACATTTTGGACAACTTACTGACTTTTATTGATGTTTTGGTTTTGACTGTTCTTTGACCCTGCTGACCAATAAGAGCATTTTTTAAATCATTATTGTTTAAAAATTCTGACAGGTACAAATTAGCTTGTAAAAACCAATGTTGTACACATTATTTTTTAATAATATTTCCCCCTTAGCCTCCAATTTGCTTTTCCATTCAAGGATCATAGAGCAGCCATTCCAATGTGAACAAACACATTTTTTTCTGTAATTCCAGTGTGTTTTCGGGGGCTAAAGTGAGCCTGATGCCGCAGAATAACCTTCAGCTGCTCTCCCGCATCATTCTGGGTTTACTGTGAACAAAATGGGCTTTATGAATACAGAGGAAGATTAACTGCAGTTTGGAGCAAAGGACAGAAGCTCCTTCTGTCAAATGAAGGCTTTGGCAAGGTGAGAGGAAAAAGAGGGGGGTGGGTCCATTTACCGATAAGATTCATTCTTCTGCAGGGAAAAAAAAAAAGACGAAATGACAAGACTATGAACTTTTTTTTTTTTCTTTCCTGCCCAATAATCAGACTCGGGGAGGGGGAGAAAAATGGGAGGAGAGTAACGCACTGTTGTCTTTCTCCCTCTGCAAGGGCATTTCATTATGTCCTCAATAATTCAGAGGGGGTCTTTTGTCTGAACAACCCTGGTAGCAGGAGCGGCTGCGGAGTCCAAGTCACCTCAATAATCCTTAAAATCGTCCTTCCTCCTTCACCTCCGTGAATCGGTAAATTTACTTTGACCTTCAGCTTTCTCCAAAACCCGCACACTTTCCCCTTCAAATACTCTGTGTGCATGGGTTTGCAGTTCTCTGGGTGCGTGCATGTGTATCATGCAATGTGTGTGTATGTATTTATAATGAACTTCCTGAAAGTCACCTTCGCCTGGAGCGGTGGGATGAGTGGATGGGCATCTCCTGTTTCTGCAGCTTTGAATTCATCAATAGCTGCCACTAAACCCCCAGCCTGACCAAATCACACACACGCACACAGAGCTCTTATAGATAGGGTTACTGCAGATTTATTGATTGAGAAGTGTGTGTGTGTGTGTGTGTGTGTGTGCGTGCGTGCGTGCGTGCGTGCGTGCGCGCGCACAAAGAGCTGTGATGGGAAGAACGGACGGGTGAAATATGATGTTGAAGTTGACAACCATTGTGGCAACGAGCAGGCTGCTGGGGAGGGTGGAACTGGGGGTGGGGGGTAGCGTAATAAAGAGACAAGAGGACTGAAGAAAATAATCAGGAAACCATTAAACGCAGGCAGAAATGGGGAAATTAGTTCACACAAAGCTGTGTGGCTGAATGAAGGATAAGGCAAGTGCTGACACCCAGAGGACAGAAGCAGTCAACTGCATGGTGGAGATAACAGGTGGTGAAAGGAGGATAGGGAGGGTGGGGGGAGATGTAGGGAGACAGGAACAGAAAAAGGGAAAAATGTTAGGACAGATAAGAGGAGAGGGAGAAATAAAAAGAGAGAGAAAAAAAAACAGTAGGCTTATGTCAAACTGAAACGCGCATATTAGAATTCTATATCAATGAAAATGCTCACGTATCCTCAAATCCTCAAGTGTCCTTAAAAAGACAGAATAAATGTTTTGTTATTTATTTATATTTTCAGCAGTGAGGGATAATCTTCCCGATGTCATATTTCTTGGGGAAAATATGCTGTTGAATTCATCAGGCTGACATTCTGCTCTGCTGGTGTACTGAGGTGTACCAATTTCCAACACACATACCTGTTAAATCATTATACCTATTAATATATATTTTTTATTATTCAGCCCCAAGCCTTTGCTGCAAAAGATGCAAATCATTAAAAAGGGTTTGTTGGGGACTATTTTGGGGCAGCCGGACGGCGTATGAGGGATTGAGTCAAAATAAACTACAGGGCGTGGGTTCATTGTAATGAAGGAACGTGTCACTCGGCGCAACAGGGCGGCTCGTTGATGTGCTTTTACTCTGTGGCACAGAGGAAGAAGCTACGTCAGGCTTTGATACACACACAACACTCACAGTCACCAGACTCATCTGTAAGTGAAGGATATTTCCGGTTTATTGCAACCCGGGTCTTATTTCCATTGTTGTCATTTTGGCCATCATTTCTATAGCCTAAGGTAACTTTGCAATTACCAGAGTAATTGCAGAGGTATGGGAACAAGGTGAAATTGAAGTTTGACGCAGCAGTAACAAGAAGGCAGACAATCAGGCAGGTTGTAAACAAATCAACTCTTTCTCCAGATGAACCAAACCACTTCATTTGGAGGTTACATTTAACGTGAGTGCACCTGAAATGTTGATAATAATCACTCATTGCACAGACAAACTAAGCATCTTAGCCACAGGTTTAAAACCTGTGTGATGGTCTGACCTATCATGTTCACAGTGTTTCTTGCCCTGTGTGACTTCTTATACTTGGTGAGAGTCACTTAATGAGTACAATGTTATTATTACCGATAGGAATGATGGCCAGGACTATGCAAATAAGGCCCGACTTGTACAAGACCAACTTTTCCCTTCAAGAAGATGCTTACATGTCTTCTCGATCTCCTGTCCAGCAAGAAGTGGAAAGGCTTCAGACAACACGTGTAAAGATGCCGCGTTCTCACCCTGTTTCATCCACTTGTTTTATTCTTCTCAGCGACAAAAGGCTTGTAAAAGAGCATTTAGAGCATCATGGGACACTAAATCTCTCCATTGAAAGCTGAAAATCTTTTAGGCGAGTTAACAGTTCCTTCAGGCAGGATGAGGCAGCTGTCATCGTGGGTTTTACACAATGTCCTCCCACCACACTGGAATCGTTTCTCAGGTCAGACATATTCAAATAATAATTCAAAACACAGTGGCTCGCTGAAATCAGAGAGGAACATCAACAGCAGTGAGTTGGAAAGTATTAACATTAAGGAAGCAGTGTTTTCAGTGGTCTTAATTAATGACCATAATGAGGGTGATGGGCGCTTCACCTCACCAATTTGCATATTAGATAGAATGCAGAATTCCATCCATCCATCTTCTTCCACTTTATATTATTATAATTATTACATTACGTTGTGACATATGATTTCTATGTTTCTACATGCTTTACGTAAAGCTTAGCAAAACAATCTAAAAGTCGTGCAGCCATGCTCAGGCTCTGGGCGCAGATTTTGCCGAGATCTGCTCAAGAAGGCTACGCTGTGGATGGCCTAAATGTATTTAAGAGCGCTATGCAAATAAAACAATACTGCGTTCTAGTTAATAAGGTACACATGTCATTGTAGGCGCCCATTTCTTGAGCAAGAACCATGCGTTCCGGGGCTGCAGGGTACGAGAAGGAGGCGTAAGTCTCCTTGTGAATGGGCCACATTAAACAGACTGGAATGGTCACGAATGGTCTTGAAAGCACGAGGGCAGGCAGGCCATCCTAACAAGTACATCAGAGGACATGTTGGACCTAGGGACCCCGAAGACTGGGGTCCACAATTACAACCTCTTTCTGTAGGCCTATGTAAAGAGTTTTGCTGGATATTCATACTGTAAGCTGAAGACATGAATGAAAGTTGGAAATGGCGGTTTGAAGACATTTTTCCAAGTGTTTTTTTTTCCCCACATGGGGAAAAATTAACAAGCCATTTTTACAGACTGACCTGATTTAATTCTCTTTGTGCATGAGAAATGATAAATAAAACATGTCCAGTATTACAGTGCTCTTAAAAAGGCCGAACAAGACGTGCAAGTATACTTCATATCCCTCTGTGCAAACCGACCCTGTGATGATGTGATAACATGACGTCGTTCAGTTCAAAGTCGAGTGGTGCTGAACGGGTTGCAGCAATGCTCCGAGGGCCGCTGCGTGGATTGCTCGCCTGGTAGAGCTCACGCCCCATGTACAAGGCTGAGTCCTTACCGCAGTGACCGGAATTCGTGTCCGACCCGTGGCCCTTTGCTGCATCACGTCCCCCCCCTCTCTCGCCCACATTTCCTGACTCTCTTTGGCTGTTCCTATGCAATGAAGGCAAACACCCCCCCAAATAATTATCTTTAAGAAAAAAAAGAAATGTTCCGAGGTCAGACCAGGTCAGATTGCTGTTGTGATTTTTACAGATATGTGACTTAGATACCTATTCAAGTATGAGACCAACATGTCAAAAAGCCAGAACACTTCACTGAAGTGTGTGCCGCAAAGGGGCTATATTAAAACCCATGTATCAGTCAAATTCATGTGGCAAAAATACAAAGTATAAAAAATAGAAGAAAAAAACCCCACACTGCTCCCAGGTGTAATCCTCTCACAAGCCAATCTGACTATTAATCCCGCACACTAGCAGACTGTTGAATCAGCGTAATGCTGGGCCATCTCTTTAAGCCTGTCAGCCGAGGAGCACAAACTATTACACCCCTCACCTTCCACGGCAGCACCATCTCTGAAACTCTCTGCCCAAACCCACTGTCTATAAATACATATCATGTGGGCCGCTCTTTGGTTTCAGGTGCAGGTCAGCCAACCAGGCATTTCAATTCCGAAGATGGATGCCCAATTTCAGAGGGAACGATAAGAAAAGGCTCAAAAAGGTCCTTCACCACAGGGATCAGATGCTTTTCTTACTTTTTATCCAGCCTGACTGACAGCTCACAGTAATAAGGCTTTTTACTTGTTTTTGTCCTTCTCAACACACATCCATCTTTGGTGGAGACGACTGCTGATGAAGCCTGCGTGCTCAGACAGCGATTGCGCATGCAGCCACACAACTCCACGTGCTTGTTAGCTTGTCAAACAACTCAGTGCAATTATTTTGGAAGTCTCTGCCAGCCGGGCTGCAAATTCAGCCTTGTTTTTTTGTGTGTCTGTTGATTTCCACAGTAGTTAAAGAGCTGTTGAGAGTTGCTGAGAAGTACTTTGACTTTTGCTGAATGTTGTTTACAGGTTGTCTTCCTCCCAGTACTCCCAATGTGCTGGGCATCAGGCTAAAGTGTTCCTATGGGAACTGCCAGAGCCTCCGTGTCTATTTCCTCCATGGACTTGAGTGGATTCCCCACCCCCTCAACCATCCCCCACAGGGCTATTAAGACTGAAAATCGCCCCCGCTGTGCTCTGGTGCGTCCTTAGCTCTCTGCAGCTTCTTCATTCACTCCACAGATGATGAATGCGTCATTGTTTTTCTTCTCAGTGTTTCTCCAAGTTACTTTGGCAGTGCATTTAACTGCTCCATTTAAAACCCATACGCATGCTACGGTATATAAAATATATTCAGAGGCATCTAGGGATCGCTAACCTGTAAGCCTCGGATCCACTGGCACACATACAAACAGATGCAAGTGCATACACGCACACGCAGATCTCTGAGCAATGCGGTTTACTCTTCCTACGCTTTATAACACTCTCATACATCAGAAGCCCTTGTCTCCCCACACAGTGTGGGATGGTGGCTGCATTGTGACTCAGAGACAGAAACACAGAGTGAGAGAAACAGAGAGAGCGATGGATGAGGAGGTGGCAGGGGGCTGCTTGGGGTTCATCCTGGTGGGCCATGAAGGAAGCGCCTCACAGGTCACTGTGGGTGATGTACATACACCGATAATGTATGCTAAAGTATGTTCTCAGCTCCCACCTCCACTTTGCTGGGAACAACTTTGAAGTACTCTCTTGACAAAATTAGTTTTATGTAGTTCCACATCTTCTTTACACATGCCAGTATACATATGGTCAAAGGGATATTGGTGTCTTTCATGGTTTGGTCTTGACCCTTAAGTTCCAAAGCAATGAAAAAAAACATCTTTTTCAGACCATATTTTCCTGCTTCTTCTGCCTACCTACACCCAGCTGATAGAAAGGGTCAAACCATCAGTAAAAACAGTTCAAGTGTGGACAGATGAAACTACAGCAACTCTACAGGACTGTTTTGAGTGCACAGACTGGCTCATGTTCAGATGCGGCCACCCAGGACAACCACATCATTCTTGACGTATAAACATCAGTGACATCATACACCAGCAAATGTGTTTACGATGAGGTGATCACAAAGACAATAAAATCATTCCCCAACCAGAAAGCCTGGATGAATGGAGTGGTGAGGGCTCTACTAAGAGCCAAAAAGGTGCCTTTCGCCCAGGAGACAAGGATGTTGACAACACTGCTAGAGCATGACAGAAAGCTGGCATTAAGGAAGCAAAGCTGAGACAACAGGAGAAACTGGAGAGAAACCTCAAAGCCACCAACATCCAAGATATTTGGCAGTCGATCCGAAACATCGCAACGCCCCCATCATGTATGAGGTCACACATTGAGCTAAACACATTTTATGCTCGCTTTGATCTGTCCAACAAAGGGTCAGCTGTAAAGTCTACTCTGCCTCCAGAGGACCGGCCACTGTCAGTATCCACAGCAGATGAATCCTGCTGAGAGTGAATATGAGTAAAGCTGCTTGATAAAATCCCAGGCCATGTACTAACAACATGTGCCAACCAGCTAGTTGATGTTATTACTGACATTTTTAACAGATCACTGTCACAAGAGATTGTTCCCACATGCTTCAACGCAACCACCATCTAACCTGTAGTCTAAGTCTGCAGTCTCTAGTCTAAATGACATCTGCCCTGTGGCTCTGACCTCCATTCTGATGAAGTGCTTTGAGAAACTGGTTCTACATCATATAAAGAAGAACATGCCAGCCAGCCTGAAACCCTCACCTCTTTGCTTTCAGAACCAACAGATCCACAGAGAATGACATCTCGACTCAGTCTTCACACACTTTGATAACAACACCTACATCAGAGTGCTGTTTGGGGATTTCAGCTCAGCATTCAACACATTCTCTCCCATGACACTGATTGAAAAACTTAGCAGTCTGCGCTTGAGTACCACACTCTGTTATTGGATATTGGACTTCCTTACAAACAAACACCAGATAGTTTAGATTGGCTAGAACACCTCCTCCACTCTAGTGCTCACTGGAGCCCCCCAGGGCACTGTACTTAGCCCACTCGTGTTCACGTTGTACACCCACGACTGCAGCCCCCTTAAAAGGCAGACTCCATGGTTGTGAAGTTTGCCGATGACCACCATTATCACCCGGATTACAAACAACAATTCATATCGGGAGGAAATCAACAATCTTGCAGAGTGGTGCACAGAGAACAATCTAGTGTTCAACGTCAGCAAAACCAAGGAGCTGATTGTTGATTTTAGAAAAAAGGAGGCAAAGACACAGTGAAGCTGAGGTGGCCCAAGTAAACTGTTTTAGGTTCCTAGGAATCAGCATCACAGAGAACCTGACATGGTCCTCTCACATCTCCACTCTTGTCAAGAAAGCTCAGCTGTATTTCTTAAGGAAACTTAATAAGGCCAAATTCCAGTGCCAAGTCTAGAACATCTAGAACTAAAGTTCCTAACTTTTACAGAGGAGCAATAGAAAGCATCCTGACTGGAAACATTACAAAATGGCATGGGATGTGCATGGCCCAGGACCGGAGGGCTCTGCAGTGGGTGATTAAGGCAACGTCCACATTACTACATTTTCTTTAAAAAATGCATTAGCTTTGCTTCTTTTGCAGTGCCAGTTTTGGGTGAAGAACCAGTGCCTGTTGTTACTACAAGTACTGTTTCATGGGTGTTGGTGTCAGTAATGGATTTGTTTTGATGCATCAATATTTAACATTATGTAGGCTCTAAGCATCATTGGCAAATGTGAATCCGGAGTAAGTGCTATGATACTGTGGAGTATTTGAGTTTGTACAAGGGGATAGAATAGACGTTATATTGTCTATATTTCGAAAGACACAAAAGGACATTTAAAATACAATGATGGAAAAGAAAGACAAAAAAATACTTTTGACAATGTTTTTGTAAAAACAACATTATTCAGGAGGATTTTGTGAAGAGCAGACACGTTTTTCTGTGCTACTTCTGTACTACCTTTTTGTCGTGCTTTCTGTTGACACCAGCACACGCGTGTACCTGATTAGTCACGTGATATGGGTTTTGAGGCTTGGTAGTATGGCCGGAGTGGTAGTTATTTTGGGAAATGGGGCTGAAATGATTGTCTAGACAGAGCCCAAAGGATACTTAAAGACAATACCCACACCAGCCACAGCCTGTTCACCCTGCAGCCGTCTGGCAAGAGGTATCTGCTGTCCTACCACCAGACTACAGAACAGCTTCTTCCCTCAGCTGTGAGACTGCTAAATTCATCCTCACAACCCCACCACGTAAAATAGATTTTATTTCTATGACTCATTATATATCTTTACTAATCGACTGTTTATCATTTTTGTATATGACATTTGTTTTTGAGTACCATAATGGGAACTACAATCAAAATCTTGTTTTACAACCCTGTGCTCTAAAATGATCAATAAATCGATCTTGTAATCTATTTTTTCCCATTAGGCTTGCTCGTATGAGTGTTCTAAGTTAGACTTACCAAACTCTCTTAAAAGGAGCAGTGTGTAGGATTTACATCCGTTCTTGGCAACTGAAGAAACATGGCAGTACAACATGGCGGACTCCACGGAAGATGACCGGCTCCCTATGTAGATATAAACGGCTTTTTCTAAGGTAAAGACTACACGATTCTTATTTTCAGCTGATTATACACTAAGGAAAACATAATTATAAATATTATCTCCATTCCTGCCAATAGCTCCTCCTAAATCTTACACACTAGACCTTTAACTACACATAATATGAAGGAGACCAGTGACTGTAAAGTAGTGGTAGGGGAGAGTGTAGCCAGACAACACAGGATGGTAGTGTGTAAAATGACTCTGGTGGTGAGGAAGATGAAGAAGACAAAGGCAGAGCAGAGGACGAAGTGGTGGAAGTTGAAAAAGGAAGAATGTCGTGTAGTTTTCAGGGAGGAGCTGAGACAGACTCTGGGTGGTCAGGAAGTGCTCCCAGATGACTGGACCACTAAAGCTAATGTGATCAGGGAGACAGATAGGAGGGTACTCGGTGGAAAGAGGAAAGTGGACAAGGAGACTTGGTGGTGGAACCAGGAAGTTCAGGAGTGTATACAGAGAAAGAGGTTAGCAAAGAAGAAGTGGGACACTGAGAGGACTAAAGAGAGTAGACAGGAGTACAGGGAGATGCAGCGTAAGGTGAAGGTAGAGGTGGCAAAGGCCAAACAAAGAGCATATGAGGACTTGTATGCTAGGTTGGACACTAAAGAGGGAGAGGTGGATTTGTACAGGTTGGCCAGACAAAGAGATAGAGATGGGAAGGATGCGCAGCAGGTTAGGGTGATTAAAGATAAGGATGGAAATGTATTGACAGGTGCCAGGAGTGTGATGGGAAGATGGAAGGAGTACTTTGAAGAGTTGATGAATGAGGAAAATGAAAGGGAACGAAGAGTAGAAGAGGTGACTGGTGTGGAGCAGGAAGTAGCAAAGATTAGCAAGAGTGAAGTGAGGAGGACGTTGAAGAGGATGAAGAGTGGAAAGGCAGTTGGTGCTGATGACATAACTGTGGAGGTATGGAAGTGTCTAGGAGAGGTGGCAGTTGAGTTTCTGACTTGTTTGTTTAACAAGATCTTGGAGAGTGAGAGGATGCCCGAGGAATGGAGGAGAAGTGTACTGGTGCCAATTTTTAAGAACAAGAGAGATATGCAGAGCTGTGGCAACTACAGAGGAATAAAGCTGATGAGTCATACAATGAAGTTGTGGGAAAGAGTAGTGGAAGCTAGGCTAAGGGCAGAGGTGAGCATTTGTGAGCAGCAATATGGTTTCATGCCTAGAAAGAGCACAACAGATGCAGTGTTTGCTTTGAGGATGCTGATGGAGAAGTACAGAGAAGGTCATAAGGAGTTGCATTGTGTCTTTGTAGATTTAGAGAAAGCGTATGACAGGGTGCCGAGAGAGGAGCTGTGGTATTGTATGAGGAAATCTGGAGTATCAGAGGAGTATGTTAGAGTGGTGCAGGACATGTATGAGAGCTGTAAGACCGTGGTGAGCTGTGCTGTAGGTGTGACAGAGGAGTTCAAGGTGGAGGTGGGTCTGCATCAAGGATCGGCTCTGAGCCCCTTCTTGTTTGCTCTGGTGATGGACAGGCTGACAGATGAGGTTAGACAGGAATCTCCATGGACTATGATGTTTGCGGATGACATTGTTATTTGTAGTGAGAGCAGGGAGCAGGTGGAGGAGAATCTAGAGAGATGGAGGTCTGCTCTGGAAAACAGAGGAATGAAGCTTAGCCGCAGTAAGACAGAATACATGTGTGTCAGTGAGAGGGACCCAGGTGGAACGGTGAGGTTACAGGGAGCAGAGGTGAAGAAGGTGCAGGACTTTAAGTACTTAGGGTCAACGGTTCAGAGCAATGGAGACTGTGGAAAAGAGGTGAAGAGGCGAGTGCAAGCAGGTTGGAACGGTGGAGAAAAGTGTCAGGTGTGTTGTGTGATAAAAGAGTATCAGCAACAATGAAAGGAAAGGTGTTCAAGACGGTGGTGAGACCAGCGATGTTGTACAGCTTAGAGTCAGTGGCACTGAAGAAAAGACAAGAGGCAGAGCTGGAGGTGGCAGAGCTTAAGATGTCGAGGTTCTCTTTGGGAGTGACGAGGATGGACAGGATCAGGAACGAGTACATCAGAGGGACAGCTCATGTTAGATGTTTCGGACATAAAGCCAGAGAGGCCAGATTGAGGTGGTTTGGACATGTTCAGAGGAGAGACTGTGAATTTATTGGTAGAAGGATGCTGAGGTTGGAGCTGCCAGGCAGGAGGTCTAGAGGAAGACCAAAGAGGAGATTTATGGATGTAGTGAAAGAGGACATGAAGTTAGTTGGTGTGAGTTAAAGAGGATGCAGAGGACAGGGTTAGATGGAGGCACATGATTCGCTGTGGCGACCCCTGAAAGGGAACAGCCGAAAGGAAAAGAAGAAGACCTTTAACTACACAAACATGTACATTGTTAATTTCAACTTGATGAATGCCACTTGTTCATGAATAGATGCATGTTTGTGAGATTTGATCATTATCACGATGGACGCTCCCAAATTGCTACATAATGGCTACCTGTTAAGTCCCATTCATGAGCAAGTTTCAGTTACAAAAATGTTACAAAAGAGTATAAAGAAAAACTGTGAAATATTGTGAAAATCAGGTCATGCAGTCTGAAATCAGCAGCCATAAAGAGAAACAGATTTGGTAGTATCAGTAGTGGTATTACAGTAGGAAACCCAAACAAATTATAAAATATGACTACCAGGGTTTAACTCCATGACAGAAAGAAATAAATGGTTTTACAGTTTGTATGCCAAAAGAAATCTTGCTAAAGGAAAAACCGTCCATGACTTGGATGCGAGGTGGTCAAGAGGACGTGACAGTCACGGAGATGGACTACAGAGAATACATTACATTAAAAGTGATGTCACACTGTTGGTAGTTATAATGGAGGATGTTCACCTTGACAGCAGCTGACATGTCAGTCAGTCATTTTCTACCGCTTGTTCCCGTTGGGGGTCGCGGGTGACTGGAGCCTATCCCAGTGGCTTTGGGCCTTAGGCGGGGTACACCCTGGACAGTGGCCAACTCATCGCAGGGCTGACACAGAGACAGACAACCATTCACACTCACATTCATCCACTAAGGGCAATTTTAGAGTTACCAATTAACCTACACATGCATGTCTTTGGACGGTGGGAGGAAGCCGTAGAACCCGGAGAAAACCCACAGTAACACGGGGAGGACATGCAGACTCCACCCAGGGAGATCGTGCTTTGGTCCAGGATTCGAACCCACGATCTCCTTATTGAGAGGCAGGGGCGCTAACCACTGTCTGCCACCGTGCCAGCTGACATGTGAGAAGTGAATTAACGCATTACAATATTGAAGTCAAACAACTGTTTTAGCCCTAAGTGGAGAAGGGCAGACTATTTTTCCATGACTCCTACGACAATTCTGAAAATTCCATTTGACACCTTTGAGATTAACTGCAACACAGATTGTTGGGTCTTATCACCCAACATCAGGGTTGGACCACACTAATGCTCTTGTGTTTGAATGGGAGCAAATCCCTGAAGCCAGTTTCCAACATCTGCTGGAAAAGCAGAAAAGTGGAGGCTGTTATGGTAGCACATTAATGCCCATGGTTTTCTAATTTGATGTTAAACTATCATATATGGCTGTAATGTTCACTGTCCTGATGCCATAAATACTCATTATCGCACCAAATGTGTATTCATTTGTGGCTGAAAATTGTCTTCCACAAATTCTATATTTCCTCCTGTTTGAGTAACATTTTTCTAAGCTTCAGTGCTGAGGTATTTTAGGACATTACTGAACCTTTAAACAAAATAAAACTATATTTCGTGACCTCTTTTTTAAATATTTAGATCTTCCTCACGTGGGAATTGGCATAAAGCTGTTTTCAGCAGTGTTCAATGAAAATAGCAAAAAAACAAAAAACAAAACAGCCTACTCTACTCCAAGGTGGCATAAACAAAAAGCTGGAAACACTTCATTTATATTTATTTTAATCTTTTTTGTAATAATTGGAGGCTGGTGTGTGAACATTTTGGCTAGACTTCACACCTCAGAATCTGAAACCAATGCAAAGCTTTGTATCCTCTGCATATGCATCATTTCTTTTCATTCGTGAGGAAGTCTCTTGCCAGATTGTACCACAGCAGAACCTGTGATGGCACTGAACATAAGCCTATAAAATGTATGAAACGAGTGGGATATTAGAGGAGTCTTTCAGACACACACTTCATTCTTAATGCTGACTGACCTGTTTTAAATGAGTGGTGTCTGGAGTAAAAGAGCATTTAAAACAGATGAACTGATATGTTGCTTTCTGGTAGGAATGGCTCTGGTGCCACCTAGGTATCCACCACAGTGGATGGAAATGAATTTCTACATTTTAGTAGGGTGAAAGCTGACAAAAGGGCTTCTTATAGGTTTTTTGATTTTGTTTGAAGCAAACAGTGCTGTGCAGCAACAGAATTTTTGCATGATGAGTCAAGAAAAGGAAAATATTGAATGTAATAGCTCAAAAGACTGAGCACATCTAAGATGGCCTTTTGAGTAATCAATTTCATTCCTCAAATAAACCATTATCTTTTTCAGTGGCTGAAATAAAATGCAAAGTAAGTACAGAATAATCTCTGCCAGTTTTGTGGCAGAAAATCAACACTTTAATTTTGGCATCAGATAGTGCAAGTCAACAGAACCAGGAGAAAGGCAAGTGTGTGTGTATAGTTTTCGTCAGCTACATTTACAGACAGAAGAAGGTCTTTAGGTCACAATGAAAACCCATTAAGGAAATCCCAAACACCAAAAGATAATTTTCTCTGTTGGTTGAAAGTGCTGAAAACCGTTACTTAAGTGTGATGAAACAATATATATAATATACAGTTGCTATAAACAACAGATTGATGTTGTCCCTGTGTCCACTTTAAATCAATTCAAATAGCATAACACAATTTGATCCTATTAACCATAAAAACTTGGAGGAGATTATAGAACATCTGAAATCCTCCCCCTGCAGCCTTGATATTCTGCCAACAGGCTTGTGTCTAATTGCAAGGCCTCAGATCTTCTACAAATTGTCAACATTTCTCTTCTCTCAGGTGTCTTCCCACACGCCCTAAAAATGCAGTCATCAAGCCACTCTTAAAAAAGAACAGTCTAGACACGTCACTAATTAACAATTATAGGCCCATACTTATAAACCTCCCGTTTATAAGTCAAATCACTAAAAAATCTTCAACAACTTCTTCGTATTAAACAGCTGTTGTTCTTTGATGTCTTCCAGGTTTTTGACCATACCATAGCACTGAGACTACTCTTGTTAAGGTCTTCAATAACATCCAGTTAAACACAGACAGTGGCAGAATTTCAGTCTTAGTATTACTGGATCTCAGTGCCGCATTCGACTCAGTCGACCACATTAATAGACCGACTTGAAAACTGGGTGGAACTTTCTGACAAAGTATTAAACTGGTCCGAATCATACTTAAAGGACAGGGACTACTTTGTGTCTATAGGTAATTACACATCTGAACAAAATGGACCTGTGGAGTTCCCCAAGGCTCCATTCTGGGGCCTTTTCTGTTTAACATCTACATGCTACCACTGGAAAACAACAATATATATACCTTAATTATGCAGACAACAGATATATTTACATAACCATGTCACCAGGGGACTATAATCCCATACAAGCAATGTGTAAGTGCATTGAACAAATCAACAATTGGATGTGCCAGAAATGTCACAGTTCCACTGTGACTACAAGGAATGTGTCTCTCTATGTCCCCTCCTCCCTTGGTGTGTGTAAGTGCTGGAGGTGTGGACAACTACTGGGACCTGACTCATCTCATGCCAACCACTCAACAACCAGTCATCGCCAGATATTCTGCCTAACTCTGTGGTAGTGTGACTTTTGGGCCAGTCTTTTGTGTATTCTTGAAAGCAAGGATTTTGAGTCATTTATTGCTGTGCTCACCTAGTAATTACATGTGTTTTTCTTTGTGCCTCAGTACTTCGGTGCCACTGTACTTGCCTTTAGCTCAACACCAGCACCCCAGCTCGCCACAGCCAAACACCCCCACACCAACCTGCCCGCTGCCAGTCAAACTCCAGGATTCCCTTAACTGCCTGCTCCCTGCTCACTTCAGGCCATGCCAATCCCCAGCTACCACACCTTCATCATTGTCATTAAAACATCTTACTAAAAGCATCCCTACATCTCTGTGTCTGCTCCAGGGTCCAGTAAAAAACAAACGTAACAAGAATTTTCTTCAATTAAACTAAGATAAAACTGAAGTCATTGTTTGTGGAGCCAAGGAGGAACGATTAAAAGTCAGCGCTCTGCTTCAATCGGTAATGTTAAAAACCACAACAAGCCAGAAATCTTGGTGTAGTTGTGTTCTCAGACCTGAATTTCAACAGCCACATTAGGACAATTACAAAATCAGTCTTAATTACAAAATCAGCCTACTATCACCTGAAAAATGTTTAAAGGATTAAAGGACTAATGTCTCAGCAGGATTTGGAAACACCTGTACATGCATTTATCTTCAGTCGTTTCGATTACTGTAACATCGATCAGACAGCTGCAGCAGATTCAGGAAGCTGCTGCTTGAGTCCTCGCTAAGATCAAATAAGTGGATCACATCTCTCCAGTTCTAAGGTCTTTACACTGGCTTCCTGTCTGTCAAAGAATTGATTTCAAAATACTACTGTTGGCTTGTAAAGCACTGAATGGTTTACGGCCAAAATACATTTCTGACCTCTACCTCACAGGTCGTCTGTCTCCAGAGTCAAAACTAAGCATGGAGAAGCAGTATTCAGTTCAAATGCCCCACATATCTGGAAAACACTCCCAGAAAACTGCAGGTCTTCTGCAAATCTCAGTTCTTTTAAATTAAGGCTGAAGACTTTTCTGTTGCCAATGCCTTTTATTAAATCAAATAATTATTCATTTCTAGGCTAAGTGCAGTGGTTGGTAGATTTTGGAAAAAGACTGTGGTGTGGGTTTTTAACCCCCAAAGCGCCACAACTGGGTGTTTTTCAAGCTTCAGCTTGTGCCCAACACAGATAAGACGCATAGTGAGGTTAAACGTTTGGGAAGACGTTCTGGGTTAAGCTGAAAGAGGCTTATTTCCCACAAGTCTTCCAACCGATATGACTTCATAGTTGTTGTTTGTGCCTACTCTCTAATATGTCCAACAGGAGCGTTTCCTGAATTGGCGTCCCTACCGGTAACAGGTGAAGACAGGTTTCAAGGTGAGGATGGGCTGTAAGTACCCTATGTTACGTGGTTAACGCTGTGAAAATGTCGCAGTTTGGTTAGGGTTAGGCAACAAAACTACTTGGTTAGGCTTAAAAAAAGATCATGGTTTGGGTTAAAAAAGGGCATGTTACTTACGTCATGTGATGTACAGTAAGTGATGAATGAAACATAAGTTAAGTCACGTAAGTCACGTACGTAACTTAAAACTTTGAATAAGTCAACGTTGACTTTTGGTTTCAAACTGGACATGAATCTCGGTCTCCTTGGGAAAAGTCCTTTGTTTGTTTGTGCCATCCATCCACCTACCTTACCACCTCCAGAAGCGGACTACCTAGCCTGACGTGGTCATACTCAATTCTATTTAGAATATGAGTCTGATACTGTTCCATTGGGCTGTGATTATGGGGGCGTATTTTAACAGATCCAGGACAGACCTCAACTGGATAGACCTAAGACGAACCATCGTATAAAGCCCGCCCTGACAATTTGATTGGTCTGAACAGTTTCTGTTCGGGCATAATTACTCCTCTACGGAATCAAGTCCAGATGAGCTGACCAGATGACCAGATGACCAGATGACCAAGCTCAAATGTTGTGGGCGGGGCTAAGGTCGGCCTGGCATCCAGGCCAACGTCTACAGATTGAGCCCTACAATTATCGTAATAAAGAATAGTAAGATAAATTAAGATAATGCTAAGATAATGATTTGACGCACCACCTCAAAACTCACAAACTCTTTGAGTAACTTCTTAAACTCTGGTGTCACACACCTGCCTATCCTGATATCTTAATGATATGTTTTTTTATTTCTCAGTGTAAGTGTTAACAGGACATTGCTGTAAAAGAGCATCAGCAAACCTACACTGTATAAATATAGATTGGTAAGTAAAGTTTAAATAAATACACATAAAATGAAGCATGATTCGCCAACAACGTTGCAAGGAATATTTTTCTACCCTAATTTATCCAAAATTGATTTTGGTCAATTTGGGAGAAATTTGACAATTTTTCCAGAACAGCTGACACTTTGCAAGTTGAAAACAGAAAGTAAGGACCAAAAATAGGTCTCTTAAGTGCTGTGTTTATCCAATTAGGTGCAGAGATTATTCATGTTGATTTCTTAGTGAAGAACTGTCAATCATCTGTTGTATAGTCTACATGAAATGATTCCGGGTCAAAGCAAATTCATCCACAGCCTTGTCAAACCACAATGAGTGAGGCTACAAACGCCTCAAACACGTTTTTGTCAAGTTAGCTGAGATACACTACATGGTCAAAAGTATGTGGACACCCAAGCATTACACCCACATGTGACTGCTAACCATTTCATTCCAAAACCACGAGCACTGATTTGCTACTACTGTACAGCCGCCACTCCTCTGGTTTCAGGTTTTCCACCAGATGCTGGAACCTGGCTGCAGGGCTTTGCTCCAGTTCAGCCATCTGCCTCACAGTCAGCATTCCAGTTCATCCCACAGGTGTTGGGTGAGGTTGAATCCCGGGCTCTGTGTAGGTCAATCAACCTCCTCCACACCAAACTGGGAAAACTATTTCTTTATGGAGCTTGGCTTTGTGCACAGGAAAGGGACAAAGCACACTATATCTTAGGAAGATTAAACCCTGAGCCTTATCATTAGAAAAGTGTAAATTAATGCTTTCCTCAAACTATAACAGAATTTGACTTTGAGTGGTGGTTGTTTGCTTTAAGATGATTCCTGTCTTGTGTTATATGTCCTCTGCTCGTAATTTATCCTCCTTTTATTGACCTCCTCCACTGAGCTGAACTGAGCACACATGATGAATTTTGCCTGACGTCAGCGGCCACAGAGCTGCGTCCAAGGATAGTTTTTAACCTTCAACACTTAAACTATCAAAGCATCAAAACCAAATGTATCTCCTAAATTGAAAGCATACGCATTAGAAAAACACGACAGCTGAAGATAATTCATCAGCGATCTTTCTGCCACGCCACGCTGAGAGAAGAGAAGCGCTCAAATCTGAAGGGGAGAGCGCATTTGATTTAGCTGAAGCAGACTGAAAAGATTTCCTCTCAGCCTGAGCCTCTGGGCGTCTGCGCAGAAATAGCAGAGTGTGTTCATTGGAATGCCGAAAATAATTAATTGTAATTTTTTAGTTTGAGATTAGATTGAGCAATATAATCTTTAGCGGCTATGAAAGCAATGAAGAGATAAGAAGTCCATCAAGCACGTAAATGAGAAACTGTGAAAAGGCACACCCTAATCATTTTGTGATGCTTTGATGAGAAATAAATGGGAGTAAATAAATCAATCTAAACTAAGAAGAACAAAAGAGAAGCAGCTCCTAGAAGTTGATTATGAACTCATTGCATTACACCAAGAGAGTTGAGATACAGGCATAACATTTGTTATGATAATTACGTTCTCCTGTTATTTGTAATTAAGTTTGACTGGTATCACAGAGGCCTGGCTCGGTTTGATGCACAAATAATAATTATGGGAGCGTCCGGTGGCCTTGTGATTAAGACTCGTACCGCGTAACCACAACATTCCGGGTCTGACTCTGGCCAGGGACCTTTGTCGCACGTCCTACCTCTCTCTCTCCCTGCGCTTCCGGTCTGTATTTCTACAGTCACTGTCAACTAAAGGCAAAATGGCAAAAAATATAGCTTTAACCAGAACTAACAGTAATTATATTGGGAATACTAATATTGCTGCAGCATGACAGAGGATGCCACTGGCTCTGTGAGCTAACTTGGTACTTCTGAAATCAGTCGGAAGCTGGGCGCGTCGCACAGACACCCTTGACACGCACACACACACACACACACACACGGTCACAGCACGCTCCGCTAGGTACAGCTAACCTCCGCATAGTCATTTCATTGGCTGTTTGGGGCTAATATACACAGGTTGCAAAAACAGTCCGGTGGTAACTTTATAATTCACAAGTAATGTCAAAGGAGCATTTACTTCTCAGCCTGATTCGTTCAGTTGGAACACACCTGAAGAGGTGACCCTCACAAGAAGCTGCTGTTTGCAGGGAGTGACACTGCAAACTGATGCCTGCTGAGGTTTCAGAGAGAAGAACACCTAGTAAAAAACACCATTGCAGCAGTGCAAGAAACACCCGAGAGACGTCTCACTACTTACGATTGGCCAATTAATCAGAGAATTTCCAAAAAAGCAGCATCACAGAACCAGGACTGCAAGGTACATCCCCTGCTACTAATTACAGTGTTAATGTGATTGAAAGACTTGAGCTTTTAGCTTCCATTAATGTATACACTTCAGGAAAAAGGTCTGATGGGTGCGTGTTGGAGTGTGTCTGTATATTTGCTGCTTGTGTGTTTGTGTGTGTGTGTGTTGTTGGAAGAGCACATGGAACATGTCTGCACTAACGAGTTCTTTTCTTGGACCTGGCAGGCTTTGGCCAAGATCCGCTCAGCTTATTGTGGGTATATGTGTGTGTGTGTGTGTGTGTGTGTGTGTGCGTGCGTGCGTGCGTGCGTGCGTGCGTGCGTGCGTGCGTGTCGCCTATGTCTTGTGTGGGCGTGTGTGTTCTGACAGTGTGTCACCTCTGGGTGTCATTCCAGGTGATACCGCCAAGGAGAGCAGCCTTTACAGGCGTCCTGCGGAGCCACCGCCTGTTCTTAACAAGGACACAGAGGCATGCAGATAACGACACACACTCACACACTCTGACACACACATATACACATATATATATATATATATAAGACAGTTATTCCACCCAGCAGTAAACACGTACATTTCACTGTGCTCCAAGTAATTCATCTTTATTGTCATCAAATCTGAAGAACGGCAGTGAGACAGTTGGACTAGCATTCAATGTCCTCAAAGCCAAGGAGACCGGCAACATGCGCACACATTTTCTTTTGTCTCACTCACACACACACACACACACACGCGCACACACACACACACAATTTCACCCTTTGAAGATACAACCCAGTCTCTCAATTATAGAGTACTTTTCTGAGGGGGGAAAGGGGTTTCCAATCTCCTAGACTCTCCTAGACTGGATTCCTTCTTCGCCCCCCGAACGGAGTGTATGATGAATTGGTAAATAGAGAAGAGAAAGACAGAAAGAGCAGCAGTGAGCAGGCGAACAGTGGCAAGCTGCCTCTCAGAAAACAGAAGGCTCCCTCTCACGTCCTGACATCATCCGCTGACCATTCTCCTGCAGTCACACATGACTGAAGAGGGAGGTAAAAAAAAGTTGAACTTGTCTTTTCTCTAATCCTCACACTTTTCTTTATGGCAGGAAATGAATTGCCTCTCACGTTGGACACTTTTACACACACACACACACACACACACAAACACACACACGTTTTGTCTGCCCGCCGTGCTCGTCCTGGAGCAGCGCTTTTATCATCACCCTGTCGGTAGCAGCGGTAAAATTGCTTAATTAAAGCATGAATGTTTAATAACTCCCCAGGCTGCGTGGAGAGGGACCTGAGATAGGCCATCCATTGACGGGCAGCCTCGAGGAAGGAGACAGGCACTTCCTCAACTCTCTTCACGCTGACTTTAAGCTCAAGTGAGTCCTTTGACGGAGAACAGGTGGAGCTGGTAAAGGCCAGAAACTTCGAGAGCGGCGAGGTCACCGCCTTGAACTTATTTTCTTTTTTCAAATGCTAAGTTGTTCACTGCTGTAGTGGCTGGGAATGTCAGCTCCTGAGGTAATACAGTAACCTTAACCCCAGGCGGGTTGTGCTTGATTTTCATTGGCTTTATGAAGGAGCTTATACCCCTTTCCACCAAAATTAGTTCGTACACGCAGGTCTTTTAAACGTGGGTAAACCCGCTAAAAATAGGCGGTTGACTCCTTTCCCATTGCCAGTAGACGAGTTTGCCTTACTATTTTTTTTTTGTTTTATATGTCACGTTCGAGTGCCTCAAACGTGCCCGGAAAACGGGGTTAGTAAACAGTTCAAAGCAGCATGGAGGCTAGTGACAATGTTACGGTGGTTACGGCCCTGAGGTCGTATGAACAATTTTCTGTATATATTTTTATGTGTTAGTTTCCTGTGTGTGGATCTCTCTCTTTAGCTCTGCTGTGATGGGCTGCAGGGGAGGTTGATTGTTTGAGTGGAGGAGGGTGTGTGAGAGTGTAGGTTGGTTGGTTGGAGCAGATTGGCTCTAGTCTCAACGTTTGCAGTTAAAAGGGCTGCTTCGCAGGCGTTTAGGGCGGGAGACAGCATGATGTAGGGTGTGGCTTGTGGTTCTTGGGAGTTTGGGTGAGGGGCGTCTTGCTTTTTTTATGTTGCGCCAGGGTTTCACCTAGGCCCGGGGCGTAACATTAGCCCATATAGACTGTATCAAATCAAGGTGTAGCCGCGGTGTTTCTGGTTCTTCAGCACCGTGCTGGGCAGGTGCCAGGTGTGTTTATGGTGTTTGTGTGCTCTGAAAGGCGTCACAGCGCAGACAAAAAGTCACACAGCTGATGTGACATACCTAGAATGCTAATACTACATAAACATATGGATGAGACCAGACATACGCAAATAGAATCAGATGAAAGAGTCGCGCCGGAAAAGGGGCAAAAATTAGCCGAGTGCCGTGTTTCCATCACTGCCGTTGGGAGCCGGAGCCAATAAATACCCTTGACTGCTACAGTCATTTGACCCAGGAATGAATGCCAATTGTACTCTTTCCCACTGAAGACAAAAGCCAGATATTAGTGTGTGTTATTGGGTTTTGTTGTGCAGTGTGAAAGGGGCTTTATTCGCTACCAGGGCGGCAAACTCCCACGCATTGACCAAGAGACTCACGCAACTGACAGTTTTCACACGTCCATTTTGTCACACAGTAAAAAATAAATTTATAACTAATACCTGCTGCAGTGCGAATCAACTCCACCCAGCTGATGCGACACCAGCGTACGCCGGGATAGCAATCAAGTGGACCCACTCTGGCACTTGTGACTATACTGGTAAGAGTTTTTGCGATAGATAAATATGATCGCCAACAACAGCAAGATTGATGTACTGATCTCAGTCTGTCATTGATTTATTGATGTCTTTTGCCATCTTAACATGAAAAGGTTATGATTGGATGCATGAAGGATTATGTTCCTTTAAAAGCCGTTACATTTAAGATAACAAGATGGTGGCTATGCAATGTTAGTTTTAAAAAGGGAGTAACAAAGGCATGTATTTTGAGCAGAGGTGTCAAAAGTATTCACATCCATTACTCAGGTAGAAGTATATATACTAGGGTTTAAAAAGACTTCTGTAGAAGTTGAAGTATCAACTCAAGCTTTTTACTCAAGTAAAAGTACTGGCTTCAAAACTACTTATAAAACTATGTATAAAATTAAAAGTAATTTATGAAAAAAAGTGCCGTTAAGGACAAAAGCTTAGGCCGCACCACAGGGGCCATACATATAGTGCACTACATTAAATGTTAATGCAGAAAAATGAGGGATGTACTAGGCTACCTTTTTCAGCTGCATTTATGCCCATTGAAAATGAACGTTGACAAGCCGGAATGAAAATAAGCCTAAATGAAATAGGAAACGAAGCTATTTTTAAAATGTAAGGAGGAGAAAGTACAGATTGTTGCGTGAAAAATAATTACTCCTACCATTGCGTGAAAAATAATTACTCTTACTTTTATAGATACCCTAAAATTCTACTTACGGTATACGACACCTCTGATTTTGAGTAACAGCCAGAAGGTATAATCATAATGTTCTCCTCATAATAAAGAGTACTATACACTGGACTTGAACATAAACAACACATTAATTTATAGTAAACTCGACATTATTAACTATTATTCAGATTTTAATACATTTTAGTTGTATGTTGTGATTGAAGTTGCAAATGGAACATCACCTGTTGATAGTGCGATAAATAATGTGCCATAGATCTACCAGTCCTACCCTTCAAAGTATAGCTTTCAACCCTAATTGAAAGTGCTGTTCAGTAGGGTCCCGGCTTAAACATGCAGAGAGTAAGACGGCTTTTTCTGATTGTATATTCACCACTTTTCTGGCAGCACGATTCAACTAAGCATGACAGCCATCTTAGTCATAATGTGTTGCTTTGAAGTAGCTGGGAATATGATAAAAGCAGGGAGAAACACAGAAATCTTTTTATTTCATTGACCATGATTATTGACTTGGTGTTTCATCAAGTTACAGTAGGCTACCAAAAAAATGAAACACAAGGGTGCTGCTGCCCATTGTTTGCTTCTTTTTTCATGGTTTTGACTTAATAAATTAGTCTTCAGTGGCGTATTAACCGTGCAATCCATGCTGTTGTTTACATCCGAGTATCTCCAATATGGCCGCGCATCCGGGTACCTGACCAAACCGTGACGTAGGTGCAAACCCTCTATACAGTCATGCTTGCAGCTCTGTGAGGCTGTACTTAAGCACAGCCCACTGTTTCGTGCTACGTGCTAACGTCAGCTTGCTAACGTTCTCAGTGACAATGCTAGCATGCTGATGGGTTTTTGTTCAAGACATTCCACTCAAAAGCATAAATATCAACCTCATGCTGGCACTACAGAAAAAGTCAGTGGATCCATTGTCTGGGAACCACGACTTTACAAAACAACAACACTCATCCTGTAATTGTTGACAGGGGCGGAACTACCCGGGTGGCATAGGGTGGCAAATGCCACCCGAAAAGAAAGCCTTGCTACCCCTGCTGCCGCCCCAGTTGGCAGCAACGAATTAAAAAAGTTATGGCCAATTTGACAGTTTACGAGCGCGAATCTCCGACTGATTTAAAAAAATAAAAAATGGAATTAACTATTGATCAAGAAATGAAATTCTAATGAAAGCACAGTGAAGTGACACTGTGACACTTAGTTTCGATGCTGATTTTGAGATGATAAAAATCAGGTTGAAGAACGTTATTTCGCTACGCTAGCTATACACATAATGTTAGTTAGTCTGACGTTTGTTCTGTGTCAAGTAACGTTAGGCTACAAAAGCTGATGTTGATTCAACGTCAGTCACGGGAAAACATTGTAAAGTTACTTTGAATCTTACAGAAATGAAGCATATGTAGTTTTTTCTCACCAAAGAGAAAGGCGAGGGAAATAGAAAACGGACAACTGAGCAAGGTCACGGGGAGAGTGAGGTGGAAGGAGAGAGAGAAGACGAAGACGAGGTGGAGAGAAAAGGGCAACAGAAAACGTAACTCCTATTAAAGTGCGATCACATCGTATGGTCACTTATTTCTAATATGAACGGTTTCACATGAAACCTCAAATGCAAGACTTTGATTGCATGAGATAAAGTTTGCCTGTATGAGTTTTTAAATGGCAGCCTGTGCCCTTTTGTAGTGTGTACATACTATTTCTCATCAAACTGTGATAACTATGATTGCATTCAGTATATATACGTCTGCCATATGTTGCCACCCCTTAAAAATTTAAGGGGTGGCAAGTTTAAGTTGTTTGTTTTTTGCTAAAAGGTTTTCAACATACCACACATATCTGAATGGATAAAGAAGAGTGTCAGTGTTTCAGGGACATACAAACCAGGCTGATGGGACATTTTGAGCCATGTTAAATTAATTTGTAGTGTGATACCAAAAAAAGCTAGCTGCTTTTGCCACTCCTGTTTCTCTTTCTTTTTTTTCGTTCCATTTGGGATTACATGAGGCGTACTTTTGCTGCCCAAAACACCTCATTGAGATGCTTAATTGATTTCAGTTGGCAGTTATCGACAGAATTACGCCATCAAACTGCTAGAATGAGCCAAGAATGGAAGATAGCATCTCTGATTGTCCATTCTAACAATGTGAAAGTGATTTAATGCGGAACTCTGCTTCGAATAGTTAATTCCGTTAATGTTTAAATCCAAAGCACATTTTTTGACATGATACATGTTTTACATCATGTATCATGTCAAAAAATGTGCATGGTCAATATTCAATGAAGTCTGGAGAGATCTGAAGTGGTCATACCACAAGGGAAATAATGTGCATTACTCTGTGGTGTATATTAGCATCAACATTGTAGTATAGAGCTGATTTTTGCGAGCTGAGAACCATGTTGCCAAATGCCCCAGGCTACTTTATTCTGCGGATGGTTTTGTAGCTATTTTGCTACCTTCAAGTACTGCTGGAAACTGAGTTTTAGGTTAAATTAATGTTAAAGAAATGAATGTGTGACTAGGTTGAAGAGGCTTTTCTGTCATTTCTAAATTATTGAGATGAGAGTGTGTGATGGAAAAAAAGTTTTTTTTATTCATATAATTTAAGCTAAAATGTAACATTAAAAATGTAAAAGATGATTATAAGACTGTATAATACTGTAACATTTTACAGCACCACTGTCACGTTCTGCCTTCCTGTCCCTCCCTTCAGCCACATGCCCACTTCCCCAGGCTTGTTCATTGCCATTCTCTACCTGTCCACCAGATGTCCTCAGACTTTGCCACCTGACTCCGGCATCCACCTGCTCACCTGTTCCTCATTCCCCAATTACCCGTCAGTATTTATACCAGCCCATTTGCCCCACTCAGTTGCTAGATTGTGAATGTTGTGGTCAACCCTCTGAACCCTCCACCTTGAAACCTGTACCTTGAAACCTGTACCTTGTGGCAATGCCTGCACTTTTTTCCTTCCCCGTTCAGGCTGCCTGTGGCCCCTGAGTCACTTCTTTTTTGGACTTGCAGCCCATGTCAGTAAACTCATGTACAGCTCTGGAGGAAGTTAAGAGAACACTGCAAAATGATCAGTTTCTCTGGTTTTACTGTATTTATAGGTATGTGTTTGGGTAAAATTAACATTTTAGTTTTATTCTATAAACTGCTGACGACGTTTTCCCATAATTCCAAATAAAAATATTTATAATTTGGAGCATTTATTTGCCGAAAGCGACAACTGGTGAAAATAACAAAGATGGAGTGTTGTCAGACCTCGAATAATTGAAAATAAGTTCATACTCATTTTTAAACAACACAATACTAATGTTACACAATGCTAACTTTTAGCTACTAGCACTGTTCTTTGCTATCCAGCTCATCCTAATGCAAGAGGATAGTGATGACCACAGCAGTGGGGGGTTTTTTTTGTTTTTCTTTTTAAGTCATTAAATAAGATTTGCTTCAGTTGATCGCCTGTGTTGGAATTCAACAGACACTGGAATGGAACGGCTGCCATACATGTAGAGATGCTGATTTAAGAAAAAAAATTGCAGTGGTCTATTTTTTATTTTTTTTCTAGAGCTGTATCTTCAATAAACACTCACTCGCACTCACCCCCTGTGACAGCCATAGAAGAGATGAAGGCAGCTGACCATTTTGGGAGCCAGAGAGCTGAGATAATGTTTTGACTAACAAAAGTATGCAGTAGCCTAAAATGACCAGGAGATAGATAGATAGATAGATATAGCTTTAAGAGCACATACACTGTGAAGACATTGCTGATATATTGTATTATGCAAAATAAAAATAAAATCAGACCAAATTTTACACGCTATGACCAAGTTCTATTTAGGCTATTCCTGATTTTTGTGCCATTTGAGCAGTGTTGCAGCAGCCAATAACAAGACACAGCTGGGTTAGAAAGTACAGAGGATGTATTCTTACGGGCTACCAGCGGCTTCTGCTGATCTGTCCGACCCCACATCTGTGGCTACCGGCTCCATGTGTGGATGCTGGCCCCTTTCGTGCAACTGTCACCTCCTGTATAACGACTACAACAGCGGCGGGCCTACAGCACATACCGACCAAGCAGTTCCTATAACAGAAAGCACAGCAGTAAAACGGTAATGATGCCAAATGCTCGACACAGCGCCATCCTTTTTAAAGGTTTACCCATGGTGCAGTGCTGGTATATTGCACATGCCAAGAATCCTTCACTCATCGTTTCTTTAAACACATCAGCGAGGATTTTAGGATTGATTTGATGCTAGTACAATCTCTAGCCACCAATCTCTGAAAATTGCACTGATCATTAATGAGGTGAGCGTGTCATGAGCGCAAACGCTTGCTAATTGTTTTCCCGGCCTCCATCCGAAAAAGAACAAGCCCCAAGCGCCCCGTGAAAACTTCCCGAACAGGCTCAGAGGCTCCCTGCAGGCAGAGTGACCTCTACACCAGCACAGGGCATCTTACTGTCTTCTCGCTTCAGTTCATCCCTGCCCACACGGCGCCCCCCGCGGTGAACACCACACCTCGCTCCCTACACGTGCTCTCACACACACGCACACCGACAAACTCAGCTTTATTCTCTCCCTCAGTCAGCAGCCCACACTCAGTCACGTGGGACCAGTGCGTGGTTGCACCCAGTGTATGTGCCATTTTCTGGTGCGACATTTCGCCACGTGGGTGCACCAGTGCTGTATACGTGCGTATATGTGAAGTGTGAAGTGGAGCTAATGCATTAGTCTTGCTTTCAGATTTCTCAGTGCCCCTTATGGAGGCAGGTTGGAAATCCCTTTGTTTAGCAACAATGTGGTCCAGCCAGGTGCAGGGAGAGACGCAGCGCTGCCATTCATCCTCCTCAGCCGCTGCCAGCTACTGGAGAAAAACGTGAAAGTCGGGAGGGTTTATGACTATTTCTTCCTTCTTCTTTCCACATGCTGTCACTTTCTTTATTTTTTGGGGGGTTTTTTTGGCCCATGAATCAGCCTGGTCTTTTCTTTACCCTTCCATCACAATCAATATGTTAGACAGCACTGATTAGACTGTGACCCAAGTTGTGAAATAATGCATGTCAACACTGTTGTGGCATTTCCAGAACGGACTGGCCCAGTGGAGGCAGTACAGTTAAAGCTCAGAAGGAAAAAAAGTCCCATTTCCCTTGCTGTCAGTTTATTACACATACTAAGGCCTTCAGGACTTTGAAGAAAACAGTTGTTCAGCTGGTCTGAGACCCGCAGAGGCACATGTACGTAGAGCCCAAATGATAACGGATCGTTGATTCAAATACCGATATCTATGTCTATTCAGGAGTATACACATAAGATAAAAAAAAACATTTTGATGAGGACCCCTTAAATTTGGTTAGTAAGTTCATGCGCATCCACACAGATGTGGTCAGTTATCCTGGCTGATTAAACCTCAGGTCAGGTTGAAGGCGGGTCCTGTCTCGATGCCAACCCTGGATCTGCGGGAACTCCCGCGCGATTTTAGGTTTAGGAGACAAAACTACTTGGTTCGGTTTAGGAACGCGCACAGTGAAGAAGCGACGCATACAAATGAGGCGAGGGTGTCGTGAAATCCAGGGTTACCATCTAGACGCGACCTTTTAAGGTGGGCAGAGCTATGCAGGGAATCATATGAGGTCACTGGACTCTATCTACCAATAACAGTGATTTAAAGTGTAGCTGGTCCCGCCCTAACAGGTGCAACAAAGCTAACAGGAGAGTGAGGGAGATGTCCGTCAAACAGTCTGTACACAGCCATATAGACCTGAGAAGAGGTCTAATGAGGCAAATTAATTCAAATCACCTGCGTAGGTTTACCATGGGTGTGCAGAGTCTTTAAAGAGTCTTGTCAATGCTCTGGTGGACAAACTATGTAACAGTGACATTGTTTCAAAATTGCTGCAAGCTAATAATTTCATAAAATTCACATAAACACACACACACATACACATATATATATATATACATTATTATGTGTGTGTGTGTGTGTCATGCTGATATATCAGTCACACATGTTTGGACAGTAGTCGCCAAGGCTTAGTGGTTGTGTCAGTGGTGAAAGCACAAGCAAAAAACACATATCCATTTTTATCAGTGCTTCCCGCCTGGACCAGACACACACCTCCCCATGACAGGGACCTTTACAACACACACACACACACACACACACACACACACACGCGCGCGCGCGCCAACTAGTCATAGCTTGTTGACAGCTGCGTCACTGTCACCGCCATCAGTGCAACACTCCAGTTTCAGCCAGGAATCAGGATTTCAGAAAACTGGAAGTAACAAGAAGAAGAGCTCTGGGGGGAAAAAAATAGGAAAAGAAAGCTCAGCGCCTCATGTAAGAATATATTCCCCAGGGTCCAACATGATGATACAAAAAAAAGAGAAGACAAGAAATATGTATACTGTGTTGTGAGTTGGCAGTTCTTGTCAAATGTAGAGGAGACGTGATCATCCTTGTTCAAGCACCAGTAACTATGACAAACAGTCTCCAGAGAACCATGATCGGCAAAACAGACAGACAGCAGAGACTGTTCCCTCCAACCCTCCATTTTCTAAATCCACTAATACTGGATCCTGTCCCAGCATGCATTGGGCCAGAGTCAGGGCACACCCCGGACAGCCTGTCGCGAGACAAACACATCATCAGCTGTGTGTGTAAATTAAGAGCGGGATTCTTTACAGGGTGCAACCCTATGATGGAGCATGGGTCCATTTAGAGGATCTTAAAGCCATACTGATACTTGATAATGCTGCTTGCTGCTGAGCACTCCCTTGACCAACCCAGCCTCCTCCTTCTGTGCAATGCTTTTTTGTTTTGTTAATTTAACTAAGATCTAATCTTCATGTACTGTATGCTCATTAAGGGCGGATTAGTTCCCCAGCAGAGTCCTCATTGCTGCTCGGATTCTCCCTCAAAGAGCGAGGCCTGTTCCACCAAGTCTTACTGTATAACCATTTGCGATACATGGACAATTCCATGGTGTAAGTGTCACTGACTGAAAGCCTCACATCATGGAGAACTGGTTAATGTATCATATTGATGGAAAGTATATCCACATTTATTTATTATTAATTCTGTAACAGTGCAATCAACAATATATACAGACTTCCATACATCCTGGAGTGGCTTTTCCATTGGACTAGCTCAGCAGTGACCAGCTGACAATTGAACCCAAACGCCTGGTAAAGACAATGTAGTCACCTAATTTTTCCTGATTGTACGAGCTAATGAGGACTGCATGAAGGTTTCATTAAAAAAAACAAAAGCAACTAACCAGTGCACAATAGGTTGTGTGGGTGGGGGCTGTAGCGGGTAGACAAGTGTACAAATTCAGGCAAAAGGAAGCTGCGTTCAAAGACCACAATGGGAGGAGCTTTTGAAATGTGCCACGCCTTTTCGGAGTTTTATGATGTATTTGGTCTAGAAATGTGAACTTTGAAAGACTCAGCCACTGACTTGGGATAAAGGGTTTGACATGCACATTAGCACTTGGCATTTTCAATTCACCAGATCTGTATGTCCCATACCAACATGAACAAGAATAAGAACATTGATTTCTTGAACGTTGGTTTCAAACCTGAACCTTTATTTATGCAGTGAGGCGACGCTGCCAACAACTGAGCCTTCTCTCTGTGCTTTTGGTGCGTGACACTGTGTCCTTGTTTGGTGATTTTCCAAGCTTTATTAAATATTTCACACTTGAAAATGACTGCAAAGCTGACTGTGCATGGTGCGCAACCAAGGTCATAACCCAGACGATCCCATGGCTTTGTCTGTAAGTTGCATCTGTCCTCCTTCACCTTCAGTTTGTTAGTCATTTCTGGCACTTTCTCAAAGCTATCGCGGTCGTGTCTCTTTTGTTCAGATTGAGTCATGTGCTTTCTCATCTCCTCACATCTCTCTGATCCATCAGTTAATCAGTCCCTGCCTCCCCTGCTGTCCACCGAGGGCTAACAAATGAATCCTTTCCTGTCCGTGCCACACCACATTTTGTGACACAAATCACACCACATCCACAAGTACACATTGGGAGTCGACCAAAATGGATTTTCATGGGCAATATTTCTGATCTGAAGCTACCAACAGCCAATATTTTGTCCCAAAACCTTTAACTTTGACCATTTGAATGTCAGAACATTCCAAAAATAGCCCTGAAATCACCAGTCCTCTCAGCTTAAAGGTTAAAGATTTCTCACACTGCACAGGAGCTGTGTTCACACATTGAGCTGTGGACGTAGGAAACATGGACTCCTGCTCATTAGCTGTAAATGATCATTGAAAAATGACATTTTTATAACTGAAGCTGCCCATTGCAAATATTTAAATTTTGTAGGATTTCTGCTTTTATGTCCCCTAAAATGCCTGCTCTTCAGGGACACTGAGACTCTTAATTGAAACCAGAGTGATATTGATAAAAAGATTTACGAAACATGTGGTGCCTTAAATGTGATCAAAAGGTCACATTAGAGTCAGTACCGGTAAAGCTCTTCCTATTGATGATCCCATTGACATAGTAAAACAAATATTTAAGCTGTACCATATCTGTCATACAAGATATCGACCACACTCACTGGGCAACTTCTGCTATTGTATTATTAATAGAAGTGTAACATTGACCCGATCAATCTGAAAGTCAATTATATTAATCCAACCATTCACCCCATATAGACACAGAGCTACCCCTGCCCTTACAGGGGTGGAATTTATTAATAACAACAATAACATTTTAACAGTGATTAATGGATTATTGATTAATCAATAGCATGCCTACCAGGAACTGAAAGAACAGAAAATGACAAAGACCTTTATAGGCTGTACCAGTATTGTAAGTCGACCTAGAGAAATAACTCTTAAATCACCATATTTCTTCGGTCATCATGAAAAACGTTTAGGTAACGGCTCCTCGCCACCTCCACTACAGCTTCTGTGTAGACTGAAAACGACATTAGTGAGGAAGACACATCACTTGTTACTGATTGCTTAGGGTGAAACAAAAACAGCTCCCTCCCCAAACAGAAAACCCAACCCAATTGCTTGATTAGAACGTCGATATTGGACGATTCTGCCAAACCCTTGATTATGTTTTCTTCAGTAAAAAGCCAATGCATACTGCGACAAGTAAGGTATGGTTAAGGTTAAACAGCGAAAAGGTTAGGGAAAGACTGCAGCTCGGGTTCACAAAAATGCAACATGAATTGCAGATGTGTGATGGGATGCCCATCAACCACCCCGACTTCTACACCCTTGACTGTCCACCTCGCTACATAAAGGCACACAACTTCCTGCAGTGGCACCGGACATTGGCACTGGAGTTGTGATTTGCGGACTGTCTAATATGGACGTATAACTTGGGGCACTGGACTGAGACATTGGCTAAAAGTAACACGATATCAGGCTGAATGAAACAAAATGCCAATTCACTCTGATTATCAAGCTACCTCTAGAGGGCACCAGAGAAAAGCTTTCAAATCCTACACATTCTGTAGTGCCTTAAATATAAAGTTTCCATTTAAAAGAATCAAAGTTTTCTCTGTCCCCTCAATGATAAGTTGTTTGGACAAAGAAAATTGCATAGCACTCTCTCTTCTAAGTTGTATTTCCGACTACTTTCATGCTTTTGATAAATTGGGCCATATGAGGAGAGGTTGAACACGCTGTCTATAAGGATCCAAACTCCTTTTCTAGCCCCAATGAGCTGGACAGCAGAGCTTGAGTGCTGACAGCAGGTCTCACCCCTCCATCTGCTACTGGGCGGGACCTTCAGTGCCTCTGCAGTGAGGGAGTGAAGGAGGCTGGGAGACAGACTGTAATCGATGAACTCCTCGGTTATTGAATGTGCTGAAACCAAACAGGTCCAGCTGTTTATTGCCTGACCCAGGCAACAACCATCTATCCTCATCAAGCCCCGTGCACCTCAGACGACACCACCTCTCAGCTCTTGTCAGCCTCTTCACTCTCCTTTTATTCTCCTCTCCCACTCTATCCCTCTCATCTCTGTATCTATAGTGTTTCCTTCATTCATCACTCACAACTATCACCCCTCTATTCCCCTCTTCACGCCACAGCGGGCCATAACTGCCCGGCTCCCCGACCTATTTCCTCACAGAATCCATTACATCTCCGCGCTCGCTTTTTATCTTCATCCACCAATTGGGTTTGAATCCATCCAGTCACCCATCCAGCCAAATATTTAGACTGCTTGCCTCTTCCATTTGAGCTCATCACAGGGTTCCATAGCCACTTGTTCCCTCCGAACCTGGGATGGTCATCTACGAGACGCTTTACCCCTGTGGGCTGAAGCGCACAGAGGGAGAAGAAAAGCTATAATGTGCCCTTCTCTTTCTATCTCTACAGAAGCCAACAGTGGATGGTATATTTCTTTTTTACACCTTAAGGCACAAACAGCCCACACCCCGCTGTTAAGCACCATAAGCGGGATTACATAAGTGCGATAACTAGCGGAGAGGAGGCTGGGGTGGCGAGGGGATATTAGCCGCTCTGGAGACTGGAGGAGGATAAGGCAGGCGATACCCACCGCAACATCTTCTCTGCTTGGTTGGCTTCCCACGACTGGCTCAGTATCAGCCCACTATCAGCCTGGGGAGGGAAAGATGGGGAGGCAGCAATGGTGGCTCAGAGGAGGTGGAGGAGGACCGAGAGAATAATACCACAGGCTGATTAGGGGAAGCGACTGAGAAAAGCAGAGGCAGGAGGAAGAGATAGATGGTGGAAAAGGTTAGGGGGCGAAAGGGGAGCTGAGAAATGTTCCATCCCTCTGGCCATAGTCCTGACGAAGCCAGGATAGAGATGTCAGGCCACATCCTGTCTGCCGAGGGAAGGGAAGGGGAGCCGAGATCAAGCAGCAAACAATTAGATTTCAAGCCACAGGCCCTTATCCTATCACATTTCTGCCTCTCTACTTCTATCTCATTCTTTTGTCCCCCCCCCCGCCGAAGTTCTGAGCATCCCCAGAGCTATCCAATATCAGCACTTGATTCTACTCTGTTTCCACAGGAAACTTCCCAGAGGCCGATCAAGTGTCCCTCCCTGGACCGCAGAGGGACGGAATACGGTGACGACCTCGCAAGGTCACAGAGCTTACATCCATCAGATGAAACCTTAAACCTTCCATTTGCCTCTTTCGGTCCCTCTTTCTCTCTTCTACTTCAGCCACAGCACTCCACTTGCTTTTGAGCCAATGTCACACAATTACCCTCACTTTTCTCGAATCATACACATTTTCACAAGCTTGATTGCTCCCGAAGATGCCAGGTCATTTTGCTGAGAGCATTAACTCCAAGACTGACCTTTTGAGGTCAGACAAAATAAAAACATTATTTCCCATAGTTTCCTTAAAACCAGGCTCGTCTTGTCTCATTGTTTTACAGAGAAGCTGATAAAATCGTTAATCTTTGGTCTTAAGAGCTTTTTGAAACTATACAGTGGATGTATGAACAAGGATTTAATCCCCTTAGCAACTAATATTTCACAACTTTTTTTTTGTTAAAAAATCATAAAAGCTTTTCTACTCACCATTTATCTCAGCATCTTTTCCACTCTCTTTCACGCTGGGTAAACAGTTTTCCAGGTAAACTCCATTGTGATAACAGCTATCCCCCTGACTGAGCTGTGGTGGCGGCTCCCAGCACAAACAAGGAGTCTGCATGATGCCACAGGGCCTGTTAGACGTGCTGGAGGCCAGACAGTCCTCCAGCCACTGGCACAGCATCTGACAGGCCGCCATGCTTGGGTTGCGCTTTCCCACCACCAAGTACTCTGTTTTGAAATCACCGTCGCCACCCATGAAGGGCGTGCCCGCTCGTGGAGGTCCCTTCCTCATTTGGAGGAACTGCTTTCCGGCCTCCAGGAAGGCCACCGGGGCAGAGGTATCACACAGCCTCACCACCTCGTTAAAGCTCTCCATGCCCAGGTAGGTACGCGTGGTCTCCAGGAAGGAGTCATATTGGAATGTGCGGAGCTGTGACGGCACGCAGTCCTCGGTAGGTTTAGTAACCTTGATGAAGATGGTGTAGCGCCGCGGATCAGGGTTCTGCAGGGTCCAAGAACAAGGCATGGTGGGGAACACTGATGACGAAAGGAAGAAGCCAAAGAAACGGCTCTGGACTAAGGTGGAGCAGGAGTCAGACTCTGGGCCTGAGGGGGCTGCGTGGCACCAACCCTCCATCAGCAGCAGAGGGGCAAAATACAAGAGTAGCACTGTGATGGGCCACCTTGCTTGGCCAGGAATCCGAGAAACAAAGCTTGTCATGGTTTGCAGATGAAGGGAAGGAGAAGGTATCATAGGTGGATGGCTGCTTTCCGGCCTCAGATGAGTCAACTTCCAGCTGCGTAACGCAACAGAGGAAGAGAAGGAGGAGGAGGAGGAGGAGGAGGAGGGGGAAGAGGGAGAGGACGTGGTTAAGGAGGAGGGGGAGGAAGGTTGCTCTCAAAGATCCAGCGATCGGTCCATGGCTGCATCAGTCGACCCCGAGATTCAGAAGAACCTGGGAAATGGAAGAGACAAGATATGAATTAGACTTCGTATCTGATCAGACAACGGAATGGGATTACACTGATTCTATTTATCTTCCGCAAGGAGATATCTCTATCAGCTGTTACTTTTTGTGCTGTAAACTGAGAGCAACTGCAGTGACTCGGGCCCTGGAGAACAACAACACTTTGAATAGAAGCAGATGGGGGGAGGGAGCCAGAGATTTAGTTATATTTTTCTTCATTACGCAAGTTCAGATTGGTCTCTTCCTGTGAGACAACTGTTTTCCTCACATGTCTGCTCCCATATTTCATCTGCCAGCTCATTAATTTGTCCAATTATATATCTATTAATTACAAAAAAAGGCAACACCTGCAGTCATTCATTACTCCACTTTATCAGGGATGAGCCACTGACAGCAATGCCATGATCATAGTCCTCTTTAGCTGATGTTGAGCCTTTTAAATACACATTCAAAAGAAAACAGATGTATATTTCAGTTTTTGGCCCATTTCTTCAATTACATATCACTTTTAGATTGTATGCAGGGCAGCTTACCCTAGACTAGCTTTGCTGTTGTAAGTTGTTATAATCAATGTTACTATATTGAAAAGCTATGACGTGGAAAATAGTTTTAGGGTGGTAAACAACATCTTTCAAATACACACTCTTGGTTTACTCTTTCAGTGACAATTGCATAGTTTCAGCTGAGTGCACTGATTGATTCGAAATGAGTGCTTTTTAGGGAAATTGTCGTCCATTGTTAAAGCTATTGTATGAAAAACAAAAGGTGCTCAGTTTGCAGCCCTGAGGAACTGAATGAAAAAGAACAGAATATTATGAGAAGCAGACTGTGATGTAACCTTCGATTATACACCACCGCTAAATTGCTAGGAGTTTTGAGAAAGTGATACAATTGAGATAGATAATTTGCAAATACGCTGGACTGCAAAATTAAAATTACATATATGTGACGCGTTCCATCGAAATGAGTCGGAAGTCGCAGCGGCCCGTTCGTGTAGAAACGCGATTTTACATGAAAAAATAGATGTTGGGCTGTTTTGGGTTTTTATGTGTTTCTGAATAAAAAAAAAAAAGTCTCAGCTTTCACACAATGTCAACATTAATCCAAATGATAAGTATAGTTTTGAAGCCCTTAAACGTAACTTTAGGTTGGAAGGTTTTCCCCTAAACACCCATTTATTGACAGATGAAACGGATTTGACAGAGGAAGATAGCTAGCTAAATAAAATGAATTTACGTGGGAAAGACATCGCTCTACTTTTAAATTTAAATCCCGTTAGAGGTGCTACATGTGACAACAAATGGCAGGAGCTAACTTTAGCGCCGATCATGACGGACAAAGTGAGTTAGAGGAAGGCGAGGAGGAAGATATTCCACTCATGGCTGACCTGAAATATTATTTATTTTATTTAAAGCTGCATTAATCAATACTTAATACTTAATATTAACAATGACTCAGAATGAAAGAGATCACTAGTAGTGATGAACCCACACAGAAATAAAACCAACGCTGCAGTTCCCCTTAGCTCTGTGGAGTCTTTCAGATGCTTCTTTTGATTTTACGGTCCACAGCTTGACTGTTTTGGTTCAGTCTCTCTCATCGCTCTCATCATCAAATTTCTAGCCACGACAGGCAGCTGTTTTCAGTGAAAAGGCTCTGATAAACCTGTTTTAATGCTGCGTGCCCAGCAGACAGACAAAGTCAGTGATTAAGTGGTGAAAATGGTGAAGCATTCAGAAGCTAAAGCGCCAGATATTGCTCTTAGGAGGTTGTGGAGGTGCATAAATCCAGTACATCTGAATGGTATTGGTTCCAATACACACCCTGTTAAGTAGGTACCTGCCATGACATCTACATTAAATAGTTTCTTTGAATATAACTGATTGCAGAAAAGCTAAATCCTATTAAACTAAAACTAAACTAAACTGGCAGTCAGTCAAAGCAGACCAGCTATTCAACTTTTAGAGCCACAGCATCCCTGGCCTTATCATAACTTGCATTTTTAACTACAAATGATTCCATTAAGTTCGACACAGAGAGGTAAATAGGTTTTAAATTAGGGAAAAGAGACCACTGGCATCGGATCAGAACTCGTCACCGGCAGAAACCCCAGATCGAGGTATTGAAATCGGTCTTGGGTGAGAAAAAGCTGGATCGGTGCATACCAAGTAGAGACCAAAACAGCGTTAAATATTGGATTTACATAAACCAGGTGGGTAAAAACATGACTCCAAAAGAATGTTAATGTTGCTCTATGTCAGCTGGATGAGTAAATAGGTTTGTTAACATTTTCACCATTTCAACTTTATAAGGTGAAAATGTGTCGGTGATGTGTTTACAGCTCTTTGTGCTGCCCTCAAGTGGCCAAAAACATAAATCAATTGCAGAGGTTTCTATCTTCTAGATATATGGGGTCTAAATATAGTATCAATTGAATCCTGCTTTTTTTAATGGAATGATGAGGCCAATAAGAGTCAAATAAGAGGGTTCCTAATGGTGGCAGAGTGGTGGCCCCACCTACCCAATACACGCGTGCAATAGTGAGTCGACCAACTTACACATTTGAATGGACTAATTCAAACAGCAGTCAATCTACAAAAAATGCCTCATGTAAGTATGCCCTAAATTCTTACAAATGGCAGCCGCACAGACAAACAGAAAAGGTGAGCATCGAAATGAGATGTAATGTGTTCAAAGATGGCCTAATCAGAGTCCAGGGGCCTTTGAGTGCACAATTCAGTTCTTGTAGAGCTTGGGCTTTTTTGTTCCATTGACACCAAAATAAGGACAGCATTTTGGCCACATTCAAATGACAAGGCAAATGTGGCAGTAACTGTGGCGACAGGCTCCACTGGACCCCTGTCCCACATTTCTTGTTATAGATTTGAGATGAAGAGAACCTGGCAGCAGCAGTGTGCAGTGCAGCCAAAGACACCGGGCATGGTGAAGCCTCCCACTGATCAATCATAGTGATCTGTAGGCCTGTAAGAGAAGCGAGTCTGGAATAAGCGCGTTTGTGTGTATGAGTGTGTTTCTGTTGGGGTGGGATGGGAGTTAAAGATAAGTTGTCAGAAAACTAATACAGATAAGTCGTCAGAGCCAATAAAACACAATCCAAACAGAAAATCCTTCTAAAGCAGGCCTTCAGGGGGAAAGTGCAGTGTGTCGTCTCGACAGAACAAAGTTTCCTTTCCAAACAAAATTAATTAAGCAAACTTTAATCAAGCTGTGCATCTGGCCTTGTCAACAAGAGCATTTTTTTTCGCTTCAATGATAACAAGCTCATTCAGGAAGCTACATCAAACAGCGCAATATACACTTATCTCAAATTAGAATAGTTAATAAATGCATTGTTGTGTTTTTTTTATGTGGGAATTTTATCATTGTTGCACTATATTCTGTTGTTTCTTTATATTGGAAGGCACACCGATTTAACTGTGTATGATACAATATTATATTAAATGTTCTAATGGTATGTGTACCTACTGTGTATCAGTTGCCTTCTTTTGAATCTGGAAAAAGACCTCACAATTATTGGAACCTAAAGACTTGACGCCACACAATAAAACGGCAGTTTCCACCAACTCGCAGGGATGTTTTAGTCCTGGCAGTCAATGAGAAGCAAACATTAAAACCACTGAGGAAGACACACTCGACCACATGTGGCCTCTGATTAACGTTGCTGCCCGTCCTGGTTTTCCAGGGATTGTTCTCTTTTTTGAGTGACTGTCCCAGAAATTTTATATTCTTTCCCGGGACACGAATTGTACCGTTTTTTGGTGAAAATGTACTTCTAAAGTCAAATTTGCTGCCTTCAAATGAAACAGTTTCCTTATCTGTTATACTGTGTTTTCTTCATGGTTGTGTGCATCCAATCCTGTGTCCATAAACAAACAGTGGATTGGCCAAAGCCAGGCGTTTACTTTTATTTGATTGGAAGCTCGACCTATCGCCTAGCAACTGCCTGTGCTGTCGGTCGCTCGCACGCATCCAGCCACGCACATGCGGGATATAACGGTGCTCGGTTGCTAACTAGCTTGTCTAAAACTTTATATTAACTCAGTTTTGTGAGATGAGGGGAGAGGCGGACGAGGAGGTTAACGCAACAGAATCGGATGAGCCACCACAAGTGTCAAAGAAAAAAAGGTTTACAACCTACAACTCAGACTGGGCGAAAAGAGAACTTTCCTGAACGGGTAAGGCCCACCCAAGGAGGCCCGTTCTTCCGCTACCTGTGGTTTGTGTCCTACCAAAATTTCAGTTAAATATGAAGGAAAAACAGCGCTGGAAAATCCTGCAAAAACAAAGAAGCACCAGAGTTTTGCATAACACAAACGCAGGGAGTGCATCTAGATCAGGACAAATATAGGTAAGAGAAACAGGTTTCCAGTCCTAAAATTCAAAACTTTTGGAAATGATTACAGGGAGAATGATGGGCAGTGAGCTGACCAGAATGCGAAAGGTTGGAACCTTTTAAACACAATACATCGTGCGATTTTATAGACCGGGCCAGACTCGGCCCAACACAGTCAGAACACCTAAGCCGGATCTGTGCCATAATCTTTTCAACATCCTTAACACCACCTTGGGCTCACACGGACACGGTTGGGTTTGAACCACATTGGGTGCTTGCCTACATGGACGTGCTCACAGGACTGTCGGCGCTAACGACCCGTATTGTCATAAAGTTTGCACCCTCGTGGTCCAATGTTGCGACACGTGAACCTTCAAGGATCCTCAAGGCCACGGGGAAAGTACAATTTGGGCTTAGAAAAGAACAGTTCTGTCAAAATGCCCACAACCTGTACATTTCTGAAGACTCTAGAAAGCTCAATATTTTGTATAATGCAGTTTGTGAGTGAACAGTTTAAAGAGTCAATTTCCAAACCTCTGTATAAACCAGAAATACTTTGAATTGACCACTACTGTGACTTTTGTCTGTTACTGAATTGGTATTTGGGGCTGTAATTGTTTGCCTCTGATAGTAGCAAACTCCCCCCAGAGTCTAGCCGGCTCCGCAGCCCTCTCTAGGGGAATGCAGTCAAAATGTTGCAACAACTGAACACGCCCTTTGTGAGGCTGAAATAACCCCTGGTTTAATTCAGGGGTGTCAATTCTCAAAACCCTAAGCTATGGCAAGGTCCCTGTATCTACCATCACATACCGCCAAAAGGCTTTTTCTTCTGGTGCAGTGATTCATCTTGTCTCATTTTACCTCACCCCGCCTCACGTTCTCGTGCTGCCACCTCCTATTTCACCCTGCCTCGGCCTGGCAGCTCCGTAACTTCCCCCTCGTACCAAAAGGCGTCCAGGGAAAACTGCCCAGGCCTCTTTTCACCAGACAAGCCTGACAGTAATGAAATGAATAGCGCTTTAACAGAGGATAAAGAGCTGCTCTTTATTGACAGCTCTGCCTCATTTATCTCCAGGCCCTCCACACCCCCACCACCTCCTCCTCCTAACCTGCAGCGAGGGAGTCTGATCGTCCAACACGCAGCGCTCTATTGGAGCTTCCTGTTCACGTCAAGCCCCCCCCCGACTGCTACCACCTGCCGCTGCCCCCCCACCTCCCTGCCTTCTCTATCGATAAGGAGAGATCGGAGCCAGCGCTTCACAGTGGCAGCCTGCTGAATGAAATCTGAACATAAGATTAATCCCGATGTTCTCTGTCAATCAATCAATGCGATTCTCTGAATCTCATGCCGTATTATGGTTTTGGAAAGGCGACGAGGGCCGCAGGATTTTCCCACCTCACAGAACAATGTCTGCCTGATTATAGCATCTTTCAATTCCTTTCTGATGGTTTTTGTTTGTAGAGGAGTTTAACCCAACCTAGGGATGCACCGAGCCGACTTTTTCAGTGCCGATAACCGATACCTGGGCTCTGGGTATCGGCCGGATACCGAGTACCGATCCGCTACCAGTGTTAAATTAATAAGCTGTACGCCTCACTGTGTGGAAGGGACTGGGGTCATTATTTTATGCGTAAGACAACATCAGGTTTAGACATTGCTTTAGAAAATAAATACATAGATATACATTTGCTGGATTGTTATTTTATCATTAAAACAATGAATCATCGTCCACCGGCAAGTTGATGATGAAATCTTCAAAAATTAACAGTGTAAATCCTTCAAATGCAGCAGCAAGTTGGTCAGGAATTAAAATCCCACAACAAAACAGTTCAACTGTCTGTCACAAAGTGGTGCGAACAGACAAAATCAAATCACAATTCACACAAGTGGAATGAGCAGGTAACACCGAGACACTGCGGTGACAGTCAGTACAGTCCGAGCACGCCCGAAGGCCCTGCACAGCTTCACTGTGCCACTGCTTTGATGTCCTCACAGAGCTTTCATTTCCGCCTGTATGCACGAATCAGGTGGACCATGACGTGGTCAGAGTGTCCCAGTGCAGCGCGGGGGGACGGTATGTTAGGCACTGTTGATTGTTGTGTAACAGTGATCTGGAATGTTCTCGTCTCTGCTCGGGCATTTAATTAACTCTCTGTATTTGGGGAGTTTATGGTTTATGGTAGATTTCCTTTGTTAAAGCCACCGAGGACATTAATTAAGGAGTCCGGGGTTGTCCGCTCCACACACAGAATCTGGTCAACAAGCGGCGGAATACAGACACCGACCAGAAGGAATGAATCAAACTCACAGGGGGAGTAGAAGGGCTTTCGTTGAATCACTGACACATCATCACGTCAGCCACTGTCGATTGTAGAATATGATAACAAAAACAATGACGAAATGTATGTTTTGTTGTTGCGACGGGACAAAAATGTTAGTGGCCGGCTATCGGACATAATATTTTCCCCCAATTGTGCGATTGTGTTGATAACAACACTACGGCTACAGTGCAAAAAGTGTTTGCTCGGACTAAAAGAGTAGATCTATGGACACACTGTATTTATAGTTTGGCAGAAAGGAAAACACAGTGCACTGTAGTGACGGAAGGACACCCTTGTGGCTACACCACCCTGTAAGTTAGCTAACGGCAGGTCCTAATGCTAACTTAGCATACATATTTGCTAATGTTGAGTCAATGTTACTGGGAAGTTGGCTACATGTCAACTTGCGGCTAATTTGCTAGCAAGTCACGTTGGCAAAAAAGGTTTTCAGTTTGCGCTAATGAATGAACGTTGGCTGTTAGCTAACGTCCGTTTGCTAGCTGCAAAGCTTGTAGGCGAAACATGCAGGGCTTGACAATTAACTTTATAACTGGTCCGGGGCGAGCAACCGTTTTGGTGACAAGTGAAGTGAATAAGTGTATAAGAAACTGAATTTAGCATTTTCGTCTAAAGACTAGCCTAATCCACAATTGCTTCCAAAATTGACACTGGTCTGAAGAGTGAAGCTGTGAAGCACAAAAGAGAAGTTTTTTTACACTTTGTGTCCCCACTTCTCATTAAAAAAGGTTTTATTACCGTGGCCTCTTCGGCCTGTGTCTCCTCCTGGGAGGTTTTCTCTGCAGACCTCTTAAATTCTGCCATGTAACGCCACATAGTTTTTTTGCTACACCATTAGCCTTTAGCTGCCGTTGCCTTGGTAACCCTACTGTGCCCTCCTTTACAATGTCCAAGTTAAACAAGCAGACTTTGCGATTCAATCTGCGTCGCGGAATGTCACCAAATGCTCTGTCACAATTGCTCTATTTGTTTGTGTATGCTACTTTTACTTAGCCGCCACTTTGGCAGGTAGGTTGAGCAAATTCACCCGCCACAACATAAAAATCACCGGCATTTGGCGGGTGGCAGGTTCTAATTTCCAACCCTGGTCGCACTCCAAAAACACTGGATCCTACACTTCTCATAATGCAACCGTATAGCAGCTTTCACGAGCAGTGGATGTGGAGTATGTGGAGCTGGCGTCCATGCACCGCGCTGCCGGGGCACATTCTGGTTCCGAGTGAGGAGGTTCTTCACTGGGTCGAGATTTTAGTATTCTGTAGCTGTGGAATCACTCATTCCTTTTAGCCTATGGCTGGAACAGCAAGCAATTAAAAGAACAAAGGTGTTGCATTAGCCAGCAGCCTAGAAGCATGAATCCATGTAAACATGCCCAACAGGCTGGCTCTGTGAGCGAATCAGAACAATGGCCCAATCACAGAGACGCCACAGTCCCTCAGACAGAGATGTAGAGGGAGAGAGAGATAGAGACAGAGACAAAGAGAGCACTGATGAGAAAATGATAGAGTCGCACTGGAGCATCACTTCTCACATCAGCAGCACAAGGGATTACAGGCTGATTAGCAGAGTAACACGGGGACCTGCTGCCACACTGCCATGTAAACTACAAGGCAAAAAGCCACGAAGCTGCGAGACGCAGGCACAGACCAAGTGCTAATTGTCTGTGTCGTCAAATAATTTTACATGCAGAATAATTTGGCAGGGGCATTGGTTACAGCTACAGTTTGTGGTGCCGGACGTTGATCACGGAGGCTATTGAGTCCACGCATGGGATGCCCGGGCGAGCAATCGGAAACGCGGGAGGAGAAACGGGGGGAAAGAGGGAATGATGGCGAGAGGACATTCCATAAGGTTACTCCGATAGAAGAGGGCCAGATCAGCTTTGTGTTTGAAATCCGCTGTGCGCCAGCAAATCCCTAGTCTCCATGCATGAACACATGCCCAACGTTACAAAGTCCTTTTACAAGACGTACAGGCAATACTAACCGTAGAGCTACGGCAGAAGCCAAATAACCAAATGAAGACAACAACAACAACAACACCGTACGTGCCCATCAGTGTTACCAGCCTGAGAAGAAGGGAAATCAGAAAATGTCATCAAAAGGTGAAATGAGATCAAATGCTGGAAAAGAAGAGTGTGTACACTTCGTGAGAGAGTGAGATTCCTTATCAAGAAAATGTACGTATACTATATAACCTTTTAATTTAGCCAAGAGTGAAGATGATTTTAGAGAAGAGTTGTGTCATCCTGTTGGTGATTTGGTTTCCTAACATGTCCTTTCTTCTATTGTTGAGGAACATAGCCATTGATTGTTGAAGGTCACCTCCTTTCTTGTCATGCTCTGACTGAAGACACAGCGGCTGAGCTAGAGGACACCTGCAGCAGCGAACTGCGGTGTTGAGGGCCGCACCGATGCAGCCTGTGAAAAGCGGCTGCTGTGTCACTTTTCGGATTCCAGTTACCCTGGACGAATAAGAACAAGAGATTCAGGCTACCGTTCCTCCCACTGGCTGTTACGGCGGCTTCGTCACTGCTTCCCTCACTGCGCAACAAGCAAAGCACTGACCTTGTGCCTTTCAGTAGGAACTGGGCAAGCGTTCCAGGCATCTGATGGGGCAGACGTGTGATATTTTCATTCAGAGAGAGGTGGAGAAGCAGACATGGCATGCAACAAGGGTCCCCAGGTCGAGTCAAACTGGGGATGTTGCAGCGTACGTGGTGTGATTCTTAACCACGGGGCCTGACACATTCGTCCTCATACAGGTTAGCCATTTGGCTCTTTTTCAAAGGTGGCTTAAGTGAAGTAGTTTGGTCTTTTATGGAGCATAGTGGCAATGGATTCTGAGGTCAAACCCGAGTTACAGGGGGAAAAAAACAAAGAAACAGCAGCAAAAAAAAAACCCATTCAAAATGTATGAATATGTTCCGTGTGTCCCAAACAAGTGTCACTTTGCTAATAGATCACTAAATACATGACTTTCAATGACGCTTCGTACCTATGAGGAGGTAAAAAGTGACATAGAAGTAGTGTATTTCTCTATGGTGTGAAGAAAAAAAAAGACACAGATTTTCTATGGATAATTGTTGTGAAGTTTGCCAGGTGGAGAGGGATGCATTACATCAATGGCAGTCCTCACTCTAAAGTCAACGTAAATCCCGCATAGCAAATTCGTCTTCCGGGACAATTGTCTTCGATCCACTCATTTGCCTCCTCTCCGGGTTAACAGAGAAGCAGGCTTCGGGGGGGGGGGGGCTTCTCTACAATCTGCGCTCTAGTAGAGGCAGCAACAAGACCCGCGACGTCTTTGACGTCGCTGACAGCGAGACAAACTTCTTTCTTTCTGTTAACACTACATTTCCTTTGATTTTTCTGTTTTTCTGTTCAAAACTAAGCAGATAATCACCTGTCTCTGCTGATGAATGTGTTTGCCGTGGTAAATGTCAAAGCCTTTCTAATAAGCAGAGGGAAGACATCACACACACACACACAGACACACACGCTTGCACACCATTATTCCAATACACACTTCACTGCAGCTCCCGCAGAGCTCAATGGGAAGTCTTACAGTGAAGGTTGGGAATGTTTAATTGCTGAGACTAACGTAATAAACAGTAGTGGATTGTAAAAAATAAATAAATAAAGACATGCACTATACAAAATACACATTCAAGTCAAAGAATGATTCTGTCCGCATATATCTTATCTTCAGTCTTATATCTGTGGATACAGAGCCCAGAGAGGCTTTACAGACGTGTGTGTGTGTGTGTGTGTGTGTGTGTGTGTGTGTGTGTGTGTGTGTGAATACAGAAATCATACCAGCACTGTGTGGGAGGAAGTTACTGTACAGTCCGATAATCTGCAATGCAACCGGTCTCGCCTTGCATTAGGGAGGTAATAACCCACCAAAAACAATATTCACACGCTTCCAACCATCCAATGAATGTTTATGTGCTGTTTCACAAGCCTTTCCGCTGTTACCGCAATATGGCTTTTAGAGGAAACACTGAGCACTAGTCGGTTTTAGAATGGAACAGTTTGACGTGCAGCAATTGCACTGACATTCAGCACAAAATACAGGTGGTAGGAGTCCTGAAAGCTCCTCGTGAAGCCTGAAGTCTGTCATTCCGCACGATCTAAAACATACCCTTTAAGGGTTTTTTTGAGCACTGCTGGCGCTATGGAGCAACGCTTGGTTTGTATCTATGCGCACGTGTACACAAACCTACCGTGCAGGTGACAGGATTCCTACCAGCTGCAAAGGGTGCGAAAGCACATGTGTAGTGCAAGCAAGCAATGAAACATGAAGAAGACCAGTCGAAGCAAGATGTAGAGGAGCATTACGTCAGCTGGAAAAGGCGAAGCACCAGTCAAACATAAGGGAGCATGTCTCTCAAAGACAGGCCGGCGTGTGAGCAACCTCCATTCCAATGAAAGGGCGCCGTCTTGGAGTCTCGTATCCAGTTTTTAGAATATACCTGCACAAGTTAATTTCATGGCAGTCTGCTCAGGAACCTTTTGCCATGTCATCTTTCTCAGGACTAAAGTCTTGGACAGACAAACCAAATGACAAACTGACACTGTCACGCTCATGCCGGGCTGCTCGCGGGAGCAGAAAATGTGCTCGGCTGTCAGTCTGTATCACTCAAAGCACTCAAAGTGTGGCGGTGCAGACAGCAAGCAGACGTCAGCGTTGTTTACAGCACTGTAACACTTGAGCCACTAAAGCACAATGAGTGTAATTGAACATGTCTATTATTAGGTTTACTGTACGGGCTGTGTATACTGCGGGAGCTGAGCGGCTCCAGCTGCACTCTGCCCTGTTCTCGAGTGTGAACTGCAACAAGAAACGCGGGGACACGGAGAGCTTATTATCCCATACACCACCGCCGATGGCTGTGTTGAAGTGCATCCAGAGTTAAACACAGTCTTAATTGGATTTCACCTAGATGAGAATTCACGACATGTGTAACTTCAGATTACAGTCTTGCCACATACGGAGCAAACAGCACAAGTGGTTTTTGCCAACACATTAATGGGCTGATAGTGACAAACGGATCCTTCGGCTTTGTTGGATTCTCACTTCTAACACTGGTGGCTGCAGTCTCAGCAGTGCTCTGCCCACAGCCAGAAGAAAAAGCAAAGCAAGATTGGAGTCATGACGCATGTGCCTGTGCCTGTGTGTGTGTGTGTCGCTGTTATCTCTCCCTCCTAATGCCCATATCTCTCAGTAGGGATGTTACTGATGGCAATGTGATGGTCCTTTTTTCCACTAGCGCCATAAGTCTCTGTATAATGGCCGCTTTGTTCTACGACGTAATCGCATTAATATGAAAGGCAATTGCTCTGGAAAGCAAATCAAATCAAGCCAGATCACATTCAGATGAAAATGACTTAATCAGAAAAGCTATGTGTTTGCACAAAGGGAAGGGGATTAAAACTGAAAGGGGACATCATATGCAACTGGCTGCATTCAAATGTCATTCCAGCTCTGTTCCATCCAACTGTAAAATACATTTTACACAAACCTTTGAAAGTCTAAATGATGGAAATTCTATGTGCTTGCATCAGCTGGACTAAAGACAGTTTCTTTATTAGTTCTTCTAATGTTAAAAATATGCATCCATGATTGATTTATATTACAGCGCTGCGCCGATCTGTATTTCTAACCAGCCTGTTCTCACAGTCCCTTATATTAGGCCTATCAAAGCTCACAATTTACATTTAATGCCAGCTCTCACCACAGTTCACCAAAAGATGTATTAGTCTTTATTATAAATCTCTATGAAAGACGTTCCAGTTATTGGTTGACGACATACTGCAACAGGGGACCTTTCTGGATAATGGAACCATACAACTGTATGGAGATCAAGGGCAACACCTGAGTAAATGAGAGGAGAAAGTGAAACATAATAAATGCAGGATGAAAGTTATGTGAATCGTGTGCTACGGCCTTCACAGTCGCCGCAACTCAACCCATCAGAACAGCTGTGGGACAGTTTAGAGGGACGTGTTGGACAGCCGTCTCCAGCACCGCACACTGGGAGAATGTCACAATCCCTCAAGGTTAAACAAAGGCAAGACATGGGTAATAAACTAAAATGGGTTCGTTTGAAGCAGAACTAAGGACAAACAAAATACAAACAAACCAAAAAGTGTCTTGTACAGCATGGATTTGCTGAACAAATGGGTGTACCAAGTGCCGAACCTTGACACCAGCGTTGTGTGTCCCACGTGTGGGTAGGTTAAGATAACAAATACACTTTGGTTTACGTCTTGGTTTTGGTTAATATTCAAAAAGTGAACAGATCCTGTCTTGGACTCCAGTTCAGCCTTATTTTCAACAGTTTTCATATAATATTCAAGCTAGACCACCATCCCTAACAGGGATCCCTCATTGAAATCCTGCCCACGGCGAGAGAGGGTGAGGAACAGAGGGGGCATCCAACACCCGATAGAGGAAACAGGCCTCCACTACCATCTATGAGTCTGTGCAATGATTACAAGGGAATAAAATTGAAGAACTCCGACTGCAGTCAAAAGTCTCCTTTAAATACCGTGAGTCCTGTATTAAGCTCTTCGCTGAGAGGTGGTTAAGACCGCAAATCCCTGATGCTATGGTAGATAGGTTTTACCCACGTCCATGCAGACAGAACTAAAGTCTCTGGGAAAAGCAGAGTGTATTGCGTGTATTGTCAGTGACAAGTGTAGTAGGCAGTATACAGTTCGGGAAACAGTCTGCAATGAGGACATTGAACTGCCGTGTCTCAGCCTGAGGACACTCTACCTGGAGTTTGGAAACATTCTGATATGTTGCCCCCGACGGTAACGTGCCCAGAGCTGCTTTACGACAAGTTGCAAGGCACCCCAATTGCCCCTATCTTTATTATGGGAGATTTTAACCATTGCAGCTTGAGTATTGCACTGCCTGGTTCTGACACCAGGAAAAACAAAAGATTAGACAAGTGTTATGGAAATGTTAGAAGTGCATATGCAGCTATTGCAAAAGCACCACTGGCTAATTCTGACCCTAACACGGTCCATTTGATCCCTACATACAGAACAGCTCTTAAGAGTAGCAAGCCCCTGGTTAAATCTGTCAATGTATGCACAGATGATTGCACTGAATCACTGAAAGGCTGTTCTTTTTATGCACAGTAGGGGGACACATTATCTGAGGAAAAACATCTAGACTATGCTCCAGAGGTCAGTACAGACAACATGAAATGAAGCACTGATAAAAGACAATAAAGGTGTTCCCAAGGAGGTCAAGGACTGTATCAACAGGAGAAAACACGATTTCAAGAATAATGATAAACTACAGTTAAGAGCTGTACAATCGGAGTTACTCCAGAGACTGAGGGGGGCAAAACACCAGCATTAGGCGGCACTGGAGGAAAGCCTACAAAACACGACCACTGGAAAACTATGGGACTCTGTGAAAACTATGACAAACATGAAATCCAGTAAGAAACCTTTAAAGGCTGGAGAGGAACTACCCACAGCAAACGAACTGGACGGGTTTTATAAAAGCGTTGATAACACGAGACTTCTGGGCTGAACGTAGCCGCGTTTTGGAAAACAACTCCACTGGCGGGGTCGACAGGCTCGACAGGCTCTCAATCGACTCCGAAGAGGTGGAGACCGCTTTGTATGTGCAAATAATATGTGCAGAGGTATTAACTCCTAACCTGGTGCCCCATCTTTCAGAGGTCTGTGGACTCTAACATTGCTCCAGCAACGTGGGATAAGGGCGGTCGTCACGCCTGTCTCCAAAAACATCTGTCCTTCAGAATATAATGATTTCAGACCGGTTGCTTTGACCCCTGTGGTGATGTATGGAAATAATGATGGTGAGTAAGCTGCGGTCTGAAGTAGGCCCACAGTTAGACCCATACCAATTTGCATACAGCCACCACAGAGGCGCTGATGATGCAGTCAGTAGTTTAGTGCACATGGTTACTAAACATCTGGAGAATCCCAAGGCCTCTGCCAGACTGTTTGTTGATTTCGGTTCCACATTGAACACCTTGCAGCACCACATATTACCTAACACACTGAATCAGCTTGGTGTCAACCCATTCATCATTAGGTGGTATCATTCCTTCCTTACCAACCGCACCCAGCATGTCAAGAGTGAACAGAACAGTGTCTGAGCCCATGACCATAAATACCAGAGGGCCGCAGGGGTCCGTTAGCTCACCTGTGCTGTTCACTTTCTGGACTCCTACAGGTACCTGGGCATCCCACAGGGATAACAATGGAAGGTCCATGTGGGGGATGTCTGCTCCAGGGGGCAGCAGATGCTGCACTTCCTGAGAAGGTCAACGCCCCAGTCCTCAAGCTATCGTTCAACAAACCCAAAAGATCATCTCAGACACGACTGATGTCCCCCCACCCCACCCCCACCCCTCGGGCAGACGGTACAGGGTTCCCCTAAGCAGGCACCACCTCGTCAAACATCCCTTTGTCCTCCTGTCCATTAAAGCCCCTAACACAACCTAGGCTGAAATATGTTATGCTGTAGCTGTCTGTCTTGTTGTTGATCGCTGTTATATGTTATACTATGTGTGCGCTTCCCCTGATGTCGATGGGCATGTGCAATTGATGGATGAATGTATTTGTTGTTCTTTTTTTTTTTTTTTAACTGTTGTTTAGCTGTGATTTTATACTGTTGACACTGTGATGTCCAAGACACATTCCCCAGTGGGACACTAAAGTCCATCTTATTAACCAAGTTTTCCACTCATTATGAACATTTTGTGGTTTTGTAGAGGGGTGATTAAAAAAAGAAATACCTTCATGTTAATAAAAATAAATATTCCAGGTGATATTAGTCCTATGTTACAGATTGTGAAGCCCTTTGAGGCAAATGTGATTTGTGATATTGGGCTTTATAAATAAAGTTGAATTGAATTGAATTATGTTTCTCCCAAAACTTATTTACTGTTGCAAATGTGTAGTATAATGTCTAAATGTAACTGTTAGGAGAACTAGTTGTGTGGCCACAAAAAGGTTAAAGCAACTTTACAGGTCACGTAAGTTGTCCATCAGTGTTTGGACCGACTGAAAACTACCTCAGCGGGGCAAATATGTCACTCCCTATTGATTGGTCCGGACAAAACAGAACAAAATGACGCCCTCCCCTCATGAACAGACTTTGCCTTAAATGAACACAGAACGTGAAATGTTCACCTGTGTCCTTTTAAACGTCTTTAGGTAAAGCACCCTGAGTTGCCACTGTGTATGATATGTGCTATATAAATGAACTTGCCTTGCCTCACCTTACGTAGACACTTTCTTCGTCGCCCATCTGTACACGATGGCCATAAATAATCCGACTTTGTGTCTCAGTTGTGGCGTACATGGGGCTCTTTGTTAATCAGTAACAAAACACTGCACCATAGTGTCTCAAATTGAGTCATACTTGATTTACTTTCCAAACCTGAGATGTGCACCTCCGATTTTATTGAAATGAACCACATGCCTGATGTTGCTCCTCACTGTGTGCACTGATGATTCAGTGCCCATCTAATTCTTGGAAATGGGTCAATGGCCAGTCACCTAAAATGATGTACGGCCGCCTGGTACATCCCTGTCAGCTATGCTATTGATATTTGAATTTTTTTTTTTAAAGATTCTCCACTTGAGCTAAAAATTCTTGCTATGCTATTGAAGACATTTTTTAGCGCAATTTTCTGTTTCTATTCAGCTCTTTTAATGCAATTGAAACGCCATTCAGTTTTACAACCACCTTGTACATTTTTAAATGTGTCTCTTTCATGGCTGCTTCCACATCACCAGAGAGCAGATTCCTGATCGGCTGCAGGTTAAGTGCTGTCGAGTGGAGGAGCGGCATGGAAATGATTCCATCCATCACACCATCATTATCTATATATGGGAGAGGAATTCCACGATGTTTGTGTCAAATGCATGTTATTAATCACTTCCTAATGCAAACCTACGCACACACACACACACACGCGCGTCTGCATTCATATACATCATAAACACAATGTGTGTGTACGTGCGGCCAAAAAAGTTACACAAGTTCACACGTTGCCAAAGCGATGCTTGTGTGCGTAACATAGACAAAGGGCAGCAGTGAGTCAGTATAATAGCCATTTGTGAAAACGACCTTGGAGGATGACGTGGCGACACATCATCCACACATGACCTCACAGTCGGATCGAGGCTCACGCGCACAGACGCCTCTACAATCCCGGGCGACAGCTCAGCAACACCTCGGCACACTCAGCCCTACACTGGTGCTGTGTATGAAAGTCATGCCTTTCTTCGGGGTTCTCTCATGTTCACTTTATTTTGGTTACTAAGTGCCATTGTTGATGAGTCCTTTAGTTGAGCTTTTAAGTCGTTTTATCAGTGTTTCATCTGAATCATGTTGAAGAGTTTACACCCAATAGCTCCATCCACGATCCATGACCTCCTTTTTTTCCTTTTTGAAACGCATCACAAAGCAAACCCTGCGCGTCACATTTTAAGATATTGCGTAGCCATTTACAACGTGAAATACAGTACAATTAACCGTGACATGGCACTGGATTGATGCAATCATATAAATTGCTTCACCAAACTATAGTCTTTTTTTTTTTTAGCAATTATTTATCTCTGTCGTCATTGTACTTATCAACTGATTTAAAAAAAATGAGTTCCCGGAGAAGCCGATAACTCCTTTTGTTACGCTGTTGTCGTCGCGCACCACTGTGACTGGCTCAGCTGTATCAGAGCTACGAGTCCAGTGATGCGACCGGCTTAGAGCATGTTTATTAATCACCTCACCCTCCGATCTATATTCACCTTCAGCCAGCACTTTGGCACCATGCGCTGCTGCACATACACTGACCACATGGCAGGTGGGCTTGACGACACTTGATCTTTCCCTATAAGCTTAACCCTTATTTGCATTAAACGCAACATTCCTCCAACCTTAACCGTAACCTAGTCGCCATTTTTCAAACACTGGCAGGGGATATAATCCTGTTTTGTTTTATTTATTTTTTTTGCAGAATCATCTAATAGCAATGTTCCGCCTGGCGATTGGGTTGGGTTGCCACAATCTCAAGCCCCTGCTCCAGCAAGCTGGCGAAACTAACAGTTAGAAAGTACGTTGACAGGAGCAGACGAGGCAGGGTGAGGTAAAGAGACACGAGGCTTCAGCCCCAATGAAATCTAACAAAGTCTATGAAATCCAAACTTGAGAGTTTTATGTATTGGAGCTTTCCACTTTTAGTCTGCTCTGTGATCTCGAAAAGGAATATGCAGGTTAGGAAAGTGAGGGACAGTTTGACAGGTACACTGTTTAAATACCGCAACTGGTTCCAGCAGAATGACCAGCGACGTCATTTGGAAAAAGGCCAACGGAAATTGGTGCAGTGCATTCTTGAAGCATTCTGAATCAGCTGTCAGCAGTGTCATTCCAGAAGCACGTGTATCAGCGTAGGGCTTCACAAAAAAAAGTCTTACTGTAAGTCTCGGTAACGAAAAGAAGCAAAGGAGCAAGTCAGTGAGAGTGGGAGAACACTGTGTGTGTGTGTGTGTGTGTGTGTGTGCACTTTGCGCTAGAGAGTGCGAGATTCAAGATGTGCCTTCACACCATTACGCGTCAAAGGGCTCATGGCGGCATGAAAGAGCATGTGAGAAGAGAACTGTGTTGAGAGAGCAGACACTCTGGCTAAATTCCTCCTCAGACTATTTCAGACACTGAAATCCGATTTCACAGGTCGTGTTCCGGGGGGGGGGGGTTCCTTTTTTCTTTTTTTGGGATTTTGTTTTAAACCACTCCTGTCTATTTTGGGTTGGGGGCTGAATCGCTGTCATTCCCTGATGGACGATGGAGGAAGCTTGTCACACACAATCAGCTATGTCAAAGCATTCACACTCAAAAATGCATCACTCACTGCATCATCCAAAACCAAGTGCCGATGGTACTCATATCTCCATGAATGGATATCACAGAATGTCTGGATTTACATAATCAACATTTCTGGCTATGAAAGTTCCACAGACAATAATATAAAGACAGTGCCAGGCAAAAAGCTCTCATTCTTTTCAATCAAATTCCATTTTCATCTCCATAGCGCACTAACAAAGTGTTTGTCACAAAGACAGCATCTTTCTTTCTCTTTATCCCACTCTTACTGGCATGGCCCTTTATAATAACTCTCTCCCACTCAGCCATTAACTGCCGCACATGTACCTGTCCGATGTGTCCCCCCATGCTCAGCATGCTCCCGCTCACGCTGTGATTTGGAGCCTCATCTTAAATTGAATTATTAGAATCAGAATTAAGAATACCATTGTCCACAGCATTTTCCTTTCAAAATTGCTTGGGCATGGTAGAACTACTATTTAAAACAGCAAGTACCATATATATATATATATATA
>CM022486.1:27239996-27274060 GCA_011952105.1 Coreoperca whiteheadi | reverse complement strand
ATATATATATATATATATATTATGTGTGTGTGTAGTTTCCTGGGTCAACAATTCTAATCATTTCAATTCCTACACTTTATTGTAGCCAGTTGAATTTTCATGGACGTGACGCTGGCAGTGACTTGACTCCATTGCTCCGTGGTGAAGACCACAAAATGTCCTCTAGGATTTCATGAACATATTTTCTGGCCTTACCGTTACGGCTGCTCGAGCACGGCAGAAAATCATATTATCATCAGTATTGCCACCACGATTATTTATGACATGATTACTCATTGAGTTATTGCATCTACTTATTATTATTTAGTATTATTATTGCACGCATTTATTGAACTTTTAAAACAAAGCTAAAAAAAACGTGTCTTTACGGGACTCACCCAAATGCTTGGAAACTTGGACCTAGCTTGGGCTTAGCACACATGTGCTGCGGAGGACAGACAGCGGCACTGCTGTAATTCAACCGTGGCGTTCTGTCGGGAGATGCAGGGACTTAAACCAAAAGTGGGTAAGAAAAGTATAAATGAGTATAAATTGTATATAATCTGTTAAACTATGAGTACAGGAAAAGTCCGATAGCAGCTAGGCTAATTTGTGCAGTGAAAAATGCCATAGGCTTAAGCTAATAATGACTAAAAATTCGATTAGTCGCACAGCCCTACTTACCATCCAATAGTTCACTGTATCACTGCATGGACAAGTATTTTACTTGAGCTGCAGGCTCTCCAGTGCGCTCTGAACTGGAGCGTTTGGGGTTAGCCCCCTACAGAAAAGCACTCTCTTCGACACCATGTTAAAGATTGAACTCCTTCACAATACTATGCACAGTTATAATGTACTGTGTCTTTATTGTCGCTCGAAATATTGGTTTTTAGTTAGTTATTAGCCTCCTACCAACTTTGTTTGAACTGAACTGAGAAAACAGGCCTAACGTCACTTCACGTGAAATGAATAATGTCGGAAAGGGTTGCTTGACATTTCTCTCAGGATGCTTCCCCTGCCGGCCCGCTGAGGGCGGCTCCTTAGCTGCCTCGCCCTTATGTTAGCGAGCTCACTCAGATTGGTTTTCGTGTGATAGCATGCATATTAGGCGACATTTGCGCGACGCGATGCAGACGTCACAAGCGGCGCATGGTTTGGAAGCATATGCGGAGATTTGTATTAACAGGGCGTCCCTTTGGTTCCAACAGAGTCACCGGGGGGGCGCTGGAGTCGGAGCCGGAGCCCGCCCACAACGGCAACAGCACCGAGTTTGGAAGTACAACGACTGGGTTCTCTTTTAATACAAACTTCTAAACCAAAACTTGTAGTCCCGAACTTTCATGGCACAGTCTGTGATCCAAATGTAAAAAAAAAACTGAAGCCAACCAAAATACAATCATAAGAGTGGAAGCTACGTATGGCTCTCAATTAACTGACAGGACTTTGAACGCACACGAGCAAAGCAGACCTATATTTTCTGTTCAGAGACCCAAAATGGTGATTGATCAATTGTTTAACTGAAAATGATGCAACACGCCTGAGGTGTTTAGCTGATCAAAACGTTAGGAATTGGCCCTTCTAACCTATACCAGATTGTATTCTTGACCCTGAAGCTCAAATTCTTAACTAAGTGTAGCTTTTCTTCAGGATTTTATATATATATATATATATATATATATATTTTTTTTTTAGGATTCTTCCCCTAACCCTCCCTTAACTTAAACTTTCAAAAAGGTCTGAATTCAGACCGCTAAGGTTTCAGGCGTGGAAAGAAACACAGAGACGCTTCGCTTTATTCACTGTGGATCTGTGGGGCACGGCAGCGGAAGAGAGCCGCCCCCACGCCGGCCTCGGCGAGGCAGCGGCGGAGTGAGAGGAGCGGCATTAACCCGCTCTGCTCGAGCCCAGCGATAAGGACTCTGAATCCAGGCTATTACTGTAAGACCAAACACAGGAAACCAAACAAACAAGGAGTCTGTGTAGTGGAGCTCTGGAAGAGAGCCCCATTGATCATCGGGGAGGTGTGGGGGGGGGGGATGTGTAGTGCGCTGACAAAGGCTGCCGCTGAGGTCGAAACCAGGCTCCTATTTCTTTTGCGCACAGAAAAAACATAACTGAACATGTGGAAAACCTGAAGAGGTTATATGTTGTTAGTTTAGGCTCTGTGACCGTAACACCGAACCTGTATTGGTCGTTAATTGTTTGCAAAGAACTGAAGACGTTATGAATGGAGAAGAGGCCGGCTCTGTAACGGAATTCCAACATGGCTGTTGATTCAGAATGCTTACGACCCTGTATTATTGACCGATTCCGTGCTATTGTCATATAATTGCGTTCTGAATGTGGCTGCACACCAAAGTAACACTCTTAAGTGCAAGCTGCTTTGGCGTACATTTCGCGCAGGAACAGTTCGTTTAGGGTCCATTCCGTTTTCTTCCCACGCAACCCGAAAGCGTTTCTGTCGTTTCAGGGTTTGATGAGGAGCTGCAGTGGAGTCCGACAGAAGCCAGCGAGGCAGCACAGACCTGCACTGTCCTGTGGTCGGTGTGTGTCTGTGTTTGGAGGTTTCCCAGGGTTGAAGGGCTCCATTGAGACGGGCTCTCCTCCTTTCCTCTCATTGCCATGCAAAGGGGGACCAGCTGCCCACACTTGGCCGTGACGGCTGAAATATTTACCACTCTGTTTGTCGGGGAGGGCCTGACTGACAGACCCCCCCCCCACGCCACCCCCCGAGCGCCTCCTTCTCTTTACATAGAACTTCATCCCTCCCTTTTCTCCTCCTCCCTTCGCTCCTCTGTCGGAGCTTCCTATCAGCGCTGGCTCCGAGCCTCTGCCGCTGTTCTGTCGATAATAGACTCTTTGAGTGACATATTTCAATCCGGTGCCATTCTATTGATATTCTTGCCCCCCCCCCTCCAGTGTGTCACCCGCTATTAAAATGTCACGGAGAGATTTACAAGTGCACGAGCGGCCAAACAAAGCTTATTTTAGTCTGGGACATTAGGGCGGGGGGGAAGAAAAATCCATATATACTACAAATCAACGCGGTGAAATTCATGGCTGGCACCTGTGGACTCAAGATTGCAAACGGCTCGCATACACACAGAAGAATAAATGACTCGCAGGGATTTGATCTGTGTGTGTGTGTTCCTCCCCATTCTGTCTCTGTGGTTTGTCATTCGTGCAGAAAAAGACGACAAGGATGTTATGTCATTGCTACAACTTGAAAGCACGGTGAATGACCGGGAACGAAAGCAAGCTGCCGCAAATAAGACTGCCCCCCTGTATGTAGCTGTAGTGTTTTCAGTGGCGGAGGAAGTACCTAATCTCAGTACTTAAGTAAAAGTACAAATAACCAGTGATATATTTACTTTAGTAAAAGTAGAAGTACCACAATGACATACCCTACTTAAGTAAAAAGTACCTGATTTTCAAAAGATGTATTTTCTCAATGTGGCCGCGAAAGGATCGAAGGATCATTCATACCTATATTTACTTCTCCAACGGAGAGGGTGTGACGCCTTCGTGTCCACAGATCCCAGGAGCAGAACAACACCGACGATGAACTGCATTAGCAAGTACCGCCTGTGTGCCCAAAGGCCGACGCACGCCCAGAAACACATCAGCGAGCCACATCGTTGGTGACGTGTTCCGTCATTTTATTTGGATTCAATCCCACATACGCCATCGTGCTGCCCCAAATACCCACTAGAGCCCCAAATATAAAATAGTAAATAGTCCCCAACAAATGCCCTATTTCCTCCCGTTTGAGTAGCTTTGCGAAAAACTACAGTGCCCAGCTGTTTAAGGAAATGACTGAGCCTTTATAAAAAAAAAAATGAAACTATATATTACTACTAACACATTGCTAGGCTGTCTATAACAATGACTCTTTTTTTTTTTTAACAGCTCTTTTCATGTGTCTCAAAATATTGAAAACCAGCCACATCCTTCAGCTTTTCTCATGTGTAACTCTGATGGTAATCACCAGACATTATGCAGACACATTAATACGCTGCGGTACGTTGGCATACCCACGCAGAGGGAAATATATGAAGGGCTTGGGGTGAGGAGGCAGATGATTGACAGCGGCGCAACATATGGTCTTAGAAAAGAAAAGAAATGAAGCACAGGGAAGCACAGAAACCAAGTATATAATGTAAAACTGAAAGGATGAATGGAATTGGGGGTATAGGTCGGGCTCCAGTCCGTGAACCACGGAGGCAATGTGCAAAAGGAATCTAAACGTTTAAGGGGAAAACAAACAATAAGCATTTAGTTAATGGGATTAGGATGAGTTGTTAGTGTTGGTGTTGGGCAATTACAAAACTACAGAAGAACGCCAGCCTTATCCTTTCACCTTCATCCCCAGTACATAAAGGGCGCACAAACCGAAGGCTGAAACGTACTTTTAACGATGCAAAATCTATTTCCCACCTCAGCTATGACGAATGTTTGAGTGCTGGATCTTTTAGTTAGACGAATAACATCACATAGTGTCGTCTGTATGTCTAAAATAAACATTTAATGTACTATTTTTTTGTTTGCCCCGAGGTGGGAGAGTGGCGTCTGGTGTGACCTTCTTGTCAGAATGTGTTCAGGCCCGACAAGCAGCCTGTGAGACCGATCCCAGGGCCAAAATAAGGTGGCACTGCTCACAGGCGTTTTAGCCCGCAAACTAGACCCCCCCCTCCACACACACACACACACACACACCCTCTGGGGAAATTACACCCTTTGACTGTGTTTCCACAGTTCATAATGCCAAAAGGCAGCCTTCAGCGCTCAAAAATCCCCACATGCCCTACGTGTAATTACCACTAGGAGGCTGAATGCTTCTTCTCAGCTGGAATTACGTTCCCCGGGAAACCTCACATGACACGGGGTTCTCAGGATCTATATCTTTGTTATCTTTGTCATCTCTTTCTCCCTTCTCTCTATCTGTCTGCCCCCCCCCCTCAGTCGCCGTCCATGCAACACTCATTTTAAACGCCTTCGGGGTGTTGGTGTGATTCGTCAGTGCAGAAGTGGAAAAAAAACAAAAACAAACACGACGCGCCTTTAGGGCACAATTACCCAATGCCAGCCACTATTACCGTGGTTCCTCTACAATCGTTCCCTGAGGGAAGGGGCCGTGACGCCCACACAGCACCTCCCTACCCCCCCGTGAGTAATGGATTCATGATATCCCCCCTCTCCATATGGAGCCATCGGCCACATACACATAAGCGACTCACACACGTCTTTGTGAGGCATTTTACTCCACTGCAGCCGTATGCTCGTAACTTTCACTCACTTACTCAACCAGACATGTCCTAAAGCGCACATGCATTTTGCTATACGGGGCTACGCACGCAGCCTTTTACAACTCAGCGCTCGGCGTGTGAGGACTACGGCTGACAGAGAGAGAAAGACAATCATCCGTAAGATGGCTCACGGAACAAAAACCCATCCTCGGATCCTTATACTGCTGTACATCAGTGAGGTCACATTGTGGTGACAACATAATCGCCGCCTGGATTCAGAGACAACATGTCTTTTCAAAGCGCAGTGATGTTCCGCGCTGGAGTCGCATGGGGGTCGGTTGGGATGGATTGATGGGGGGGCGTACAAAGGCCAGGGTTTGCCAGGTTAGCTCAGCCGCTAACTGAATTTTGCTGCACAACCTTGTGTTGTATAATGATAAATAAATGACCTCGTTAGGTTTAGGCCACAAAAACAAAGCACTTTGGCTGAGGGTTAGGGAAGGATCGGGATTTCAGTCAGATGTCATTAACATAACCATGGGAAAGTTGAATAATGCTGTAGCCACCACGGTTGGCTCCCCCCGAACGCAGTCGCTGTTGCAAACGAGTTGTGAAGAAACTTCTAGGAGAGTTTCCAGCTGCATCTCCCAGTCCTGAGCAGCGGCTGGAGAGGAAGACGGCTCCGTTGTCATCATGTAAACTGAAGGTCAATGCTCAGTTCGCCTAACTGAGCCGTGTCCATGTCAACTCAGCAAACTCCGTGCGCCCCCGAATACGGTGAGAGGCAGCTGAAAGCTCTGCAAGCTCTTGAAAAAGCCAGTAAGCGGACCTCGAGCTGACGTTTTTTCCAAAACCATTTTTAACAGCTATCCCCAAGGTCTGTTATTGATCGGACTGTCGAGTGTTTTCCCCGTTAATTTATTCATTGTTCAGTTTTAAAATCTGGAGAGAAAAGAATACAGTGTACAGGGCTTAGGCTGAGGACACCGGGGTCAAGTGCTCTGTATTTTTGGCTGGGAATGTTGGGGTTGCAGCAACCTGGGGGAGTTACATTCTAAAGTAAAAAGACATTTCACGGGGCTTTAGTATTTTAAAACACAATGTGTCTGACTTCTTTTGGGCCAGCAAAAATCAAGAATTTCCACCCTGACAGTGTGGAGAAGCCGCTGAAACGGCATTTAGACCTCACGTTGGGAAATACCAGGTTGGCAGACACGAGCAGGTAACTAAACGAATAAAATCCGCGACAATTGAAAAACAACTTTTTTTTGGTGGGTGGGGAGGGAGGAGGGGAGGACTTGGACCTCAGTATTCCTTAAACCTCTAGCTATGGCCTGTTGTGCGCGTGCGTGCGTGCGTGCGTGTGTGTGTGTTGGTCGATGACGGCGTGCTAATAACTGCACACACACACACACACACACACACTCGCAGCGGCAGAATACACAGCACAGCGCTGGATGTCTGCAGCGGATTGTTGGATAGCGAGTGAGGCATGAAGGGGCTCTTGTGTGTGCGCTGTGCTACTTTGAGAAACAAAACGAGTGTGTGTGTGTGTGTGTGTGTGTGTGTGTGTGTGTGTGTGTGTGTGTCCCTGGTGGCTGGCGACAGTGCACATGGCTGATTACACACATTGACAGGCCTGCTTCATCACTGCACACTGAGCCTATGGCAGCTACCTGCTCCCCTCCTTTAGTCCCCATACATTTGGTCTCTACAGTAGGCTAAGCTTCGTCTCGATTACCGCTCCCAAACTTTCTGTCCTGCATTCTTACGAAACAGATATTTCCATCCACATTTTATTTCCACTGTGTAACCCTACATTAAAGTAATGGGCTGTGGCATTTTCATTTAAACTAATGTGTGTTTTGTGGCTCTCATACTGATGGAAATAAAAGTTGAAGCTAGTTCATAAAAGTTTGAACACTTGCGTTCCTGTGAGGCCTGTACCAAGAAAACCCATCGGGTGCGCAGCAAGTGAGGCGTGTTGTGCCTCCCATTTCTTTGGCAGAGATGGAAGACTCGCGTAGTTCGCGTGAACAGTGGCTGAGCGGGCAAACGAAAACCGTGCCGGCAGCAAGAAACTCAAACTGCATCCACAAAAGAAAACAAAAACCTTTACTTCCAGCACAGACAGGGACGCAGCTTTCAGAGTAAGGGCAGATGGTGCGGAGTGAATTAAAGACCGGAAACTAAAAAAAATCCCTTCCAACACGTTTAGCTTCCTCATTAGACACCGGGAGGAGGGGGGGCACTTGATTTGGTCTTTGGCTGTTGTTAGTTTTTGCCCATTGGTCTCTCTCTGACGCCAAGCCAAAGAAGAACAGGTTCTGTATCCAACGGGCTCGGCAAGGCTGATATTCTCATATTCTGCTCTACAGAAAGTCAGAGCATCTAGACTGCAGCGTCTCCGCTGCCTGGGCAGCTACCAGATCTGATGTTAGTCGAGGTTAACAGCAATGCCGACACTGCGTCAACACCACCCTTCTAAACCTTTACAGTGTTGGTCAAAAGAGAGGGCTTCTTTCATCAGGGCCATTAGCACTTTTCACCTGGAAATGCAAAATGCCGATTTGGCCTGCCACAGCCGCCATGTGGCTATTGAAACAGAACGACTAGCCAGTCTTTGGGTGATGTTGACCAGGACGGGCACTTTTAGAACATGTGCTAATGGAAACCAGAGCACTGCGGTGAGCGTTGCAGCTCCCCTCGTTTCTATAGAGCTTTATAGGCTCTTTAAGCACGCTGTTTTGGTTTTCTGGCCCACTCCCATCACACCTGTCCAGCACCAGACAGCAGGCAGACAAAGCTGAGCATTCAGCTAAAGAGCCAGATATTCTTCTCAGGAGCTGGTGGAGACCAAAGATTGCTGCATGGAGTGTGAACATTGGAGGTGGACCCAAACGCCACTTCAGATTAATGCTAAGTCTCCCCTCTGTCGGCAGGAGGTGTCGTCAGGCAGATGTTTGCAAACACCTTTCCCATATGAACTTCACAATTCTGCTGCCCCCGAATGGCCGAAACAACAATTCTGTTTTTTCAAATGAACGTGGTTTTAGTCAGATCCCACACAGTATATCTCCATCGAAACAAGCTTGAGTTTAAGAGCCAATCTATCCATTATATTTTCAACACTATTTGAGTGATTTTGTGGCATCCACCCCGCATACCCCGCAGGCTGCAACACATAAAAACATCTGGCCCCTCCCCAGCTAGAGGCAAGCTGCGGAGGCAAAGTCAGTGTGACCTTTTCGTTCCATTACAGACAGCGACTACTTTCAAATGGCTCACTTACATGGGGAGATAAAAATACCAAATGTAGACAGGTTGTTACTACTTTGTGGGCCACTTTAGGTCGTGACAGCATCGTATTTGTCTCACTGAGTTTAGGGTTGGGGGTGCTATTGCGGAGAGAAAAGAAAGACAAGTTGCACCTCAACCAATGCCACAATGTCGCGTCATCCACCAACGCACCCCATCGGCAAATCAGATCCGTAGCTCAGATCACTTTGCCACGTGGACAGTTAAGTGTGTTTCCAACCGCCTGTTCTGAAAGCGCCTTTTCAACATGAGCATTAAAACAAAAATGGCTTAAGACTTAAAAACCGATAAATCATGACGAACGTAATCTTGTGTGGCGCGATGAGGAGGCTGTAGCCTTCGTCCCATTAATGCGTGAAACAAACACAAATGTCACGTTCCATTACGTTTCCATCCGTTTGAGGTTTGACTGGGGCTCTTTTTAATGACGCCGTCTCGTCGCGCCCTCCTTTTCTGCGACGGTTTAATGGCGCCGACCGGAGAATTAGCGCCACCGGCTGTTTACCTCGAGGCACTCAACTGATATTCACAGAGCAGTAGTGGATGGCAATGCACATTAATTAGCATATTCTTTATTCTTTGGAAATTCAGTTCAAATTTGCTCTACATTTGGACGGAAACCTGGCCAGCAATTCTACTGTTAACCTCACAAACATATCAGAGTCAGAGTTTTGAATCCCGCCTCCTATTATAAACCAGTAAGTCTTGTTTGTCTGATAACCCTCCAAAGTCATGGGTGTATTAATGAAACTGGACCTTAAAGATTGGCTATCACCTTCTCACCGTTACTTGTATCAACACCCCAGGCCAAATACAGTCTTTACGCCCGCTTGGAGTAGATTTCTTTCCCCCCGAATCTTCTGTAGTATTCGTTTACAGTATTTAACGCTCTTTGTGTGCCATCTGAAGGTGGAAGGTAATTTATGCAAAAGCCGACTTGATGTTTTGTTCGACACATTTTGCTCTCAGGTTTTGCCTTTGGATGTTAGTCCATAAGTAATTAGGCAAATAATAGAAAGGCAGCAACCCCCAACAAGATAGCACGGTAGAAAGGGGCGCAACACACCAACACAATCATTTATTTGGTGTTACAAATTCACAGCAACCAACGTATATTATCCTTACCCTACTAATGCAAGAATGCCATTTTTGACGATTGTTTTCATTTGATTATGAAATCATTCTAAACTAAAGCTTACAACGTGTGCCACGCATTTTTAATACGCAATAAGGCCGATCAAAATCTGGAGTCCCATTCTCCCAGTTAATCTTTCGTCCATATGTCATATGAACAATTTAAGCCCATAAACTTAATATTTTCAAACCAGGACTTTCGGTATTTGGATCGTAGCTCATGAAAAATAAGGTGCGTCCGATTTAGCAGCTACAGTTGTTATTTCAATGTGTCAAGATACATATTTTATCAACATATAGGCATGTATAGTATACATAATGCATATAATTACTGGATGGGAATCTGCAGATGCCCAATATTACAGGACTCAGATCAGGGTTAAAAGAACTTGATCGGGACATTCGTAGTTTGAGGGTAATTATATATATATAACTATTTTTAAAAAATGCATTGCAGGCAGTGTCCAGTATTTTTAGATTCAGTATAATTAAATGTGATTAATTAATAAATAAATAAAATATTCAGTATTGGGGGTGCTTGGGGAACTTTGGGGATTTATGACCTCAGTGTTTCTAAAATCCGGGCTCTGCAAGGGTTGCATGGATTCATCCTGACTATTTGTTAACTGAGAGCATCTTTAACTGAAATCCTAGTGCCACTTTCAGATGCTACTGGGTTTATGGTTTCATGGCTAGTGGTCCTGGAGAAGGGGTGAATCATTTCAGGAAGAGTGTTGTGGGGGGAAAAAAACAGTCCAAAAAAAACCACAAGCAGCTTTTTAAGAGAGTCCAAGTCCATCACCGCTGGCTGTACCCTCCATCAGTATCAAGTCTCCTGTTGCTTCAGGACGGGAGTGGGCCAGGAGCAAACAAAAAAAAACCAAAAGAACCCTCTGCTCCCACTTCTCCCGCAGCACTGAGATTGAGTCAATGGCCTGGGAAGACTGCCGACGAAGCTGGGGAGGGGGTGAGAGCTAACGCTAACAGCCACAGACTCTGAACAGTGACAGAGGCTATCACTGTCAGAGGCTGCACACTGACCCACGCCATCCATCGCATTACGGCATTACAGGAGCGGAGAGGAGGGGATGCACGGGCAGGGCGGGGACGGGAGAGTGGAGCTGGGAGAAAAGAGCAGAGGGGATGAAATTTGAGACGCGATCAAACAAGAGGATGTGGAGGGGGGGAAACGGGGCGCGAGATGAGATAGGTGGATGGAGGAATTTAGGAGCAGAGGTCGATGCAGAAGAAAAGAAACACGAGGAGGAAGTAGAATATATGGCAGTAAGTTAAAAAAAAAAGAAAGGAAAACAAAAAGAAATCAGAGCGGTCAGGTGTTTGGGCGAGAGCCACTTGGGAGAGGCCAGGAACGATGAAGACCTCTCAAGTTGCATTTGCTTGTTGTTGTTTTTCAGTGTCTTTCTTTGTCCACCATTAGCTCCACATGGAAGAGCACAACGGCGAATTAACAAGTGCTCAAGTATAAAAAGGAGAAATATGCCGAGCTCAGTATCCAGCTGCAACGTCCTCTTATGTGGAGAAAAACAGCATTGTAGATGTAATGAGGTGGAACGCGGAGGGTCACAAATAAATGCTTCACTTCAGCAGAGCTGTTGTACAACACAGCTGACAACAGCAGATTGGGAAGTCAGCACTTCAGGGCCACATGGTCCCCTTTTTCGGCGAGACGGAAAGTTTACCAAGACGTTTATCTAAGAGAAGACAAATTGCCGCCAGGTGTGCTCCGAACAGAGGAACCTGTGCTCGGAGAAGTCCTGAGCCTTTTCTGACAGTGACGGCGACAGCCAGGCCCTCGCAAGCGTCTGTGTTGGCGTACGAGGGAAGCACAGCGAACATAGCCTGCGTTGGATTATTACGGTAGACCAGCACTGCTGATCAACACTGCGAGCATCGCGACGTTGATACTATGTCACGCCACCGCTGTCCCGAGCCGTGGGACATCTAGTTACGGCCTCAGCAGCACACAGCAACCGCATGGAGTTTTCTTTAGTCTGCCTCGGAGCAGCTTGGACTCAAGTCAGAAAAATTTGGACTTGAGATTTGACTTGGACAACTCCCGAGTCTTGACCAGCACGAGACATGCCTTGAAAAAAACGTGACACAGACAATGACGGAGACGTGACTCTAACCGCTGCTCTGACTTGAGACTTGACTTGAACCGTGCTTTGACGGACTCAAGACCGGATCCAAACTTGCCGTGACGGATTTGAGACCAGAATTTGCCTCGCCACGATGGACTTGAACCACACTTGACATGTACTTTGACAGGCTCGTCCCAAAAAAACGGGAACCAGGTTCCCTCTGCCAAATTGCACCGGCGGGGGCGGTTCACAAAGCACTGAATGATAATGGGACTGAAACGCTTGTGAATTGGAAAGGAGACTCATCATTCAAGCGTTTTCGTTTACATTGGTTGTGACTTCCAGGCCTCCAGGCAAAAAGCACTAGTAATAACAAGTCGGATGGCAGCAGCTTGTTCTTTTTCTCTCTCGCTCTCTCTCTCTGCTTTAAAATTCACAAGCAGAGGGTTAGCGGCTCCTAAAGGCAGGGCGAGGCGGGCTGTAATTCATCCCCCGATCAAACATCTGATGATAGATAATATAGATAGAAAGTGTTCACAAGTTGTGCTTAAAAAAAATATGTCTGAAGCGGTTCGCCTTTACGTTTAACAAGACATCAACCAGCCGTCCAACCGTACTGTACAACATCAAGATGAAGAACAGCAGCAGCAGCAGCAGCGGAGAAGCCGGCCCCTCATCTGGAGCAGTGTGCCGTGCCGTGGGGGGAGTAGCACTAACCCTGATTAGTTCCAGTGTTGATGGCTGCTCGTGGAGCTTCCAGGGGAGAGCTGAATGGAGATGGAAATCAGGGCTCAGCCACGGATGATTATCTCGCCACTCTAGATCAAAGATTTCCCTCAGTCTCACCGCGGAAGATAAAGAAAAGATCATTTCACCCCGCGCTGTGAAACTCCCGGGTCTGTTTTGTTGAGATGTTCTGAAAAGAAAGGTGCCCGGGCGCTTGTACAAAGCGCGGCAATCGTGCAAACAGAGGCGGCGTGCAGCTGCATGTGTACAGCTTGACGCGCGTATGGTCATCATTTTATATGTGTCAACACGAGCTCAAACAGCTGAGATGGTTTCTAAAACAAAATGCTCCTGAAGCGGTTATTAGACTGTGCACGGAGCTGTGATCGCTTGATGAGTCAATTAATGACGTGCCAAGAAATTACAGCATAATGCGTTAATAAGGAGTCAAGTTTTAAGCCAGAAAGAGGGTCGCGACACCGCTGCGGAGGAAGCTGCGGAGGAAGCAGAGTGAACCATCTGTGATTTCCCAGGCAAGGTGTCTATGTACAGTATGTGCGTGGGGGGGGGGGGGGTGCCAAGAAATGCCTACACGCATGTGACTAATTTCGGTGGCATTTCTTCAACTCAGCAGCATGCGAAAGAGCTGACGTGGTTGTGAAGTGAAGTCGGGCTTCACTTGTGATTTTTGCCAATGCTCAAGTAAAAGTGCACTCTAATAGTGGGGCCCTTGAACGTAGCGTGCCTCTTCGCTTAAGGGCAGTCTTTCAGGTTTTGCTGTTTCCTCTTTCCTCTCAAACTAGACTTTATTCAGGTGCTCAGTGTGGTAAAGACAAAAGGATACGTTTCAGACTCTGCTCCGTGCACTAACTGGGAGGCTAAACTGAAGAAATGACCTGACGAAAACGGAGCTGTGAAAACTACTAATGGCCAGGAATAAAAAGAACACGAGGGAATGACACTTTGGATTATTTCAACACCTGGTCAGGGCTACAGGTCTGCCGTTATTTTCCATCACTTGCAGCACAGAGGTTTGAATTTGTGTAATTGGCCACAGGAAAAACAGAGAGAAACACAGCCTCTACCGTGACTCCTGACTGGCGTGATAATAAAGATGAAGATGATGGTGTCATCTGATCCCACTGTCTTTCACACTTTCTCGGAGCAAACAGAAGCCTGTGAATGTAGTCCAGCTCCTCCTTCAGGTGTGACCAATGACAATGCTGTTAAATGTATTTTTGAGTTTCAAACCAAACAACTAGCAAGTAAAGGTTCTATAAAAGTCCTTAATATGAGAGTAAGATAAAAATGGAATACTGAAAACACATGGGGCCAATATTATAGCTACATTATTTTCCTAATATGTGTATTAGATGTGTAGCATCATTGTGTGTGTACTCGGAAGGTGTTTTAACAATACAAAAAAAAAAAAAGAAGTGTGCCTTGTTGCACCCATAACCACACCCAACAGTGATGTCATGGCGTCCTGTACATGTGAACCGCACTGCAGCAAGGTGAGAAGTTAAACCACAGGAGGCCAGCAAAAACCAGAATATCAGGGGGCGTTAAGTTGCTCCTTGAGGTTTTGTTTGCCCCGAGCCAGGGCTCAAAGGTTCACGCCATGTGAGCCGTTTGCATTAAAGTACCCTTCCTGACGCGCTTGAAAGTATTTAAAAATACTCTGCTATGATTCATATTTTATTTACCGTCTATCCCACGTAAAAAGTTTTTTAAAAAGCCTGAAAAGGGGCTGGATTTCTGAAGGCCCCGCCCACCACCGCTGCGGGTTAGGTTGACCGGTGCCGGCGAGAGCACGGATGTGGGTGAGAGACATACATACATCCATGGTCAGAGAGCGGTGTGCCGTCAAGATGGCTAGAGTTAGAGGAAACATCGGAGAGATTCAGCCGTACATGTTTGAGCCTCAGTCAGACCCAGATGAGGAGTCTGTCCTGCACCGAAATCGGTGCACCCCATGCTAAGTGGAGTTAGCATCTTTTATTTCTTGATGTTGTTTGTTAGCTCGTAACTGGCAGTGGCGGACACAACGCTAGTGGTTGTAAAACATCCAACAACTGCCACGACGTCACAGTGCGTTCACATTGTTATCGCGTAACGTTAGGCGATAGTGGATGGAAGCTCCAGGGTCCGGTTCACGTCCGCAAGCCGCACACTCCGCCATGTTTGCTGTCCGAACTTTCACTACGCTAACGAACTCGCTCGCTCTCTGCACCGACAGGTCCGCCCTGCGCCGGAGGTTTCCCGGTTTCTTTGCCGTTCTTTGTGACGTACCAAATCCAGCTCGCCCGGAGTGCGTTTGAATCTCAGATTTTGGGGAAAGTGTGCAGCCAGCGCCCCCTTCAGCAGAGGAATGGGAAAACACCTCTTTGGTGACAAACCTGCCAACGTCGAGGTCTGGCATCTCCACAGAAACCGTGGAGGGGTACTTTAACTCTTTGAGTTAATATTCAGGATAATGTTACACATGTACAAATTCTATGCACATTGAAATAGTTTTGGACACATTCACAAACCTCACAAATTCACTCGCGACACAAATGTGCAAATACTACAGCAGCAAACGTGGATCCATACAAACCATACACACTAAACAATCAAACATTCCGATTTCTTTCCATTTTGCATTTAAAAAAAAATCCATTGCCAAATTGAAAAAGCTCAGATTATTGAAGGACAATGATTCGTTCAATAATCACAAACGCAGGTAATAATAAGTGTGCTTGAAGCAAAGCTCCACTTGGGAAAATTAAGCTAAGACTTCCGCAGACAAATGTGTCACAGAAGGTGTTAAATTCTCTTTGACCGCTGCCCTTTCATATTCAGCATTACACTGTATGTATGGGGACCTGCAGTTCCCATGGTTTCAGCCATTGGCTTCTCAGCCTATTTGTCATTGGGGGCTTCCAGAGGAGCAGACCGAGGTGTGAAGGTGTTTCCTCTGCTTCTCTCACACCCTAACATGGCAAGACAAAAACAGCGAACAAGCGAGAGAATCCCGCTAATTGAAGACCTTGACTCACAGCAGTGCAGCTCAGATCCGAAACATACTGTAACTGCTACTACCAAAGGGTTCCACCAATATGGGCTTCAGAAGCCAAACACCTTTACTGACATTTTTCCACTGATCAGAAGCGATATTAAACCAGCTTCATGCTTTAAACTACGAAACTTTGCGCTTTTCCCATTGAATACATAATCAGGCGAATGGCATCAAATCCATCCCATCAGGGGTGAGAAATGACACAGAGGAAGGGAATTATTTCTACACAGAATTACCCCTTTTTCCAAGAGGGCTCCGGTATTTATGACCAGCACATTGTTTTCGGCCAGAGATACTGAAAGCCACCTGAAGGCACCACCTTTGCCTGAGAGCAAATTTATTTCCAGAACAAGTTAAATGTTTAACGAGAGTAACGGGCCAACACCACACCTCACTTAGAGGCGAGCCCTGCCTCTAAAGACAGCAACACGAGCCGACAGGACGGAACACAGCAGTATACAGCATCACACAGATGTTCACATGTTTTACCCAGGTCAGTTCAAACCTCAGTTCGCACAGAGAAGAATGTTTCTGACCTTAAACCACACTGATGCCCATGAAGCCATAAAGACCCACGAGTAAGATGGAGACGACCTCAGGATGGCCTTACAAATAAATGTCAGGCACTGAATTGACCTCTGCATACAAAGAGATGCCCATCCAACCACAGCATGCCAATCACAGTCAAGCGCCGTAAATATCAGTGTCAAATCCCGATGCACTGCGTGGAAGAAATGTGTCTCAATTATACCCCTTACCAGGAAAATCAAAGAAACGTTGGCTGCACTGATGCGAGACAATACAAGGCATAACGTCTAAGGCTTTCAATCTACACAGGATTTGTATTTTAATGCTTATAAATACCTTTGTCGGCCAGCCAGCGTGTAGCCCAGTTGACGCCTGGCTGCACGTTCGACAGTTGTCTCCAGACATGAGGCCCCGCGTAGCACCTCGCGCTAGCAACAGGAGCGATTAAGTGGCCACACAGGGCCGTGCGCACTTCCAGCTCGCACAAGGCCGCTGTCATTTCATTGATGAGCGAGCAGAGAAATAAATGGAGGTAAAATATGTAATTGTATCGGCTTTTGGAAGGAATGCGTTTCTCACTTCCTGGCAAGTGCCAAGTTCCACCGTGGCAGCCAAACTGTCCAATCACACGGCTTGACAGGCCTTGACATTACCCACTGCCATTACAGAATGCTACAACTGCGCATCAACAATAATTACGCCTGGAGGTACATCTCTTGGTTTTCGTGGGTGCCTTGGGGCCTTTATGGTCTACACCGCAGACTATGTGGCCCCATCTTTCATGGGTCCATTCGGGCGCTCTGAGGCATGAGGTCCACCGCCTCTTTCAAACGTTTCCTGTTCCTCTATTGTGAACTGACTAGTAAATGCGAATGCCTAGTTCTTGTAAAGAGACAATGCGTAAATTCAACTTTAGCGCGCAAATCCTCTCAAATAAGAGACAATACATGTCAATTCTTGCTGCAGTTAGAAATGACCCATATCAGCGTTTGTCAATGCCTGAATGAACCGTTACCAATAACTGTTACATAAATGATTCGTATGACAACAGTAATTCCAATGTAATTTGAAAGGCGTTGCTAATAGTGATGAACTCACTGACCTATTACCTGATGCTGCTGTTTGCCGCAGCTCTACTGAGCTTCTTAGCGTCTTTAAAACGTTTCACGCTTAATCTTAACTGACTGGTTCAGTCTCACCGCTCTCACGCACCTGGCTTCCAGAAGCAGCAGGCAGCTGTTTTTGAGAGAAACAAAAAAAGCTCTCGTAAGCCCACTGCACACGACCTGCCCAGCACCAGACAGTAGGCAGACACAGTTAGCATCTAGCTGGCGAACACAGTGGAGCATTTAAGCAGCTAAAGAGCCACGGTTTGTTTCTTTTCTCGGGAGTCGGTTGAGACCAAAAACAGAGCCAAAAGAGAGCGAATACTGGACTTCCGCTCACCAAGTGAATGCTAATGTTGTTTCTGCAAGTTCACTGCAACAGATGATGTTTTAGCTTGTTCCCCTGCGCATTAACGTTGCCTTGGGGTTAGGGAAAGACAGTTGACTTTGGTCGTTCAGAAAATGACTTTCTTAAGTTCAGTTTCAACTTTGCTGTCATGTTAAAGAGAAAACTCAGTTAAGGTTAAGGAAGGAACATGAGCATCGTCAAAAGAGCACTGCATTGACTGTTTGGTAGGAAACCACAAACCCATCACCCTTCTCATGTCTCGTGCTTTCTTGACCCACACATCCACATCCACCTCCCCCACACCAGGTTTTGAGGCGATATGCTACTTCTGCATTTCCCCTCGACAGGCAAGAGTTAAGATTTACACAGCCACTTCAGACACACCTAAATACAGCATAGGCTGATGCTGTCATTTTATTTGGGAAGCCACTGCCACTTCAGAGGAGAAGAGATAGAAACTGACACGGCCGACTTGATTGGAGATTTGGCGTGTTTGTGGGTGAACTCTTCACTGACGGAAATCTATCACTGAAAGTAAAACGTCCGTGTCCAACACCTACATCTGCTCACGTCGGGCATGAAGCGTCGTCCTCGATATGATTAGCTATTTGCAGCAGTCTCGACTAAGCAGCGATACAGAATTGAGCAATGCGGGCTGCGCCGTGAACGTAGCCACTGAGGCTCTTCGCCGTAAAGCTTTGTGGCTGTTACATGGTTGCAAGTCTCCGCTCCCTGTCTCACGCCGCACATCGGCCAAGCCTCATTAAGCACCCTTCCCAAGCTCCTTGTTTAGGCCCTAATTAGGGGAGCCAGTGGTGTTGCAGGATCTGGTCAACCTCCAAGTCGCTGCTTGCAAAGATATTCTCCCCACAGTACTGCCGAGGAGCCGTTGGGAACTTTTAGGACATAGGAAATTGGCATGTTTCACCTTTAAAGTGCCTGTATTTTAAAGTGTGTGTGTGTGTGTGTGTGTGACTAGCCTGTCTGTGCTAACTGACTGCTGTGTATTTACTCCAAAGCATGGGGGGTGTCACACACAAAGCGATCTGTGGAGCTCCGAGGCAGCAGGGGTAGCGCTGTCTGACTGTGTCACACAGCCCTGCATCTACAGTCCCTCTCTATCGCCCCTTTAATCCATCTTCTGCTGTCCCCGCTGACTGTCTCCTCGTCACCCATCTATTCATCTCCCCTCTTTCAATAAATCCCTCTGTCCCCCGAACCACGCCCCCCCCACCCCCCAACAAAAAAACCTCACTGTCTCCTCTTCCTCCTCCCTCTGATGTCACATATTCAGATATGAGGTCCTCCGACGGCACACAGCCTCGGACACTGCGGCCTTGTTTGGATGTGGGGGGAGGGGGTGGGGGTTGATAGCACGATGAGAAGACGGAGCGGAGGAGAGACGAATGGAGGGCGGCGGGTGTTTTCCGAGGCAGCGGGAGGATGTAAGATGCAGAGACAAAGGAGGACATCTAGGTTAAAAAAACAAAAAAAACATGCATGGATGCCTCTGAAAAAGGCCTGTGTTTGTGTTGCCGGCTTGTCTCATCCCCGGGACTCCGAGCCCGCCGTGCCTGTCAGGGCACTACTGCTGAGTCTATTTCTGCTATCTGCTCTCTTTCTTGCGGATAAAACAGTTGACTGCTAATATCCGTACCCGGGGGGGTTTGTCTCTAAACCCTGAACCTGACACAGTCCCAGAAATGCATGTGCTGTCACGAGGGCAGACACGTCCCGTACACTCTGCTCAGAGCCTTGTGGCAGGCCTTCCATGGGTTTTAACGGTGACAAACATTTGCTTTAACCGCCGCGCGGTGTTTGGCGGCCCCCGTTATGTTTCCTGCGTTTAGTGTAATGCACAGGCTGGTGACGTGCCTGCATTCGCGCATTTTAATATCAACGAGAGGTCTTTTTTTCCGCCGCAGCCTATCACGAGACGCAGTTACATGGGTCAAAGGTAGGCCTGCAGGTCTTCGTGTGGTGGGAGGGGTCGGCTGTATGGCCTGAAGTTTTTTCGCACACCCCTAACTGCAAGATGAATCCATTAAAGGACACAGGTATCAACATGGCAAGGGCACTTTTAATATAATTTGACCTTTAAAATGCCTCATGTATCCTTACCTCTGAATAAATATGCATGCTCGGGCTGCTTTAAAGAGCTGCTAACCCAAAAGAAAACGAATTAATCTCAGTTCTTGCAGTAGTTTAGGCTTTTAAACAATTTTTATATCAACTACTGATTTGAGACTATCACTCTCAGAAATTAAAGCACATACTTGTACCGTTAGGGGTACAACGGCTTGTCACATGGGGCAGCAGGACCCTCTAAGGTACAGCTTTTCCTTCACTGGCAGTGAACAAGCAGGTATAAACCTTCCCATATTAAAGCGTGCGTGCATCCAAGCAACAACGGCGACACACAGGCTTCCGCGCCTTCCATATCAAAAGCTGAATTAGCCTAAAACGGAAAGAGCGGGTCCTCGCCTGTTGAGACATGACACTTTTTCACGGAAATCTACAGCGTGACCTACTAAGAAAGCCAGCATTATGTTGAGGTTAACTGGAAATGTGCACGTCTTATCCAAGGGAGGGGCCTATGGGTTTTTATAGCGCCCCCAATAGTATGATCTGGTAACTTGAAAATGTCTGAAGTTGGGACTAAATTCTATCTCGGTTATGTTTTCAACCCAGCAAGGAAAATACACACAGAGGCAGAAGTGCTCTTTCCAAGCCCAACCCCAAATGGCAGCAAATCCAGTGACAACCCTGTTTTGAAAGTTGCTGTTTCGCAGCCACAGCTGCCTGTCTCATTTCCATCATCGTGCTGTGTGTGCGCGTGCGGCGCGTGCCACAGACCTGACCCCGGTGCGCGTCGCTGCGGCGCGGCGAGGGGGGGGTTCTCGCGCCAGAAGGGGACAGTGAATGACGGCCCATTTCGTGGCGAAGAAGACTGCTGGCCATCAGTGAGTGATACCGGCCTCACTCAAAGTGCGCCACAGCCACGGGCTCAACGCGTTCATCTGCCAAAGCAACCGGCCGCGTGCCTCTGGTCCCCCCCCCCCCTCGTCTTATCACCACGCGTCACCAAGACAGCGCGGTCTTCATTTCAGCAGGTACAAAATCCATTTTCCATCCTTTCCAGCCGACAAGTCATCGTACTGGGCACTCTATAACGAGAATACATATAGATATCGACGACTTACTAAATATGTCAAGCAGTATTCAGTGGCTTTAAAGTTTGCATAAGGTGACAATTAAAGGCAATGTGGCATCCAAAGGGGAACGCAAAAGATGCTGAAGGATACTGAGGTTCTTTTCTTGTTTTATTTGACACTTACGTTTGTCTCTCTTCCCACTTTGAGCCCCACTGCCTCAGCCTGTTGGGAAAATACTGAGAAGTTCAGAAGGATATCTGGACTCGAGCAATATGGGCGCGAGGCCCCGTTTAAAAAAATGGAAAATGTATAAAATATAGTAAAATGTAGTAAATGTCTACTGAAAGTGATTCGGCTGGGCGTTTCATGTGTGCCGATTTAAAGAGTTGCGCTCATTCATCCTAAAGAAACGTCCGAGCTTACGTCCCAGCTGGTATGGAACCTTTGATAAGCAACGACTCATTCAATTACACGATTATTGAACAGGGTTAGGCGACGCCGTGTCCCCCGAGAAACGTGCCTCCTTCCATCTCCGCGGACTGGCCGAGCAGCGCAGACGGCGGTGCGACTCCCCGAGCGCAAACCTGTTTGGGTGTGTGAGACCCGAGAACACAGTGGTCCTCCACCAACCCGACTAAAGGCAGGCCACGTTCTAAGGCGGGCCACAGCCACCAGAATAAATCCCCAGATAATTGACTAACTTATAGCCTCTTCTTTTTCGTGTTGTTTTTTTTTTTGTTTTGTTTTTTTTTGCTGATGCTATTTTTGCCCCACACAGCCCCGAGACCAGTGCCAATACGGACAACGCACCTTAAACCAACACAAAACGCGCGGTGTTGATGACATGCGCGCGCGCGCGCGTGTGTGCGTGTGTGTGTGTGTGTCCTGTGAACTTGGAAGGTGAGCAGCGGTTTCAGTGCGAGGTCAATAAGAGTGAATGTGATTCATTGTGATAAAGAAAGAAAGAAAGAAAGAAAGAAAGAAAAAAATGAACATTTACCTAGAGCAAGCTACCGCTCCTTCTGATGCATGCTGTCAGTGGCCAGAGCTCGGCGCGTTCACGGGGCATTCACCAATTCCAAAAGCCTGGCGACAAGTCATAAGTCCACACACGCAGATTGTTATGAACGGAAATCCCGTCTGATGCTGAGCAAAACAAATGGAACGTTAGCGGGATAAAGAAGAGGGGGGGTGCGGGGTCAGAAATGAGTTCTGACTGTCCGTTAGTTCCGAATGTGCCTCCAGTGCGTAAAATGGGCTCAGAAAATCCGGATGTATTCACCGACTGCTATTTTCTGGTTGTTTCCCAAATGAAACGTCTTCCGCCCCTCTTTGATTTAGGAAGGGAAATCCTTTCTTTGTCTTTTTTATGTATTTATTATTATGATGGTTATTTTGTAAATAGTTGCTGCGTTCGTTATTCCAGAAAATCGTGAGATTTGGCTCAAAAAGTTATTTTCCAAATGTTAAAATCCTTCCGGTGGCGCAGTCTTCCAGGTGAATGTGAAGGTTTACCGGAGCGGCAAATCAAAGGGGGGCTCGCGCGCGTCTCGGGACCCGCCGTCCGCAGCTCGCGGCTCTCGAGCTCCTTGTATGTCTGTGTGTCCGCGCGCAGCAACAGCCGGATTCCTTATTTGGAAGCCCGGGGCTCGCGCTGCTGTCAAGACAGTCACGTTACACAAAAATGACTTCCAGCTAAATGTTTCAAAATAAAACCCATGTGTTGTTTGAAAGGAGAATAATATCACTCTCAAATGAACCATAAACCAAATTTATAGCTACAAAACAAATATTTTAAATGAAGCATAAATTCCCACTCAATACAACAAAATAAAGTCTACCTTTTATACATTTGTTTTATTTTTTAGTTTTGCCTCTTAATCTCAGGAAATTTAAAGAGTAGATGTGTATAAAGTGAAGATAAATGATGCATAACAAGTAAAGTACATGTAGGGTAAATATTGTGTTGTGATCTGTATCTTTTTGGAGTAGACCTACTGTATGTATTCATAACCACTAAAACTTCAATAACACACACGTAGGCAGGCTGTAGCCAGCTCATACTTTTGAGCTCTGGTGAACAAAAGTTCAAGAGGTCACATCTGCTCTGAAATTTCAGTTTCCGTTTTAGGAATTATGTAAAATAGGTCCTATTACTTTTTGGTAAAAGCATTTATTTCTGTTTTACATGATGGTAGTACCGGAAAAAATAATGAGGAAACAACATGCCAAAATTAGAGGCTTCCCCCTTGGCGTTGCTTTTATTTTGAAAGCGAAATCGCTCAGTTTCCTGCCAGATTCTGCCTTTACTGTGTGGAAAGCTGAGGGGGTTCCTCTGAATAGAAAATCCACCCACCAGCCCCCTCTTCTGGAGTCAAACAGCTTCAATTGGATGTTGTGTCAGGTCTGTGGCACCACCTACATTTAGCTACCACACAAAGAGGAAATGTTCAGAATGAATAGCCACAGCACGAGCTTTTTCTTTATTTTTGTCTTTATTTTCCACGGGTTATAGAAAAAACAATCCGGGAATGTTTCTGATTCAGTGACGCACCAGAGAGGTGGGAGAGGCAACGTCAGCCAATTTCTCCAAACGGTCAAACTCTTAGTCTTACCTCACCAAGCAGGAGATTCGGAGATACGGGGGGGTGCGAGGCCGTGGCTGAAGACACCCGAGGTCATGTCCTCAGTGTTGTGAGCTGGGGGGGGGGGTTATTACGACGTACAAATTACACTCAAAGCCCACATGGTGGGTTTTGAAGGCTGATTCTTATCATTTGAGACCAAATATCTTTAGGACTGAAATATAATATACTGCTATTACATTATGAGAAAGCTTTGGAGCAGCATTCAGGGAGATCGCATTTACAGAAAATGTAACAGACTGTGAAATGATTTCACAATGTGAAAAGAATTTAAATATGCAGAAAATGTTAGATTTTTTTGTTTGAGTTGCTAGTCAAAGACGTCTTTGGGAAACGAGGTGTTGCTGAAGGTTTTTTCTAGACCTATGACCTCAGTGTTTCTGAAGATCCCGGCTACGGCATTTGAAATCGTATATATTCGATGGCACCTACATGTCCCCCAAACAAAACTGCAATTCATGAAATGACCCCAATTTAATGGCAACACAGGACTTCCCGGGCCCGTTGGGGCCTGGGACTCATAGGCAGTTGTCCACTTTGCCCAGTAGTTAATGCGGGCCTTGGGGAAGTGGGCAACCATTTCAAATGTAAACATCAAAATGAATGACTTTCATTATCTTTCCTATGTACTGCACAGCAGGCAACTGAGAGACATTAACTAGACAGTCATTGTTTGATTTGTCACTGTTTCAGCGTTATGTTCTAAAACAGGAAGTATTGTGTTGAGGTAAGTTGTAGTGAAGCCTATATTCCCATATAAAGGCAATACAGCTGTTAAGCTGTAAAGAGATCCCTGGCTGAGACAAACCTGATGTAAAAAGCCAAAATGCGTCAGGGTCACCGTAAAGTTGTTCTGAAAAGGCTACGACTCAAAACCGACGCAGCGGATCCCGAGATACTGTCTTTATTTGATTCCACGCATTCCTCTTCCGAGTTGGCCCCTAGCCGCAAGCAGAGATGAGGCAGCGGCCTCCACAGGTCTCGCTTCTCTCTAAAGTTGTTCCAATTAAACCCTGCACTCTATTTATAACATTTAAAACCACAGCTTTCCTAAGGGATTTTCACTATTGTTACATTTGTCTACACTGGTACTGCACTGACCCGATTATGTTCTGTAATTTTAGACTTTTTACATAAAAGTTTTTACTTTAAATATTTAGTGTAATATTAGATTATTTGCTCCATATTTCCTCAGTAGGGATTGCTCTTATTGTCCCATTGTTTGATTTTAAATTTAAATTTTTTGTATGACTTGTTTTCCTTTATGGTTATAAAGATATTTCCAGTTTGGACAATATGAGACATGGACTGGACCTCGTCTGATCCCCTCCTCCCCCCGCTTACTTTAAAACACACTTATTGAAGTGGGACACACGTATAAATAACAAGTTAGAAAAGATAGGAGACTTGTAATGCTTCCTGATAGTGCTTTGAGCAATGCAACCCTGTTTGTATTGACTCCCAACACTTGTCGACCCAACACATGCGCTGCCACGTGGCCCGGAGGTGTAAATGGAAATACCACGTCACCCTGTTCTACTCTCCATGAGGGGGATTCTTGCTCGCTGCACACTGGGCCACTGTTGGAAGGCAACAAACGCGCTGCGGGACGATTATGCTCAGTAACAGAGGTGGTTCATAGACAGAGTCTCTTGTCAGTGTGAAGAAACTAAATGAACGCATGATTGAAGTGCATGTTTTAGCCTTAAACATAGAGCTATGTATACATAACTCTTACCCATTTTTGACCGCACGCCATAAGGGTTTAGATCGCGTTACCTTCATCTCACTACCTTATGAAAGTGAGGTTTGAGGACCAAACTGCAGTTAGAGGCATGAAACTGTAGATGCTACTAAGAGGAGCTTTATCTATATCCTAGGCAACGATGATGAAGCATGGCACGTGATTGGCTGGAACCTGCCACTGGTAGACAGCACCCCACTGGCGGGGGACAGGAGCGAGCAGCTCTATAGCTGCATGTGAGTTCCTCCCTGTGAAACTGGCAAAATAACGGCTATTTCTTTTCCCATCTAACGCGGTGGATTAAGGAGTTATTTCGACCAAACCAGAGGTGGCGATTGTTGGAAAAGTGCAAAGACTAACAGAGGCGTTTTTGCTGAGTTTTATTTGGTTTCTGTCCAATTTGAATGAAGTGGGTTTAATGATGGTCTGTGAAGTAAAATGATTGCTATTTTCAATGGAGTCTGGTGGCGAGCGAGCGCGCTATAACAGCTGTTTCTGGTTAAACAAAGAGGATGTTACTGTTTAACAAAAGGGTCTCTCTCTGTAGGGGTCCTTTCCATAATGTTGTCAGACACTTAGAATAACAATCTGAGCCTGTCAGTGGCAAAAACGTTGAGGATTAACAGTTCAGCCAACAACAGTGCAGCAGAAATGATTAGATGTTTGTTTTTTTGCAAAAAACCACTATTATGTATAGAAGTGTAGAATAACTCTTTCTGCTGTGTGAGTGATAGTTTTTTATTGTAAGTCTTATTTGTTAAAACATTTGAAAGATACACCACTTTGGGAGAAGGAGGCTTTGTAATTCCTTACTCTTAAGAGGATATTCGTATAGGGCCCAACAGCCCTGCAGTACGCCCACTCTGTGTATTCACTTATGTTGCCTGATTAGACCTCTGGCCCTGCCCCGGAGCAGGGCCAGCAAGTCCCAGGCTAAAGTCGGGGTTAGCCCACTTTGACTATGCCAGGATTCAGCCAGTGTGAAAGCTTTCTTAGCCTGGGGCTGAAACCAGTGGCAGCCTGGAACCTGTGAAATCAAACACCTATTACGGTGGATCATCCTATGGGGCAAACGAATAGCCACAGCTCATATCATGTGAATATTGCCCTCAGTTTTAGCCACGTCAGTGGAGGGGCTATAGGGAAGGCAATGCTGGCCGGTAGGTTGGTTGGGCTGCTCGCCGAATTATATAAATGTGGGTAATGGCGGATCATCCTCGCACAACCCCTCTTCAAAACAAGCATCCATTTCATTATCTGCCGCATGCACAGTCGGCGCTCTTGCTATGCGTACAGTCTGCGCGGCCACACATTTTGGGCTGCGTGCGGACATCCACGTAGGGTTCCGGACAAACGTGCGGATCGGAAAGTATAAATCAGGCTTTAGTCACGTTAACGTTGTGTAGCTAATGGACAAAAGTGTTTCCAAGGGGAAATTGTGAGCTCGATTGTGACCTGATGAAGGCGCTAGACCAAAGGCCATTGGGTCATGAAACTCATTCTAAAGGATCTATTGGGTACCATGAATATCTGAAGCACATTCCTTCGCCCACTGAGATCACTATCCAAAAGCAAAGTAACATCATGTGTGGCAGAGCCAAAGCCAAATCGTAGAACTGCCGTCAGCGGACCGAGTTTCAGCTGTCTGCCTCATGTCAGGGGCCAGTGTAACAGTCTCTCGCTCTCTCTTTAAGCTGCAGATGATAAGTCTTCAGTCATTGCCCTTCATCCACACACACACACACACCCATACATATAGACCCTCTGATGTGAAACCCAGAGAGATCTGAGAGGCTTCTAGAGGCGAGAGCACAAACAAATACATCTTCCCTCCTTCACCGTCATTGTCTCCACTTCAATCAAACACAAACTGGCATGTACAAGCGCACATAAGGACACACACACACACACACACACAGAAATCCATCCCAAGACCACTTAGCAAACAGTGTTGTCAGGGGGTACGTATGAGCAAGCTGTTTCACGTATAAATATTTCATTTTGGGGTTGAACTGGATGGCACAATCAGGGCGCCTTATGCAGCCTCGTCATGAGCTGCATACAGGAGGCTGAGCGTGCATCTTCCGTGGCTCTTTGTGTTGGAATTATGTTCAGCTAGAGTCCAAGAGCACAGGGATGAGTATGAGGGGGAAACAGCTGTGTTAGCAGCTGAACTAATGCAAGAGCATTTGAAAGGAAACCCGGTCTCCTTCACGCTGACACGGAGCAACGGACGATTGCTACGTCCCCAGGAATTCATGAATGCTTGGCGTGAATGAATATTGCTATTCAACACCGTTTCATGTAGTACAAAGGCGGGGAGGTAAATGTTTCCCCTATCTGTCAAAGACCATTAAGTTGTGATTTTGGCCACATTGGCTTTAATTTGCCAACATGCTTCAGGTTGTGACATGATTTTGTGACCTCACGACAGTGATGAGGTAATGTTTTAGCTTCTGTGGATAGGTGGGGTCCTACATTTCATTGTTTAGAAAGTGTCTCCGTTTTTTATTCGGTTTTGTGTTCTTGTAACCCCTACCAACAAGTTTGAATTACCACCCAGGCACCTGAGACCCCAGGGGCCCAAATAGCCCCCGGTTCACTGCATGTCATTTCATGAATATCACTTTTGTTCAGGGATTTGGGCTGCTAAAGTGCAATATCACCAGAGATTGATAATAAAGCAAGGTGTGTTTTGGGGCCGAGGGTCAATAGAGGCACAATGACACTTTTTCCCCGCGGGGGCCCCCTCCTGGGTTAGTCCGGCCATGCCTACAAGCAGCAGAAAGCTGCTGGGTTGCATTTCTTATCAATTCACACCAGGACGATCAGAGCTGAGCGTTACAAGCTGAAGTGTGACTGCCGACAGAAATATGCAATATAACTCATAGATATAATGGTAAATGTAATGAATCGGATGTCTGGATCTCTTTGCATCCAGTAGAGATATATGGTGATGGGTTAGAGGGAAAACATACAGATGACTGAACGGCCCGGCGCGTGGGAAAAGGTCTCCCATAGGTCACTGGGTCTCTGACCTATTTTGGAGCGTTAGAGTTAGACAGCGCTCTCCACACACACACACACACACACACACACACACACACACACAGCGTCATCCAAAGACTAAATTGATGCATACCTTTTAGAAGAGGTGCTGTTCATCCAGTAGAGTTCCACACACTCGGAGAATCTATGTCAAAGAGCGCTGAAGCTGTGCAGAAGGCTCGTTGTGGAACATCACATTACTGAGACACTCCCCGTTGGTTTGTCCTTTTACTTTGTCACACAAAATCTAGCTGGAAGGGCAGACTCTCAGCCAAGCTCCATTCAGCTACTCCACAGCTTAACTACATGTTGTGCCCTATGTATTACACATGTACAGAAATGGAAATGGGACATTGTGGTTTCGGGAGCAGTCGCAGTAGTGCTGTTTTAACAACCGCGTTGGCTGCAGTGACTGCCAGCAGCATTTTAAAAGCCCGGCACCTATAACAACCCTATCACCAGAAAGAACTTCGATGTTGAACGATTCTGTGGGAACCTTGGCTTACATTCGGCGACAACACCTTTTAAATGTTTCATTTCATCATCCCGAAAATGATAGATCCAATGCCCAAGCGTGTTAGTTTCCGGTACGGTCGCGACAGGACTATGACAGATAAACAATGAGGTATGGTTGAGGTTAGGCAACTAAAAGACTTAAATCGATATTTAGGTCTGAAATGGCAGTGCGAAAACAACGTGACGGTGTGAAAGGGGTCGCATGTGGTGATGAAACCGCAGAGAATGATCACCCGAATCTTTCCCGAGCTTTCGAGGGAGTTTCAGCCCGCTGTTGCCTGGCTGTCCGGCCCACAGCTTTACTGTTCTGGTTCGCGCTCACCGCTCTCGTGGCATCGTTTTCGGCTGCGGCAGGCTGCCGTTTTCAGTGCAAAAGCTCCAGAAAAAACCCACCGTGCACTACCAGCTCGGCACCGAGCAGCAGACGGACACGGTTCGACGGCTTCTATTCATCAGGGGTCCAGAGGCAAGACTCCAAACGAACGATGATGTTGCTCGCTCACTGTTGTTGATGTGTGTGAATACGCCACTGCTTGCTCACTTAAAAACTTGTTTCCGCTGACCCCTCTCCAGTTATTACAGGTTTAAGGTTAAAGGTGTATGTTTTTGTTCTGTGTTACGGCACAGCTACTTTGTAGGCTACCTTGCGAATGACGTGCACTTCCGCAGAAATGCAAAGGAGAAAACCCCGATCTCAGCTTTCACACCCGTATCGCCCTGTTTCACTCCATAAAGCATGTCCCGCATTTGCACTGAACAGCAGCACTCACCCAATCTGAATGTAACTCTTAAGGAGACTGGGCTCTGCATATTATGAGGCTGCCAGCTTTGAACACTGTCCGAACTCTGCAGTAGACACTATTAAAGACTCCTTAATGGATTGGGGACTTTTTCTTGGTAGCCAGATATCATTACTAAGACAACGTCTGAGTTGTAATGTTAGCTTCTGACAGAGCAAGACCGGCAGCTCTCCCTGCCTCCGGCTTTTGTGCGAGGCCACAATAGGCTAAACACATCCTGGAGCTATCTCTGTACTGGACACACACACACACACACACACACAGATGAAATTGATATCGATTTTCTTTTTTTTTGGGTGGGGGGTTGTGACCAGGTTTTGCAGCGAGCGAGCATATTTCCTTTAAATGCGGCTAGAATCACACTCCAAGCTTTCGTGTTCAATTCACACCGTGCTTCTCTTTTCTATTCGGTAATGTTGACAAGCAGGTTGTGCTGCGGGGCTGTGGAGACTGCAGAGCCCTGTCATCAGCACTGCACACCATTATCAGACATGACTAATTCAGCACGTGGTCAAAGGACTATAAATGTGTAATTAAATATTTAATAACCCCCCCCCCCGCCGCCTCACGCTAGCCATTCCTGGGCAGCATTTATGCAGAAAAACACTGAGAGCTGTGGAGCTTCTACCTTACCTGAACACATTGTAGCTCTCAGGGCTTGGTCTTGTCATCTCTGCCCCGGGTCAAATGCCCGTTGGGTTTGAATAAATGCATGTGAACTTTATACAGAGAAATGCCACCATGTGAACCATAGTGGCCCAATCTCCTCTGTGTACACACGTAATCGTCCGTTTTTTTTCCTGCTGGTGTTTTGCCTAAACTGTTTGTTTTGGTGTGAACTCTAGTTGCTATCTAATCTCTGGATGCAGCCCCGTGTCATTTGGATTTGTACAGCTGCTGCTGGATAACACTGTCAGGGACATTACACCCCAATTTGAGTGTGACCTTTTTAGCTGCTTTTATCTAAAGGACTGAAGGAAAGGCGGCCTCTCTCATTGTGAGGATTTCTTCCTGAGTCTGCTCTGTAGCTATTCAGAAAATTAGCTTTTGTCCCCGCCTAATATATGCCAAATTGTCCAAACCTTACACAGGCCTAATAACCTTTTAAATTTGGATGGAGCTACATTCCCTGTGTCTTTAATCACACATAACGGACTAGTGCTATTTTTAAAAGGCCGACTTTTGTACAAGGCTCATTTTAAGTGATACACTGATCCGCGGCGCCTGGACAATTCAGGCCTCGTCGAAACCCAGTGCGCTGAGCTGGGATCTGGCCCCAGTCAAGTTCCACCGCGGCTGAGGGCCCCAGCCACCCCCCCCCAAACAGTTGGCTGGGGCCCTCCAAGCCAGAGAAAGCATCGGCGCTCACATCTAATCCTCCGGGCCGTGTTTCCGCTGAGAGAGGAAGAGCGCGGCGCCAGAGATGTTGTGAATATGTGTCGGCTTACGGAGCGTGCAGTGAATAATGTGACCGTGCCGTGTGTGCGCGCGTGCCGAAAGAAAGCGACTGCGTGCATCTGCACTCGTGCACTGAACGAGGCCTGTAGACACGACTGCAGGGGCGTGTTGGCCGCCGCCTCTTGGTGCTACCACTGCTACAATGTACGGAATGTGGGCCTCCGTAGGGGACTGTAAAGGTTAATAATTCAATCAACATGATAGCATCAACCACAGAATGAAATGATGACGGCAGAAGATATTTGCCATGTTATTCAAAGTTTGTGTGCGAAAAGGGAAAATGGGTGAGAAGTTGGCCTGACGCGGCTTCCCTCTGCATTTGCTGGTCTTTTGGTTTTCATGCGGTGTTTCCGCTACACCTCCACTAAGTGTTCATGACATACAATGCAGCTCCGGCTACATTACGTAGCTCAAAGTCTAAAGCCCAAGTGGCCCCGATAAGATGGCTGGTCCTTTTAATTTCATCCCATAATATGGAGGCATGGGTGGAGAAAGCAGCATGCAAACATGGTTAGAGCTTTGCAAGCAGGGACACTGGAAATATGAAGTGGCCAGAGGGCGGTGCAAGAGAGAGGTCATGGGGTCTATCGCAGAAGAGCTTTTACACTTGGCTGAGGTGGAAAAGCAAAATGCGACAACGTGCAATTGGTACAGACTAAGTGAATAAATCATGACGCGCATGGGGCCTGTGACTTCAGTGGATGTTACCAGATGAAAACTAGTGGCAGACGAAAAACATCGGATCGGTGTGGCGCGGTGAGGAGACAGTCACGTTTCCACATGAAACTAACATCAGATGTCATAAGTCTGTTTCTGTAGTTCTTTTTAACAAATGTTTCTCAAACAGGAGTTTTGCGTGCATTTGCTGGACTATTTTCAGCAGCAGATGAATACACTTTTGGTGCACAAAGACACCGAATGCTCGCCAGGAGGATCAATTCGTTGTCGGGTTATGTCTGCACATGGGATGTTTTCGACCTTATCAAAAATCTAGAATATCACCGGCCTGTTACAGTTACTCAGATCACCACAAACCATTTGTGAATGATCCCCTGTGAGGTGTGGCGCCTTTGAGAAAGTCAACTCTCTCTCATAAGCACTTGACGTGATGACCTGCCCAAACACTGAAAACTGAAATGTAGCCACTCCGAATGAAGGGCAAGACGCCTGTAGCTTTGCCCTCGCACTGCTGCCTGCCTTATATTGTGAAATCTGGACCTAAAACACGTACATCTCTGGTACCAGTTTTCAGTGCTGGATTATCATGATGTTTAATAACGATAATTATCGTTTGGACTGGTATTGGCACCATCACACTGGCCAATTCCTGCACTCTCCGCAATCAATCACCATGCCTGCCAGGTCACATTAGGTGGGCTGTTTATGTCCTTGAGAGCTTTGCCTCTTTTGATTATTACCGCTACATTTTTTTCATCAGTGTCCGCTGCCAGTCTGGAGACTGCCTCCTTTGAATAGATGATCATTTTCCAAGGTGCTTTGAAGGTCTCCTCAGGTGGAAGGGAATTTGCTCTCATTTCAAGGTGCCTGCTCTCTGCCACAAGGATTATATGCATGGTCCTGCTTGCGCATGCCTCTGTGCCACTCTTTTTTACATGGCGAGTGTGTGTGTGCATTTGACTACGTAGAAGGTTTCTCTGCACAAAACATGTTGGCAATCGACCTTTGATTTCTGAGATGGCTCACACAGTGTTGTCCACCACTGATGCACTATTCTGGGCAAAAAAGAAAAAAGTGTGTCCACTCAGAATTGAGATCACGATTGTCTTCCATGCTTCTCCCCGTTGCTATTTAGAAAATATTAATTGCAAGCCATATTGCCTTCATGCAGATAGAACAATGTGAATATTGCTCCCAAAGGACACATTCTTTCTTCAATGCAACTACATGGAGCTAAAGTTAAGAAAGATCAACGAACCCTTGTCTGCTCTTCAGAGCCAGATGTTGCCTGTGCCCCAAAACACTGACGACTAGTCCAGTTATGAATGGAGGCTAAAACCCTCCATACAGGTCCCTTGTGGCACTAGCGGCTAAAGTTTACATGATGAAATCATTACTGATAAAACCAGACCCATGTATGATCCCATAGATCGGCTTGACCAGAAACCCGCAGTTGCCTCATAATGTCAGATCCTTCGTATTTCTGTCCGAACTGCTGCGGAACGCTTAACATTAGTGTGTTACGTCAGAGCAGGGAGCACAACTTGAAGAACAGTTGCCGGAAGGCGGTCCACCTTGCAAAGCATTAATCCCTTGTTGTGCAGTGTTGACCAGAGCCACGTACTTTTGGCTGAGTTGCAGCAGCAGTTTTTAAAGCTCCCCCTATGGATAGATGGATGTTAGAGTGGTCGCCAACGGGGACTCCAAGGGAGTATTCCAGACCTGGATACTATAATTATTTTTATGACATGTAGGTAGTTTTGACTGCCCGGCCCCCATCATCTTTCTGTTTATCGCATGCAGTCACGCACACGTGGTTTGATGCAAAACATCGGTCCGCTAACACGGCCGAACCGCATAAAAATGAGTTTGCATAGAGGCACGAACACTGTAGAATTAACTGTGCAGTCCTAAAAGACACAATGCAATGTTCGTCCGGATCCATAGCTTGGTGATATGTTGCCGCCGTCGTCATCATCGTCATTTTGGTCAGAACGACCATTCCCTCTGGGGATTTGTCGCTCGTCTTGCAATGAAAGTAGCTTTCCATCGAGCGTCCTCCTTTTCTCACAGGAAGACCATTTTTAGAAACATTTTGCGCGTGAAAATGGTCACATTCAAAGATAGAAAATATAGGCATAAAAGTCCAAAATAACAGTATTGGCATCAAATCTGCCCCCTTGGCTTACAAAGCCAGCGCTAAAGAGACACGGGGTTTACTGATTGAGGCACTTGCCGGTGCTCTTCAGCGCTAAATTTTTCACAGAAGGCAGCTGAAGGCCAATAAAGTCGTTTTACAAAAGTATTAAGAGTGCTCAGAGGTCAGATTTAACTGATGTGTGGATGCTGTTTACCTCCCCTCTGCCTTATCTTATTGCTGAGTTTGTTAGTCAGCTAACTCAAAGCGGTGCGCCATGTGATGTTTTCCTCCCTGCAGATCAGAGGAGCACACTTAAACCCCCCCCACCCCC
>CM022486.1:27189419-27239971 GCA_011952105.1 Coreoperca whiteheadi | reverse complement strand
CCGCCTCACTCACCCCGACCCCCCACCCCCCCAGTGGTGGAGGTCACGGCCCTGGAAGCCAAACATGTGTTTCATGTGTTCCAGTCAGGATGCCTGGAGGTAATGTTCCCTCCCAGATATTAGCTCTTGTACACACACACACACACACACACACACCCAACCAAACAGCATATGTGGTCTCTTGCCCAGTTAGATGCTGTTCACCTACAGCTACAGCGTATAGAAAACATTTGACATTCCAGCTGTCATATCATTCAGTCACAGTCTGTTGTTTTGGTAAATCCACTCGTTTGCCATCCAGTCACATCCTCCATTTATTCAGTTAACTAGCCAGAGTGACACAGTGACAGACTGTAATATAACAACAGAATTTTGGCAAAAGAAACTGCAAATGTGTTTCCACGCGCTACCATTATGCGAATATTTGGAGTTGCTTCGTCGAGACAAACAGCTGGCGGCGCTAACTCTCCAGTCCATGCCATTAAACTATAGCAGAAGAAGAGGGTGGGATGAGATGACGTCATTAAAAGTCAAACCTCAAATGGTGAAAAACAATGTAGAATATGCGATGGAAATGTGGCATTTGACATAAAAAGGTTTCTTGGTTCTCACCTGAAGTCTGACACGTGTACATGCGAGCATGATCCGTGACATCACACCTAGTTTGAAGGCCAATCGCGGTCAGACTTCCCGTGTAGGATACTTGAAGCTTCCAGTGGTCATACACTGAGATTGGAGGTTTCAGTGAAGTAGGAGGCATCTTTTGTCCAGCAGTTTAAGTGGACTTTTATTTCCTAATGCCACAATTATTTATTTCATGAGACTATTTCATAATGACGCATTTCCTGTTCTTATATTCAAATAAAGGGGGCGTGGTTATCTCAAACAGCCACAGAGTAGATGGAGGCCAGTTTGCAGTTTGACACCAAGACAGGGAATCACACAGTAGCTAAGTACCAGGTGGTTTTCTTGCCGGGTTTGGCTCCTGGCACCCTTCTCTGCCTCAACACTCGGTGATTTATGGAGTTTCCTGATGTACAGATAGCTTGACTTGTTGCTAAAGTACATTTACATTTAGTCATTTCGCAGACACTTTTATCCAAAGTGACTTACATATGAGGAAGACAATGGAAGCAATTATAACAACACAAGGTAACAAAAAGCATCACTGCATCAAAAAGTAGTCTGTTAAAGCCCAGCACAGGATACAAAGCTAAGGATAGGAAGGTTTTTATTTGTTTTTTTGTTTTATGAAAAGAGATAGAAAGGAAGAAGTTAGTAATGGTCAGTTAGGTGTTGACGGAAGAGATGCGTTTTCAGGAGCTTTTTAAAGGTGGCTATAGAATCTGCTGATCTTGTACGAGCAGGCAGATTTTTTTGGTTCATTGAAGACCACTCTTGCCGCCGAGTTCTGTTTGGTTGTGCAAGCAGGGGTGCGCGTTGCAATAGTCCAGTTTGGACAAGACAAGAGCCTGGACTGGGAGGTGTGTAGACTGCTAGATAACGTTGAGTCAGTCCCATGAAATAAATAAATGTGGCATTATGAAATAAAAGTCCCGTGAACCTTAGACTGTATGTTTCACTTATGCCGTATGTAAGTGCAAACGATCATGACACAAATATAACACCAACAACATGAACATCTGGACGATATCTTGACATTTGCAGTGTTTTGAACAGGCCTTGACACAGTCAGCTACATTGTCATTCCATATAGTGCTTGATTTAAACTTTTTTGTAGGTTGGAGACCCCTCAATCTCTGTGTAGGAAAATGATGTAGAAACCTGATTCAGAAGAATATACATAAACATACATAACAGTAACATCTGAAAACGTTTTTTGTGAGGGACTTCCGCATTAAAAACAGAGTCCTGAGATCACAACCACAGCCTCATGCAGGCGAATATCACCAGTTAATTGTGGATTTAAAATGATGCAAGGTAGAAAATGCAGCCAGTATTTATAGAATATATTGTAAAGCTTATAATGTATGGCTACAATATATAATACTGCAATTCACACACATTTTAGATGCATTCAGGTTTGATTATTGTGAAGCATTTAGCAATGTGACAGTGTCCTCTTCTTCCTCAGTGCCTTTGTGTCATACTCATTCACATTCTCTTTATACATCCATGGGCATACTTGGGAAGGCATCAGCAGTTCCATACAGCATGGGTTGTTTTGTTGTTTTTATGTGACCAGACAGCGAATTATGTTTTCATGGTGAAGAGGTCTAATACCCCTCATGCATTTTTGTCCACACCAGATGAATGTGATGGAGAAGCGAAGTAATTGGAATGCTTGTTTCTTGCCTGGTTAGTCGACAAGGGGTCCTTAAAAGCCACGCCTACTTTTTGGAATGAGCTATACCACCAGTTAAACTAGAACGCCATAAATATCACAGAAAACTAAAGAAAAAAATAGATTTTTCTGTTTTTCAGTACTGGTTTAAAAACAGAGAAACACTGTAACCATTCCTCCTATGGTGGTATGGTTAGTACAACAGGCAACAGAGGTAGAAATCTTGTGGCCTATCTTAATTATAAGTGGAAAAAATGTTATTACTATACTTACAACAACTCTAACACATATCTTCTAAGGTACTGAAAGCTATGCAGTGCACAAAAGCAGTACAAGAATGTTTCTGCAAACTCTGGGGCTTTGTTAGTGAAAAAATAGTTCCAACGTATTGCGATGCTTTTAAAACGTTTGTCGCATTTTTTGTCCTGCTTTTGTTAAATAAGCAAGAAACAGTTGCTGGCAGGCATATTTCACATGTTTGCCAGTGCTAGGCTAGCAATTTCCTCCGTGCCTTCCAGATCTGTCACAGTTCAGGTAAGCAGGGTATGAACCCAAGTCAGACACAGACTTAGCAGAGACTTAGCAGGAAGTTAACTGTGGTCATGTACAGGCTTAAAGACAGCTACGGGAGGGCAGGGCAGAGAGGCAAAGAGAACCGCAAAAGCAGGGAGGATGCCAATACACAGGTGCAGATACCAGACAGGAATCAGGTAGAAATGGCTAGACAGAAATGGCAGCTATCAGCAACACTGGGAAAAGGATGAATGCAGGCTGGCTACTATATAAACTGGGGGGTAATTAGCAGTGGAAACAGGTAAGACTGGCAAGACAACCGAGGAGATTGGTGACAGGTATGGGAGATTTGGCAGGGTCTGTATAGTTGCATTATCTATACAGACCCCAGGGAGAGAGATGATGATAGATATTAAAGCAATAAAACAACAGTCCAATAAAGTCAATTGCAGAAAGCTGCTAAGGCACATGCCAACTGCTCAGCTAATCTCTTGATCATCTGGGAAGCTCTCACACATCCACTTAGTTTGTAGAGGGGGTTGCATCAGAGCTGCCTCCTAAGGCTCATGGGCACCTGGTCTCTGCGGCTGCTCACAGCCTGGTGTAGTCATGTGGCCTCCCTTCCTCTGCTGTACCTTGATCCTGGTGTGCCGCCCTCTTCTGTCATGGCTGTGATCAGCATCATCATGTCACGGTCTACCTTCCGGACTCACTGGTCAAAAGGTCCTTGATGGGGGCTCTTCTCGGCCTTTCCTTCTGGTTCTCTCCTCCTCTGTAGATATTGAGTATCAAGATCAGGTCATAAATTATTTGAATTGCTATTAATGGTCCATCGAATGTTATACCTTTTATTTGTACTTTCTAGAAAAAAACATTTAAAGAAGGTAAACTTCATGACCCCGAAAGTATTACAATTGATCATAAACAAAAGCATGTGGACATCCATACATTATGCCTATAGGCAATGGTTGAACTTCTCATTCCAAAACCATGGACATTATTCCATTGCTACAACACCCTCCACTCTTCTAGTTTCGAGCTGCAGGGATTTGCTCCCATTCAGCCACAAGAGCGATTAGTGAAGCTGTTGGCTTGAGGTGCAGGCCAGTCACACTGGTGATGGCCGTACGCTTAATTATATTCACCTGTTACATTTACATTTAATCATTTAGCAGGCGCTTTTATCCAAAGCGACTTACATATGAGAACATTCACAAACAGAAGGCGCAGCTTCGGGAGCATTTTGGGGTTCAGTATCTTGCTCAAGGATACTTCGACACATGGCTGGGGGATCGAACCGCCAACCTTCCGATTGGCAGGCCGCTCTGCCACCAAGCCACAGCTGAACCCACTCATTTGAAGGGGTATCTACATACAGTAATTGCGGATATATAGTGAAACTATATAGTGTACCAATGACCTGACCTTTACTAACTTGTATGTCTGACTAGTAGGACTTATGGTAAGGGGACTGCATTTATATAGCACTTTTCTAGTCTACACTGATGGCAGAGGCTGCCATGCAAGATGCCAACCTGCTCATCAGGAGCGGTTAAGGATTCAGTGTCTTGCTCAAGGACACTTTGATTCACTGAAGGAGGATCGATTACTAGATGACGGCTCTACCTACAGAGCCATGCCGACAACATTGACAGGTCTCTGCAGACATTATACAGCCAAAGGTGTGGGGATCTCATCCAGCTGCATCTGTCTTGACTGAAAATACTGGCCAAAGTGGAGTATTCATTTTCTGGCTGGAGATCGGTGAGAACATTTGGACACTAATCATTCAATCCTACCCTGATTATGTAAATACTCTTGACTATCGGAACTGTCATGTAAACGCCTTTCCTGTACCTGCTTAGCTTATGTCTAAGGTTCTAATCAGAGTACGCATTAACCTGGTTCACTCTATGTGACCATGGGTCATGTAAACGCCTGTGTCAGATTTATTTCTACATGCACAGTGGCTCAAAGCTTTATTAATAAAGCAAACACCACGGTGTACACATCCAGTATAGTCATTTTAAGCAGGTAGAGAGTGGCTCTGACTGATGATTACTTTTCTGTTATGTCACTACAACAACATTAATGGTTTTGCAGCACCATAGTAGTGGCAATATGTAGGAAGGTGGGCACAAAGTGTAAAATATCAGAAGAGATCGACGTTGATCACCACATTTACGTGGCGGCTTGGTAAGTTACCTCAAGTTTTGATTCCATGATAAACATGTTTCTGTCTTCAAGATAATACAATAATTTTTGTTATACTTTCATAACATAAAGCTGTTTTCTCAAGCTGTTGATCTTCAGCTGAATCTTCCGCGCACAGTGAGACACAAATACAGTATATCTATGGAAATAAATGGTAGCGCAAGTCTTCTCCCATATGCTGTGTTTTTTACATGTTTGTCATGGTATCAGCTGGTCTTCCTAGTGTTTCCCTGTGTTATCCCCTCCTTGTGTGTCTAAGTCCCCTGTTGAGTGTATGTCTGTGTTTGTGTGTATCTGCTCTGGGCGTGGCACCATGGCCCTAGTCTCTGCAATCACCACCCACCTGGTTCCCGTCTGCACACCTGATTGTCATCCCCATCAAGGGATTCTTGGGTCCAGCTTTTTGAGACATTGTAATGTTTGCTTCCATGAAGCTGTTTCTGGTTTCCGTCAATGCAAATGGGGCGACTTGACATTTGACGTCTCATTGTTATTTTTCAGTTGAACACTGAAGACATGAAAACCCGAAAAATATCCCAATTGAGCTTATTCAGTGTATTTATCACAGCCTGCATTAAATATGTGTATGTGATGCTAATGTTCTCATGTATTTGATCAAACTATGGATGAAATCATGTCATGTTTTGCATATTTTGGACCTTAGGGAGAACACCCTTAACAAACTCAAAGTCAGTATGGATACATGTAGTTCAGTATTAGGTATTGTATGTTGTTTTGTAAGTTTTATTGGAATTCTGATTATCAGTTGGACAATTCAGTTAGTATTCAGTAAAATAAATCACAAATTGCAAAAAGTTTTATTTATATAGCCCAATTTCACAAATCACAAATTTGCCTCAAGGAGCTTTACAATCTGTACAACATGTGACACCCTCTGTCCTTAGCACCTTGATTTGGATGAGGAAAAAACCTCCTCCCCTAGAAAAACCCTTTTAACAAAAAGATAAATAGAAGAAACCCCAGGATAAGCAACAGAGGAGGGAATCTCTCTCCCAGAATAGACCAACATAGTAAAATGATAGTATGGACAATCAGGATGGCAAAATTATAAATAGATTGATTAAACAGGATCAGAGAGCAACTTTGGGCGTCGCCGAAGAGATAGGAGCCCCACGATCTCCTCTCCACTCTGGAACCTGGAGGACGAAAGGCTGCACAAGAGGCAAAACTCAAGCACACCGTTCACACACAAAGGTGAAAAGGCATACTCCCTCCTACACACAGGGAGAGGGAAGCAAGAACAACGTGCACACAGCGGAGGGAATGAAAGAAAAAACCCCGAATGAGCAAAGGCGATAAAAATGGAAACGCTTCCATCGAAGTGGAGGCTTTCCCCAGGTATCCTACGATGAAAGGCTTCAATACTGATGGGAGTGGCGTCGATTACACGGGTGCTTGGTAGCGTGGGCTCCTGTGCGGCAATTGTGAGCGCATGCTGTGTGGGGGTGACCATATCCGGAGTCAAGTAATGCCATCAAATCAAAAGAAATAAGAGGTTTGGACACGGGGAAAGCAGTGAGTTTTACTGTGAGCTAAATCTGTGTCCACTGGTGATGTCCAACAGTCCTTTAGGTTTCAACCGCTCAGTGGTTTCCCACGAGTGCGTCATTATGCATCACCTACTGAACAGGCTGTCCTGACCTACATGGTTCGAGCGTAGCGGGCGTGTTCGAACTGAGAGGCTGGTTCAGCTAACCAGTGCAACGCATCGCCAGCCGCCCGTTAACAACCGGGCCTGTTGAAAAGCTGATACGTATAAAATGTTTAAAGGGCACAGGTAGAAACTGTAATGACTCGCAGTGACCAGTTCATTAGTCATTAGTTGCAAACGGATCCATTCAGTTCACCAAAAACACGAGCTCGTTCATGCTGTGCGTATGTTTGTCAAAACCCAATGTCGCAAACCCAAAGTCTTGAGTAGCTTAGGACATTTCATTTTCTTGGCCATTTGTTTTACTTTGGTGGTGGTAGTTTGGTAGGTCTTGAGGCGGTTGCTTTTGCTTGATATACTAAACTTTGTAGTGACGTGACAGACTTTCATAGGCTTTATATAAATCCACGTTTTGTACATCGCACGTGGACACTTTATGTTCACTTGCCATTGAATATGTGAGCCGTCTGCGGGCTGCATTGTTGCTACTGTGGTTGATCTCGTTCCAACTGCAGTGTTTACAAAGGCAATCTGAAGGAGGACGCCTGTGCTGTGTGGCCTTGTGGGATTCTTGTGTCACCGGGGTCGGTTCCCGAACACAAACATGGAGCTGTTTAAGTGCAGAAAGTGCATTCGAGAGATCCCTGTGACTGCATAAAACATTATGTGATCAATACTTTTAAATGGGCTCTGATACCAAATGAGTAGAGTACTGAGTTGTGTATCAAGGTAGGGAATACTGCAGAATTGATCCGGATCGCTGTAACCCTCTCCTCTCCCCTCCTGGGTCTTGAAGCTCCCTGCGTTTTTTTCCCGAATCCGACCGTGTTCTGAAGTGTTTTTCTTCCTCCTTCGGTGCCCATCCTCTTCCTTCGTTTGTATGCACTCCCACTAATCTGCAGGATTAACTTATTCTGCATCTACCTGTATTCTTTGATTATTGCTGAAAGCCTGAGCGCTGAAAACTGGCTGGGATTATCTCCCAGTGGAGTGTTTGATGTTCCCCTCTTAATGAGGCTAGCAGCAGAAAGCCGCCTTCGCTTAAAACCGTCCCTTTTATGTTGATGTAATGTTGCAGCCATCTTAAAAGCAGTTATTACAGAGCCATCACATTCATTCAGGCATGTCCACTCCTGCATCAATTTAGGGTCACGCCAGGGTCAAATGGTGTTTATGCTCCGCAGCATTGCAAATAGATTTGATAGCTTACGGCAGTGCTGAATATCAGAGAGGCGTTTTGAAATGCAAATATCAAGTCAATGCAAGATAACACATCCACACACACACACACTGACAGAGCACATACAGGAAATGATTAGAGGATGATACACTGAGCTTAGTTTATTGACTGATATTGTGTTTGTGTGTGTGTGTATAAAAGACTTCAATTAGCATATCAAGGCACCCCAAAAGTAGAAAACTCGCACTAATTTGTCATTCTGTTGAGACATGAAGAATCCGTTCTGGTTGAAGAGACAGTCAAAATCAGGAATCCAAACCTGCCTGTCAGTCTGCGCATTTTTAAGTCGATTAAATTGGAATTTTAATTCCTCCAAAAGACACAATCAGGAAAAAACCAAAAAACCAAAAATGGACCTGCAATATTGAATTGCTCATTCAATAGGTTCATGTTTCGTGCCCAAAATGAGACACTGTGTTGGTAAATAGGAAAACAACATGGGAAGTGAAACGGCAAACCGTTGTACGCTAAGTTGGCACGGCTTCATCGACCGCCACTGGAAAAGTGACGACATAAGTCACGTTTTGTCTCTGCCTGTACTTAAAAACTAATAGAACGGAAACAACCGATCTCTCCCATTCACGGCAGTGCAAACACAGCGCAAGAAGCCTGTCTATGGTGGATTAGAATTCTTTTGTAACGACATAGCCCATGAGCATTAGCCACTGGTACACTAGTGTCAGGGCCTCGTGGGAGCTGCTGCTGTGAAATGCCAGCAAGTCCATTTGTTTTTATCTGTTTTAGAATGAAGAGGTGTTAACATTTTACCAGTCAGTACAACAGTAGATATTAATGTTGAAGTAACTGTTTCAGCAGTTAAACAAAAGCCCAACAAGTTGATTCATTTTATTCCAAAAAATATTATGGGGGCTTTATGCCTTCGTTGGACTGGGACAGGTGAAGAGAGACAGGAACTGCGGGAGAGAGAGGGGATGACATACTCGAACCTACCTGAGCTGAAAGACACTAATGTGGTGACTTTCCCATGGAGAGCAACACCTTTCACTTAGACATTTGAACCTTTCTTGATTTAAAAAAAAAACCAAAAAAAAAACCCATTCTATTCTCAGTAAAATCTTAATTTCATCTTTCATCTTAATGTTCGATAGAATGACCTGTCGTCATCATTGTTGCACATGCGTGTTAAAATGCTATCAGTCGCAGAAAACTAGCAGCTCCAGATCATCAGAGAGCCCCCCCCCGATTGGCTTCCTGCACCCAGACAAACCAATCTAAGCCCGCGCAGTCACGATTCACTAACCGACCCTTTCAATAGGACCGTTCCCGTTCATGCAAGGCGGAGTGTGTGACCACAATGAAATTAGTTGGCTGGAAGAATGCTGTACATGCAAGCTCTTGACGTTCTTGTCCCCCCCCCCCATCTCCTTCCCCGGCACTTGTCTTTACACAAACATGTGAAATAATGAATATGAAATGTTGTTTTATGACTTAGAAAATGAAAACTTGTTCTGGCGGAACCATATTGATCCACTGCAGCACTCTTCTTTTTTCCTTACCAGAAACTTTCTTAATGTGTTTCTACAAACGCTTCTCTCATCAGATTCTAAAGCCAAGTCGAGCCCTCATCAAATCAGCAATATATTGCACTTTGGTTACTTAAACGGGAATAAATTATGGCAGCAAGATTCTCCTGGTCGATTCATATGTCTGGTACAGCTGGCTAAGCGCGTGAAACAAATAGCCCCCCAAAACGGCGGAAAAACAAAACAAAAAGGAGGGTTGGTAGGCAGAGTTCCCTTCGTATGGGCTGTGTCTTATTCTGGAGCCGTGATCGATTCTGTCATGTCTGAGTCCACGGCCGATAAGAGTGTCTGCCAGTTTATCAGCGTTCACGATGCTGAAAATCAAAACACATGTTGGGAGAGAGAAAAAACCAAAGCGACTCAGCCCTCTTCATAAAGCCCAGGAGTGACAGGAAATCCATCTCTGTCGCATGCAATTACCAGCATGCTGATTCGGGGGAAAACACTCCTGCTTTATATTTCATCAAGGCCATAGAGGAGCTGAGGCGGCGCTCAATACTGGCCTCCAGAGTAGCACGCACACACACACACACACACACACACACACACACACACTCACACGCAGATAACTATTAAATGTACAGACAAGTGTAGAAATGCTGTACAAGGCTAAAAGTTAAACTGTACGTCCAAGAGAAGCGAAGTCAAGTAAATTTTATTGATATTGCAAAGAGAAGAAAAAAGAATGGATGGAGAGCAAAAGGGGAGAGAAGAAGAGACCCCAAAACGACTCCAGAACCCACCGGATGCTCACAGTTGACCGTGCGCGCCCCTCTCGCAGGCGCGTGCCGAAGTTGTCGGTCGCTCCGTATCCTCCGCACGCTGTATACGCAGATCTCTGACGCACAGGTCGATCCACTCTCCGGTCTACACAAGCAAAACAAGTCTGTTTATAAACCCACTGAAGTGTAAAATAGAAGCCAGTGTGTCGCTGCTGTTGCTTGATCCAAGCTTCAATCTTGCCTTTTGCGAGGTGGGGGTGTCGTTGAGGTGCCACTTATGTGTTATTGTAAATTAATTCATATATGCATACTGCAACCATTTAGTTTTGTTTCCTTCCTATGCCAGTAGCATTTCTTTTAGTTTTATTACTGCACACAAGTCAATCAGTTGCACTTGGCAGGAAACCAAGAAATCCTCCCAGTGCTCCTGATCGCCAGTCTAGACCTGCTTGGACTGATGAACCAGCAGAAAAATGGCCGTATAGGTCGATTGTGAAAACAGCTTATTAAGACCCATGTTTATGTTTATTATTAGGCCACGACCTCTAGTGGCCATAGGGATCGTGATGAGAGCATCGAAGGAAGACAGGTGACGTATAAAGAGCGACAAAGTCTGCGTTGGAAGGCGGTTGGGCTGGTGGATGAGTCAAACAAACACAGGACTTTGATCCAGGAGATCGGGGTTTGTGTACCGTGTGAAACAAAGTCAACGTTTTAAGTTAAATAATGTGACAGGCGGCGACCTGTTGGGGGTGCTCTGGGAGTATGGGGTCCAGGGGCCTCTGCTAAGGGCTGTACGACCGGCTATACGACCGGAGCAAGAGTTTGGTTCGCATTGCCGGCAGTAAGTCAGACTTGTTCTCGGTGCATGTTGAACTCCGGCAGGGCTGCCCTTTGTCAACGGTCCTGTTCATTATTTATATAAATGAACAGGACTGGTGGCGCAGGCGCAGTCGGGGGCCGGAGGGAGTCTGGTTTGGGGACCACAGGATTTCGTCTCTGCTTTTTGCAGACAATGCTGTCCTGTTGGCTTCATCAAATCAGGACCTTCAGCGTGAACTGGGACGGTTTGCAGCCGAGTGTGAAGCGGCGGGGATGAGAATCAGCACCACCAATCAGCAAGTCCGAGGCCATGGTTCTCAGCCGGAAAAGGGTGGCTTGTCCCCTTCAGGTTGGTGGAGGAGTTTAAGTATCTTGGGGTCTTGTTCACGAGTGAAGGAAGGACGGTGCGGGAGATCGACAGGCGGATCAGTGCATCCTCTGCAGTGGTGCAGTCGATTTACCGGTCTGTCGTGGTAAAGAAAGAGCTGAGCTGCAAGGCGAAGCTCTCTATTTACCAGTCGATCTACGTTCCTACTCTCACCTATGGTCATGAGCTTCGGGTCACGACTGAAAGGACAAGATCCCCGATATAGGCGGCTGAAATGAGTTTCATCCATAGGGTGGCTAGGTGCTCCCTTAGAGATAGGGTGAGGAGCTCAGAGTAGAGCCGCTGCTCCTCCACATCGAGAGGAGTCAGCTGAGGTGGCTCAGGCATCTGTTCCGGATGCCTCCTGGACGCCTCCCTGGGGAGGTGTTCCGGGCATGTCCATCCGAGAGGAGGCCCCGGGGAAGACCTAGGACACACTGGAGGGACTATGTGTCTCGGCTGGCCTGGGAACGCCTCGGTATTCTCCCGGAAGAGCTGGAGGAAGTGTCTGGGGAGAGGGAAGTCTGGGTGTCTCTGCTCAGACTGCTGCCCCGCGACCCGGCCCCAGATAAGCAGGAGAGGATGGATGGATGGATGGATAATGTGATAGTTGACTTACTTCACGTGAGTTAAGTCATGTGACTTACATAACTTACGTCACCTTACTTACGTAATGTAACTTTTGTAACTTATTTTAACCCAAACCTTTTATCTTTTCCTAAATCTAACCATTGTCATGAGTCACTGTCCAGTTTGGTTTCAGTTTTCACCGATTGTGTTCTGTCTTATTTTGAAGTATCTAACCCCTGTCCCTGATTTCAGATTCCCTTCCTGCCCTTGTGTTCCTCTCCTCTGTGATTGTGTGCTCAGCCCCAATATGTTCCACCTGTGCCTCGTCAGCTCCCCTACTTAGTCTGGTGTGTTTCCCCTGTTCTGTGCTCGATTGTCTCTACCCTCGTGTGAGCATACTAGCGTTATTCCTCGTGCTTATTCCTCGTGCTTATTCCTCGTGCTTATTCCTCGTGCCTCTCCTGTGTTTGATTCTCCGTGTTACTGACCTTTGCTTGTTTGACCACCGTTTTTGGATTACACTTGTTGGATACCTCTGCCCGGAATAAAACCCTTTGATAACCTGCTTCTAGCGTGGGTCTGCTTTATGAGCCATTCATACTGTGAGCCTGACAACCAAATGATTAGGCTGTTGCCGAAACCTAACCAAACTGCGACCATTTCACTATATTAATCCCGTGTTTAACTTATGTAAGGTACTTAAGCGTTATGCCTGTTGCTGGTACTTTCCAATGGTCTAATATGTCGTTTTGTCAGTCAATGATGATCGACCCATTCTGTCGTTTAGGTATGAGGACATGTTGGATGAACCTACAAAGAATTATCACCTGAATATGCAGCTCCCCTCGACTTTACGGAGCTCTATAGCGCGTCTCGGCAGCAGCTGTTTAGAGTGAAACGGCTATAAAAGCCCAATGTACACTACCTGCTCAGCACCAGACAGACAAAGTTAGAGACCAGCCGGTGGAGCATTAAGCATCTAAAGAGCCAAATGTTTTCCTCAGGAGATCAAAAACAGAACAAAAAAAAGGGGGGGGGGGTATTTGACTTAATCATCAGGTGGACAGAAACACAACTTCAAATGAATGATAATGTTGCTCCGTAACTGCTGGATGTATAAATGAGTAACTATTTGCCAACAAGTTTGCCTGACCAGCTTAAAACGTGTTAATACCACAACTTCTTTCCACTGCTCCCAAGTGGCCGAACACTGGAGCTACAACCATTTGGCCTGCGGTGAAAGTGGGGTTCCTAGCGGTCTCGGGCTCCAGAGACAGCTGTCCACTTTGCTCAGCAGCTAATCCTGCCTGCAGTAACAGTGGAACAACAGAGCTACTGGAGAGCACATCCAGCCAATCTGTCATGTCACTCGTATAAAGTTTACGAGCAGTATTTATTTACCCTGTTGCAAGCCGTTTACATGCAATCACTGTACAGTAAAGTTGGAGATGAATCTCCTCAGCTTGTGTCTGGTGCTTGGTGTATAGTTTATACTGCTCATAGAAAGCCCAGCCCCGTGTTCAGCTGTCCATACAGTCAAATAATGAGGATAGGGTAATAATCTTACACACATTCTATTTAAATATACAAGTTGCAATAGGATGTTTCAGCATCATAAATATATATCAGTAAATATCACTCCATTAAACTTTGAGATTGTATATGTTTAGAAAAGCAAGATTAGCCTGTCTGGATTTACAACAGTTTCATATGGAGTTTTAATAATAAAGACTCATTGACACTAAAGTATGATGCTTGCCCGAGGCCACTCCCGATGAATCTTTTAAAGTGTTGAATTCTCCTCTAAGCGCTCCTCCGAGCATTTGATCTACACCCTGTACCGCCTGTCTAACCTGCTAATATATTGTCAGATACCGTTAGAGCTCACTGTGAGAACCAGCTTGACAGTTATTTTGAGGTGAGACATTTTCCTCTGCTGTGCCATCCGACAACAGATTCCTCAACCTTCCAAATCCCCGTTTGCAACCCGTTCAAGGACAGGCGCTGTTATAGGGAATAACTCTGAGGGCGACATGGCTGCGGAAGCCACTCATGAGCTCGTGGGTGCAATGATGCATCTATTTATCATCTTTAAGGCAGAATCGAAACACTTGGCTTGTGCATGAATCATAGTCTTCGTTAGTATCAGTATTAGCAACAGACTAGCCACTTCTACTGTGGTTGCAATTTTCACCGTCTCTCTTTCTTGTTTGCACACCAAAAAACTGCATTGACATGTTCTATGAATGAAAGTGGCAGATGATGGTATTTGGCATATGGCACTATGGCCTGTGCCATGCGTGGCACTTCCAAATCCGAGTAGACCTGTCAAGTAGATTTAAGGTAGTTCTAAGGGAAAAAAATAGGAAAAGTAATATAAATCCCTTAAAACTCTTTTTCGGGGTGGTGGGGCGGCTTATTTGCTCCCTTGACAAGAGTTTCATGATAAGATTGATGCCACTCGCATGTCTGTGTAAATGGATAAATGTCCATTTATCTGGTTTGTCTAATATGAGCCCAAAACTAAGTTGTGGTTGTGCAGGGAGTTAGCCTACATGCTCGACTATGTCTCGGCAAACGGCGGCCGCGCGCCACGAAGCCATCCACGCTTGTATCCATTTTTCTGGCCACATTTACCGTAGCCAGCTGTGTAGGCTGATTAGACGTATCCAAAATCACTCCGTCTTGACTGTTTAGTGCACTAAATTTTCTGTCTGCGTATGCGTCACACTTAATCAAAACAGCCTCACGGTGGCGCTAGCATGGCTGTAGACTCTTAGACTTGTTTAACATTCAGAGCAACTAAACTTAGCTTGGCAACTTAATGTTACCAGTATGTCCAAATGCGATCTACAAGAATACTATTAAACATAACCTTAAAAGCAAATGGCAAGAAACCAAGCTTGTTCTAATGAAAAACCTTGCAGCTAAAATGAATAATACAGTCACGACTTTCTGGCCAGCTTGGCAGGTTAAAATGATTGTGGCTCAGATGAATTTGTTCAATAACAAGTCTTTCATGTAGCAAGAAAACACTGTAACAAGCAAAAGCTAGCCTTACAAACACGGAGGGTATTTGATGCTTCCAATCCTACTCAGGTTTTCAAATCTGATGTTCTGTGGAATTCAATTTTGTTCAAAAACGCGACTTTCATGTTGCACTCACGTCACACTCTGTGTTCTTTATTTTATCCATCTCCAATTTTCTCTTCTTCCGCCCTTCAGAGCCACTCTTAAACGTCCTTTCAGGAGCCATCTGTCTAACTTGACTCTGTTCATCAAAATAAGTTGCGAGAGCGATTTATTGCCGCACTAACCAGCTGACCCCCGTTGACGCAGCATTACCCACAATGCCGCCCGTTGCGTTACCATGGCCATACCATCACAGAGTTTTTATGCCTGCCCTGAAGCCACGCTTAATTGTTCATTGAAACATGACACGCACCATCTCCTTCAGCAACAAAGTAAAACTAATATATGCACGACCTTCACTTTTCCCATACGATACGTCCTGCACTGGCACTGATCATTGGTTAGTGGAAATAAAGTGTGTCCTGCAGAATCGTCCGATGAATGCGTTTCTTAGGAGGGCTGGGTTGGTACTTTGTGATTTTTCTAAAAGAATGCTGACACCATTGAGAGACTGGACAGGCGGAAATTAGATGACATTAATTAAAAGAACTTAAAAAATGCAGAGGTTTCAGTCTGCAGCGGTAGGGGTGCCAGCAGTGACACTGTGATTTACCTGATCGTACCACTTAAGGGATCCCTGGGTGTGTGTGTGTGTGTGTGTGTGTGTGTGTGTTTTGAAGTGACCAACACTTGGGGGTCTGGCCATCCTGTAGAGATAGCCCGGAGCAGACAGAGCCAGGATAGGAGCACTGCTAACTGGGATTGTGTTCCTGCAGGTGTGCGATAATGGATGAGGTCCAGGGAAAGGACAAGCTGGAATATCCTGCGAGGGCATGAGGTGACGTGGGGAAAAACGAAACGAGAAGGAAAAAAAAAAGTGTTCGTGTGTGGGAATAGTGGAAAAGGTGAACGTGTGCATGCATGTTTGCACAAGTGCTTATGTCTGTGTTTTAATGCGGAGGAGCTGGTGCTTTGAATTGTTTTAAATAGGAAACTCTGCCGCTATTCATAATTCACAAGCTGCTTCTTTTCCAACTTTTGTTAAATGTACAAAAATGAAAACTTTATGAGCGTTTCACGCATGAGAAGTTTGCTAATAATAAATAAGTTAAATGTGAACGTCATGTTGCCTGCTGTTTTACTTCTGTCTAAGAGAATACACCTCTGAGTTAAACATTAGGATTTAAGAGAGCCTTCTAACGCCTTGAAACTCCAGGATCTTTTCAATGGCGTGCCAAGGGGGCGCTGAGCGAGGGTGGCAACCAAGGCTGCTGCGTGCACACATTGTGCACAGCATTTTTAATGATGATGGTATACTGTATGTTCATTGCATATATTACTTTTTGTCAGCCTGACACTCGATTTTTGATAAAGACAAAGAAAGTCCTCGCCATATGTATCCAGTGCAGGCCAGTCCCAGCCTAAACTTCTCAGGGAATTTCTTTCAAAAACAAACTCTCAAAATAAGACAATTATTGATATTAGCGGGGGGGTGCACTTTTTCAAAGCAGGACTTCACCCAGAATGCATTGGCATTTGTCTGTTTGAAATTACTGTTCTTTGTTTAAATTCTTATGAAACTGGCCCAAGCTATTTCTGTGGTTGGCGCACACTGGCAAATGAATAAAAGCTAAAAATCTAAGCTGTGTGGCTTGAATCAGATTAGAAACGCTTTGAACAGCTCAACTCTCTAAAAAGAAATGTTGCTGTTGAATTATTTTGAATGCAACATTTCAACATAAGTTACATCTCCGCCTCTCAAGCCCCTTCAGTTAAACTCCAGCACTGCATGCAGGGTCAAAGGCTTGGGGTTGGTTTCCTTTTCAGCCTCTGTCTATTGTTTATCACTGCAACGGAACCTGACATTGATCAACCAATGAGAGCCAGGAGAGGCCATGATAGAGTTGCATGACATACTCCGTCATTTTCATTAATGGAGAAGGGAATACAGAATTTAAATATAACTCACCCATTGAAAGTAAACATTTCTGGTTGTGGAGTTAAGGTTTTGGTGGACACCACAACACGGCTAATGGTTTAATGTTAATATTAATATTATGCCCTGCAAGGACTGCCTAATAAAACCGAAAAGACACATTACTAACCTCAAGGAGGACATCTGACAGCTCATGGAAAAAAGGACTCTCTTCTATCTGATTTAACTGACACCGCGGCCACACGGTCCAAAACAATCTCATAAACTCAGCCAGTTTGGATACCACCCCGCTGCTGCTGCTGCTGTTCCCGCGGCCGATGTTGCTCCTGCCCACGTGGAACCACACCCTGCTCCATCTGGGACAACTCCAGCGGCAACGGCTGCCACCAGCGGGTCCCGACCGGGACGTCCAATAAGGAAACAGCTCTGTGATCGGGGGTGACCAGATGACCAGGTGCGCCGCACCGAACCTGCCCATTTTTGTTGTGGAAATACAAAATATAAATACACTTCTCCTGTTAGCTGTGTCTGGCTAATCCACCTGTTACCCTACATGACTTTATCTCTGTATTTGCTCCGTGCTATGTGCGTCAGATCAGCTGGGTCAGACATGCTGTCGAGACCGGCATTTGTATAATATGTTAATAATGTCTATTCAAATTTTTGAATTTAAGTCATTTCTCTGTGATTTGCTTGTTTGAAATTGTATTTTGTGAAGCTCCTTTTTGAAAGGCGCTATAGAAATAAAGTGTATTATTATTATTATTATTATGTACTTAGGCATAAGTTCATTACCCTATTAATTCATACCACCCTGAGGTCCTCATTGTTTAAGAAAAGTTTTAATCCACCCCTTCACACTTAAACCGGCTTTTAAAGGAAACAAATCCTCTACAACCTGCTGTTTTGACACAGTTGAAAAAGTCGAATAGTTCCCTTTTTTCCCCGGCATCTTTTTGTGCAAACTTGTGCATGTTTTCTGAGCTCCACGGCAGCCTGTGTTTTGCTCTTTACTAACACATTTCCTCCCACACTCTTGTGGTACTCGACATTCCCTGCGGCTGTAATGGAATGAAGAAATCCCCGAGATCAAATCGTTTAGAAACCTCTGAATGCAATGAAAAGTGAAAAGAGCCACAAGATCAAATATCAGTATTTACCGAATTAATTACTGCAAGAGGAGGGCATGTCTCCCATCAGGCTGGAGACTCCTGGTGGGTTGTCTTCAAGAAAGAAACCTTCGCACATGCCGACAATTAGTGTCCTAATGTTAGGGCTGCTGAGGTACTATTACTGAGCCCATCAGTCCAGCGTTGCTTGTTTAACTCAAAGCTGTCATGGCGTTACAATAGACATCCAGGAGTCCAGCTGAGACTGAGCACCTTCTCTCGCACTCTGTCCTCCCGTTTTAAATGCCACTTGCAAATGCTTTCGCAGGGTGACTTAAAAATCCATTTCCCACTTCACGTCCTTTTTCCCAGCCCATTCGTCTTGCCAGGATTCCTGTGTTTTGTGTATCGATTTGCTGCTGTCGTGCTCCAGACCTGGAGGAGACCTTGAGAATAGGGAAGGCCGGTAATCGCCTCCCCCCTCGTTACCCCCGGTGTCTGGACAGGACAGGAGTCAGCCGCGACTCCTATCTGACTTTCACCTACTCCCCTAAAAATCAGGAGATGACGGGCTTTCCTGTTGGCATACCATGGAAATGAACTGTACACTGAGGGACGTGTGTGCTTTGTTCTCCCTGTTTGCCTCCACCTGTCACTCGCTTCCGACAACTGTCTAATAAAAGGCAAAATGTCATGAGTATAAAATGAAATGAGCAGACGGAGGGGCGTAGTCAAACTGTGCATCAGAAAGACGTATTAGGGACACGACAGGCAACCAGACCTGATCTAAAGTTACCGAAATGAGACAAAACTGTGTCCCAAAGTGACTAGTTGTAACCCTGAGTCGTGTCCTCCTCCCCTTCCCCCTCCCATGCCCGTGCGCCAAAACCTCAGTTCACTTAAAGGGGCACTCCACCAATTTTACATGTCAAACTCAATTTATCAGTTTGCTAATCATGCTTGGTACGAATCAGCCTGTTGTGAACAGTTTTATAGTATCTTCTGTGGTGCTGGAGGAGTTTTGTGAAGCGCAAAAGGACATATGTGACGTCAGCCATCTCGACTCGGAACTGGGAACTACAAACAGTGAAAGATGCTTACCAGGCAGGGAGGGTCTAATGCTATCTAACAGAGGCATGGACGGGAGTTGCATGACTCGTAGACTCAAATCAGACTCAAATGAATCTGATGACTTTAGTGTTGACAAAATCTAATTAGACTTGCAACTTGAATTTTACTTCAAACCAACGACTTTACTTGGACTTAAGCCTTTATTGATCTTTAAAAGAGTACCTCACCGATTTAGCATTAAAGTCCTATAACACCGTGTCATAACTAAAAGCGACGCGAGTGAGCATCAGTGATGCAGTCCGTTCGATTGCGTTGTTTTCTATAGGAATGCCCTTACCGGCGCCGAGAGCAACGTTTTCAACTGAACTTTTGTTGGGAGCCCCGTTTCCATTCCCTGTCGCTTGCGTTGAAAGCACTGCATCATGGACGAGAAACGGTTGATTCATGAAGTTGAAATGAGGAGTTTTCTATAGCCTATGATACCGCCGCATTTAACTACAAAAAGCTAAATCGGCTTGCTGGACGGGTTTCGCCAGGGAGCTGGAAGTTTCTGGTAAGAAAATGTATCTTTGTGTGTTTTCTGTTTAAAAAAAAAAAGACGTAGCAAGACAGCAAGTAGACACCCATCTTTTACTTGAGTGGTTATGTGTTCAGTCTGATGGCGAGCACACAGCTAATGGTGGATATGGTTTGTTTACATGACGTAACGGAAGTGCATATTTAACGAATTCATTGTGGACAGAGAGCGTTTGATGTTCCAATAATTGGACACTCGCTTGCTGTTTTTTTTCAAAATGTATCTGAATTGATTCAGCAGAACGAGAGATATTGTCTTTTTTACACCACGCATTCCTCTTTGTCAAAACACTTTCAGGCTTAAATTAACAACTTCCAGTTAGCTCCGCCTACTTCTGGTTTAAGCACCAACAGCGTCCAGTTTAAGCCCCGCCCATTCCGAGTATGGCTACGAAGACATATGATTTAGTCGGTTAAACAGATACAGATAATGCTGTACTCGCTCACTCTTAGTGCCTTACAATAAAAACAGAGTACATTAAAAACAAAAAGAGAATAAAACAGTATCCTAATTGCATTATAAAACACAAAGCGAGTTAAGTGAAATAAAATGTCATAAATCATCAATGAAAAGAAGGAAAAGCCATATTGAAAAAGTGGGTTTTAAAAAGTGATTTAAAAGACGAGACTCTGACTGCAAAGGCTCTATCACCTCTGAGCACAAATCTGGACCTAGGAACAACCAGGAACGACGCACCCAAGGAGCTCAGGGAGAGAGGGAAGGGACACAGGCCTCACGCAGAAGTTCCTCAGTGCACCTAGAAGTCACTGCCGCCATGAGCATTTTAGCCAGGGCCCAGCATGCACTTCATGATCACGTGACGTTGCGAGTGTTTGATTGGAGTGTCACCTCCCCGGAACTGGAGCCCTGTGGAGCTTTCTCCATTCCCACACGGCCCATCGGGACTTTTCCCACGGGTTTCGAACACTGTTAACGGAGGTGACCTGAAATTTAGAGAACACGTAAAAAATCTTTGTTCGGGTGAACGTCATTATCCAACATGTCGGTCCCTGACACTTTTCTGCACTTTCCTACAAAATCGCTTATCTTTTGCCAGTGTGGTGGAGATCTCTTTCCATGAATTGAGAGTCATGTGGCTGTCCCGTGTGGTCTCTCAAAAAAGGGAAATAGATGTGTTTGTAGAGTCCATGTTGAAATGAAAAGCGCACCACGCGCCCTGGGCGCCTAGTTACAAAAATTCAGACGTGCACGAGCAAACGCTGCAACAGCTTGCAGCCCAAAGTGAAAGGTGCGATGACGTCATTTTTGGCACACTGCGTCGACCATAAACCAGCAGGCTTTAAATACTGACCTGAAATTTAGAGAACACGTAAAAAATCTTTGTTACAGTAACGAGAGTAAATATAATGTGTTACTTTCATCCCTATACAGGCTGTACAGCTGTGGCTTGTGCCATCATGAAGTAAAAGTTACTAACCTCAGTAACTATGTCGGGTGATGCTCTACTTGAAGGCACACATAAATGTTACATAATTAAAATAGTAATAATGAAGTTCTAATGCATTCTAGTATCCATCCAGTTTGATGCACCCCTTAAATAAACTAATGTAACCCCTTTAACTAACAAACTAATGATTAGTAATTTGTTTTGTGCCGTTTAGCAGCTGATCAAGAGTTAATCAGGAAGAGTTTATTCACAATGTGGTTAGTATTGAGATTCAATAAAGATATGTAGAAGCTAATCATTAGATACTGTATTGGTATTCAGCGAATGTGCGCTAGCTGTTCATTAATTAGCACTTAGTTGTGTGATTTGTTCCTTGGTAACGTCCCAATGACCTGATGTGACTCCCAAACATGTCAGCCTCACCACGGCACAAAACAACATGAGTGAACAGCAAAGACCAAAGACATTTAGAGACTGCAGTGGAGCCATGGCCGCACTGATAGAGGTGTTATCACAGGATGGATGGACAGACAGCCGCAGTGAGATACTAATAAGGCTCCACAAACGCTGTAGGACCCAGGAGACCCCTTAGAGACGCCCCCATCCCATCCACCTGCTGGGAGACAGCAGCTAGGTCTATTTATACGCATACTGTACAGCGAGAGGAGTGCACTTTCTGCGTGCTGCACATTGGCACGTTAGCCAGTGTTACCATGAAATAAAACATGACATGTTGTACGGCCTAGCTCAACAAAGAGGCATGTTGCTTGATAGCTGCAAAACTCCACATCTGTTACTCTTTCTTTGAGTTAAGACAACACAGAAGAGATAACCGAAATAAGGCAGGAAAGGTACATTTAATGTTAAGGGACTGATGGCACTGTATTGTTGTCAGCCTCCAAGGCTAACGTAGAGCTTAACTCTAACTTCAGTCTATGAAGCCTCTGCAAAACAGAGTAAAATGCACATATATGTATACTAGCTACTATTTGCAAAAAAACAATGGCAAATCAACAATTATGGGCGTTTTCATCATGTGCCCTCCTCACCAGTCTATTCATGATTTTTGCTATTCCAAGCAACACTTGTCTTATTCTTCTAACTAGTGCAGTGCCCGTTGGGCAACATGGCCTGTTCGGAACGGGCCAAATGCTTGGCCTCCGGTACTGCTGCTTGCAGCTTTCTCGAGAATCGCACATCCACACAACTTCACACTCGACACTGCACTTCCTTGGCTCCTCAGCAACACACTCGCCATGTAATATCCGCGCTCCCTTGCAGTGCTAGAGTATACGTCGTCATTTGGGGCCAAAAAGCTCACACGAACATTGCATGGCCTCAACAACCAGAACAAACCACATAAAGGGAAAGACAAATCATGTTACTATGTTGGCTAATTACTGTTGTTAACTGATGTCATAACTTTGCATGTATCCAATTATATTGTATTAGATGTTAAAGATTACGTAACACAGTTTTGCGTACGTCACCAAAAACACTCTTGTGATGAAGCCCGCTGATTTCTGATACAGGCTATTGAAGGACTTTATGGCGTGCGCCGCACCCTGCCATAATTTTCATTCAAAATAACTTTAAATAAAATACTTGCAAACGGCTAACGCACTCTTGGAAGGTTCCAGGTGCAAGTCCTGGCACCTGGAACCTTCCACCCAATGGATGGATGTGTTTATTATCGCAGTTGACCTGCTTTGGTTAATCCGCCTCAAAATTGATATGGATACTGAAGGACCATTTCTGATCAAACCTATGTGGCATTTGTGATTTATGGTTATAGTGTCACCCACAACAATTTCTTTAAACTTCAAGGGTTTTTACTATTTACTATCCACAACCCACAAACATGCCCGACTTGAAAATTGAAACAGCGCGGTTGATGTGTTGAACGGGGTTGCCATTGCGTTAAGTGGGAGAAACTCAGCAATGCTTTGGCTGATCAGCGTCCAACTTCATGCGGTTACTGAAGGACCACTCCTGATCACACCCATGTGTCATTCACGACGCATAGTTATAGTGCCACTTAAATTCAAAGAGGTATACTGCATTCTAACTTCTCCTATGATTTCTTGGCCATGCACTGAGGCTTCCCAAAACATCTATATTTCCTACTGTTCATAGCAAACAGGAAAGGAGGTTGTATTCTAGAAACACTGGCACACATCTACAAAGAACTACCTGTGATTTTTTGGCCATGTAGTGAAGCTTCCTAAGATATTTTGTTCTAAAAGAGAGGATGTCCCTGCCAAACAGGAAGTAAAGCCCTGTCTCTGCAGCAATCTGGTGTATTGGCATGAGACAGGACTGATCCACTCATGGTCCGTCTGCCATTCAGATCTGTATTTGGACAGATCTTTTTTTTTCGACGGGTGAGCTTGAGCTTGAGGTGCGTCTCCGTAACCAGGGCGATGATGACGTTGAGCCACAGACAACCTGACGGACAAACAAGTTAAGCAAAACCTGCATTAGGCTACATGTGGTTTGTGGCCAATGTCATGGGCCACCCCTGAAATCTGATTGGCCACCCCAGGTGCCACCCTATTATCCTAAACTATGATTGCTATCTGCCCAGCCAGAGACGGGACCTTAGTTCGTATTGTGTTGTTGTATAGTAGATTAGCACAATATTATATTTTATACAATATTTTGTCCACACAGGTTTATTTATTTTAACTTTGTTGGTACTTTATACTGTGAGTGTATTTTGAAATGTGCATTGTTTTGTATGTATCCTAGTTTGTGAGACACAATTTCTTTTTAAGGACTCAAGCTTTGTTTATACCCATGCGAGAGGATCTGGGGCGAGCGGCGAGCGAGCACTTTATGCTAACCGCGCTGTCCGTTGCAATATTCGCCGACACGCCAAGGGGCGTACACACTAAATATCATGCTGTGAATAAGCAAGAAGCCAACGAGTGTTAGCGGGTGAACGTCATTATCCAACATGTCGGTCCCTGACACTTTTCTGCACTTTCCTACAAAATCGCTTATCTTTTGCCAGTGTGGTGGAGATCTCTTTCCATGAATTGAGAGTCATGTGGCTGTCCCGTGTGGTCTCTCAAAAAAGGGAAATAGATGTGTTTGTAGAGTCCATGTTGAAATGAAAAGCGCACCACGCGCCCTGGGCGCCTAGTTACAAAAATTCAGACGTGCACGAGCAAACGCTGCAACAGCTTGCAGCCCAAAGTGAAAGGTGCGATGACGTCATTTTTGGCACACTGCGTCGACCATAAACCAGCAGGCTTTAAATAGTAAAGTACGGGAGCTTCACTGTATATATCATTTGCATGGTGTCACTCTGTGGTGTTGTGTTTGGTAGGTCTATTTATCTTTTACATTAACATTTTATAAACAGGAATGTAAGAAACTGAAAAATACTGTAATGTTAGTAATTAAAATAGATATGAGTAGTGGAGACAGACAATGAAGTCACAAAACAAAAGGTGTCTTACCTTTTAGGCCTATAAACCTATAAACCTATAAACCTTACCTTTTAGGCCTATGAACATTTTCTACCGCTTGTTCCCGTTGGGGGTCGCAGGGTGACTGGAGCCTATCCCGGTAACTTCGGGCCTTAGGCGGGGTACACCCTGGACAGTGGCCAACTCATCGCAGGGCTCACACAGAGACAGACAACCATTCACACTCACATTCATCCACTAGGGACAATTTAGAGTTATCAATGAATCCACACATGCATGTCTTTGGATGGTGGGAGGAAGCGGGAGAACCCGGAGAAAACCCACGGTAACACGGGGAGCACATGCAGACTCCACCTAGGGAGATCGTGTGACGTTGGTCTGGTCCGGGATTCGAACCCACGATCTCCTTATTGGGAGGTGGGAGGTCTAACCGCTTTTTATAAATTTAAACAATGAATTAGGATGCCTATTGGCTATCATGCTTTCCATAATAATGTTAGTATACCAAAAAGAAACACATAAATTGCTGCATTATAATGCACTAAAGAGATTCATCTCGAATTTCCTGTTTTATTTGTATCTTTACTAAAAAAAGAGCTCTGTCTTTCAGTGCATTGTCTTGGATTGATGATCAGTTTAAAGTGTCTTTTTATGAGAATTATCTGCTCGAAAATAAACCTGCTGGATGATTTCTTAACCCAAAAGTGCATAGGATTTCGGAGACGGGTTTCAACCCCCGAGTAGGGTCTGCAGTCTTCATGACAAGCTTCATTCAGCCCCACACAGAAGGTAAGGCAGCTTGCATGTTGCCTGAGAGGCAAAAATCTGGGGCACGAATAGGCCACAAATCGTGCACTACTGCTTGTAAAGGTTAAACATCCTGCTTAACATCCAGATATGATTGTGTTAAGTCTGGACTGAACCAGCAAAGAACCATAACACTTAGTTCCCCTCCCCAGAGTTTTTATTAATAACATAGGTGTGCAAATAGGCCACATACACAACAAATGTTTTAGTTGATAACCACACTGTGAGGGAAGGCGATAGAAGGGAGATGAAAAGGTGCGACACACACACGAAGTGCGCTCGTTGCGCTAGCAAAACCCCACGTGAGTCAAGTGGAATGTGCAGTGACTTGCAAGGAAAAACGGGACTACATTAACATAATGAAGATGGTGATTGGAACGGTGTGGGACTGTGGGTCAGTACTTGCACGTAAATACCGCACTGAAACGTGGCAGCCAGGTACAATTTCCACCATAAACGGGTCCCCGATGTACACAGTGGAGGTGGGAGAGAGCGAATGGAGACGTCATGTGGATGCTCGGGTGAAGAACACAACAGCGCCTTGCTCACGTGACATGGAAACAAACACTCCTGATGTGACCACATCAGCCTCATCTACAGATAAGGCTGTCATCTGAGCTGATGACCCACCCGATGTACCAGTAGAGACTCATTCCTGAAGGCAGATGTTTCAGGACCGACGTTATCTGGACTAGGCCTCCCCAGAGACTTGAGTTCTAGATGGGTCTTAGACCAAAAGTAAAAAAGGGCTTTGTTTTAATTTGATATTATTAAGTTAAACATAATGGTAGGCGTTTGTATGTTAAGGGTAAACATATTTGTTCAGTATAGTGCCCCAGTTAAAAAAAAAAAAAAAAAAGGTTGATTCACTATAAAAAAATAAAGGCGCGAAGTTTACCGTGTGGCCTACTTTATAATAAGGGACTTCTTTATGTTTTAGCCCAAAGCGCCACTGTGCCGAAGTGCTGCCTCACACAGAGCCGTGGAAGGAAGCAGCATGCAACACAGTGCGTCACAAAGGTAGCACATGTCTATCACCCCCCCGCCCCCCCCCCCCCCAACCCCGGCAAAGAGAAGAGTTAGTAGTGACAAGAACTGCAGGGTATGGGGGAGCTGGGCATTTCGAAATGTTTAATATTCAGACGTAATTTCCCCACAGCAAATGTCTGCAAGGGTCCAAAATGTGGTTATAAGGAGACCCATGACCCAACTGCAAAGCCTCTACAGTCTTGATTCAGCTGGAGCGCTCCTGGAGCCCCCTCAGAGAGCTGAGATTGTCCCTTGGGAAACGTGTTCACGGCGTTATCAGAGATCAGTTTTATGTTCCACGGTGTAGTGTCATACAGTCACAGGCTGCCGTTGAGTCGGGTCGTCAGGTAGGGTGTCAAGTACTGGCACACAGACAGAGAGACGTTTCTTTTTCTGAGGCGGTCCATTCGCGCTGCATTAAATATGAATAGTACATGTGCTCACGTAAGGACACAGTCATTTTAATGATGGATACAAATTGACTGCGCCTGTATTCGTATTAAATGACGTGCAGCACTGTATAGACAGCTATCATTAAATGGAGTAGAAAATGTGTTAGATCAATCAAATGACATTGCTGTGGTTTGATGCGGAAATTGTGGGAACCTTTTTACTTTATAGCCTGCATTCTGTAGAGTGGGAGGGACGTGTAATTTAGGTCCTTATTAGGCTGACTGAGTGGTTCACTTAGCACTTGGTTTACATTTCCCATCTTCGCTCTTGCTCTGGTTCTCCAGGTGTCTCCAAGGATGATTGCTGTGTGAGCGATTTCTCCACCCGCTACCGTCTGGGTAGGCGGACCGGCGCACGCAGCCATCTCAGCGCCCGGGCCCGCCCGCCCGCAGCACGCAGAATCCCACAAACAAACCGTGCACGGGCTGCTACAACATAGATATGAAAAGCCGCTGAGAGCCACGCGCTGCAAATAACCACAAGCATGTTAAATATAGAGGGTTGCTATGCTATCAGCCTTTACGAGACACGATTCATTCACTCTCCATTCATTTAATGTTCCTGAATATCTGGTCACAATATATAGAGAAAGGGTCTTAACATGGTCTTAATACTCCATTCTGTAGTACTGGTTTGTGCTTGTCATTTTTCTTACCAGTGTTGGTATCTGTAAAATGTCCTTACCATTGTTGTTATCTTATAATTATTATTGCAATGTAATTATTAAGTTAACAAAGATATAACCGTTACCTTTCGTCCTCAAGTGTAATGATATGAAGTCATTTTTAATGAAAACAAAAAAGAAGCTCATTATGTTATTTTATATGATTTATATGAAATGGGGCTGGGGTTAAAACAGTTTTCTTCTTCCCACTCCTTTTTGGGGCAAATGGGAAAATAACCTTGCGCATTACATGCAAGCTTTTTGTTATTGCATTTGTGGATTAACCGCACAAACTGTAAAAAAAAAGAAAAAAAGATGCTATTTATGTTTCATTGTATAAAAATGTTCACTTAACATTCACTTATCAAAATAAATAAAAGTCAATTAAAAAAAAATCAATCAAATGTTGAATGTTTTACCTTTTAAATTCTCATGTTTTCATTCTAATGTGTATACATCACATTTACATTATTATTCACAGATTTTTAGCAATTTAGAATACGGGTACTATGTACCAGGCTACGAGTCATAGTCAGGTCAGGTCAACTTTGTTGCCCCCAAGGGGCAATGGTAAATAGTGGTTTACGTGTCGGAGGGTTGTTGCATTTGCAAGCACACGGTGTTTTGCTATTGCCGATACCTTAGGAGTCAGTCGTGGGTTAACACATGTCAGCACACAAAAGGAAGTGGTTAGTTCAAAGTTAAAAGTCTTGACAAGAACGATTACTGCAGCATTGTGGCAATGTTTGTGAATAAATATCAGCATGGATGCCAGGAGATTCCACCAGACCGTAGAAGTTGTACGGGTTAGTCTGAAATGATTCTGGGACTCAGTCAGTCTGTCAAATTGTTGAATCAGATTGTGGGTTAGGTACTCGCCTACGTAAACTGGTACTGATAAAAACAGATTTGGCGGTGAGACCAGAAAGCCATGTTTTTTCGAGAGTTCCAAGGGTGATATGTTAAGATGGAGATTAATGTAAGCTGAGGGATACAAAAGGTAATACAACATTTTTGCTGACTATGTCCCCCCCCCCCTTTTGAAGTATACAAACCAGTCTGTAAAATGCCATTCAAAGGTAGATCAATTACATTTGTGTGCTTTCTGTTTCAATATGAGCACTATAAACTTCAAGGTCTAACACTGATCATGCTCTAAGTTGTGGACCTATAGTTCTCATCATTTTGGGGCTTTGGGGGATATTTGCCATGGACCCAGTTAGTTGTAAACTTCAGTTTTTTTCAGCCTAAATTTGTTTACATTTTGGAAAATTGGCACCATTAAAAGTACGCCGAATTAGCTAACAGCAGTTCCTCTTTGCAATGTATCAATAGATTACTTTGATACTGAAGAACACTTAAAAACGTGATGATTCTCAAGCAAGTTCTGGAGTTATAAAGAGCGTTTTTTGTGTGTTTTTTTAACTAACCCTAACCCGCTACCTGTCTGTCTGTTTAGTTTTTTGCTCTGCTGCTGCTACTTTGCACAGCCAATACTGTGCAAACATACAACCCAACATTTCTTAAGTTCCCTATGTGGTGAAGGAGGTTCAAGCGCTGCTCCTTGACTTTTCGCCACCCAGATCGATCGCAGCAGCCTTCAAGTCACAACCCCGCTTCTCTTTCCCTGTTAAAAGAAAAGGAAAATGCATGAAACATCAGCCACAGTCAGCTTTCAAATATCTGATTGGTACCACAGTGAGATAGAAGAACAATCTACTTTATGTGGATATTCAGGAGCAACGGTCCTGCTGGGAATACTGATGTGTGCTTGGTGTTTGCTCTTAAATCAGCCAATCCCACAAGGATGAACAGTGCAGCAGAGTGAAGTCAATGGCACAGCTTACCTGAGGGATTGTGTTTGTTATAGACTCAGCGGGCTGATGAACTATAGACCTGCGTGAGTAAAGTGAGCTGTGTATGTATCTGTTTGTGTGTGGTGACACTGAGGAGGCCTGACAGACTTGTCCTCTGTCAGCAGATGGAGGCATGCATAATTCAATCTGGAGGCAGTTTCATGCTGTTTCTCTTCCTGTCTCATCCCTGTTCCCAAAGACAGACAAACCAGGATTTGGCTGCAGAGGGGAAGCAGGGGCTACAAGTCGTCTTCACTCACTGGCCCAGCAGTTGTCTCTCCATATTGGTTGTAAAGCAATCTCTATAAACAGATATCTGCATATGAATGCAGAATCTGTAGGCAAGGGACACGATTTTGGTATCGGAAGCGTTCTGGTTTCCGCTTGCAGTCCGTTTGTGTTCCGAGTGGCATTGACCAGTCACATTAATGTTTGGGCTTTGGTTGCATGCAGGTCTGTGTGGAGAGCAAAAGAGGCCGAACGCATTGGCCCAAATGAAATCTCGGAACCCAGCGGCTATCGTCTGACAGTGATTTAGCTTTTTATTAATCTCGGAACCCTAGAGATAATCTTTTTATTAGCTTTTTTTTAATTTGTCTGCATTCAAGTCGTCGTCAGACGATAGCCGAAGGGTTCTGCGACTGCTTTTGGACTGCAAACAACGACGAGCGCACAGAAGAGGAAGTCCTGGCCCGGATAGCCGTTATCCTCTGGCAACACTGGAAGCCCCAGAACATTGGCCATTGGCCCCAGAGTCCAAATTGTCGTAAGATGATAGCCGATGGATTCTTAGATTGGTCGTAAAGCGTGTGGTGGCTGAAGGGTCCATCATTGGTCCTATACTGTTTTCTATTTATGTTAGCCCCGAGTCGCACCAAACTTCAGGACAATATTTCCTACCAATTTTTGTTAGGGGTGTAACAGTACATAAAACTCACAGTTCCGTATGTACCTTGGTTTTAGGGTCATGGTTCAGTACGTTTTAAGTACAGCAGGAAAAACAAACATTACATTTGTCATGAAAATGACAAATTACACTGAAATGCACACGTGAAAGCACATTGTAGAAGGGCTCAAGCACTTTAGCTCTAGAATTTCTGTTCCACGCGTGCGAGAACACTTTGAGAATACTTTGACTTTGTAACACGGTGGGGCACGGAAGACAAAACCGCAACCCGAGACCGTATGTCGCGGCTTTGGTCGCCGTTTGAGAGCCGTTATGCCCCTGATTTGTATGCAGATGACAACCAGTTGTACCTTTTTACTTTAACAGTAACAATCCCAGAGGACGGACCAAAACTTTTTGAACTTGAATGTTCAAAATGCTCATACGCTTATTGTCAGAACAGTTTAACATTCCTTATTGAATGTCAGTTTGCAAGCGTTTGGGATTCTACAGTCACAACACATAACTGATTCACTCATGCTTCCCTTCAGCATATCTCTATATTGCAAGAATTAGATCCATCCTGTCCCATCATGATACTAAGAAAGCCATCTATGCCTCTGCTTATTGGGTAGTCTACTGTAGCACACTGGCTTACTTCAGTCTTTAATAAATCATATTCAGTTACAGTCTTTCCAATACAAAAATCTCTCTTTCTATTTTCCCTGACAGTGTTTCCTTGCTGATCTGTAAGTACTTCCTGCTAGCCGCCTGTGGGTTTGTCGTCAGGACAAAATCACAACAATAAACGTAGGCCACATACAATACCACTAGCAGGACGAAGACACCAACTTGATTCAGCTACCTCAAACTGCCGTAGCCTAATATTAGCTTTGGCTGAACTATGGCATGTGTTTTTACACAGAGCAAGCACTGTGGAATTTGTGCCCCATCTCTTACAGTGGATTTCCATTTTTAAGGGATCTCTTCATGGCCAGTATGGACACGAGGAATGATGTTTTTTCCAGAAAAATGTAAAGAATGAGCAAATGTTTGTGTAAAACAATTCAATTAAATTTATCTATATAGCGCCAATTCATAAAAGAAGTTGCACTTTTCCTATAGAGTGCACTCTTTGTAATATTATCACAAAGACCCAGCAGAAACACACACTTTGTGCTGTGCTGAATTTGTGTTTGAACAGTTGTTTCCTTCAGAGCCTTTACTTCAGTCCTCCTTGGAGCTCCTGTGCAGTGTTGAACTGTGGTAATGTCTGGAGCATCTGTCCTGTTAAATGTCCGTCTGTTCCTGCCACTCCCAACCGCTGCTCCTCTCTGCTCATGCACTTTGTGTTTTGGCATATGCTGCCGTGATTCTCCACACTGTTCTCCTTGCCAAGTTAAATAATTGCAGCGTTTGTGCGAGTGACGCAGCGGCGGCTCAGCTGTCCTTTTAGAATTGCCTCATACTGATTTCAGCATAAAATAATCCCCCCAAAAAATGTGTTTGTCTTTTCAGGCTGACTGAACTGTGTAAATTCCATTAACGTTACTTTAAAGGTGAGGCTGTTTCTCATGGGAAGTTTGCAATTTCTCTGTCTGGCTCCTGCAGAAACCCAGGAGCGGCTGCTGCATGAGTGCACAGCCAATGGCAATCTGCTCTGTACAAACACACACAGATCCACATCTTTTTTTTCCCCATTAGAGGTCAACAGTTTTCATATAGTTCTTCAGTAGAATGTAGTTCCATTCAAAACTGTTTTCAGCAGGTCCTGTGGATTATCTAGAGGAACATGGACATGCAGTTGAATTTTGAAATGTAATTTTTCAATGCTGTGAGTAGGAAAATTAAATTCCGAAATTCGGACGGCTCTTTTCGCACGATTCCATTTAACACGAATACAAAGGTGCGCGCGTACACAATCCGAAATACATTTGTCAAGGCGGCACGAGGTAAAAATGGTTCCACTTGAGCGAACAGTTTGTGCTCATTCTGAACCTTTATGACTGCAATTCGTGAACGTGCAGGGAGGAGAAGAAAAGGAGAGGGGTCTGGAGGAAAATAAGTGAGATAAGTCAAGTTCCAGGTATGTTCTACAGTTGGCATATTGGCTGTTTGGGCCGAGCGAATGCAGAAACACTCAGGCAGTCAATAAAGCATCAAGGGAGAATTACGTTCACATTCAATGTGAATGCACCATTGCAAAATTGTCGATATATTGTTCATTCTGTGCACCATCTTCATATTGTGGAGCGACGTTAACAAACAGCCTCTAAAGGCCACTTTTTTCAACACTTAAAGATGCATTAATTGATTTTTGGTCACTTGGGGGCAGCAGAACAAGCTGTAAAAAAACAATTGAAATTGACATTATTATCACCTAATAAAGTTGCCAATTCACACATTAGCATGAGCATTCATTTGGAGCCGTGGTTCTGTTCACCTGTAAGTCCAATATTTCGCTCTCATTCATTTTTTTCATTCCGTTTTGGTCTCCGCCAAACTCAAATACGTAGCTGGAAACAAGAGCGACGAGAGCGGTGAGACTGAGCCAACGCAGTAGTGAGGGGCCGCAACATCAAAACGCTGAACCAAAAGACGGGATACTCAATACTCTAGCTGAGGGGAACTGCAGAGTCGGGTGCCAATTCCCCGCGGGTTCGTTTTTTGGTTGCATTTCCCCTTTAATGGACAGCTGACCGAGAGAGAGAGACCAAGGCAAAATGTAAAAACCGACATGCGAAAGGATATGTGAAACATCCCAAGCTAGACACGAATCTGCAATATCTTGGTTACTTCACATGGTAGCCGAGTGAGGTGCATTGCCGTTGGTGGCCACGTTCTGTATATACCTTACTCCCCCCATCGTCACAGACACGTAGAACACTGACTGGCTGAGGTCCAAACATGTCGTTAGCAGCTCGAATACTAGCTATATCGGTCTCAGTGTGGTCAGGACAGCTGGCCACGGTCTCTGCAGTGTGTGTTTCTACTTGCCATGTGCACCGTACTGATCAGACAGTGGGAGGGTGTGCAGGTCACTTTGGTGTCAGTGAGGCAGATGTCTCTGTGGACACGCTGGCCCTGGAGAGATCCCAGTTTGTGGTTAAAAGAGCCGCAGCAGTCCGAGCGGAGCAGGGTTCATCTGCACAACGCGGCGCTGAGGGGAATTTCAATACCGGAGTTAAAGCAGGCGGAACGCGAAGCGTCCGCTTAACACAACCTGCGCGGATTTGATGAAATAAATGTGGGGGGGGGGATTTGTCATGAGGAGGAAAAAAAAAATGTCTTTTTTTTTTGGTTTCTCAAAATATCTGCTGCATTTATAGCCAGGCTTACACGTAACGGTGTCTAATCACAGTTTTTTGTTTTTTTTGTAAAAAAATCCTGATTGAAATCCTGATTTTAACATTTAAATTACAGAGCTGAAACCCCGACATATGGTCAACTATAAATAAATAAACGCAAATGTCAGTATGTGTCAGTAACACATCATTTTTACAAAAGACTCTGACCTGCATATTGACGAATATAAAGTGCTTTAAAAAAACAAAAAGAGAGAATTTCAGACATTTGCAGCAGTGCCGTCTATGCCCTTCATGTTCAGTTCAGCAGTTCATGTTATGTTAGTGTTTCACACAGTTAAGCAGCTCTCTGTCCCTGTAATAGACACATTCAGGTGATGCCGTAGCAAGTGCTTTAGCACGTTTTGATGTGTTTCCAGAAACCCAGCTTTGGTTCCAGCAAAACTGGCGCAGTTTTCTCTCCGTGCCGCCACCGCTTGTCCGCTAATAACCTTACGGTATGATAATAAAACCAACAAAAAAGGAGGGTTCCACACAAATTCCAATTCACAGTATTTCCTTTGGTTGCACGACGGTCTGCAAGAGTGTCATGTATCTGAGTCGGATGGGTAAGAGCTAAGGACTGCATGGGCTTCACTGTCCAGGCAGTAGCAGAAAGGGCCAAAGCATTCCAGTTGCTCTACAAGCCTCCTGGCTAAAAGGGGCGTGGCACAGACATGGTGGGAGAACGGTCAGATTGGGCTGAGATCTGCCGTCCGACTGGGCTCGCTCTCAGCCTTAAGCTCCGTCTTGCGTCTGTGCCCAGGGGAGTGTCCCACTGGCCGCGTGTGCACCCCGACACCACTTCTCTCGTCTGCAGGCGTGCAATAATAATAATGTATGAGATTTGCCACTTGGTCTGGGAGGACAAGGCAGACAAATTAAACCATTAAAATCGCATAAAATAGAACCCTTAAAGAATACTCTGCATGTGCACTGCTAAGAAGAGCAGGGCACAAGGCAAATGAATGATATAGCCTATGTGCTCTCATAACAAACACTGCTCCACTGTTTCACTTTCTAAATGGGGTGCTTCTCCCCGTTCTTTTATGAAGCAGAAAAGATCAAACAACTGGGGAACAAGGTCTGCTCTGAGAGGAGGCTGTATAAGCCCTCCTTCAGCCGCCCTTGCATCTCTCCTAGAGCTTCTCGAATTTGGAATACTTTACCAACTCGAAATACAAAACTGGGCGACTCATCATACCTGCTTCTGAGAAATCCGACATGTCGACCCTCATCATGCACAAAATGTATTGCTAATGTATTGTTATTTCCTGCCATTTTAAAGGGTAACTACACCCTCCAATCCTCCTAGAACCCTCCCTCCCTGCGTAAAAATGCAGCAGCACATTGTTTTGCGTTTGAGCCCTTGCATTTTGAGCAGCCGAATGAGTCTCTTTCTCAGAATTACAGATTACAACACAACACAACCGATTCAGACGTGTCGGTGTTTGCAAGGGGCTAAAGCTGCTGATGCTACCCCTGCCGAGTAGCCAGCAATGCACAACTGTCTCCACACGGAGATGACTAACGATCATTTTCCCGTGGCCACGCCAGAATGCTTTCATCCGCACGCCTTATTGCTTAGCGTGACCACGACTTAATGATTTTTGTTCCCATGGCCACGCGTTGGCATATGGTTTTGTGTCAAAAGTGTCACCAGACGTGGTTTGCGCAGTAGGCAATGTTGATTTTGCTGTTCTTGGTGTTGCAATGGTCTCTTGTGTCATTATATGACTGCATTGATCTTCTTCTTGTCAGAACATCTTTTTTTTTTTTTTTTTTTACATTTTATTCAAATATCTTGAAATACCGGTCGCAGCTCTAAGCCACGGCATTGAGTTGAGTGAATTCACATTCCCCCACTCGTTTTCGGTTCTGCTTTGTAACCACAACCGCAGGATCCCATTTAGACTGAACTCCCATCCTGGCCATGCCTCCAACTACAAATCCCAGAGATCCTTGCACGGGATTAATCTGGTCATATGACCGGGGAGAAGGAGCAGGTGGTTCTTGGTCATATGATGTTGTTAGCTGAGGCTGAGGAGCAGCAACATCTGAGCTAAATCACGGCCCCACACCACTCCCTACGTTGAAAGGTAAAGCTGGATTAATGCCTCCTTTTTCACACTGCGTTTCTCTGCCTTTAGTGACGATGTGCAGCCTCACACACAGGGGCAGGGGAGGGGGGAGGAGAGGGAAGGAGATAGGAGGCAGGGATGAGGGGGATGGGAAGCCATAAGGGATGGCTCTCCGGTGCTTTCTCTAGACAACAAGGAGGCACAGATGTTTGGGGTGTGTTAATCTATCTGCTGCAAACATATTGTGCCGCAGGTCGTGTAGTGAAGAGTGTGTGTCTTTGGACGGACGCCGTATCGTTGGCGACGTGCAGAGATCTGACAGAGAGAAGGGCTACATGTGTGAGGGTGTTCCTGCTAAATGTTGTCCTGCTGGCAGGAGGCGAAACATGGATGGAAAACAAAACACTCCTGTTTTCTATTTCCCTCCTATTCTCCTTTCCATTCCACTCGCGTCTTAGGGCAGTGGGTTTATGTTTGTAGAAGCAGTTCTCTTCTGAGGCAAATGCAGCGTCGCTTTGTGACTTAACTAGGGTTTAAAAAGCAGTTGGCCTTTTGATGGATGCAAACTTGTCAGTGAAGTGAGGGCGGGGAGGGTTTCTATCAGCAGCTAAATTGGGTATGTGATTGATGCAAGGTAAAAAAAAAATTTTAAACAATATATAACACAAAACATGTTCACTGAGGGAGATCAGCATTCTCACAGCCATTACCTACAGTAAGTAGGATGATATACTGAACGTGACATCCCTGTTTCTTTGCAGCTCTAGTAGCACCATTTGTCATCAAAGCGACTCAAAGTTCTACCTTCTGGGGAACATGCTTGATTGAGGGTTCGAAAGCTCACGTTGATGCCGCTTGAGTCAGTCCTGCTAATGCTACGCTTGAGAGGCACAGACAGCGGCTACGATTAGCCAGCGGTCTCCTTTTTAGACTCGCTAGTTCGTCCCGGTTAGGGAGGGGCGAAAGAACTCGAAGGAGCGCGGCCCTAGACCCGCTCTGTAGGAAACAGTGCAGTGAAGACAGCACAGTCAGTCAGTCAGTCATCATGTCAGTAATGTTAGTAATTAAAATAGATATGAGTAGTGGAGACAGACAATGAAGTCACAAAACAAAAGGTGTCTTACCTTTTAGGCCTATAAACCTATAAACCTTACCTTTTAGGCCAATGAACATTTTCTACCGCTTGTTCCCGTTGGGGGTCGCGGGTGACTGGAGCCTATCCCAGTGGCTTCGGGCCTTAGGCGGAGTGCACCCTGGACAGTGGCCAACTCATCGCAGGGCTGACACAGAGACAGACAACCATTCACGCACACATTCATCCATTAGGGACAATTTTAGAGTCACCAATTAACCTAATGCATGTCTTTGGACGGTGGGAGGAAACCGGAGAACCCGGAGAAAACCCACGGTAACATGGGGAGGACATGCAGACTCCACCCAGGGAGGTCGTGGTCTCGTCCGAGATTCGAACCCACGATCTCCTTATTGGGAGGCAGGGGTGAAGACAGCACATGCAAGCTAATTTAGAGCAGAGAACGTAGTTCAACAATCTATGCGATTATGTGTACAGGGTAAAAAGAAAAATAATCATTTAGTGTGTAGTTCCTCGTTAAGTTTTTGCTCTAGCGCGTCTGACTTATATAACAATTAGCAATAACAGAGCAGTGCGACTGCACACATAAACCAATGTAACACCCTCAAATGTAGCCTCACAGTAATCACTTCATTTCAACCGTTCAAATACTTATGGGCTTCCATGAAATGATCAGCAATGTAGTTATAGACAAAACAATCTGACCTCAAGAACCATTTAGTAGCTGCTCTGGTGTATCGCATGGTCTGTATTATCACGTGCTCTTTATTAGTATACTTCCACTTTTCAAAAACCACTTGGTCAAAGTTGGCCTGCCAGTTGCGTTTCAAGGTCATCCTTGACACGGGGTCAAGGTCAAGAGTGAACTTTGAAAACCAGTACTATATTGTTTCAGAGATATGTTAACGCCCCAGTGGGACATGCGCGCCACAATGAGGTCTCAGTCAGTCGACTGATATTGAATTGATACAGTTGATGTCTGGCTGGGAGCTCTTCGCAGCACGTGGGGTGGTGAAGATATCGTTACCCAGTCGCCCCCTTCACTCCCAACATACGTTAGACGTGGACTTTAGATGCTCTTTGTTCCACAAGGAGCTTTGTGGACATGGTCACACATGTATAATACATAATATGGGATATTTTAAGATAGATCAGGTGCACTTCCCTGTGAACTTGCTACAGGGACCAAGAACAGAGGAAATTGAATAAATGATTGTTTTCTAAATTCAAACTATGAAACTGTAATGTATACAGAAGGCCCTGTAGTGTGTGAAGGTGTACACTTGTGTTTTGCTAAGGAGAGTCACGTTATCAAATGTTCCAATTACCTATTACATAAAGTGTTAGATAACGCATGAGTGTTATCTCGAATTTATTAATAGAATCTCAACTCTCTCCATTGGCATGTCTGAAGTGAATTCTTACTCTGTGGTGTGTTAGCCAGAGTATATGTAACAGGATGTTGAATGGTGGGTGTCCTCTGCATGACTCACTGCTCATCTAGCCGATCTGGACAGCAGATTGCTCCCTTACCACTCTCACTTTTCTTTCATCTTGCTGTTTGTTATTCTAGTTGCTATCTGATTATATGCTGTTTGTCAGGATTACTCACTCTATCAAAGTATGGGTGAATACATTTCTACACTAGACCAAGCGTTCTGAGAGCTGGGACCTAAATGTGGAGTTGCCACATGTGCAGGCTGGGTTCATGGGGGAATATCCGTGTTGACGCTGTAATGGCTTTTCTGTCCGGTGTTTGTTTAATGACGTGTAAGAGTAGCCATTTAAAAATCAGTAACATAGGTAATATAGTGCGCCGGGAGAACTTGCCCCAGCATGACCAGTGAACTCTGTTAATGCGACGAATTTATTCCACACTGGAACTGACATGACAATATAAAAAAAAGATTTGTTAGGGGCTGGAAGATTTGGGGGCTGAGAATGGGGTTGTGGGCCACATCAAAGCTGAAATGTGTTCATTCTTTGATTGTTCAAGTTACCATAGCAAAACTTGGCGATGAGTGTGTTGCTATTCTTGAAAGGTCCTTTTAATAGGAGGCATTTTGGGTATGTAACACCGTGTCCTAAGTGAATGCGAGCGACTACCGTGTCACACCGTCTAACGTGAACAGGGTCGCTTGAAGTCGTTATGTGACAAATCATGACCGGACTCTACAGTTCCGCTCGGCGGTTCAGACCATTTTAGCGTCTTTCGGCTTATTATTTTACTTTTAAGCCCAACTTACTTTCGTGGTTCTCTCTCGGAGCTCTCATCAGCCTTGATTCCAGCAGCAGGCAGCCTTTTTCAGTGAAAATTGAGCTACTAACTGGAAAAAGTGCAGACCTGTACACCCTGGTGGCTGTCACTAATGTATCTTAGGGTCATGTATGCATTACCATACGTTACACAGTTTGAACTACACACTTGAAAGTGCCCCTTGCATTAGGATACTGTCTGTTTTGCTTCGCTCAAACCCCGTAATACATCTTAAACCTAACAGCACATAGCATACTGGGTTTTGTCAACCTGCCATGTCCTCTGACCCCTTCTTTGAGTCCCCAAATTCCCCTTACCACAGCAAATATGGAGCATTTCTTGTTGTCATATTATTTGAGGTAAACTGAGGTGACATGTTTATATGGTATAAAGTGTGTTGCGCTGAAATCTCCACAGTGACACACCCTGACGCTCAGCTGTGTCAGCATGACATGAGATCCACAGCCTCCATCACATTTGTGAATAATGTTTACATATGGCTCCCATTCAGAACTGCCATCTGCTGTGGTGTTTGTACAATGATCATCCTTTGGCAGCCAGTCACAGTCACACTTTGTTGATAATTTGCTTTTGCTTGGTATTGTGTGATTATTTTAGCAGTGATAACACTAAGAACCGCTCTACTATCCACCAGCCATCATACAGGCAGCAGATAACATAAAAGTAATTATCCCAGTACCAATGTATATTTCCCTACATGTGTACTTTCCTATAGGGCAAAGTTCAAGGTAATAAACATGTCTCATTGTTGACCTGTAACTGTTATCCACCCAAGTTTTGTCAGAATGTCTGAAGCACAGAAGGAGACCAAGAGAAAATCTGACTTCTTTCCTATCTAGTATTTCTCAGTATTGAAAAGTTTGTTAAACAATTTTCATTCAACACTAAGCTATTTACTGCACTGCCAACTGAAATGTAATTGTACATTTTCTCAGCTGCAATCTTGAAGGTACAATCTGTAATTCCTGGCCACATCTCCAAACAAATAGGGGGCGGCATTTCAACTCCTCTTCCCAGTCAAAATAGCACTTATAATGTTCCTTTATGGCATCGGCCTATAGTTTAAATTATAGCTTGTTTAGCTTTGTGTTTTTGTGACAGCAACTGAGGGCAAATTAGACGCTACAGTGACTCAATATCGCTTCTTGAGGCACAACTGGTATCACAACACAGGACGGGCCGGTGCTAGCTGGTTAGCTGGTTAACATGCTAACTTCAGTAACAACTGCAACACAATACATGAACATCTTTGATATAACGTCAGAACTGTTACCTCTTCGCATTCTGTTGATAATGTTATTTTTTTTTTATGTTGTAAACTAAAATTCTGGCCATATCTTACAAATTGCATGTTTGACTCAAGGCCAGTTACTACTTTTTTTTGAGAGATCTCATGGTCTTCCTCAGCAGATGGAGTGCTCAGTTCTCATTGAGATAACTCAGTTCTCATCAAACTCCATCACATACAATCAGAGTTTGAGGAAGACTGTTTGGATTCTTTTTTCAAAATTCCCTGAGTTCCCTTAGCTTTGGTATGACATATTCATGGTTGTGACTGCATGATTCCAGTAACCGCGGCCTGAAGTGAATTTTCACGCTTCAGGCCTATTTCTTGCACCATAGGGATTGTGAGTTGGGCTCTGAGTGCTGCCAAAATGCAGGTGACCTACACTCAGTACTGTGCCTGAACGCATCCTGTGTGACACAGATGGAGCACTGAAGCTGCTGCTGCGCATTCGCAGCACAGCCTGTGTAGATATCGTGTTATTCACAAGTGTGGGTAAAATGGAGTGCAAGAACGAAAGGTGGATTATTGCCACATCGGCAATAATGTGGGCACTAAACCGGACTGTGGTCGCGAAGAGGGAAGTGAGTCTGAAGGTGAAGCTCATCAATTCACCAGTCGATAGATTGCAACCCTCACCTATGGTCATGATCTTTGGGGAGTGACCAAAAGACTGAGATTACAATTGGCCGAAATGAGTTTCTTTCAAGATGAGTGGGGCCAGTTGAGGTAGATCAGGCGTCTGATATGGATGCCTTATGGACACCTCCCTTTTATAGATGTTCCGGGCACGTCTAGCTGGGAGGGGACCCAGGACATGCTGAAAGGATTACATATTCCATCTGGCCTGGAAACGTCTTGAGTTCTCCAGGAGGAGCTTGAGGATGCGGCGGGGGAGAAGGACGTCTGGGCTACCTTGCTTAACCTGCCGCCACAGAGATCCAGACCTGGATAACTGGTGGAAAATTGATAGATGAATTACCACAGTCGGTACTTCGTATCAATTTGACCCATTTTCACTTTTGAGTTGTTACCTCATTAGGGTCATGATCTTAGGTGTAAAATGTGGCCACACTAATGTGCTATGGAATGTCTGTACTGAATTTGTATACAACGATGATATGACAATGTGTCTTTGGTCTTTTGATGGGGTTTTTTTCTGTTGACCAATTCCTATTGGCCTGAGTAAAAATCTTGGTCACCTTGACCCATGACATAATGGATATAATTTCTTTTCACCTTGACAGGAGGGTTAAATAGCTATATTTCAGTGCAGTGACCCTTGACAAACTTGCAATTTACCAATTGATAATAAGCACGTTATACATACTTCAGAACAATCAAAGGAAACGGCAATCAATTCTCTTTAAGAGCATGGGAAAGAAAGGTCTAGAAAGGGGTAGGAGTAAAAAATAAACAAACTAATTTTTTGTGTGTGGAAGATACATCGAAATGTGATGAACTGCCATGATTTATGAATTGAATGAATTTACTGAGCAAAACATCTCATAGATTGATTGCCATGAACATTCTAGAGCAAATTTAGGTTAGCTGTAAGATAAACCCTTTCGATTTGAATGGTCCCATGGCCTTGCCTGTAGCGCTACATACTCAGGCTCCTAAGATAGCAAACTGGTCATCAATGGTTGTTTGTTGTGTACAACACTGTAATATTGCAGGGTTTAGTAAACAGTGTAGCCTCCTCGCAGGGCTTTGCACCTTTAGTCTTGTTATGACCCAAAAGATGCTATGGGAATGCAAATGCCGTTGAAAATGAGTATTGCAGCGCACCTAATAGCTTAAGTAAGTGACTTGAATGCTGAATGGCAACTTAGACCCTTCAGTAAGGACAGAGAGGAAAGGGAGCCCTTTCTTCTGTATTTAATTTGTGGATTTAGGGAGACAAGAGGGCTTGCCGTCAGAGATAACAAGGCCAGACTCTGTGATGTGTGAATAATGGCCGGACAGAGGTTTAGACATCATTAGAATAATCAGTCCTGATGTGGATGAAGATGCACGCAATACCGGGGAGGCCTACTGATAGTGCACTAATTTAGATGCTGGTGGTGCACTGTTCTCTTTTTTGACAACACAGACGTACTGTGATGTGGCCTCTGACCACGGGTTTTGTTTTAATACTCTTTTGCTCATTGTTTCATCCTAGTACGGCCAATAGATTTCATTCATCTTCAGTTCTATGTTCACTAGACTTCAATTGTCTCTGTGTGGAATGTGCTGTGTTGTGGTGGTGGTTTATTTTGAGCAATTTTGTTTGGAAAAAGACAGAAATTTTAGTGTTTAGTTTTGGGCTTGAGTTGTACATTAGCATGTTCTCCATTCTTCTGATGCAAAACAGTTGATATTTTGGGAACAGTTCAGCTGCAGCTCATTGCTGCTGGAGAGCATTCAGCATTGCTGAGGTTTTATCGTATTCCGCTAGTCATCTTGCTGTCTGCTGAATTGGAAACCGCATTGATCATATCAGATTGGTTAAGTAATTGATTGTTACTGGTTATTAACCTCCCAGAACTTTGGACCGGCTTGCCAGCCACTGAGAACAGCCTGTAATCAGTCACAAATGGCAGCCGCTAATGAAATTAGTTCCTGGTTCTGCCTCACAACTTTGTTTGTTCCACAAAGTATTGGCAAGGGCATAGAGATGCCATGGTTTACTCTCCCCAGAGAATGGAGTGATAGAACAACAGAACGCAGATAATGAGCTACTGTGTCTGTGTTGTCTCTTTGTAATTACTCATGTGTCTGACCAAAATATAAAGATGAGGACATGAAAGGTTCTACTTGCAACAGTTTCCTTTGAAAACTCACTAAACACGGTCACTGGTGGAACTCTTCAAGCACACATGTACTTTACATTTAGTCATTTAGCAGATGCTTTTATCCAAAGCGACTTAAATATGAGGAAGACAATGGAAGCAATTATAACAACACAAGGTAACGAAATGCATAAGTGCACCAAAAACTAGTCTGTTAAGAGATAGAAAGGAAGAAGCAGTTAGTGATTGTCAGTTAGGTGTTGTCGGAAGAGGTGCATGTTCAGGCATTTTTTTAAAGGTGGCTACAGAATCTGATGATCTTGTAGGAGCAGGCAGATCATTCCACCAATGTGGAACGGATCCAGAGAAGGTGTGCGAGAGTGATTTTTTATTTTTTTTCCTTTTTGGCATGGTACCACCAGACGTTGTTCGTTTGCAGAGCACAGGGATCTGGCAGGAAAAGAGGTCTGTATTAGCGAGTATGATGGTGCAGAACCAGTGGTGGTCTTGTAGGCCAGGAGCATCGCTTTGAACTTGATGCAGGCGACAACAGGTAGCCAGTGTGACCTGATGAAGAGAGGGGTTACGTGCACTCTCTTCAGTTTATTGAAAACCACTCGTGCCGCCGCATTCTGGATCATCTGCAGAGGTTTGGTTGTGCAAGCAGGGAGTCCAGCCAGTAGCGCATTGCAATAGTCAAGTTTGGACAAGGCAAGAGCCTGGACACATGACATTATGGGATGGTTAGGGCTCTGTCAAAAAAGGTCCCCTAGCAAAAGAGCTGAACCTTGCTCAACTGGTGCTGCAATGCAATGCAATGTAATGTTGGTGAATTAAATAAGCACACACTCCTGGTAGATTAATTAGTAAACTGAATGGATTAATTCTACACTATGGGTTAGATTCTGTCATCGAAACAGAGGTTAACCGGATTGTTGCCATATTTAAATGCATTAATCTGTTAATCCAACTGTCCCTCCTGGATCATATATTTCATAGTCTTGCCTGTACTAGAATTAACACAACTCCACCATTGTAATTTAATTTCTTTCACTTCCCTGTGTACTTCCCACCATTTTGTTCACCTGCCGGTGTACCTTGTCTACCACGCTCCACAGAGCCAATTTGATTGCAATATAATCAATCGTGTTTGCTTTCAAAGTATTCCACAGATTAGCCTTAGCTTATCAGTCAGCCAAAGCAGCCTGATTGTTTCCCAAAGCATGACCAGATGATTGCTCTGCATTGTGTTTGGAAAGGCCTCTGATTATCTTGTCATAACCAGAGAGTGAAATCCATTCACTCAAGACTCAGCTTTTGTTGGGGCTTGACTGAGACACATCTTATCATCCAGTACCAACAATTTGGCTTCATGATGTGAAATCTGAATATTTAGGAATATTAAGAGAAAGTGATGGCAGTTACCCACTGTCTAGCATTACCAGTATGTGTAGGCTGATAAAATAATACCCGACAGCTTTGGAATGCCTCGCATGTGGTGAGTTAGGGCTTCAAGAGGGTTTTAATACTGGTGTGTGTGTGTGTGTGTGTGTGTGTGTGTGTGTGTGTGTGTGTGTGTGTGTGTGTGTGTGTGTGTGTGTGTGTGTGCGCCGAGGTCTGTTCCCCACAATTGGGATTGTGTAGCCATGGTGACGGCTGTGAGGGACTGTGAGAAAGCAATCTCCAGGAAGTCATAGCCGCGGGGTGAAGCATATGTGGCATGAGGATGGCACCAGAAGGCCGCGTCGTGGATGTCCAGTTGGCCATCTGTTGAGGTCCTGCAGCCAGGGCCAGGAAGCCCCCCAGAAACCACACAGGAAGAACGGCATTTTCAAATGCCAGGGCCCGGGACAGCACTCGTTTCCCCCGGGAGCTCCTCGGCACATCCCAGACACTGAGCTTCAGACGCTCGCAGTGGGACTTCCAGCAAAACATCCTCGACGGGAGCGATGACTCCGTGCCGTGCATTTGTTGGTGTGCAGAATGAGACTGCTAGAGTGGAAGCGGCCACAGCATGGCTCACTCATCGGCCAAAGATCATTACTCCTCCTTATCTTGGGCCAAGTCCTCGGGCTGCTCCACTCCACTCCAAACAGGGAGCCCATTACCAGACTGGATCACTGGAGGCCTGTCCACAAGGCCTGAGGAGACCTATTGGCATTCCACTGCTGGTGTCGTGTTACTGTTGGGGACATATCTGCACTTCTGTTAGCTCTAGTGTACTGTAAATGAAATAAAATGCTCAGTGTGCTGATGGATTTCTTGACAGAAGTGGTGACATGTGACAGTCAGGGGTTGTGTATCAGTTTGAAGGGATCAAACACTTAGATATACAACGGGACAAAGACTCACAGCTTCCCGCCGGGATGAAAACATAATGTACAAACAAAAATGTATACCTTTGGGACAATAACTGTGTGTGGTTACTTTTGTTTCACTTGTAAATGGCTTTGATCGCAACACTAACTAGGAAAAGTGGGATTTTTTTGGCTTTAGCTTTTCATGTAAAAGGTATCAACTTCTAAGTTGCTGTTTAATGAAATACCATTAACTGTTTTATGGTTTCGCAGACTCTGATGCTACGAGATGCTGTGGTTGTCGTGCAGGACTGAATCGCCGCATTCTCTCGATGTCTTTATTAGGTGTAAACCAAGGATATTTATTTACCAAATATGTCCATCTTCAAACGTTTTGTCGGTCAGACCAATCGGTCTACCACCTTAATCCATGTTGCAATATTTCAACAAAAACTAGATGGATTGCCATGACGTAGTTATAACCATATGTCACATGACATTCGTGGTTCCCAGAGGAAGAATTCTACATAACTTTGGTGATCAACTGACTTTTCCTCTACCGCCACCAGCAGGCTGAGATTTTTAGCTTTTAGTAAAATACCTTGATAACTCTTGGCTTTATTGCCACAGTATTTGGGGTACAGATACCCATGGTTACCAGAGGATGTATCCTAATGACTTTAGTGATTCCCTAACGTTTCCTCTAGCACCACCAAAAGGTTTAATTTATCCTGTGAAATATCCTATCAGCCACAACTGTACTTTGTCTTTAATGGTAATTACCAAATGTTAGCATGCTAACACACATGAAGATTTAGAGCATTATACTTTAGAAATATCAGCTACCATTACCATTGTGAGCATGTTCGCATGCTGATGTTAGCATTTAGCTTAAAGCTTCACATAGCTGCTAACATGGCTGTAGACTCTTTGGCCGTTTTTGATTTCAAAACATGTTTTGAATGCCATGTAGCCAACATCACCCACCTTACGTTTCTCGATCAATCCCTACCTCCCTACTTCACTTGTTAACTTTCTTCTAGCGGGGCACTAAAATTAAGCATCGCATTAGTTCAGACAGGACACGGAGTCATAAGCCCCAGGTGTAATCAGCTGATAGCCAGCTGGTAGGATCCTTGTTTCTAATCAGTCACACACCAATCACAGCCCATTCTCAGAACAAGGTGGTCCATTTAAACGTGACTCCTTCCTCACGGATCTCTGCTACACCTGTGCTGCCTCACCCACCGCTGGTGCTGGCAAAGCCACCACTCCAGCTTCCACCTTTTTAGTTCAGAGTCCTAACATGCCTCAAAGGTAAATGGTATTATGTCTTTCTTAGGCCCACTCCTGTATACCCAGGGGGGCTTTTTTGCATCGTGCTCCATGTTTTGGCTTGGCTTGCTGCTTGGCTGATCCATGGAGCATCTAAGAGCGGAGCCTTCAGCACCAACCATAACTGCATTTTCATTTGTGGCAAAAAATGGTTAAGTCTATGATAAGAGTGTTCCTGATTGAACTGAATTTACTCTGCTTACTTTTAACGGGTCGAACTATTCAGTCTATATATAATTTATATAATTGTGCAACTTCAAATAACTTTGTAATGTCCAGATATAAGTGAAGTGGGTGTGGCTTTGCTGATGTCATAATGGTAGTGTAAACAATTTAACCAAGAAATACAGTTCCCCAAACTTGTAAAGAGGTCTATTTGGGACAAACAATTTTCACTTGACACAGTTTTTTTGGGATGGTAATGGCACAGCTCTGAAAACATGCCTTTTAAGGACGAAGAGCAGACTTGTCCAGCAGCAGTTGTTGGAACATGGCTTCACATCCTGTGTCTGATGTCTATTTGCTTCTGTTGAACCAAAAATATGTCCCTCTGATATAAGTTGTGTTATTATGCTTTAGCCTTAACAATAATCCAACATGCGCCCTCTGGTTATTTTCTTATTTGCGTTGTCTTTTTCTCTTTCAAGGGCCACCATTCTAAAAATACAATCATCAGAGATAGCTGTTGAATAGCCTGACTTGAGATATTACTGTAGGTATGTGGGTGCACGTTGCACAACCCTGAGGTAACGTAATAGCTACTTTTTTCAAAGGTCAGATGAAAAGGAGGCCAGATAAAGTCTGCTGCACGCTCCGCTGTCCTTTACAGAAAGGCCACAGCCAGATTCGGGAGCGAGAGGGAACGGAGGCTGAAGGAAAAAAAGAGAGCGGATCGGTTCTTGTGCGCAGATTAGTGAGAGGAGTTTGTGGAATAATGAACAGTTTCCCCATGCTCCGTGTTGCATTTGTATGCATGCGAGGCAGTGACGTGCGGCACAAAACTATCATCCTGCCATTGACAATCCAATCAAATAAGTGCAGAGAGGACAACCTTTTTGGTCCTTTCAAACAAATGAAAGCAGCAGTAGCGCTTTAGCCCCCTGACTCAAGGTCCCCTTTCACTAAAGCATCCCCGTCTCGCTGTGGGACATCCAGGCTCCCCCTTTCTGTAAAGTGTTTTTGACAATTGGCTGGCTGAACTGTGTGTGTTGTCTCTGGACACCTGCCTCACTACTAACGACGCAGAGGCTGCCTTTCAGACACAACAGTTTACGGATCATTGTAAAGTTTCACGCAACTTCGGCCTTCATTTCATAGATTTGGCCGTTTTTCCTACCAGTAACAGCAACGTTGTTGTCACCAAGTCAACCGCTGAGATCTGGGAGCATGAAAACATTGCTACACCTATTTGGAAGAGCAAACAAAGGGCAAACAATCAAAGGATTTCTCAAACTCTCCTTTGTGAACATCCATCACAGGTGCAGAGGAAACCGCATTACCCAGTACTTTTATGTTTTCTTGTATCCTAATATTATCTTTTTCTGTTTCCTGACTAAGTCCCTGCTTGCATTAAGCTCAGTGGTGAGAGAGACTATGTTACATCGATTAACAGGTCTCTATGAGTGACACCTTTTGTTCTATTGTAGGTAGCACACCTAGGTAGCAATGGAGTGTAAATGGTTTCAGCCAGGTAAGCCCCCATTCAATTCGCCTGTTGCCTTGTGAAACAGACAAGTGCACTGAGCCTATGTAAATCCAATCAGCCAGACTTGGGCAAAGGATATAGATTGTCTGCCTCTCGGGCTAGAGGTCGGAGAAATACAGTGCATGTGTGTTTCTCTCCATGAATGCTCATCATAGCCATCTGTATTTCCCTGATGCTTAAGTACAGATAATTTTCTTCAAGTTGGAAATCTGAGTGAGGTTTTCTTGAAAAATCAAAAAGATCCTTCCACACAGTTTAGTGGCTTTATGCTTTAGCTCGGATCTGTTTTACTCTCTGAAGTTTTGCACATACACAGTTTTTGTGAACAATGAGGGATTATTACCCTATTACTATTATAATTAATATTAATATTATTATTATATTTTTGTATTTGATTTTGATATTGAAGGGGAAAAAAGGCAGCCATACAACAACCACCAGTCCCCCCCGAGATTAGTTGTATTTAATTACCTCTGCAGATACTGAGTGAAAGTGTCAAGCATCTTTCCTCAATACCCAAGGAAAGAGACTGTTTTCTTATAAACGTTGATGCAATTTGACTTTCTGAATACTTTTTAAAGTGGTATTTCTTTAATCGTTGACTGTTCCGACCGACTCTGTGCCTCAAGTGCCTCCGGCAATCATGGGACTGCCAGACAAATTGAATTTATTGTTTTGTTTTCATCATCACCTTTCTCTTTTTGAACAAGGGAAGATTTCTTCTTTTCAAAAAAAAAAAACAATTTTGGTTCTTTAAGAGCCAGAGTAAAGGCAATTTTAGAAGAGTCCACCCGCCACCCCCATATTGTCCTAGTGGATGCAGGTGGCTCGGATACTGTCTGGTGCTGGGCTCAGTCATATGGCAATCAGCAGGCTGAGAAAGGAGGTGACGCACTCTTGCACAAAGTCTAAACTTGGCAGTAAAAGTGGACGTGTGGCGGTAGAAATCATTTTGATGGTTGAGTTCAATCTGAGCAGGTGAAGCCAAAGAGCTACAGATTTTCTTGCTATGTAAGTTAGAAAGGGCCTTGAAATAGCGAGAACATCCCAGATGTAAATACCAATATTAAATAATGTATATGTTTCAATGATGTGCCTCAGTAAGCAATAGGGAGCCAGCATTCTGGACTACTAGCACGCCTGAACTGAATGCAGCCATTCTAAACGATATTTATATCACACTTGTGGTAAATATCTGCTGTGAAAAAGGCGAATATGGTCCAGGGGAAAAACAGGCAAAACGTTCTGAATTTGCTAACTAGAAAAAAGTAATGAACGCTCTCAGATGGGCTTGTAATCCTAGGTCCCACTGTAACCTAGCCATTCCAAACACAGTGTTCGAGAAACATCACTTACAGGGTTCTCAAGAGGGATGTTTTGAAGCATGGAGTTTGGATTTATAGCTCACAAACTGTCTTTCAATTCGGTCAAAGAGAGGGAAGCCAGAGGTGGGATAAACAACCTGGCTGATTCTTCTAGTAATCTGTCAATCATACAAACATACAGTATCCCAGCCTCTGACAGTTGTAGTCACACTGGCAGGCAGACTGCTAGCACGAGATAGATAGCCTTATCAAAGAAAAACGTCCACTACGCCAGCCACTATGTAATAAAAACTACACAAAGAGAAGATGCGCTGGGCCTGGAGTTGAATGTCATCACATTCGAGCGCCATGGAGGGCGAGGAAAACTACCAAAGGAGGGAGCATTGTTTTGGTTAGTTCACAAGGCTCTGAGTGATCAATGCGCTGAGGGCTCCGACGATTTAGTAGTGCGCGTCCAAACAGAGGCTGGCGAGAGACAGGTTAAAAGGAGAACGGCCAATATCGAAAGAGCAGCTGCCAATCGAGCTTCCAACTTTTAGTACCAAGCATGTAATCTCCAAAATTATTGCATCCTACACTTCCCATAATGCAACTCAACAGCATCTTTCGTCAGACCGACCCCCACCCCCCCCCCCCCCACCCCCCACACCCCTACCCCTCTCTTACACCCCTTTCTATCTTATTAAATAAAGAGGAGATGG
>CM022486.1:27164904-27185531 GCA_011952105.1 Coreoperca whiteheadi | reverse complement strand
CCCCCCAAGTATTTTAGTATGGTATTTAAGTATCACATTTCATTTGACTGTTCTGATGTAGTCCACAAATTTGACCAGAGAACTGGAAAAACGTAGGTGGAAAAAAGCCATTGCATAACATATTCAAACTGTTCTTTGTGAAATTGCAAACGAATTCAGCCCAGCTGGCCCGGCTTTCCACTGGCGCTTGGACGCCGGCGTGCATGTGTGGATCCGTGCGAACTGTGCGCACACACATTTCACTGTCTGTATATAAATAAAAATATAGTTTTAGACAGGGGTATTTGATAGCGTAGCACCCTCAGGAGACCTGCTAATACAAACATGTCACACATTTGGGTATTGAACTTCAGTGGTGGAAGAATTACTCAGACGCTTCACTTACGTTTAGAGGCTAAATGACTCTTTGGTGGGACGGCTAACAACTCACGGGCATCTGAAACGTAACAGGAAGCCCCAGACACACACTGCTTTTTGGTAAGCGGGCACAAGCCAAATGGTTGGAAAACCCACTGGTTTAGTCTTGAACAGTGTTGCATTTTATAGGCTAACCACGGGTTTTAATTTCAGATTTTAATCTAAAAAGCATGAACACATGGAGGGGTAGAGAGATAGCTGTGCAGTTTTTTTAATCAAACTTGCAAACAGTCCACATTCTAGGTGGGTTGATACCTGAAAATGAATACATGTAAAGACTTAATCTGACCATTACTTGAAAATGCAAATAAAATGGGCCCTGAATTGACCCGTTGCTGCCACACACCTCCCCACAGTGCCAGTTGTTCTCTGGAAGGCTAACTCGAGCAAAACTCCACCTCCTGCACTGGCGAATGGTTGTACTGACATATATGGCTGTTTTCAAACGTGTGCTATTGACCAGCTGTAGCACAGGCATGCGTGGGAAGTGTGGTTTTTTTCGGGGGGGTCTTTTGTCTTTTGGCCAGTGATGCGACATCTCTGCCAGTGATGCGACTTCAGCTCTTCCTAGTGGCTGACACGCCTCGGTCACGGCGAAGCCAGGGCCTCCTCACGCGGCGGCGTCTCCTCTGCTTATGGGGTCTCTGTCCGCTTCATCAGCTCCCAGAACGGAAGGGGCCGTGTCTCCATGGTTCCCAAACCCCAATTAAAGAGGATGTTCCAATTAGAGAGCAGAGAGAGCTTGGGTGTGATAGGTGAGCGAATGAAGGCCCCGGCCTCGCCCAGTAGTCTAGCAACCCCCTCCAGTCCTGAAACTGTCAGCGCGCTGTGCTTTTGTCTCTCTAATTGATCGCGTCCAGACAGCCAATCAAAACGGCAGACACTGCTGTACGAGCCTAACAGTGTTGCATCCCGGCACACGAGTTGGAGCCGCTGCCAAGCTGGCATTCCGGAGATACAGACTGTGTCAGAATATGTGACAAAATGGTTGTTTATGGGTGTATTATTGTGGTGGTGGTGGTGGTGATGGCATGATAACGCACATGGAGTCAACTGCTGACATTCATACGAGGTCAACGTAACGACATATCGACAGGCTGACAACCAGAGCAGTGTGCTCGGCCCCTCTCCCTAACCAGTGTTGCCACAGTTACTTTGAAAAAGTAATCTAATTACTGATTACTCCTTTAAAAAGTAACTTAGTTACTTTACAGATTACTTGATTTTAAAAGTAACTAAGTTAGATTACAAGTTACTTTATTAGTTACATTCAGCCTCTGCCTAAGATGAGGCGTCCATATTTGTTTGGTTTTCAGGGACTTCCGTATTAGTGTCAGTAGGTTATATCACAGTTTCCCGGTCATAATTACGACTTGTAGGTTGACATGAACGCTATTTACAAGTCCGAAACTCATAATTATGATAACTCTGATTGGCCATTGGCATAAGCTTTTGGCATTGTTAACCTAACTAAGATCAAATGTTCATTTACAGGATGTTTATTGGGGGGGATTAGTACTCCTAGTGAAATCCTTGCTGCTGCTCAGTTTCTTTTAAATGTAAATGGACTGTACTTGTATAGCCGCCTTTCTAGTCGTCCAACTACTCAAAGCGCTTTCACACTACAGATCACATTTACCCATTCACACACTTTCATACACTGATGGCAGGAGCTGACTGCCCATCAGGACAAATTAAACTAATCATTCACACACATTCACACACCGGGGTTTTGTGAATGTTTTTGGGGTTCAGTATCTTGCTCAAGGATACTTCGACACATGGCTGGCTGGGGGAAGCCGCGATCGAACCGCCGACCTTCCGATTGGTGGACGACCCGCTCTGCCACCAAGCCACAGCCGCCCCGCTCTGCTCTTAGAGCTCCCTCAAAGAGCAGAGCCTTTTTCTGGCAAATCGTAGCGTACAACCATTTCCAATAAATGGTCAGTGTCTCAGACTAGATAGTTTGCTTTGCAATGTCATCATCTTTGAGTGTTTGAAACTGGCCATGACAGAATTTTAAGAGCCCAAGAGGTCGATTTGCTCAGTCCAGAGAGGAACAAACAGTGTATTATGGCAACCGCCTACGTGGCCTATGCCTAAAAATGGACTTGCTTGGTCGTGTGTTCAAGTTACCAGTATTTGCTGATGCGAAGCCCATGAGGAATCATACGTTTTATTGCACCAGTGACCCCCATTCTTTTCTTATTTATTTCTTTATGCTTTTTTCCTTTAAGACCTCTTTTTCTGTATGAGTGCTATAAACTCGATGATCACTGAGTACCTTTCCAACATTTGATACTGACCACGATCCCTGCAGATGATAGTTTCGTGGTACCTCATGGTCACAGTCGTGTGCGACGGCTGTGTGTGGGACGCTGCGGCGACCTCGCCAATTTGATTAGGTTTGATCATGGGGGGGGCAGTCACACCAAAAAGAGGAACGCCTAACTTCACTGGTGCCCTCCTTGCAAAATGAGTGACTTAAAGGCTAACTGTGCTCCCTAATTAGACCTTTCGCCAAACAACAGCGCTGATTATGTCCAAGGTCAATGTTTTTCAGATTGCTGCTTTCTACAGTACCTGCTCGTGGCAATTATGGTATGGAAAACACTGAATGCAAAAATCAGACAAAAGTGGTTAAAACTAAATATGTTTACTTCTAATTCCCATTGTGATTATGGCAAATAAAATATGGTTACGGTATGATTGAAGCTAGGTAGGTAAACCACTTGGTTAAGGTTAGGGAAGGATTGTGATAATGAACATTCATTTCAAGGATTTGACGGACATGACGTACCACACGGCCACCCTCCAACAGGACTCAAGTGACTCCATGAGGCATAAACCGTGGCAACAAATTCCAGGTGTTTTTCGAGTGTCCTGGAAACGGTTGTTTTGCAACTAATTTCTGTCGTCTTCTGCGCAACGTGCAGCATTTCTGCATGGGTTTGTATTTTCAGTATTAGGTTGTGGTGTCTGAATTTGCAGCACGCTAACGTATTTAGTAGTGATTTATCACGTTACAGCGTTTTTGTTTGTGCTGTGCACGTGTTCCACATTTGCATGGGTTTTGTCTATTTGCATGCGTTTTCTTAAGTTGCGTTGGGTTGAGCTTTCAGGGCCATCATAGAATCCACTTAATGAGGCGATTCAGTCCATTTATTGTTTTCAGGCTGAAATGTTGTGTGTTGGGGTTTTTTTTTTTGGTTTTCTTTTTTATGCAAACAGTTTAGGAACATGGGAGTGGACATCCGGAACGTGCATGTGTGCACAGTTTCACAGTCGCTGAAGTTTGTAAAAGACTACCATGCAAAAACATTGCATACGGCTTTTGAATCTGAAAATCATGCATGTGCATGTGTCTCCTTTTTGTGCGTCGACACAAAGAAGTTTTAGTGAACCTCTTCGGTAACACAACATTCAGACACTGATTCCTGCAGCATTATTTTACTGTCTTGTTTTAAACAGTCAGTGTTAGCTTTGGGCCTTACCCGTTCAAGGAACATTTTCTTTGTGTAGATCACACTGTCAAACCAAACCAACCAGAGGTAGTATTGAATCCTCCTGGCAGACAGAGCTTCAGTCTGGAGAGTACATGTGATAGCTCAGCCTGGATGGCAGGTGCCACTGGAAGGTAAACTGAGGCAGAGTTTAGTTATGGAATAGAATGGGGTGATTTATCTCAATAATGACTCCTTTTTGTGTGACAAGGCAATTTCACTGCCCAGAGGCGTTTTTTCTTTTTTTTTTTTTTCTTCTCTCCTCCTCCTCGGGCTGAAGGTTGTTTTCAAAGGGAGGCAGTGCTGATGGAAAGGCCTGGAACGATCAGACTGGGGACACGGGAGGAGGCTTTGGTAAACACACATGAGCAATCCCAAAGTTTGGCTGCGTCAGCTGAAGGGGTGACAATAAAGAGAGGGGATGAAGCAGAGCCACTTTCCCACTGGAGAGAAAGACACTGGTTTCGAGTTCATCTTTCTTTCCTTTTCTGAAGAGGTTACTGTCGAGGGTTGAGCCTTTTGATTTTCATTTTTCCCTTTGATCCTGCCATACAAATCTACCATGTGGCCGCATAGCCGTATCTCTGAGTATGCACATCAAAAAGCTTGCAATCAAACCAGCAAGAACTCGGTTCTCTGCGGCAAAACATCCTTTCATTTCAATCTCAAATTACAAGCAGGCATATGGCCAGTAATATGTAGCCATAGGGCTTTGGAATCAGTGTCACAGTAAGCTACATTCAGGGTATATCAGGACCTAATCTGCTACAGCTGTAGGATACCGGCGTTGTTATTTACATGCAGATGCTACTTCTGCGGTAAACTTCACCAAATTTCAGATTTTGGAATGGAAAATTTCCAATGAGCAAATCAAAGGAGGGGCTAAAATTCCAGAACAAACTCAGTTGACTGACCTGCCCGAGGCTACAGATAAACATTAGGGTTAAATGAGAACCATTACAGCACTCTGTGTAATATGGAATAATTCCAACAGACATTTCCGGGTGGGTAAATGAATCGTATCTAACACATTTATATATCTATTAACCTGATAGAGTCACTTAAGCGTATTGTGTGTGTGAGATAATCAGACAGGGAGCTAGTTTGCAATCAGGATGCCTTTTTATTAAATATCATTTGGGCTGTCAAACGATTAGTTTTTCTTAAGCGCTGAATTACAATAGTTAATCGCGATTAAGTGCATGCTTTATCACGTGATTAAAATTCTATTATTTTGCATTTCATTGCTGTTTTGAAGTCCATATTAACAATGTAAACCAAAACTTACCAGTGTATCTTGATTGGGAATCAAATGAATGCCCAATTCCTCTGCAACTTTAGAAAAGTGCTGGACCCGTGTTTGTGCATAGTTTCGTTCTTCTAGAGTCTACATAGTTTGCAGTAACTCCCAGATAATTGAATTCCTCACTGACGCCCAGTGATCCCCCCCTGTTAACGAGACAGCTTTTGCTTTTCGTAGGAGTTTCAGTTTGGCTGCTTTCTCCGTTTCATACAGGCTATGTATGTGTGCAACTATTGTCCTCCGCAGTGATGGTGGTAACGCATTACTTAGTAACGCGTTCCTCTAATCCGGCCACGAGTAATCTAACGCGTTACTATTTCCAAACCAGTAATCAGATTAAAGTCACTTATCCATGTCACTGTGCGTTAATATGTTTTTCATTTTCCTTAATAAAGACTTGTGTTTGCTTTCTTCTCGCATCTCGGGGAGCAAAGTCACGTTTTCAGCGCGAGGACAGTTCACGTCACGTGTAATGACACACATCACGCGGCGACACAACCGGAAACGACAGCGCAGGGAGGAGGGAGACGCGCGTTTTCTAGCTGGAAATCCAGACGCTATTTTGAGTTTGTGTCAGCTGAAGATGGCAATATTAGGGTTCGTTGTGGCGACAAAGTGTTATCTAGCTACAGAAACACTACGTCAAGTTTAAAGAAGCATTTGGAGTGGCAGCGCTGCACGGTGACACCTACAGAGCGAGTCCCACCAGGCGGTGCGAAGCAGAGAGCAGGAGGCCCCCCCCCCCCACCACCCGAACAACAACAGCTGGACTTCAGTAAAAACAAGCATTTATGTTAGGTGACTCCAAGAAAGATTGGCATTATTTTATTTTTTATAAAAACATGTATTTTTTCAGGAGATAATTTTTAAGTTCAACTTAAAATGGTTGCAGCTACATTGTTGACATTACTGTTAATAATGCACTTCCAATAAAGTGAGTGTTGGCAAAACCAGCTGTCGTTGTTATGTTGAGGCGGCGGGGGGCTGAATGTAACTAATAAAGTAACTTGTGATCTAACTTAGTTACTTTTAAAATCAAGTAATCTGGAAAGTAACTAAGTTACTTTATAAAGGAGTAATCAGTAATTAGATTACTTTTTCAAAGTAACTGTGGCAACACTGGTCCTCCGCGATGGCAATATATATATGACTGGTCAGAACATGTCAACCATTGTGAGTCTCCAAGACGCGGGTACGATGTTGACTGGTCTGCAGTTAGTTGCCACCAATTTCGCAACAGATCTGTTTTTTCGATTTGGTTTCATCCACAGGTCTGTGACGACTGCAGCAACCTGATTAGCTGTACCAGCTGCATGCTTAGCTCGTAGATGTTTGCTTGGACGTGAAGTGCTTCGGTGACGTCTTAATTCCATTTCGGGCACGGTGCATATTGCTTTTGACTGGCCAACAGCGCGGTCTGGGAGTTTTTTAATGTTAAACGCGCCATTCGGAACTGTGTTGTTCACCTCCATGGCTGCAGGTAGGAAGTGTTTGTGGCAGCTTGACAACAAGTAAGGGTGCGTCAAAGGGTCAAAATAGTAGCAGCCAAAGATTGTAGAGCGTAGCGATTCTACGTCGCAAGGAGTCTTTGGTAACCGCACCAGTGACGGTGTAAAAGAAAGAATCTTTGGTTTATGTGATTAATGCGATAAACACAATTATAGCGCGTTATGCTCGGTCCTTAATCGCATCACGATTAACGCGTTAATGCTGACAGCCCTTAATATCAAAGTTGAGTGTACGACATGAGTCTGGATTTTATTTTATTTTTTGTTTCTTTGAAACCGATTTAAAATTCCCCTGGAACTGTTGTCAGAGTCCTTAAACCCAAACCTTACCCAAAAGTGTAAGCTTATTGACGGGGCCCTGGTTAGGGTTGGGGAAAGATACAGTTTAACTATGTGAAAATGTAAACGCTGACTTGAATAAAATAATCCTTTTGATTCTCGTCGAAGTATCCTTGAGCAAGATAGTGAAGCCCAAAAATGCTCCCGAAGCTGCCCCTTTGGTTTGTAAATGTTCTCATATGGAAGTCGCTTTGGATAAAAGCGTCTGCTAAATGACTAAATGTAAATGTAAATTTAAAATGTCATGAACTAAGTTTGAGGGCTGATTTGTTAATCCTGGATGACATCATCTTGAATAACAGTGCACTCTTATTTTGAAATATAGGCTACTGTAGAAACATGGCGGTGCAACATGGCTACCTCCGTGGAAGGGGACCCGCTCCCTCTGTAGATAAAAATGACTTATTCTAAAGAAACGGGGGGGGAGGACTGCGCTACTGTCAGACTCTGTGTTTCTCTGCTGGGAAGGAAGACGGGAAGTCCGACAGAGCTTCGACAGCCACTGGAAGCACAGCCATGTGTTGTGTTGGAGCTAGGGCGGCGGGTCGAGGGGTTGTCCCGGTGGGTGTCAGGGGAGTGCCAGTGCTGAAACTCGACCACAAAAGCTCTGGAATCATTATATATTTCCTTAAAAAGTGATTGGCCTTTTCCACATAATCAAGACTAATGGAAACACCTGATATTTGCATTTGTGTTGATGAGAAAAATGGTTGAAAGTCAGTGGATAACCGACACATTAATGCCCACTCGTGTCTAAAAACATAGATATCAGCCTTCAAAAACAGTCGATCCCCCCCCCCCACACACACACACACACACACACGCTCGCACACAGTCCCGCCTCAGGTTGGCCCTTGCTTGTTTGTGATAAATGCAGCATTCGTGTCCAGGGTGTAGGCTTATTTCTGCTCAGTTGCCTGCTCTGGCTAAGCTAAGCCTTGTGTTGCTGATAATGACAGCAGTGAAAGGAGTGGGGGACTGAATGGAAACCAGTGGGGGTGTTGAGTCGCTGTGGGTCCAGTCACTCTGCCCTGCCAGGCCTGTATTTACCATCCTTCTGTGTCCTGCAGTGTCACACAGGGGTGCACACCGCTCCACCTCACTTCTACTCTGTTTACCAGTGTAAAGGCCTATTTATCTCTATAAGTGAGGACTGTCCCCATTCAAAAGTGGCATTTCATGGGCTAGAGAAATCTTTCACCGCCCGGAAATTTTTGTATATATCTAGTTTGCTGTAAAATTGCTTTAAAAGACATACATTTGCCTTGAGAAAATACATGTTTTCCAAGCAGGGTTTAACAGGAGAATTGATGGATTCTTACATTACAGGTTTGTGATGAAGGGCTATTAACCCCTCGTCTGCGTTGACAGTAGTGAGACACTTTGGCTTATATTTGCATTGTAGATATTATAAGTGTTACATTAAAGTGCTGTCTCACACTGTATTACCCTGTAATCAACTGATTGTTATTGTAAAAGGACTGTGGATCAGGAGGTAGGGCAGGTCGTCCACTGATCACAGGGTTGGCGGTTCGATCCCCTGGCGTTTCGATCCCCAGCTCCCCCTGTCCACATGTTGAAGTGTGCTGGGGCAAGACACTGGACCAAGTTGGTCTGGTTAGGCCAGCACCTTGCACGGTAGCGCGCTGCCATTGGTGTGTGCAAATTGTACTTGTACACTAAGTACAGCCATTTCATAATGTAGGCTGGTACGATTAGTTATTAGTACAACAAAATATAGCAAAGGAGCAATACACATCGAAATCGCTGCATTAAAAAAACCCTGTGTGTAGCCGTAGCCCCGGATATGACATGACGGTTGCCGGTGTGGCTCATGAGTTTTGCAGGTGTGCGGCAGTCCGATGGCTGTCAGAGGGAACAACGTTAATAGAGCGCAACGAAATGCTGGTACAGTCTGACATGACCGAGGCAGCAGGCCAAAAGAGCTAAAGTCACGCTGCACAGTGAAAGCTACTTGAGTGTGGCATTGTCATCGCAGCACAATTACATGTGTGCGCTGATTGTCTCCTCCCTGGTACACATATAGAACTCAGACCTCCGTGTTTTCACTTTGAGCGACTGAGAAGCTGCCTATGTCCCACTCAATATTTTAAGATTTTTGGAACCCTTTGGACCTGTCAGTCACAGAGGTGATTCTTATTCGGTGTACGTGCGCTAAATGAGTTGAGTTGACCTCTTTTTCCCCAAAACTTTGGAGGAAGTGTCTGAGGAGAGGGAAGTCTGGGCGTCTCTGCTTAGAGTGCTGCCCCCGTGACCCGGGATAAGAGGAAGTAGGTGGATGGATGGATGGATGGAGGTCACACCGCGCATGCACGGCTCACCTCATGAACATGCATGTGATCAGAAGATGTGCACCTTTTTCACATGTATGGGGATGGAGTGAAGTGAAATGAATTTGATCCCGTCAGTCATGGGATTACAAAAACGCCTTTACAAAACAATCCGTGCAGTTTACAGAAGACCAGTGCACCTTGCACAAAGACACTAGTGCTGAAAGTTGAATTCGCCGATTGACAGAAAATCGATCTGCAACGAAACTGATTGAAATCAGTTCATTGTTGAAGTCACTTATGAAGCAAAATGCTGAACAGAAGCTAGTTCCAGGACCTCCAAGGCGGGGGACCTGCTGCTTTTGTCTGTGTTATATCATTGTACCGTGAATGCTTTACTACTCTACCCCTACTGTTTCTAAATGCCCACTGCGGGACAAATGAAGGCTTCACATACTTACTTACTTATATTTTGGACTGTTGGTCCGACTGAGAAAGTCATTTGAAGAGGTCTGCCTTGTGCTCAGGGACGCCGTAAGATATCTAATATTTAACACCCAGGTATTTAATCAAAAACACATAATACACTTGAATTGCATTCAACAGAAGAGGCATACAATCATTTTGGACTGTGCAGTACTGTGACTTTGGAAGAGCATTTGCGTCATTAAATATAAATACATAAATGTAGCCCCAAATGTAGTTGTTTTTTTTGGTTGGCTCAGGATTTCCTAAAGGATAAGATGCCATCAGTGAAAAGAAATACGCTCAGTATAAAAGTAGATTGGTGAAGGTGTGCGGGCCAGATCCTGGTCTGCTCTTGTTTTTAAATGTCACACTGAGGGGGATCAGACCTTGAAACACGTGTGTTGATCTGGGTGTTATAGCCGAGAATTACAATAACTGCTGTTGTTTCCCCATAAGTATTCATCTGTTTTGAGTGGCTTTTGTACTGTCACTTTGTCAGAAGCCTAGCTCGGTAACATGGCTGCTAATGTTAACATGCTTTGGCGGGCGCCGGTGGAGAGACCTTGTTGGGGATGAATTTCTCTTTCGGTGGCAGTAAACTCAACAAATGGGCACGCGGATAATGGCGCTCCATTCGGCTTCACTGCCTTTATTATGTTTGGGGCTGATGAACGAACAGCAGCGTTAATTGAACCACTACAAACAGCAGGGCTGCAGCTATGCACTGGCACTCCCCTGACACCCACCGGGACAACCCCTCACACTCGACCCGCCGCCCTAGCTCCAACACAACACATGGCTGTGCTTCCAGTGGCTGTCGAAGCTCTGTCGGACTTCCCGTCTTCCTTCCCAGCAGAGAAACACAGAGTCTGACAGTAGCTGCTCATGGCTGGTTAGCTCTCACTACCGGCATGTCACTATCCATACACTGACTGGTCATGGTCAGTCACTGTCCCCCGTGTCCCGCTGCGTAGCTACATAGTTCAGATGTTTAACCCCCCAAACCCCCCCCCACCCAACACACACACGCACACACTCCTTGTGATGTATTTTTTCAGTTGACGTTACTTTCAATTTCACATACAGTACTGCAAAAATGAGTGGTGTGGGCACGTTTGCCATCCATTACAGCTGTGGTGATGATGCTTTGACAGAGGCTTGGGATTAAGAGGACAGGGCAAGCTCTGATGACATCATCGGGGATGACGCCATCGTGTGTGTGAGTAATGGCACGGCAGCATACCTATTTTTGGTCATGCTTTATTTTTGTTTCATCGCCACTCTAATGACCTCAATTTTCACTTGTATGAGCAACTAAATTAACAACCTGGGGGACTTAGAATTCTACACGGTGGTGAAGGGTAGGTTATCCAAATGTGTGTGTGTGTGCAGACATGAATGTGCATCCATGAGTGTGCATCTTGTGTGCGGATAGAGGCGATGCGCGTCCACACTTCAGAGGGCTGTGAGGCGCAATCACTGGGCTTGAAATCAAGCAGAGTGAAGATTGTTTATGGACTGCCAAAAGTAATTAATCTCCCTTCTCACGAACCCTGAAAATTAATCGGATTAAATGTCCTCGTGGCCCAGTGAATCTGTCTGCCTGTAATGTGCGCCCCCCCCCCCCCGCAGCCGTAATGCCACGGTCCTATAGGCCGGAATCACTGGCCTCACCACGACAATGGGCTGCACGACGACGACTCTGGAGTGGAATCACACCCCGGCGCCTGTCTGAATGCTTGTCTTTCACGGTGGGGAGAGAGCATTGGCCACTTGACCGCCATCATATTCTGACCTTTTGATTGAGATGCTGAAGTGCTGAGAGATCTGTTGATTAGAGTTTCATGCGTGTGTGTCTCTGGCCGCGGGTGAAACACATGTTCGCATGGGGATATGACCTTCTCCGCAGTATTGAGGAAGAGCATTCCGTACCCTCCCAGCCTCTCATCATATAAGTGGGCCGTGGGTTAACGTCCTAAAGAGGCTGCCTGAAATATTCACTGGCGGCTTTAGTTCCCGCACGCTCGATGCACTCCAACCGTTCCAGTTCCTTTCCTCTGCTCACACACACACACAGAATACAAAACAGTGCCCTCTCAGGGAAGCAAATATATGTGCGATAGCAAGGCTTTGGCGTTATTACTAATATATTCGTCATGGCTGATTGTGCCTCAAACCTTCAAGATGGCCGAGGGTTTCGGCGCCTGGAGCAGCCCATACACTGTGTCTGCACAAGAGGCGTGGTGTGTGCGGCACGTTAGCAAAATCTTTGGCTACACGGTGTTGGGATTTGCCGTGGTTAAAGGGGCACCAAACTGTGTAGGTGCAATCAATTAGATGTGGCGATCGAGATTATCAAGGATAATCATAAATAATTACTTCAATTAATAAAGTCCTCGGGGCACCGCTCTTCCTAATGAAGAGAAATGATAGCCAATTAATTGACGGAGTCTCATAAAATACACTAAACTATCCGGTTGGAACTGTTTAATAATTAAATTAATAACTATACCCAAAATTACCATTAATAGCTAGTAGGTTGAAGGATCTGGAGTTCACTGTAGAAGAGGATGGCGAATGACTCACTCACTCAGAGACCAGCATAATGAGACATGAGCATTCATTTAAAGAGATGGCAGAGAAGCAAAAACACACAATATGAAGACTAACTCTAAACACACTAAACTACAGGACAAAAGTGTGTGTGTGTGTGTGTGTGTGTGTGTGCTCGCACGCACGCCAAAGGGATTGTGTGTATGTTTCTGTGTCTAGCGTGCGCGAGCAGAAGAAGTCTCGCTCAAAGCAGGAGCCGGACAAAGGGAAAAGGCGAGAATGGCGGGAGGGTCACGTAGGTCACCGAGGGTGGCTCAGCTAGAGGGCCAAACTGGGCGTGCGTGCACGTGTGTGTGTGTGAAAACACAAACTCCTCTAAAGCTCTCCAATTAACATATCGTGTCATGTTTTTCAATTTATACACAAAGAGAAATGCAAAAACTGACAATTTGTGGATGAAGGGGGAGTGACCTGCTGGAACTATTTCTTGGCAAACGGTATTGATGGCGACACTACACAGGAGCGCTGGGCAGACGGATAATCTGCTGTCCGTCAGCAAATAGTTACAGCACATATCTCCCCCTAAAATCACTCTTCATCGTTTTATTTCTGGTGATTAAACAAACGAGATGCAACATCTTTATAATCTTTAGAGGTGTTGGAAGTCTTTATGCTAAGCTAGGCTAACCCAACCCATTCTCATTCCCAGGGCGTGAAATACAGACGTCCTATAAACGCCCCTCGGCGTCGCCTACAGACGCACATGATACCCTTTAGCGTATGTAGGATATGCCTTCAGAAACCACTCTTTGGTATTCAATTCAATTCAATTTTATTTATATAACCCAATATCACAAATCACAATTTTGCCTCAAAGGGCTTCACAATCTGTAACATACGACACCCTCTGTCCTTAGACCCTCGATTCGACTATGGAAAAACTACCCAAAACTACCCTGTGACGTTACAGGCAAGGCTTGATGTTCACTTTTTTGCTGACCAGCCACTATGCCTATAGATTGCTCATTACACTACTATGTAAATATGTATATATAGTGGCTGTTCAAAACAAAGATTCGACTATTCGTTCTCTTTTTTTATTCACACTACCTGTCAATCATTATTAGCTTACGTGAGTCTCATGTTTTACCTGTAACACCCATGTTTTAATGCCGTTCTTCGTCATCTGTGACGTGAAAACATCAGATTTCCAGACAGTCAGAGAAAATCAAAGTGTGCGTGCTGCTCATAGTTCAGTCGTAAAATCCCAGGAGCGTCTCTCCTGGGGCCTGACAGCGGACGGCAGTAGAGGAGGTCGGACCAGCGTCTGGTTCAAAAGTGGTGTGGCGCCTTCACTGGCAGTCATCTCTGGAGCACAGCGCGTCAGAGCAGCCAGACTGGAGTCGCGCTGTCCGCCGTCGCGCTGCCCTCCCTTTCTATCACAGCTCGTTTTGTGGTTTGTGGTCATTTTGAGACTCGGTTTTCGGACTTTTAGGGGGCTGCCCTAGAATGCCACCCGCCAAAGTGGCTAGTAATAGTAATGGTGACTGTGTTACACGCATGTGCCGAATTCTACCCGCATTTGGCGGGTGCTAATGTCACGCCCTGGTTACAAGACTTGAAATGTAACGTAACTTGAAACTTTAAATAACTCAACGTTAACTTCTGCCTTCAGAAGGGACACGAACCCCGGTCTCCTGGGTTTGTTTGACCCTGAATTATCCGACCCACCACCTCCACAGGCGGACTTTCTCGCTCTTCATATCGCTCGTTATACTACATCACCTGACAGTCTCAAGGCTTCCTGGCAGCCCGACGCGTCCCATACAAACACTAAAGGGGAACCTTGTGTGTGTGTAAAAGTTGTGTTTAGATTCAGTGTTTCTCACCAAAACCCATGGCATGTATCCTCGAGGTCCAACAAACAGGTCGAACGCATTTCCTTCTCCATTTTAACACTTTTGCATTGTTTCCATCCATGTTTACTAGCTAGCAGTCGTCTTCTTCGCTGCCTTTCTTGGTGAACCACGTTGTGCAATTGCCAGGGCAGAACCATTGCTATTGAATGTGTGTACATGCGTGTCCTCGTGTGTGCACGAGACAAACAACACTGGGACCCATACATGAAAAAACGGCTCCATAGCACTGCTAGTGGTCAGGGTACCTAGCATAGCATAAGACTGATATTGATCCTCTTATCTCACTCTCTTGAATAAAATGAATTGGCATCTTTCCCAAAATGGTAATCTGTTTATTTTAAAATGTGATGCTTTTTATGAGGACAGACCAATTCAAATCTATAGGGCCATGCATTTGGGAGTATGCATGAGTTTAGTCAATTTCATGGTGGATTGTCCTACACTGTCCATGTGTACACAGTGCACATTTTTGTCTTGTATAGCTTTGCTGGAGCACTCTTTTCTTCCCTTATGATAAGTTATGACAACATTGTACTTCCCCAAAGTAATTGCTGAGATTTGGGAAACACGTCGCTAAATCCAGCCAGATTAACTTTGGCTTTATTGGGAGACAAAACCAAAACTGGACACACGTTCGCACGTCGCTAATAATATCTTATCGCGCAGGAAAAACGGTGCACGCAACTACGGGAAGTATGGTAGATCACAGTTGAACCAGGCAGAAAAGAGAAAGATGTTGACATCAGACACTTTAGATAATCATTTTGCTGCTTGCCTTTGTTTTCTCCTTCAAACAAGTTTAACTAAATGTGTTGGCTTGTTTACAACCTGTCTGATTGTCGGACTACTTGTGTTTGTTGCCCCAGTGGACCTGTTTTCAGCGATGTCACAACGGGCCTACAATGTTATCACCACAGCTAGAACCGATGGCCAGAACGACCAAAGTAAAACCCAAGTTGTAGTAAACCGAATTTTCCTTTCAGCATAAGTTAGGGCACATCTCATGCTAACACTAGCAGAATCTGTGTTGAGACACTAGTTTGTCCTCCTTTTTGGAGTCACGCTGAATCGGCCTAAAAAAACCCCCACTCTAGAATCTCTATTGCGACGCAGGGTCTAATGCCGTAAGATCTCCGGTCAAACAAATGATTGGCTGAAAGCAGTGTCAAATAAACATCTGATACATCATTGGTTAAAAACATAAACGAGCCTCCACGCGCTGGCTACGGGCTGCGTCATATCGTCACGTTAATGTGCCGAAGCGTCAGAGCTGGTTTAATCCGGAACGGAAAAAAGAGCTCGAGTTTATAGCAGAAAGCAGCAGAGACGCTACGTCTTTGTTAAGAACTGACTTGTGTATTTATTTATTTTTCGCATTCATTATTTGTTCATTTACGTATTTCTGTTATTTCCAGAAGTCCAGAAGTGTTATGTTTTCAGGCACTTTGCGAGACTTTTTGGAAACCGACATCACAGTGTCTTGCATAAACACAAATACTGTGAACAAACACTTTTTTTGCCTCTTAGTTACACTCAGGTCTACATCAGATTGTCTGGCGATGAACAGAGTAGGCTGTTTCAAAAATCACTGTATCATGATACCATCGATATGATGGACCCACTGTATTACGAGTACATTGTAGTTGCGAGTACACCAGAGTCCTGTGCAGTTATTCTTGCCTCATTAAATGCCCCAAAGTGTCCTCCTTTTTGGTGTTACGGAAATGGCCACCCTGCGGCACAATGTATGTTATATTTAATGTACCATTTATGGAAGGTTTTATTCAGCATGGAGTTAACTTACCAATTGATGAGTTGAGATGAGCTTCTGTTGGAGAAAAGCGTCCCCCATAATGCCTTAATATGCCAGACTGTGCATACAGGTTCTTACGTAGTCTGTATATGATATGTTGCATTTGCTGAAGAAATGTTTGAATCTGTCAGACACTTTCTTTCTCACTCATCCATCAGAAACAGGCCGGAAAAAAGATGACTCAGCTTACAGATACACCACCACCATATCCCCCGCTAATAATAGGCCCCGCACACCCATTGTACACCCACGCGCTTTTTTTTAATTTCACTTCATTTGGCCGATTATACCTCTTCTCAGGACTCCGACTGTGTGGGTGTGCGGCATCCCTCGCTCTCCTGCTAGTTTTGTTGCACTTGTTAGGACAAATTACATGTAGTATTCTTATTGGTTAATTGAGTCGAGTGACACCCTGTAATTCCCAGTGTAGTTTCGCCTACCTTCAACCTAAGCAGAGGTTGTTTTTATTTAGATGGAACAGCTGAAAACACCTCTGAAGGCGTGCGGGGCCTTTAATGCTAATGCAAACAATTACTTACTTGCTTATCCAGCAGACATACGAGCTCGGGAGCTGTATAAAGTTGGCTGTTACTTCCCGGTGGTTTTGGCACTATGAGCAACAGTTTCATATTGATCATTTTTGTATCTAAAACACTGATATATGAAGGTTTAACACCAAAAATGTTGCAAAAAACACCCTTAAACCAGTACTAATAATACCCAATAGATGCTAATTTAAACTGCCCTGGGCTGAATTGAAGTCTCCTAAAATATCCACAAAATTCTCTCTCAAAATATAAGGCCATAATTATTTTAACTGAGATTAGACATTCTCATTTGGCTATTTTCAGTTTTCGTGAATATATGTCTCTTGCTGGCAAATTGTAGGCTTTATTTTTAAGGCTTAAAGAGAAGTATATTTTGGGGCATATTTGCTTGGTTGATAGTTGTTTCAGTGAATCAAAGGTGTGGTGTTTGCTCCTACAATGTTACTTAATTGGTCACTTTGACCAAAAGGATTTTCTGGCTCCGGCAACTCACAAAGTTGGCAGCAAAAAATTCTAGCGTCGCCCAAATTCAAGCTTCAGAAGGTCCCTTCAGAAAGCTCAGAAAACCCCGATTACCAGCCCTTCTCTAGTATTGCCATCTCTACGGGGCTTACCTTTACAAAGACATTAAACAAATCTTTTTCACTTTCCTCACTTACTGTCAACACTCTGAGTGCATTCATGTTTCGACTGGCATGGAAAGGGAAAATAATTGTGTGTTTTTTCTGTTTGATTGTTCCTTCCCTAGTCGCCTGCTGCTGACACGCCACCAACCATCGGGCAGAATGTCGTATGGGTCCATTGACGGAGGCTCTTTTGGCAGTCGCAACCCATTTGGAGGTCCTACGAGGCAGGGCTACCAACCCGTAGGTAAGGACAAATGTTGATTCCTTTAGGATTTCAAGAAAACGACATGTAATGTTGCCTTTTTAAATTGTCCTACATGGGGCATTTTACAACAGTAAATGCTTACCGGTTTAAATTTGAGACACAAGATTTCCCTTTACAGTGCATTCAGTTGTGATGTCAAAATGTTACATACACTTATGTCATGGCAGTTTGGGGATTTCAATTATGTCTGGGAAATGTGCTTATTTGTCACAAAACAAATACTTGTTGTTTCTTTAATACATTTGTATTGGGTCTTCTGAAAATATGTCAAGATCTGATGGGTCAAAAACATACATACAGCAACTTACAGCACTGTATATTATAAGTATTGGGGACATAGAAGGTCAAGTAAGTTTATGAGATTGCCTCTTAAATTCCTGTCAGTGATTATGATTTACTACAGTTGGTATTGTATCTGTGTCTGTATTAATAGGGCTTGTTTGACTACACACAGTAGACTGAGCCACAAACATCACACTGGGAAAGCCCAAAGAGCTCACTGCTTGTCAGTACAAAGTACCGGCAACAGTGGTGTCTTTGACCAAGGTCTGGAAGAAAATCCAATCTGTCAAAGTGCCGAGAAACAATTGATGTGGACAGTCGGACGTAATAGTAGTCGTTTAGACCAGACACTGCAGACTTTCTAGGCAGAGAGAAGATGGTGGTTGTCTTGAAGCATGTGGGAACAATCTCTTGTGACAGTGATCTGTTAAAAATGTCAGTAATAACATCAACTAGCCGGTTGGCACATGTTCTTAGTGCACGGCCAGGGAGTGTTATCAGGCCGCTCCCGCCTCTGTGGCCTGTGATGTTTTTGATCGCCTGCCACATTATGTTTGGTGTTGTTGGTGTTGAGGTCTCTCTCCAGCCTCTCCTGATGTCTCAGCCTTGCCTCCTCAATGCCGGCTTTCCGTCCCGCTTAACGAAAGGGTGTTCCCCCGCTGGGGATTGTGGACATGCTGGTGGAATTTCAGGTCAAACAGTTCTGAGGTCTGTTTGATTAAAGTCACCAGCGACAATACAAACCGCCATCCGGTCGTTTTGTCACGTGACTGCTGATGACCTGATTTTTTATTTTTTTTTTTTTTGTTCACGCTTCACAAGAGCTAGCTCAAAGTTCCATTCGCACATTTTAAAATGAAGTAGTTCGCGTTCATAGTTCACAATTTTGAATTTTTGAACTAAGTTCACAGTACCAAAAAATGAACTAGAACAGGTTAATTTCATCCGTTTTATTCCTTAGCAGAATGCCGCGAGTTTGACTTGGGTTGGGGAAGCTTTGCGGCTGTTGGCTCCTGGTCTCAACCTTTTGTTAAGGATTTCTTGTGATCATCATTCACTCGCAGACATTTCCCCAAGACTGGCCCGACGCCTCAGCTCGATGTGTCCTTTCAAAAATCGGTGACCCATCGGATTCTGTGACCTAAAACACCGGCATCGATCGCATACAACGGAGATTTAGTGGCAGTTTTTAAAAATGTTATCGTGACATTCTTTCCACTCGGGGGCAGCAGAACAAGCGATAAACACACCGTTGATGTATTGTCACCTTGTCAAATGGATCCGGTGAACATGTTAGCAAACAGTTTCCTATTTCCATACGCTGCGGACATGGAGCAACTTAAGCATGCATTGGAAGTCACGTCTCTGGCAAAATGATGAATGTAATACCAATATTCACTCTGATGGCAGCTCTAGTTTGGTTTTCCACCAGCTCCTGAGGGAAATATCTGGCTCTTTAGCTGCTAAATGCTCCACTACGTTTACCACCTATTGGCTCACGTTGTCTCTCTGCTGTTTGGTGCTGGGCAGGTAGTGTACAGTGGGTTCTGTCAAAGGGTTTTTGCCACTGAAAACAGCTGCCTGTTGCTGCTGAAAACGTGGCTGATGCGGGCTGTGAGGCTGAAACGAAACCAGTAATAGCGGCGCCGTAAAAGCAAAGCAATGAGCTCAAAGACTCTAAAAAGCTCGTTGGCGCTGAGCAAAACTGAGCTGGGTGATAACTCTCTTTGGGTTTGTCACTGTGGAAAAACCCCTTTCACATAAGTCATTTGACCCATTGTTCATATAAAAAGATGTATGTTCAGTATGAACACTTTGCATTGGCAGGGAACAGTTTGCAGAGCCATTCAATATCCACGTTTTCTCCTTATTTCGGTAAATAAAATAGTCATTTGGGCTACATTAAGCATCATCCCAAACGCATAGGCTTTTGCAAATGAATTACAATACATTTTGTTTTTGGACACAGGGTTGATGGAAAGGAACACTCACCCTAGGCTGACAGCTCACAGGTCTGCAGTGACAGTTTTAGCGTTGGGTCTTTTTTCTTAAATATTTAAGCTACAGACACTTTATGAATCAAGGCTGACAACAGTAGGACAAATCCAGCAGCTGAAGGATAGAAAAAAGGACATGTTTGAGGAACAATCCTGCTGTACTGAACTTCTTCAGAAGCTGTATATCGCCTCCTTCTCCCAAGAGGGACTAGTGGAGCCGCGGCACTCAATTGTTATCAGTTGCATGTCAACACTGTGGCTTTTTTTGAAGGTTTGCTTGGATTTTAGCAGTCACCTACGTTCCTACTCATAAGCAGGTAATCAGAGTCAGGTGTTCCAGTCATCACAACACATTTGTTATTCATAAAGAAATGAATAATTCAAGCAATCAGCGCTACATGTACATGAGCAAAAATACACATAGAAATACAATAATTACATGGGGGTAAAAAGTGCACAAATGAGTGCTGCACAAACCAATGTGAAGGTTCTCTGTTTGCTCCCACATGTGTATGAACTCTCCATTTCCCCCCATTGCATATAATTACCTACATTATTTGTACCAATCATCCACATTGTGTATGTGTATGTGTGTGTGCGCTCCTGCGCATAGGTCACAGGTTGTCCTGAGGGTTAAGCAGTGTGAAAAGCAGCTTCATTGGATTGTATCCTCTCTCTGCTTTCATTAGCCTAGTAATGGGGTAGGAGCAAGACAGAGCCCCTGAGGCAAAACCTGTTCCCAGCCAAACCGGTGGTGTGGGGGTGTGTGTGTGTGGTGGTGGTGGTGGTGGTGGT
>CM022486.1:27142361-27164852 GCA_011952105.1 Coreoperca whiteheadi | reverse complement strand
AAAGACGCCCCCCGGGGAAAAACCGTTTCCCCGCACAGGGGGGGGGGGGGGGGGGGGGTGGGTGGGGGGGGGGGGGGGGGGGGGGGGGGGGGGGGGGGGGATTGGGAGAAAAAGACAGACAGATGGAGAGAGACTCGGTACAGAGAGAGTCAGAGATGAATAGATGGCGAGGACAATGAACTAATGTTTCATGTTGTGGGCAGGACAAAGGGCCATTTGTACAACTCAAGAATATCCACGCGCGTTAATGAGGACCTGAGAAATTCTGTTGGATGTTATTTTTGCTGTATTCTTGCATTCAAAAGCTCATGACATCATCGGCTGAAATGACACACACGGGCCACCTCACCTCGAAATACAAAGGACTCCGCCGAACGCAATTGAAAATCGTTTCAACGGGCTGTCTACTGAGCCTGTAATAGAATATTGTATTTAAAGCAAATGAAAGGGAACCGCATTTCCAACGGTCTGTATACACATATATAACAGGCCTATGCAGAATGCCATATACAATTAAGGCCTCTGATAGGTGTGTTTATTTGTGCTGTCTCTTTCTCTGCTTGTTTATGGGTTGAAACAGTAACATATCAGAAAACTGCCAGACTCCATATTTGCAGTTGGTAATGCCTGTAACATGCTTTGAAGTCTGTCTTGAAACAAACACACACACACACACACACAAACAGCAAGAAATGCCTGAAATGTAAGAAAATACTTTTCATATACACTACGCCGTCTGGTATCAGCGATCTGAGAGTTTTAGCCTACAGCTTTAGTGATTAGAGGTATTTACCATTACCTATTCATTAGTTTTGAGTGGCTCTCCAAACTGCCGCTCTGAACCTTGGTTGGAAGAGCACTGGTTTTATGCTAATTTAGTCCCGTGGCAGATAAAGCCCTCAAGCCTTCACAGACTCCAGAGGAGAGATGCTGTCAGGCATGATGAAGAGATTAATTTATCTTCTGTGGCGGTACACATACCACATGGCTCCACCTATAACTGCTCTGTCCTTAGCTTTTCTAGTAATGTAGGACTGACTAACATTAACTATTCACATTAACTATTCACTATTCACTCTGTACTGGCACTCACACAGCAGGAGAGCTGTAGCCCAGCTACAGCACAGGTACCTATACAGGACTCCATGGCTTTTCCAGCAGGGACTTGGCCTCTTAACGGCTGATTAGCTGTGACTACCAGTACCGCAAGTGTCCAAGCTAGTGGTCGCGGTCAGTCAGCGGCCCCCATTTCTCCACATCTCTATTCGTCACACGGACATTTGCCCACCCACGGCAATGTCGGCCGATTGGTCCGTCCACCACTTTGCATGGATTGCCATGGCATTCGGTACAGACATTCATGTTCCCCAGAGGTGGAATCCTGCTGACTTTGGTGATCCCCTGACTTCCCCTCTAGGGCCGCCATGAGGTTGACATTTTGGGTTTTGACTGAAATGTTTCAACAACTATCCGAGGAATTGTCATGAAATTTGGTTCAGACATTCGTGTTCCCCTCAGGTTGAATCATAATCACTTTGGTGATCCCTTAACCTTTCCTCGGGCGCCATCAGCCGGTCAAAATTTCAATTTGCCCCAGTCTTTGTTTTGTGACTAAATACTGCAAAACTAATGACTTTCCCATCCGCCTCAGCTGTGCTAATTCCCCCTCCTTAGCATGCTAAAGTGCTACATTGAGAAGGCAAACATTATAGCTGCTCAACATGAGCATGTTAGCATTGTCACTGTGAGCATGGCAGCGTGCTAACGTTAGTGTGTAGCTCAGAGCACACTGTGCCCACGTTCAGCCCCACTCGCATGGCGGCAGACTCGTCTTGTTAAATGTGCCTGAACAGACGGGCCCGGCAAACACGGAGGGTGTATTTTCACTTCAATTGGGTGTAGGATTGTGTAGGGTTTCTGACTTTGGTGACTACCACAGTGTGACTCACCGTGATTGATTCATTTCTCTACAAATAAAAACCTATGCCATCAGAAACAATTCAACAAGGCTAAAATCTACACGTTAGCCTACATAGCTGTTTGTTATGGAAAGCATGATCGTTGTTCCAGCTACAAAATGGGTTCCATGTTATTTTAAAGGCAGAATTGCCCCCCACACCCCCCTACACCCACCCGCCACCCTTACTAGCTACTCACATATAATCAGTGTGGCTGTTAACTATATAAAACCTTATTAACATGTTGATTTTCAGTGTTTGGCACTGAGCGTATGTATGTGTGTTTCAGGCAATCACAACCTCAGCCAATTTCTGAAAAAGCTCAAATCACTGAGCAGAGAATTCAGCTGCTGTTCGTGTTGGGCTTTATGAATAAGGCTCTTTCTTTTTTTTTCTTCTGTCGAATGTTCCCTATTTGGCCAGTCAGCGCCAAATGAATATGCCCTTATCTGTCTGCTTTGTGCTGGGCATTTATAGCAGTGTATACAGAACGTGTGTTCATACCGATCACGTTTGACCCTCGAGGGGGGTAGCTGGCACAAGTCAATATGCTCCAATGCAGACACACAGTGAAGGGGGGACGGGAGGATGTGTCAGAGAAGAAACAAACAGCACATATGCTTTTTATCTCTGGACTCCAGCATACTGTACTCGTATGTGTTCCCTGAAATACTCCCTTTCACTCAGTCTGACAGTCAGCTTCCCTCTCCCAGTCTTCTCTATTGTGGGCAGACAGATGGGAGCCTCAGTCACCAACAAGGGGGTCTTTGATCACAGTGAAGCCTGGGTACATTATGAGGGATATGAGTGGTAGCGGTGGGGGCGGGGGGGGAGATAGAGCAGGAGCCTGTCAGATTTGCAGTCTGTTGCTCACGCTGATCTGAAGGGGAGCTCAGGAAATGATCAAAGCCCAGGTTAAGTCTCTAATAGAGCTGTCTTTTAGGCTAATCCCTCTCCTCCCTCTCCCGGCAAAAGCTCTCAGCCCTCCACCCCGCACTCTGAGAGGCGGCGTGTCACTTCGAGCACAGCCGCATCTCATTCAGGACGACAGGACAACGCGGCTCTAATACCAACACATATTGGGACGCCATGTGTTGTTTTCAATAAGCATTGGAAATGAAAGTGTGCAAATGCTCACGGTTTTCTGTGTGACAATTGGCCAAAGAAACTGTGTAACATCTCGATCGGAAGGGGTAATTTGTACTGTATGAAATTAGAGGGGGTTTCCTTTTTGGTATAAGGTTCTAAGTCATTTGCTGGGATTTTAATTTAAAGCTGGAGTGCGATACTTTTCCATATGGATGAACATCCGTTAGGTTCAAGCCCTTATCAAAAGAGGTCACGCAATGCATGACTTGGTCTATCACCGCCAGGTATCTCTCTCTGTATTTCGCAGTATACAGAGTATTTCAAATGTGGTGTCTTTGGCGACATTCCCGTGCTGGCGCACTGGTAATGATGCGTTTTACGCCAACCAGCATTGATCCACGAGCCATGTAGAGAGCCCCGCGATCAGCCATGCTACTGGATAGAATGTGTATTATTGAGCATTGTTTATTTTGTTTATTAGAATTGTTTAGTTTGTGTTAATGTGCTTTGGTAGCGTTGTGTTGCATGCGGTGACCCAAATAAAGCCGCTTGAATTGTAATTGAACGGAGTTGACGCAACTCTCGCTCTACGTGGCTCTGGGACAATCGTAGCGACGGAGCGGGCTGCAGCGACTAAGGACTAAGTGTCAGCCAAAAAGGATTTGAGCGTTCAGAGGAAGGATTGCAGTCAAAACAAGAAGGCGATCGACGGCGAGGGCGAACACGGATAACGCTTATTCAATAGCTTGATGACAAACAAATCGGGTGCCTTGTTGGAGGGCACTGTAGAAAGGACTGAGGGCAGACACACGTCGCGTAACTGCTCTTGAAAAGGTTGGGAAAATATTTGGTGTAGGCTGTGTAGCTATTACATTTAATAGCTGCCTAAATAATGGATTATTGTCTTTGAACTGTGGAAATGTCTGTAGTTTTGTAACTATTTCTGAGCTCACTGTTGGCATACACCACAAGCACGCATCCACGGTGTTTGTGTAATTACTCTCACCGTCAGAAGGGGGAGACAAAAGTGGCGCGCTCCAGCATTAAGGAACATGCTCCAGGACATCAAAACCATTCAGATGTGCTTGTCAGATCGAATAGCATTTGAAGCTACCTAGCCCCGCAATTTTCCAACGCCGATTTAATTTAGTTGCAATTGTTACTTTCCAAAACCCCCAACCTGACAGTCACAGTCCTTTCACTCGCGAGTTCTGGGGTGTTTTTTTTGCCTAAGGCTTTGGGCTCGGTTGGATTATTTTCAAATGCAACTGAATAGGAAAACTCCCTCTGCGAGTAGACGTTAGATAAGCAATGCCCACTGGGAAGCAGGAAAAGAGACAGCATAGCAATGGGTTGCTATGCATTAGCCATTGTGGAACCATTAGTGCCTTGTTGTGTTGTGCCTTGTGACAAGTTCAGCTGGCTGACGCTGGGAAAAGGCAGAGTTGATCTATCAACTGGTACTTGACTTTAAAAGCAAAGGCAACTCAAAGCAACGCTGTTTTCAGACCAGTAGCATGTCTGCAGACTCTTAGTCCGGTTCCATGTGTAAGCATTCATACTTTTTCCGCAGCAAAACCCGCCACTTGAGAAACTGGAACCTGAGAATGTGGAGCGTCATTTCTTGAAAAACGGCTGACGCAATGAATCAAAGTTGTTGTTGTTTGGACGCTGCTACATGTAAAAGGGGATTTATTTTGCTTGTTAGCACAATGAAGACCTAAGGACAGCATATCTGTAGTCCCTGCCATTGCTTGACATCAGCATCCCATCACTCCCACCTCTATCGCGACGGTTAAAGGAGTCCCTACGAGTTCTGTGCAGCAGTGCTGAGCATTGGACCTGACCCATGGATGTGTTGACAGTGTTAGCTCCCTGTGATGAGCTCTCTAGAGATATAGCCCTGCTCATTAAGCTCGAATGGAGAAAGGGGGTGGACTGGGTGTGACAGGGCTGTGATGAGCACTTGCTCCTCCAGCTCCACGCACCGCTGTTGGGCGGTAAGTGGCCAAAGTGGGCCATGTGTAGAGACAGCCACGCATGAAGTAATGGACCAACTTAGATGTCCATTGATCCCAAGTCCAGTTTTATGTGCCCTGCATCCTCATGAGAGCACTTCGGCTGACCGCGCTCGCTGTGCCTGCCCTCCAAATGGCCCTGGAGCTGATACCACTGGGTGGCAGCACAGCCTATGGTGCTTTGGAAACCTGCATTTGGTACAAAGCCACAATTTCAGCTTGATAGTGGAAGCTAGCCTTCTGTTATCCACAGCAAACTCAAGGAAGAGTGGGGAAAAAGTCTGGATAATGATTCCTTGGAAATCCCCAGGCTTCTATTCAATTCTCGTGCAACTTTCACAATACCGGTCTCTCCGTAAAAACACCTGCAATTAGTTTTCTACTACAAACAAGTTATGTCATGTTATTGGATTATGAAGCTTACAAAAGGACAATGTTTTTCTACACAACTGTTTTTAAATCAATAATCCACTGCAGGGTGCATATAGAAAGAAACAAATAGTAGGCTTCTACTTGAAAGGGAAGTTTCTTTGTTTTATTCATAAATACTATGTATTTTGTCCCTTTTTAAATGGAGAAAAATGTAGTTTCTGATGAAAAACAGACACTATAAATTGCATTTTTTTTAAGGTAGTATGTACGAGCACAACATTATGCATACTCCAATCTCCATAGATTTGATGGTGTTTGGCGATATTTGGTCGAATGCTTTGCGAAACGTGCAAAATCCTCTTCAAAGTTTCAAAAACAGCTCAGTGGATTGGAACTTACAAGAGTACAAGTCAAAAGGCCAAAACACAAGCAAGTGAAGGACACGTCTTCTCCCCTTCGACAATGGCGCGCTTCGCGTTTGGAATCGACAAACCGAAAACAAAGCCGCTGTGAACGTACAAAACACAAGCTCATCGAGAAACACATCTTTCTAGTTTGACTAAATGTAGTACCTGTATGAAGTGACACTATTGTGGAAAATAATTTCAGCAAGTCACATCGAGGAATTGACAAACATGGTTTTTAGAAAACTAGTCATATTTCAATTTTATTCTTAAAGCCGCTTAATAACTATTCCAAGCATTTCCTGTCCTCCTTGGATCTTACCTGTGTGGAAAAAAACTGATGAAAAACATATTATAGACATTGGAAATTCCCCTTTGATGAAAACAGTCAAAGGCCCAATAATGTGTGGAATCTGGTTTAACCCGCGAGAATCAGAACAGGTTAAATGCTCGCTGTGGAAATGTTTTATTGACTCATTAAGCAGAGATTGTGTAATCAATCATACTACTACTGGAGAGGCTGGGTTTGCAACACTTGCAGTGTGGTCTTAACATGGCAACATTATTCTTTCCAACCATCCAACACTTTCGTTCAGAGCAAGATACTGTGGATAGCCATGGTCCCCAGAGGATTCCTAATAATGTTGGTGAGCCCCTGTGCTTTCCTCTACTGCTCTTTCAATTGTACACAAGAATTGTTTAAATCCAATGGGCAGATTGGACTTAAATTTCCTCTAGCAACATCCTAAACTTTACATTTAATAGCCACATACTGGTAAGGCTCGAAGAATAACAACATTGTCAAAATTGTGCCCGTTCCATCTAACACTTTCATCATGGGTGTTTTCCCATTAAAATAAAGCCAGGGTTCGTTACCTTCAGTTTTATTCATTCATTTTTTAAGGTCAGATAGTTTACCCATATTTTGAATATCTATACAAATGTAAACATGTGCTTAGATGAAGAAATCAATAATAATAAATAAATACATAAGTGAAAATTAGATTATAAAATTGGAATTAATGATCTAATTTGATGGGTCCTGATATTCAAATTTGGTCTTCGTGTTACTCTTGACTTTCATTGGCACAAGCATGTCCTGAGCAGAGAAAGGAGTGTTTCAGCCACGCCAGCAACGCAAACCTGGGGGTTTGCACGGAGCCACTGCTTGACGAAAATGAGTGAAGACCAACAAGAACGAGCCTAATGCAAATCCAAATTTGGCGACATGTTAAGTGTTAGTAAAGTAACTCTCTTTTCCCTGATCAAGCTGCTGACGTTAAAAGAATGTATTATATCAAGTGTGTTTTTTTTTTTGCAGAGGAGTTTTGCTCTCACCAAAGTCCTCTTAATAGCTTAATTTGCCTTACATGCAGCTGTATTTGTTTTGTGGAAAGGTCATGTTTTGTATCAAATTCTGCACTTAACAATTTTTAGAGAATGAAGGATAAAGACGGTAATTACACTGGCCCCCGACAGCATCCTGACAATGGGGATGGTCAACAAGGTTTAAACTGCAAAGAAAACAGGCCGAAACTGAAAACATATCTCTCCCTTTTCTTAATGTCAGTGTTAATTGCATTCTTTATCTGTTGACAATAATGTATAGTTTGAAATTGCATTGCTGCAAAAAACTTTATCAGCTTGAGCACAAACTCCAATTTCATTCATTTTGAATCACATAATTGATACCTTTTTCTAAGCTGGATGAATATGGTGGCTTACTGCTTGTTGTGTTTGCCAATCTTCCCTCTGCGCTGCTTTGCAAAGAGCCCGTCTCCCACCGAGCACAGGGGTGGGGCAAAATTACGAGGAAGCCTTCTTTCGTCAAAGCAAACAAAAAGATCCGACCAAATTGCAACATCTGAACAGCGTGCAGTTCGGTCAGAGCAGAACACAGCCTTTCATGGTAATGATTTAATGTTGGTGTGCGTTTTGGGCACGTTCTGGCTGCGAGCAACATGATAGCACACCAAACAGCGCCTCTAGACTGCTGCATGTGGGGGGGGATGCTGTGCATCGTGTTTGTAGGGCGGTTATGTACACCTGCTCCCGGTGAAGTCGGGGTGAATCTCTTGTGATTTCCCGTGGCTTGCTCACTCTCTCAAGTTAATCAAGCTTGTTCCAGTCGTATGCCTCAAACAACCCTGGTTGTCCAGCATGAAGTCGCTGTACCCGGTCCTGCGGTAGCATCACTGATGTATGAACTTAGCAATTGGATGCGTATTCACGTTATTTACACAGGTATAGCATATCAACAGTGTGACAGCTGTATTGGCAGCGCTGTCCAGTGTTTTGGGGCCCTTAAATGGAATTTGCAACGACCTAAAAACCTGCCAGTGTTACTTTGCGTCATTCCGTACTGAGAAAGGCTATTCATCTGTTGTGGTGAACTATACATTTACACGTAGTGGAAGCAATTATTACTTAAATACGTAACGCAAAATGTTCTGTATGAATTATCACAGCAATACCGAAAGATTCTGAGGTCAATCGTTTGTTCCAATATTCGTGAAACCTGAATGAATTCACTTTAGGGCACACAGCAAGCTGTAACCACAGCCGTAACACATTATCTTTTTTTTAAAGTTCTTATGCCAAACATGTTAGGAAACCGTCTTTTTTCTTCTTTTTTTTTTTAATGAACACACCCAACAGACAAGGACAGACATTAGCATTCGTTTGGAGTCATGTTCATGTGCAATATTCACTCTCCAAAGCAAAACCTTGTTTTGGCGCCTCTTTAGCTGCTAATCACTCCTCTATGTTCACCAGGTAGCCGCTAACTTCCTCTGTTGTTTGGCTTATCAGAGCTTTTTAATTGAAAGCAGCAGGAAGCGATCAATGAGAGCAGTGAGACATTAAAACAAAACAGTAACGTTGTGGGGCTGTCAACCAAAACAATGAGCTAGCTGAAAGATGCAAAAAAACAAACACAAAAAAGCACTGTAGAGCCGAGAAGAAGTGCACAGTTCAGAGAATTCTCTGTGGAAATGTCAGAGCGCTATGGGGTGGATTACTGTGTCCTCTTGTGTTATTTTCAGCATACACGACTTGGAAGTTATTTGTTGTTGTTCAAGAAAACCACCCAACTCCTCTTGATTTTTTTCAAGAACATTTTAGACTTTTAGCAGCTTGCGAGCCTTCGCAGTTTGTAGTTATGAACAAATACTGTCACTTACAGGGTTACATTATGATAGAATTAAAAGTGATGCTAAAATGGCATACATTTTCATCGTTTAGAAACATTTTACAATATTCTTTGACAATCGGGCAGTCTACGGGGTATATTTACTATGCGTGTCGCAAACTCCAGTCAGAGGCGCAAAACTAACACATCCCAGCAATTTTTCAGTTGCGCTGTGTGTTTACTGGTTCATCTAGTTTGCGTAAAGCACAGCTAAAGACCTGATGCAGGGCTGTCTTGACGGGTGATGCGCATGTGTGTTTTCCATTTTGCCAGCAGAAAACCTTGGTGTGGTCTTGAAGTAAATAATGACCAGCACAATTTGACCTCTAAAACGGGGCCGCAAATCCTTAGTAAATAAGTGTTGCTTTCAGTTCAGTGTCTTTTTTGATCCTACCACTGGGGGGGTGGCAAATAATATATATGGTTTTGATAAACCTTTAACAGTATCTGTTTAGTACAGTTTCAATTTAAAATGTTTTATTCGTCCCCTAGGGGGCTTTTGTAGTCAAGGGAGTTTGCAATACACACAAATATTCATTCACAAGCATAAAAACAAGGGAAAAATACAAATATGATGACAAAAAAAGAGTTGCAACGCACAAGGGTTAATGACAGTCGCTGAAACTGGCACATAAGTGCAAAGAGGGCAAGTATTTATCAATCTACACACAAGGTAAACTGACCATCTTACAAATCTAATGGCTTCCGGAACTAAACAAACTTTCTTGTATACTGGCGATCTAGAATGCATTCCCAATGGCATCAGCTTAAAGGTGCAATGTGTAAGAATGTAAGAGGTGTAAGAGTTGGAAACATTCAAAAATGTATTAGCAACAGAATGTGAATAAATAACAGTTTTGAAATTATGTCAAAGACGTCTGTTGTGTTGCAGAGACATCTACTGAAGTTAGCATGCTAACCAACCTATGTTGGTTGATGGCGGCTGTGGCTTAGTGGCAGAGCGTGTCGTCCTCCGATCAGAAAGTCGGCAGTTCGATCCCGGCTTCCGCCAGCCCATGTCGAAGTGTCTTTGAGCAAGAGCACTGAAACTCCGAATTGCTCCCGATGGGTCAGCGCCTTGCATGGCAGCTCTGCCGTCATCAGTGTGTGAATGTTGAGTGCGAATGGGTGAATGAGAGGCAACCTGTAAAGCGCTTTGGTCCGCTGTGCTAGGACCACTAAGTTAGCTGCACAACTAACTGAGCTAACTAGCAAACGACAAGTAGCAGCAGTTATGGGGCAATTTTGGGGTTCAGTATCTTGCTCAAGGATGCTTCCACACATGGCTGGGGGAAGCCGGGATCGAACCGCTGACCTTCTGATTGGTGGACGACCACTCTGCCACCAAGCTACAGTTGCCCCGTTGTATGTAGTGTGTGGTTTGTGTTTCATAGATGATCTGGCAACTTGGGTGACGTCAGACAAACATACAAAACTTGGATCTGTGTATGACCATTATTCATAATAAAGTTTGAAGGCCATGCAAACCATCCACAACAAAACGGGAGGGTGCAGGGAAATGGCCTTGAAACCCGGGAAAAATGGGAGTGTTGGCGGGTCTGGGTTAACGACACCTTGCTATCAGTTCCTGTCCTTTTGATCACGAATGTAAACCAGAAAATAACTGAAAACTGTATAACACTTTCAATAAAAGAGGTACAAAATGATTCCCTGATCTACTCCAAACAAGTTTAGTTTGCAGAGGGAGCCGCTAAGATTGGCTTATGATTACACAGTTCGTATGTATATTGGTCAAATCCTACTGAGAACAAAAATCCAACCTTGTCGGCTCCACCTGCAGTGCCAGCTGTTGGGATCAGGCCAGGTTCTCATTCTCTCAGTCAGCTGCTCAGTGGCTAATTTGCAGATTTTTGGGAAGAGTAAAATCTGTCCCTCCTCACTGAGGAGAGACAACCACTGACCTCAGGCATAATGAGACGGGAGTTCTTGATTAAGTTCCTCTCTGATTGGAGAGTATAATTGAACATGTTGCCGATAGCACATTTGTGCTATCGACAAGCTACTCCGTGAGGGCCTGATGGTAATTCATCTCCGGCCTGCTCAAGACTCACTCATTACAGTAGGAGAAATCAGGGCACTTTGTATTGATTATTCAGCTCTTAAAAAGGAGAAAAAGAAAATCAACCACACTGATCATCATCTATAATCAGTTCGCTGGGGTTCATCATTGGCAACTGGGAATATGCAAAGTGAGACTCAGCCCTACAGCTGTCCCCCCAACCCGCCCCCCCCAATTCCACTTCAGACACTTTCTCTTACTTTGACAGCTATGATACTGTATGTAGAGCAAATACTGACAACTCAAAATCCTATCAAGGACTTCTCAAGCAAAGCAAATATTGTCTCTGTGCATTCCCATGTTGATTCAGGCTCTATGACGAGTGGAAACCAACTAAAAAGATATGAAAAATGTGAAATTGTCAACCGATTTGCTACATCTATCAATTATAAATATTTCTCCTTATATTTAGCCTCATATGTCTTGTGAATCCCAGAAGTAAGATGGCAAATATCGCTAATAGACTTATTTCTGATCAGTCAAAGGTACAATTTATAACAAACAGTAAATTCAAGCAGTACTCAGATGTCCAGTTTTCATCTTTATCCTATTGTAATTAGGCTGACTAAGCAGCTACTATATCCTGACAGTAGCTGCTTAGTCAGCCTGAGGAGATCTCTGCAGATCAGAAACAATTCTAAATGGGTGGAGAAATAAGAAAGGGAGAATACCATCTGCCACATAGATGAACAGCAAATATTAAAAACAAGCAAAATTAGCTCTAAAGCTCTAAAATTACGTAGTAAGAAGATGGATGGATTGATGGAATAACTTTGTAGTATATATAGACATTTTAGCAAAAAGGACTACGTTTAAACAAGTAAAGTTACTTCACATTGACATTGGTTAAACTCAAAATTTGTCTGCAGCCCCCAAACCATCTGGCAAGTCCTGAGTGGCATAACAATTATTTTTAGACAATAAGCCTCATTATTGTTGAGGCAATACTGTACCCCCTTCTATGCATTTTAGCTACATGCGTCCTGTTATGCAGCAAGGAAATAAGTCTCACAAGCAAAAAGCACTATTATTCTCTCATGTCGTCCTTTACAGTGGAAGCAAATGATTTAACTCCTCGTTATATATAAGGCTAATCACCATGGAATTTTGATCAGACATTCATGGTCCCCAGAAAGCCTGTGCGACGCTCCCCAGCAATCCTAATTACTTTAGGATACCCTGACCTTTTTATCCAGCGCCATGAACATGTCAAAGTTTTCAATTATCCAGTATATATACTACGAGATGGATTGGCACAAAATTTGGTATTAATCGGGTTCCCAAACAACAGTTGCTAGTGACTTTGGTGATCCCCAAACCTTTCATGGAGCCCCACCAGCGAGACTGTCCTCCGAAGACGAACGGCAGCATCAGTCGTTTGAGCGAGCGCCCCAAAACGACATGTCCTTATGCTGAAGTGACAAAGTCCTCTGGCGGCTGTAGGAAGTATGACGAGAGCACAAGAGGTGACGTTATAAAGCATCAAAGTCCGTGGAAGGACGAGTTTGGGATGTTTGTTTCCCGTTTCTGGGCTGACCGTCAATTTGTTCGAGTGTCTTAACCATGACTACGAGGCGCCTCTTACCCTAGAAAAGTAGTCATTTTAATCTGAACCACGATATTTCCTTAACCCTAACCAAACCTTATGATAAATTATGTCGTCCTGCTGAAAGGTGCGTCAGATCAGAAAACGTGTCGTACTAGAGGGCATGGACAAATGACATATTTTGACATTTCATTTACGGGACTTGTTGCACCTGCAGACTGACAGACTGGTGGTTTTGAGTGAAATGTCTCGACTAACTATTCGATGTTTCTCAATGACCCAAAACCTGAAAAACTGAAGGCGTTCCAAACCCGTTCCCGTTTTTAGTGATAATTAGCACGTTTTAGCATGCTAACAAGCTAAATTAAGATGGTGACCGTGGTCAACATTATACCTGCTAAACTTCAGCTTGTTAATAGTGTCATTGTAAGCATGCTAGCATGTTGCCATTAGCATTTAGCTGAAAGTACCACAATTCCGACTGAATGTGGCCACAAAGGGCTGCTGTAGACTCTTAGTCTTGTTAACGTTTTATCATATCATTTCTATTTCTTACACCCCTCGTAAGCATTTCCAAAATGCCTCTGCAGGGATATAATGTGACAAAATCTAAGTTATGACTGTATCAGACACACTGCTCCAACCACAGAGAGACTAAATTTGTCAAGAGTGATTTTCTGAAGGCAGTGCATATCAGTGCAGCTTTGAAGTGGCATGCTGATATGAGCATGTTAAAGTGTCGACATGTTAATGTGAGGGAAAAGTTTCAAGTGTGAAAAGATAAAAGGCTGCTGAAATGATCCAAACCATTTACCAAACACTGTTGTTGGGAAATAACCCTCTATGGATCCCTCAACCTTCCAGGGAACACAGCGTCAGTGGAGTTTGTGAAATGAGCATGAAATCATAAGTGCAGATTATGTGTTGTGGGTGCCAGTGGGAAAATTATGTTACCCCGCCGTGAAAGGACTGTGTGATAACAGCATGAACTGGGCACACAGTTTTCCCCCCTTTTTTCAAAAGGATCAAATGTATGCAAAACAGAAGACAATTGGCTACGTAAGGTTAGATTTAAAGTCATTAGATGAATGCAAGTTAAATACTTTCGGTTTACAATGCCATAAATGGCACATTAAGAGAATGTCCTTAGTAAACACATGTATTTCTTGCCAATAATATCCTACATTTTTATGAAACAAGCACAGCAGTTTGTGAGATAAATAGTCCACAGACTATTTGCAATGTGAGATGTACTGGATACTTTCGTTCACGTTTTCCGACTGTGTGTTCTGTGACGGAGGCAAGAGGAGGTAAGAGCAGACACGGGAAGTATCGTGACACTGCAAGAGCTATGACTATAAGAGCTATGCACAGCTGTGGTTTAATTTTGTAAGGGCTCCACCCTTTATTGGACTTTGCTATTGGTTGATTCGGAGGATGAGGTTCTGCCTCAGCATCTGAACGGACTCAACACCAGCGCAAGGAGCAGCGTGGCTCCCTTAAGCCGCTCACCTCGGCCGATATTTACTGAAGATTTGCAACCCTCTTTTAGGAGCTAAACAGTCAAGTTTGTTCTTATTCACCACAGCACCGCACTGAGGTTTCACGCATGTAAATTGAAAGAATAAGCCGCTCCACTGCCATGTAATTTTTCCTGTGTAGAGGCGCAAAATATGGGAGGAGGGAATGGACATTTATCGGAATAGCCGGCGCACCTGATTTCTCACTGCAGATTGACCAGAGGAAACTAACATCTGGGAAAAGCAGGTGTAACGTCTGCTGCGACGTTTTAACAGACACACGCGCGGATGGGAGAGAGACTACAGCAGAAAGAAAGCGTGAGTGAGAGACACGGGCAAGAGAAAGAGAGCGAGAGGGGATGAGCAAGAAACCGATAAAAATGTACAAAGTTGCTTCAACGGAGCTCCAAGTTCAGCACTACATCACAAGATAGGAGAGCAGCAATGCAACAGCCGCGTTATTTTAACCTCTATGTTCCCCGTGGTCCCTCCTGCCCACGCGGGCAGGTAAAACTGACTTTCAATGGCTCACAGCAGCTCCAGTCCAGGGCGATGACTAAAGAAGACGGTAAGAAGTAGGCCGTTATCTTATATGTTTACAGAAACAAGAAATAATCTAGTCAAAGGAGTTTCAAATGTTTGACCAAAAATCTCCCACACTGATTTTCTTATACCTCATTTAATCACTGATCTTTGTGTTGAGCTGACCACATCACGAGGCAGGCCCTCGGACAAGTGTGACATGGAGAGTGACCGTAAAGTCCAGGAGGAGGACCCTGCCACACACTTCAACAGGGAGACATACGACAAACCCACTCAATTACAGGCTGCTGAGGCTGCAGATGGCATGGACCAGAGGTGATACTGACTGTTGACAGCTTAGATTCATGGTGGTTACAATGAATTTCAGTGGTGACACACCATGAGACCAAAGTGTTGGTCAAGGGGGGGGGGTAATTTGACCTAATAGTGGGACTGCAAAAAGATCAAGCGTCCACCAAATCATTAAGAATCATACTCTGGGGACCATCAAGATCTAATGGTAATATGGCCAGCTGTTGTCAAGATACTTTGCTGTGGGTAAATGGGTTGGGCCAGCAGATCCACTGATAGACATTGCTCTCCGAAGGTGTGGAACTTCAGTGGTAGATATCGCTAAACAATTTGGTTAAGGTCAACATTAAGGTACATTATTAAATAAAAGAATCAATGGCAATAATGAGTGTAGCCTCTACAGAGCAACTTAACACTCAGTTTTAGCTTGAACACGCTCCCTTCACAAACAAAAGAAAATGAATTCAAACCCTGAACACCATAGCCTTAACCCCCTTAACCCCCTACCCCTGCGTCTTCCTCCCACCCTTGTGGGACCCTGCAGCCAGTGACACTCCCAGCCCCCTCACGACTCCGCCAGATTATTGCTCCAGTGTTCCTCCACCTTTCCCCGAGTCTAAATGGGTTTTCAGACGCTTCAATGTCTACATATAACATATGTCACATAGAATTCAAAGAACCACGGTTACATCGTGCAACTCTCATTATAACGGCAGAACCCGGGAGCCAGGAATGGTTCACGCTTCATTAGTGCAGCCCGAAGCGTTTTTCTTGACGGCAAAAGTTGAAAGCTGTGACGGCCAAGAAGGTGTTTTAGGGTGCTTTCACACCTCGGTACCTCGGTACGGTTCGGCTGAATCGTACTAGAGTTCGTTTGCCCCTTTTGGTGCGGTTCGTTTGGTCAGAGGTTGAAAGCAGCAATCGTACTCAGGTGCGCTCTGAAAGCGGACCAAACAAGCATCAAACGTTGACGGTCTCGGTACGCTTTCAAACGAACTCTGGAGCGGTTCGTTTGGGGTGAGAACGTGATCGACCTCGAACCGACCCAACTGCAAAAAGTACTGGTTATGTGCTTCATTATAGAAATGTATTGTTTGGATATTGTGGTGGATACAAACACTGTAAGAGATTCTGGCCAGGGACAAAACCAGCCCGCGCAGTCGTCTCTCCATAGTTGCGTTGTCTCTGTGTTGTTTGCTGGCTTTTCCTTTTCTGTTAGAATTTTCCCCGCACGTAAATTCTGACCAATCGAAAAGCAGTTTAGGAATTACGCCATGGCCAATGAGTGATATGGATGTTGTCACGTGGCTGCATTTTGGTTCGTTTCAACTGGTTCGGATCAAACCAATCAGTGTGGTGTGAAAAGAAGCCAAAAAAGCTGAAAAATGCTACAATGTATAATTGTTTGCCCTTGCTGCGGACCAAATGAACCGAACTAGAGGTGTGAAAGCACCCTTAAAAGTGTTTACTGCTAGCTTAGCCTGGCAAGGGTGCAGCAGAGGTGGAGAGTGGCAGGGGGATGTTTATTTGCCCCAAACACCATAACACTAATCAACTCTCTAAATTGACCAGGGTCAATGGATAAAGTGACTGTACATGTCATTTATTAACTCAAAAAAGTGGATTAAGGTTTAAGTTGACCTTAAATGAGTATTTAACCTGGTATGTTGCATTTGAATGTGCAGTTGTGACGGGAATTACGGCTCTTTGAAGGGAGCCGGATCTTATGGCTCCCAAACGGCTCTTCATTCAGTACCACCTCGTCACTGCGTCGCTTACATTGTTATTTGTTGCAAGAAATAAATGTGCACTGTTCTTCACGTTCAGTATACTGAAATGTTCTGTCATATTGATGGTTAAAAAAGTTGGAAATGTCAAGAGTCCCATCCCTCCTGCCGTTCACGTAAAGGAGGAGGGTCAAAGGGCCGACTGGTTTGCGACTAATGGACAGAAAATCTATCCATCCACCAACCCAGCCCTCACTCCAACAACGTATTTCCACTGTGCTGCTACTAATGTGCCACCTGTTTCTTCTCATATTACCCTCATATAATTCTTTTTGTCACTTATAATGTGCAGAGCATGTTATTAGCGTCTTAGATGTTATAGTCTTTCATTGAATTTCTGAGGCTACATTGCTTTCAGGGTTAACACTCATCCAGTATCACTGCGATATCTCCATATAGGCATGCTATACAAATAACAGGGCCACTGAGAGTTACTTCATGATGAAGGGAGACTTAGAGTTGGGATGGGGTCAATGTCTTTTATGTCCATCAGTTCGTGCTGAGTAGGAATATGGGATCCTAGTACTGAACACAAACGCAGACTTACGCTTTGGCCGTACGCCCATCCAAGGCCATCTTCCTGGACAGGCCTGGCCACCGCCACAGTAGCATGCACACAGGCTATCCATCCGTCATGGTAAAATGAAAGATGGTCAACGCGTGGGTTAACGACGGGGGCGTTTCCCGAGAGAACGTTAAAAATGCTCCAAAGGTCTTTCAGTTGAAAGATGGCCAATTTCCAAATGTGTCACAATCTTGTAATGCTGCTCGATGGGCTGCACGCAATCGCGATATTACCTGGATGATTTGTCAGTGTAGCTCAGTGACCGGAGGTAACGACGTGTGGCGTACAAGCGTAGGCCTCACAGTTCCTCCTCCAGCCCACGCCACGACTCTCTGCCCTCACCGTCCGCCTCTGCTTTGTCTACCGCCATCGCCTTCTCTGTCGCGCTTTATTCCATGCCAATATTCGATCCCCTTTTCCTCAAATGCAGGGACGTTAGATAATTTCCCCACCTCTGCATTTCACCTATACCCCCGTCCTTTTTGACCGTGTCGGACAGAAATGCCAATGGCAGTCATTTCTGGGCGCAGAAGACGCGCCCATGCGCGCGGCTTATACAGGTCATGATGTTGATCTCACCCCACTGTAATGGCTCCGGGCCATTAACCCTCCCTGTCATTTGCAATGATGTGCTTTGGAAAAAGGAAAACGGCGCTGCCCACATAACTTGTACAGCAGACTCGCCACTCCTGCTGCCAGCCTGTGGCTTAGTGCCATGCCATTTTCCCCGTCTACTCTATCATTATCACTGCAGTTAGATTCTACATTAGAGGCTCCTGCAGCCTTTGATGTCCATTCACTTTCCACATCTATTCATTATAATAACAATACACATTATTTCCAATATAATTACTGTAAATGTCAATTTTCCTACTATCTCTTATCACTAATTAATGTAACTTTCAGTTCTTTAAAGTCTTTACATGTATTCTTTAGAACTCCCTTTGTCAGCTCGGCCTGATGTGTTTGACGCTTCACAATTGTTTGAATTTTTAAAAAAGCCGATTTGGGCTATACTGCACTGGCAGCAATAGTCACCACGACTGAGAAGTCAAATAAAACGGAGCCATCCATGCCCAGGTTTTGGGCCTGCACAGAGAATTTTGAAGGCAGCAGCGTTGGTTATATTACATGCTGCTGATGACCAAAACCTCACCTGCCGAAACCTGCGCGAATAGGAAGGATGCCGAGTCCATTTCACCAGCAAATGGCTACTTATTCTAGGTTATTCATGTACAAGTCACCTGTCTTGTATTAAAAACACACCCACACCAACTTGTGACCACTATAGCAATGCACTTGCGATACTAAAACGAACCCTGGCCTGTTTGCCACGTCGGTTGGTCCCACATAAAATGGCCGTACGACCGTCTCCCTCTCCCTGTGTCTCGTTATTCACAACGTGCGGGTCGATTTAGAGTGTAAGTAATAATGCTCGTGATCAGTTATTTCTTTGTCAGCCCTTTGTGAGACCAGAGAAGATAAAAGCATTAATGTGCTGCATCACTTGCTGTCAGTCAATAGAATTTGAATTTCCCACGTGGGTCCTAATGATGCAGGAAGACAGCCATGTGTTACCTGTCAGTCTGTATGAATTCAATTCTTGGTTTGTTTGGAAAGTGTTTGAACATGAACTGCAGGAGGAATAAAATGCAACAATGTGTGTGTATATATCTATATATAATTTTTTTTTCTTTTGATCTGGGCAAAATGAACTGAACTTCAAGTGTAGAAGCGCCTTAAGTGCTTAAATTTCCCCCACAGTGGGGAAAAAAAGCATTGTTGTGGCAGAAATTATTCTTAGGGCCCTAAAAGTTTTTAAACTTTTACAACACTGTTCAACTGGTTTTACAATGAACATTTGAAGTGCAGACTGCAGCCATGCTAGCAGCATTGTGAAGTCAGTAAAATCCACTACTTTCATGGTTTTGGGTTTGTGTTCAGTTATTTCCTTTTTTATGTTGAAATAGTCCCTTTCCCTCGTGTGTCTTTTCGTTTTGCTTCCTGTCTTCGATTGCTTTGATGATTTTCACCTGTGTCTCGTTTTCTCCCCTACCTGAGTGTAATTAAGTTCAGGTTCTTCCTTTCTTCTATGTCAGATCAGGATTGTTCTTGCAACTTTGTTCTTTGTCCAAGCCTCCCGGCCTTACTTTTTGGATTGATGCTTTGTTTCCTGGCCTTGCCTGTGGGGTGTTCCCAGTCAGCTTTGTTTGCCTGTTCACAGTGCTCCCCTGTTTTTGATCTCTGTCGGCTGTTAGTTGACTTTTATTATTAAAATCACTGGACTATACCTGCCCTGTCTGCGCTTGGGTCCTCTCCCGGTTTCCTGGCTTGACACACCGTACTTAACAACTATAGGTTTTGCAGCTTGGACGGGGTTTTACCGTTCAGCTCTGCCAGTTATTGGGGCCAGATAAAAACAAGTTTAGGCAAATAGTGGGGAGCTGAGGAGGGCTGAGCATGCAGCAGCCAGCCTAGCCAAACAATTTTCTTGACTCTTTATTTTTATTTTTATGAAACGGTACTTTTTAAAATGCTCACTACGATCTAAATAAGAAGTGATATTAGTAGTGAGGACATGATATGTAACTAGCAGTTTTAGAGTTTTTCAGTGTCTCCTGTCATGGGGCTCAGTAGAGTTACGACTGCAGAGCCTAATGACAGATCAAAGCATCATTTAACATTAATATTAGGCATCTGTAGACTTTTGGCACATTTCACTATGTATTGATAACTGCTGCTAGAGACTTTCAATAGATAGGGCCTAGTGGCCTTTAGTGGTGCTTTCTTAGGCAATTGTTTATTGGCATTATCTTGTGGTGGTGGCTGCCTAGAGATAACTGACAAGAACGTTAAAAAAAATAATCCATCGGCATAAATCACAAAGCTGGGATGAGAACGAGGTTCCTGTCTAAATCAGACGATACAGATGTTGAGCAGCGTATGATGTTTTTAATGTTGTGTTGCTTTTTCAAGATAGTGCAGTCCTTTGGAATAGTGCTGTGATATATGAGCACATCTCCGCAAGTAGCTGAGCAATAGACGGTTCGACTGGGTTTTAAGGGACATTATACGCCAAGTTAAAACACAAATGAGACGGAGGGTGGAGCGTTTGTGCAAGAAAACCAAAACCGTAAGCTAAAAGAGGCTAAAAGACCCCATATAGCTCAGAGAAACGGCACAGTTGGATGGAAATTTTCTGAAGGCTTTTCACTACAGTTCACATTAGTTATTTGATCCATTGTTAATCGAAACATATTGATTGGTCCAGCTTTAAGGTGTGCAGAAATGAAGGTAAATTCACTGTTTTTATAAAAGAAAAAACAAAGTAAGAATGACTGACCACAACATACATGTGGTCGCTTTCAGTAGGCCAGCAGCTGAGCCAGGCTCTGGCTATCGTGTCTTCCCGCACCAATGATGCTATTCGCCTTTTGGCCAATCAGAAACGAACCTATTTGACCTCTTTGAAATATCGAGTGCGATGGACAGCCAAGAAAAACACATACAGCCAGGTAGACGAGACACTCACTCGTATGTTCAGCCCTGGATTTTTCTATTGTTCTTGTTTCACCACAGTAGTCACTGCATGCTGTCACTGTGTGGTCAGCAGCCCTGTCTGCTGCAGTGTCACGCTCCACTGGGCTGAGAAGTGTTTGCTGATATCATGTTCTCTCCAAAGCCACGCAGGTCAGCCCTTCAGAGCTGCAAGATGTGTTTCAGGAGACCTCTTCCAGTATCTTCCAGATCAACTCCAACGGTAAAAAAAAAAAAAAAACACTAGACACACAAGAACATTTTCCTCTAAATTACTTTCAGATCAAATGTTCAGTTTAGGGGTGAGATTAGAAGCAGTAATTGTTTCACGTTAGGGTTAAAACTGGTTTAGGTTTTGGGTGAGTGGCTATGATCAAAATCAGTTCAAAATCAATTAGGTTTATGGTTGGTTTAGGGTCAAAGCTTGAGTGTGAAGTTCTTGTTAAAACTAGGTTTAAATAGGGGATAAGTTTAGTTCAGGATTATGGCTTTTGTCTAGGATTAACATTTAAAGTAGTGTTGAATTTAAATCAGGGCTAAGATTTAGAGTTGAGTTTAGGGTTTATGATTATTGTTAGTATTCTCAATTTACCCACCTTGTATGGTTTATATTCCAATCTTTTGTAAAGCACTTTGTAACATTGTTAAGAAAAGTGCTATATAAATAAAGATTATTATTATTATTATGGTACTATAGCAGGTTTAGGTAGGACTTAGGGTTAGTACAGTGTTAGGCTTAGCAGTAAATTTGAGGTTAAGGTACATTTTGCATTTTGAGATAAGAAAAGATTAGTCAGATTGAAATTAGCACACAATTTAGATTAGGGTTTTGGTAATTTAAGGATTAATGCTTTACTGTTAGTATTAGATTTAAACTTGGCATAATGGTAATTGAAAAACCATTGCTTTGGTTTAGAAGTAGGTTGAAATTAGGATTCTATACATTGGATTTAGGATTAGGGATATAGGAAATCTTCAGCTATGCTAAACCTTATCTCTACCTTCTTATGTGTGCCTTTATTGTTGTCATTTCTCTTTATCTTTATTCACCCATTTCCAACAATGAAATGCGGAGAGAGGTCCTTTTAAACATTAGAATAATATGCTTTAGATTAGGGTCAAAGTCATTTTGAATTACGAGCTGGTTTTAATTAAGGCTTGATTTAGTTTCACAGTAGGTTATGAATGGAAAGTTCTCTTAAAGACTTAAGTGCGTGAGTGTATTTGTGAGTCCAGTGCACACTCGTAATGTTTCTATTGTTCCTCCAGTTGTCACACTAGAGAAGAATCTTCAGTCACTGGGCACATCTAGAGATACAGCAGAGCTACGACAGAGTCTGTGAGTAACACACACACACACACACACACACACACCAGTGGTAGAATGTGTACATTTACTCATTTACTGCACTTGAGTACAAATTTAAGGTAACTGTACTTTACTTGAGAACTTCCATTTCATGACACTTTATACCGCTACTGTATGAGGAACTTTTAAAGGGGACATATGCTCATATTACAGATCTATATTTTTGTTATAGGACCCTTACTAGAGTAGCGTTGGATGATTCAGTTTAAAAAAAAAAGAAGC
>CM022486.1:27128959-27141570 GCA_011952105.1 Coreoperca whiteheadi | reverse complement strand
CTTATAGCCTGTATATATGAGCTTATCTCTTACTCTTTCTCTCCAGATTAGGTTGTTCCTATAGCTTGTAAATATTTAAATAGTGCGTTTGAGCTTCTCCCTCCCTTTTGTAGATTTTTAAAAATGTACTTTTTCACTTCAAATATATTTGCGCATGGCGTCCTCTGGTGACCTTTAGCGACTTTTGGAGCTGGCGCTATCTACTCTCATTGGAAAAGAGTTGGCAACGCAGCACACTTACTTACCTATCCGCTTGCCGGTGTTCTCGATGGGATATGACAGGCTTGAATTTGATCACTGGGACAAACTTCTGATATTGTGCAGGCTCATTTATAAGCCAATCAAGTTCTCTTTTGGATCTTACTGTTATCTCAGTAGCTGATTGTTTCAGTCATATAAAGGTCAGTGCAGTGAGAGGGGAAAAAGCATTTTAAGATCTTAAATTAGGATCCGACTGAGAGAAGAGGAAGGTTACTTCTCAGGAGCTGAATTTAAGAAGTATGAGAATATGGTCAAAATCGCATATTGATGTTAAATTGAGCTCAGTTATGTCTAGGAGAAATAAGGTGGACAAAGAAGAACTCTTATTTTGAATTTTCCTTTCCTCTGGGCAGTAACTTTGCTTGGAAAATAACGACATGGGACAATGAACTGGATGAATTTTCTGTTTATCAGACCACAAACGAATTAGGTTGGAAAAACGATAGACACGATAGTGTTTCTAGGGGCAGGGCCTCACTGATTACTTTACAGAAACACACAACATCTATAGCTTTATTCACTGCTTGAGGGAAAACTGGGTCATATTTTCTGGAGAAAATATTTTTTGGTTTTCCCTCTGATGTCCTTCGGCTCCTCTGCCTCAACTCTGTGATTTACCGAGTTTCCTGATGGACAGATAGCTTTAAAGTAACCGCTATCTGCTGTTAACTGTGGCTGCCGTTAGCTAGTTAGCGGTGTTAGCCATGCAGCTAAAAGTCCTATTAGCTTAGCTGACTCTGCCTGAACTGGGGGCTGTAAACATGACACTCTCCCGGTGCTCCTAGGTCCCAGTCCGGGCATAAAGCAGTAGTTAGCGGTTACTTTAACACACGTTTACCTCGTTAATTGAAGCTTTGGCCACGTTTGATATGAACATAAGCATAATAGGTCTCCTATGATGATGCATAGGAAGAAATTAAAATACCAAACAGTATATCAAATGTGAGTTCAATGGTCAATTAATCAATTAGTTGATTAGTTAATTATTTTAAATCCCTAATCAGAAATTATTTTGATAGTTTTTTTAATATGCTAAAATTTAATTGTTTCAGCTTCTCAAATATGAGGATTTGGGGCTTTTCGTCTCAAATTAGAGTCAACGGAATCATTTTGAGAGACATCTGAAGGTGTCACTTATTAAAGCTCGGGATAATTGTGACGGGCGTGTCTCACTTTTTTCTTACATTTCATTTCTAACCAAACAGTAAATGGTTTAATCAAGGAAATACCAGCAGATTAGTCATGTATAAAACAGTCAAGAAATGGCTCCCGCTGAAACATTAATGCATGAGTAGGCTAATAATATATAATAGTACACATATCGTTTACCATTAGATATACTAACTCACAGGGGCAGTTTCTGTATTCTGCTTTTGATACTTTAAGTACATCGTCCTGATAACACTTGCATACAAGTAACATTTTCAATGGGGGACATTTATTTGTAATGGAGTATTTCTACAGCGTGCTGTTAGTACTTTTTCTTCTGAATACTTCTTCCACCACTGACACACACCTCCCAGTAACCCCTACACTTTAATTGTACATCCTTGGTGGTCGCGCTCCGTACAAGGGTTACATTTTATCTCTGCTTTCCAGAAAACTTCTTATTTTCTCTTTGTTTCATCACCCTCTTTCATATTGATTATTCTTTTTTAGTTGAGCTGCCAGCAATTACCAGATTCAAAGCTGATGACAAAGTGGCCAATCTAAGATGATTGCATCTGTTTAAAATGCATTATATCCCACTGTGTTGGCTTGCATGTCATCAATTCTATTGAACATTTTTTATGATCGCCTTGGAAACTTACTGACAATGCTTGGCTGCTTTTATTTTTAACTGCCCATTTTCCTACAGCAGTATTGATGCTGGATGCAAACAACACATCCAGTGCCTCTGACTGATGCAAATTACATCCAGTATGATTCTTTGTGTTATTCAGCAGCTCTCAGTGTTTTTGAAGGATTGTACCAGAAACAGTCGGGAGGCGCCCTGATTCAAGAATTGAATGGTGACTTTTAGAGCCCATTAACTAGAGGCTTTGGTTTTGAACATTGTTTTTTTTGTTTGTTTTTTGCAGTTAAAACCGTTTCCTCGTGTCGCCTTCGATAATTGTTAACATGAACAGATTCTTATGACACAGTTTATGACATTCAAGACACGCACCCGAAAAATCCTAATGTTAAAAATCCTAATGTCATTATCTGGGTTTGAGGTGAATAGTCTCATTTTTCCAATAAGTTGTATGCTGATTCCAAGGCTTTTCTTAGCTTGACACAAAAACGTACAATTATTTTTTTAAATAATTTTAGCAATAAGATGGCACTCAGAAATATAACAATCTCTTGTAACTTTACAGTGTTTTAGTGACAAAAAGAAGGCACTGTGCAGATTGAAAGAACCAACCTTAAGACGAACTGACTGAACTGCCATTTTCTTTGTGTCTATTGACTGGACTGTTGTTTTGCTCGTGAGGGTCTAAAACGATTTTGACTGCACTCTCTGCTCAGCTCTCCCTGCGCCTTATCCCCTTCACCATCAGCTGCAGTAACATACGGAGGACTACAGCTATCTGATCTCCATCCACTGAAAAGTGCCATGCTGCACTAATGTCACACATGCGTTCCTTTGCAAGACTCAAGACTTGGGTTTTTGGGAAGTAAAAGCAAGTCTTGCTTGTGCCCGTGGTTAGAATGCTAACCCACCCTCTGCCTGCCTGTCTTCAGGCAAAAAAAACCCCAACTAAAATCTCACGGTTAATAGAATTTGACCCGCCCCTGTAATCGTGGAAACGCACACGGCAAAACGTCTAAGTGGATTAATGGCCGGCACCCTCTGAGTGTCATTGTCTTTGTTAGCGCATTAGGCATTCACTGGTGTTCGGGCTGTAACCTGCCAGAGGACACGGGGCTGTGTTCGGAGGAGAGCGCCCCCCGACTGACTGACGGCCTCTTTGCAGACGCCGCATGCTGCAGTGCATCAAAATGCCCCGATGGCGTTTACAGCCAGAAGGAAGCAAACTGTAGATTCACAGGAGCAGGTGAAACCCAAATGCTTTGGCCAATCATTACTTTAACTTTTATTTTCAGTTTTTCAAATAATTTACCAGCAGGGAAAGTAACCGTAAGTACCGTACCGCAGTACAGCTTTAAGCTATGTGTACTTGACTCGAGTATTCCCATTTTCTGCTACTTCTGCTCCACCACATTTCAAAAAGCAATATTGGGCAGAATAATATTTTACACACTGCTAAATCGGACTTGGCGTTGTCGCCATCTGCTGGACTGAACCAGTGGCGCCGGCAATGGCTAACAGACCCAACTTAATATTGCATTTCTTAAAGTTCACAAAATGACTGACAGCGCGAGCAATCCATAAAGACAGGCTGCCTTGTGTCAGGCCTTGATTGGCTGTCACTCGTGGATGCAATTGTTTGATTGGTTTCGGGCCGCTATCTTCTGCGGCCTTCTTACACCCGTACAGTATTAGACGGAGGCCCGATCAGGAGGGAGCTACTGTCGGATGAGTTGTCATTTTTGCTGTATAACCTGCAGTAAAATCAAAACCCTTAACGAAGTGAAAAGCTAATTTATTTGCCCATTTCAAATATTTGAAAACAACGTCTTAAGCTTGCCAACTCTAATGAACTAAGCTCTGTGGCTGGAAATTATGCACAGGGCCCCAGGAAGATAGACTGACTGATACTGAAATGCTAAAACTTTCACAGTTAGACTCGTTTCTTCTTCTTTCATTCCAGGGTTACATTCTGACACGTTTCTATTGATCCGTGAACTCCGCACTGTTTTCATTATGTTTGTGATTAATTCCGGGCAAGTAGCCCATCAACTGTTCATTATTTCACCGTGTCTTTCCTTTTGTTGAGGAACAAAATGTCGTGTCATCAGACGGATTAAAGTGTCAGTAAACAAACTCAGAATGTGATTACTTTGCCGCCGCCGCGCGCTGCCAGAAGTATCAGGTAATTTCCCAACTTAAAAAAAAAAAATCACGAAGCTGACGGGGTGTGAAGTTTATCACTCGTGAAACCAACATGCTAAATAGGCCAGTGTTTATTTGAAAAAATAAATAAAGAGAGAAACCAACCACAGAACAGAGAGAAGCTAGAAAGGCTAGTGTCATTGAGGTCGTCCTGTTTAGTCTGTATCATGTCGATTTTCATGGAATCTGTCGCTTTGCACTACCTAATTAAAAAAATAAAAAGGAACAGAGAAAGGCTGTAGCTGGGGAAAAAAACCCAAAAAACACCTCCCATTAACCTGTAACCTAATTAGACATAGTGTATTGGTGCATGTTTCTTCCACACAGTGAATTGATGGCAGTGGGTGACCCTGCAGTGTTGGGACGCTGCAGCTTTGGATCTACAGTTTGCTGCTGAAACAGCACAAAGCAAAATCTGATCCGGTGAACTGACTTTTTTTGGACAAAGCCCATGATGCCAATTCAGGGACATGTTGATCCCAGAATGCCTGGGCGCCTGTCAGGGGTCAGAGGTCTCTGCGCCTCAGCTCCAGGCCTTCTGTTTCATCACCGTGTGGCACGGCGCTACAGAGGTAATGCAGTGGTCGAAGGCAAAGCCAGCGATAAGAGACTGACAGCGTGGGGCTAATTAAAAATAATTAGCTGTGTGGATCAGGGGCATACGCTTAATTCACTTTCTTATCGAGAGTGAGATGAGAAAACACGATTCCAGTCCACGTGTCCTGAGCTGGAGTCAGGATGTGGTTAGCCTGTAGCTTAGCATAACGACAGGAAGCTGGGGGAAAAACTTGGTAGCCTGGCTCTTTGCTTGGCGTTTTTGTAATAACGTTTCACCACATTGTTACACACACACACGCTCAACGAGGCCCTTTGCATTCACTGTATTTTCACAATAATGTTTTTCAGTTAGCAAAATGGAAGAAATAAGCAGCAAACACTGTTACAGGTACACCACACGGGGCCGTTGGCGGTTTTATGCCAAAACCTAGCCACATGTCCCAACCACAATCAGTCACCTTTTGGTTTGAAAGTGGGTTTTCACACACAAGGGATTTGCCGTTGGTCATTTGGTGCATAACAATAAACATGGTAGGACAGAAGGGAGAAAAACAGTACTGCTAAAGCCAGCCATCCATCCATCCATCCATCCATCTATCCATCTTCTTCTGCTTATCCAGGGGCCGGGTCGCAGGGGGCAGCAGTCTAAGCAGTCGCCCAGACTTCCCTCTCCCCAGACACTTCCAAAGCCAAGAGTCATACATAGAAAATAAAAGATTACAATAAATAATATTTTTTTTAAAAATCTAAAAAAATGTACCGAGGGGAGGTGAGGCGTTTCTGCTGTGCCAAAGTGCAACCTCACAGAGCCACTTTGATCCGATGTTTGTCCTTGAACTTGTTGGCGTTTCATCCCCTCCCCGCATTCGGACGCCCCGCACGCAGCTGCAGCGGAACCAATTGGCCGCTCCCGCGCGCCTGACGCCCTGACATTCGAGGCCCTACGAGCCCCGGAACGGTCAATTTACCGCACCGCGCAACCACCTCGCTGCTGTACCAGCCGTTCCTCGAAAGGCGAGAAATCAACATTCATCATCATCATCATCGCCGGCATCGTCGTAGACTCGGCTGGGCACATGCAGGAAACAGGCGGGGCGTTTCAAAGCCGTCTTTTCAGACTTCGATCATGGCTGCGTGGATGCGCCTCTCCACCTCGTCCTCCTCCGCTCTTACACAACCAGCAGGCATCACTCTGCCTCTCAAACCCACGTCGATGCGCCGCTCTCGTACAGCCGTGTGCATGTGTGAACCAACAGTAGGCGTGTGTGCGTGTGTGTGTTCTGCCGGAGACGCACTTTTTAAATGTCAGCTGGGTTTTGAAAACGGCAGCTGTGTCCGTGTGGGTCTGACTTTGCTGTGTTGGTGATCCCGGAACTGAACTCTACTTTCCTGTCGCTCTCATTGCGAGCACCCTTTTTTTTAGATGAAGCCCCTGAAATGCCTCTGGCCGTTTTCTTGTAAACAAGGCCCGAGAAAGATGATGAATGCATTTCCTTCCTCACAGGACCTTTGCAAAACTCATTTCTCCCATCTGTGCATGGCTGTTCCTCCTTTTTGTGGAGCGATCTAGGCTCAGAGGCCGACCTGCTAGTGATGAGGAATTTTTCTAACAGCACTTCACTTATATCGGCGCACCGAGTCGGCTTAGATGACAGTAGTACGGAGCATCGGTCGCTAAGTTGTTTCCACCAGCTGTCGTCTCCTGATCCCCCCCCCGCGTTGCTTTGTGTCATGGCCTGTCTGTCAGAGGAATGGCGTGAGCCCGAGGAACGTTGTAGTCCACAGTAGTCCAGCCTTCGTGTGGCCTTGTCTTTTGAGGCAACCGGCGGCTTCAGGTGCCATCCCCCTGGGTGGCTTGAGCAGCTGATGAGACCTGTGCCGTGTTTGAAACCATTCCTCCGTTCATTCCCTTGCACAAGTGCAATACGGTTCGTTTGTCCCCCCCAAAAGCATTGCTTTTGTTATCACTGCGCCGTATTCAGTAAAGCAAACGAAGGTCCTCCGAACGTTAGCAGTCGACGCCTGCTGCCAACGAATGAATTCACAGTGCAGCTCGGACTGTCCCGTTGGTCGGCATGGCTTATCATATTTTAATAACCTATTGTCGCCTTTATGTGACAAGTGCTTTGTAATTTTTGAAAAGTGCGAAATAAATACAGTTATTATTATTAGTAATAGTATTATTATTATATGTTAATCAAGCGCCATCCACTCAGGAAGGCCCCCGTGATGTGGGTTAACCATCACCCACGTGGTTTCTGAAAAGGACCTCATTACTGAGCAGTGCAATGATTATATATTTAAATATAGTATGTGTATTCCTTCATTAAAAATAAAAGCTTTTTAATGACTTACTGACATTTATTTATAACTACAGACCAAATGGCTTAATAGAAATTGACTAAGTCATTAGTGATGGGTGGTGAGTTTTCCACTTCATAATAAGCCATGCGGTCTTGTGCTTAGTGTGTTCAAGAAGGGTTAGTAAGTGATAGAGAGAGGGCTATTCCACTACAGCTTACTGTTTTTAGGGTTGGCGTTGATGCAACTTGAGAGTTATTTTAGAGACGGGGTTTTGTTGAACTGTCATACTAAAAGATGTAGCTAATACATGTAGCCGCACAGTACATACAGTGCCGTACTGAGAATGCAAAGGGGAGTGCTGCCTTGAACTCAGCGGTTGTCTGTGGATAACTTTACGTGATTCCTCACGTGAAGAGCCAGTCTCCCCAGCTCCGGCTCACAGGTCAATGTCCTTTTCAGTATTATCTTTTGTATTTGCATTGTGGGTAATTTTCGACCCCAGACAAGACAGCGGTGGGGGATGGTTACAGGCTCCGCCATGTTTTGCAGTTGAGCATTGCAGGGCGCTCGGTGATGCTGTTGGGTCAGTGTCGACGGTACACATCGTTGTAGCTGTCAAATCAGGTGAGCGAGGGCAAGGGAAGACATGCGATTCATTCTGATGGTCGTCCTGGGGGCTGTCCCAGCTGCTGCGTTGACAGCCGCTTGCTCATTACCTATCATTAACTGAGAAAGGATATTAAACAAGTTTTCTAATTACTCAGTTGCAAAAGCATCTAAGTAACTTATTAGTCATCACATTACTCAGCAAAACCTCTTTTAAAGGTCCCCTCCACCAACTCTAAACCTCCATACCCAGAGCCGGACAGTAACGGCGTACCTTTACTTGAGTACAGTACTTAAGTACAATTTTGAGGGATCTGTACTTTACTCGAGTAGCCTTTTTGGGGAGTACTCATGACTCATGACTGTACATTTGAGAGGCAAATATTGTACTCTTTACTCCACTACATTTCTATCCATAACCATAAGTACCCGTTACTCCGTAAAGGAAAAATCTCGGAAACCCTCAATTTGTTGTTTCCGCTCTCAAACGTGATTGGGTTGTGCAGGCGCCACTGATTGGGACAGCCTATCAGCAATCACCTTCAGCTTTCCGCCAAAGTCAACTCCATTTAGATTTAGATCAGATTTAGATAAGAGACGAAACCATGGGCGAAACAATGGATGAAGACGCAGCAGGTCCATCCTTCAGAATGTGCCTCACCTCACCAGACTATTTAAATTTTCTGGTCTGACAATATTTAGCATAAGCAGAGGCAAACTAATCGTGTAACATAGATAATCAACTGAAGTCCTTTCAGATTCATGTTTTGACATGCCCCTGACAAATAGAGAGAGCATACAATGTATCTTTTCTAGTCTGAGCACGAGTCCGAAACTTCTTTTTTACCATACAAAAAATGCAAAAGGCTAATTAGTTCAGTCGTGGGCTATGCTAGTTGCAAGCAGGGCATTTCAGCTCACTAATTTCACCAGAGCGAATAACTAGAGCTTGCCCCTTTAAATAACAGTTCAGCTGGCCTAGACAGGATTACAGTAGTGTTTGTTGAACTGTAAGGCATCACATTAACATTTTCCATAACTCCATGTAGAACGTTTCTGTACATAAATGTAAGCTGTGGGGCAGTAGTAATGCAATATTTAGAAAATTTACTCTTGATACTCAAGTACTTTTAAAAACAAGTTCTTCAGTACTTTTACTTAAGTAGACATCTGACTGTAGTAATTTTACTTGTACTTGAGCAAAATTTAGCAAGGGGTATCTGTACTTTTACTCAAGTAATGAAGCTGTGTACTCTGTGCGCCTCTGTCCATACCCACATGTCGCATATACTAGCATCTAGCTGGCAGGACTTATCAGGAGGCACGTATGTCGCCTCCTTTGGTAGAGGCTAAAGCTGTTCTTCATCAGGACTGCGTGTTAGGTGGTTGAATGGCTTCGCACCAGTCTGCCCACTGAACGCACAGAGATGAAACCAATGTCAGCCCACCATCAAACTCCCAGTTACTACCTAAGTCAAAACTAACTGCTAACTATGGTGATTGGGCTGTGGGCTCTGCCAAAACACGTCTGAGCCCACACGAGTACTGCGGTTTAACCCATCCTGCGACACTGGCGGAGGGCTCGAGCTGCCTCCACAGCGTGGACAGTGTCATCATACAGCACCGGCATATTCTGGATATTTTGCAGTTTCACAAATGTTCTGCTGTGGTGGTTTAATCCTTATCGGAGCCCGGTATAAGCGCCGCTCTACCCTGTAAAGCCCTGCAACTACGATTGCTGTCAGAGAACCGCACCCCTCACCACCACCACCGCCACCCACTCCATCCTTCACACCTGCAGTCAGCTGCTTCCAGACTTCTCAGTTCTTCTTCGCCAGGGCCAGCCAGACCTCAAAGGAATCCCAAACACCGAGCGGGAGGGAGAAACACACAACAGAGGTGACTGATTGAAATTCACAGTGTGAGCAATTTCAATCTTTTGCATGCTGTTTCTGGCTTCCTGGTTCTCGGGCTTGTTGTGGGGGAGGAGTGTGACTAGCAGATGTATCACTGTGCAGCAATACTGCAGAGGTCTTCTCAGGGGTGCTCGGTAGTGGGCGAGCTCTTATTGTTTGGTAACAGCGTGTCCGGGGTGGGCGGAGCTTCCACTGACTCATGGATGATCCATCAGAGCTCATCGGCGCTGAAGCACAGCTCAGATTGTATTTTTAGACTGCAAGTTTTAAAGGATTCCCTGTTCTTGCCCCTACTTTTTGATTGTATCACCACTGAGCCAACATTAAGCCACAATTAAGGTACAATGTGCTTTCTGCAACTAGTACACTAGCGTTATGGAGTACTGTTTTTATGTGTGGGTTGCAAAGAACAGTGTTGGGCAGTTGTTGTTGCAGAGGAGATAGCTGTCAAACAGCGGGAAACCCTTGATGTGACTCCTTTTTGAATATCAGATTTAATGCAATGAGGTCCAATAGAAATTAAAGAGTCTCTTGTTTTAGTGCTTTTCATTCATGCAGGTGGGGAGTCAGCGGGGGAATGACTGTGCTGCTTATGCAGGCCCCGAAATGTGGACGCATTGGGCTCCGGGTTCCAGTACTTTTTCTGTCTCGCAAGTCCCCCAATTTATGGAAGCACAACATTAAATCACTAGCGTTGTCTGCAAAAGTCGAAACAAGGTATTCATCACTGATTGGTGAGTGGGATTCTGTCACTGGGGAAGGACACTGAGTGACACGTGGCTTGTTTGATGCATTAAAAGTGTTCCAAAGTGAACATTGTCCACATGTTTCGCATTGTGCGTCACAGCGGGACATTCATATTCACCCGCATTTGTCAGTCCTCCAGATCCCCAGTGCAGGGTGCCAGCCTGCCAGTCTGTCCTCTGCCGTGTAATTCTGGAGCGCTTGCTGGCTTTGATTTCAAAATAATCCTTGGTGTCTGTTGTGAAGACATGCGACGCGTCATCGTTTAGCTAAACGATGACGCGTCGCATGCCTGGGGTTTAGCACTTGGTAATCTTTCGTGTGTGTGTGCGCACCCATTCAGTTTGAGACTGGTGTGTCTGTGAGCAGAATGCATTCCTATTCATAAAGCATATGTATTTACATTTAGTCATTTAGCAGACGCTTTTATCCAAAGCGACTTACATACGAGAACATTTACAAACTGAAGGCGCAGTTTCAGGAGCATTTGTGGGGTTCAGTATCTTGCTCAAGGATACTTCGACGCATGGCTGAGGGATCGAACCGCTGACCTTCCGATTGGCAGACCGTTCTGCCACCAAGCCACAGGCGCCCCAACACGTATTTACACGTCATATAGGGAAATCAATAGTGCAGAATTAGGCATGTAAGCACCATGTAGCTTTTTATAATTGTATCGTGTATATACCCTATACTGCTATACAAAACTCCATTCTTTGGACTATTCAATTTATATTATCATAGTAACTGACCTCCAGCATATACAGATTTACTGTCACCTTTCAGCAGACAGCATCCGGCTATTTAAAGCCTTAAATCCTGATTAGATTATAAGTGTGAAACTTCTTCACATAGAAGGCACTATTTCAGTCTATTATGACTTTGGCCAGGGAGAGACACTGGCTGCAGTCCAATTTAATTATTTCCTTACAGTAAAACTTTTATTTCTAGCAGCAAAATTAACTTCTACCCTGTCCACTTCCCTGACTCCTCAGCTCTCGTTAACCCTGCTCTGCGCGCAGACATGATGTTGCTGTTTTTTCAGGTATTTTTTCACTGTGACGCTTTTTTTTCTTACTTGACCCAGGATTACAGTGACGTGCCCCTTCTAGTCTGTCTGCTCCTCCCGCCACCAGCTACATGTAGATCAATATTGGAGGAGGGTATGCAGCGGCAGAAGTGTGTTTGTGTGGCTACCTATCTCTGTGGGGCAGCCCTGTTAATAGTGTCAAGGCTGGAGGATTGGATTTGGACTTTGGGGGAAGCGAGGCGGCTGGGTTGGGGGTGTGGGGGGGGTTGTAAGCCCAGGATGACCTGGCAGCATAGATATTTAATAACTGTCTTAACCCGGACTTCCAGCGGACGTGCTGGAGAGTTATGAATATGGCTGCACCTTCAACCTTTCCCCCTGGTGAAGTGAAAACAGAGGATTTGGCTGTGTGACACCGTTCACCTGTATCAGACAGCTGTTGGTACTCAGTCACACTGCTGGCCAAATGTAATCTCAGCCAAACATACCTGATAGAGAGCACTCAGAGAGCACTTTACTCTTTTGGCAGAGCATCTTTTCCGGTGATTTCCGAAGATTCCCAGAATGCCCATTGTAGAATCCACTTAGGGGTGAAAACTCACTACTTTTTAAATAATGTTGGTAGTAGGAACATATATCTAGCTGGCTAGCTTTGTACCCTCAACAGTAAGGATCAGGTTAAGGTAGAAAAGAACTAGTGGGAATTAGTTTGGAAATAAATTGAACAAAAATGTTTGAACGGTTTACTGGATGAAGAGCACGCGCACATTTGCCTACAGTCTCTCCTGGAAGACGTTCATAGTTTTGCGCTTGGTTTCACGTGGGGAAAAAGTCCCTGGCTCCTTTGTCACCTCCAGCCGACGTCAGAAATGTGTGGCGAGGGGGTTTCCAAAGCCAGTCGACAAGCAGTTCGGAGTACACAGGTGCCTTAAATGTTTGGCCATTAGACAACATGTGGCTGCGACTACATTGCATTCTGCCCCATTAGGGAGCCCTGTCTCCTACAAGTTACATTTATATACTGAGCTCAGTGGCTGCAGATTTGGAGGAAATGGAATTGCTGAGTTATTTTTCAAGTTCACGCTTAAAACCTGCCCAATTTACAAAAAAAGTAGCCCGTTTAAAAAACAATTATTAAAAAATCCATTTAAGAGTTGTTTTTCTTACCCCCGTCCGACATTCAATAAAAAAA
>CM022486.1:27115353-27125964 GCA_011952105.1 Coreoperca whiteheadi | reverse complement strand
GTACTTTTTCTGTCTCGCAAGTCCCCCAATTTATGGAAGCACAACATTAAATCACTAGCGTTGTCTGCAAAAGTCGAAACAAGGTATTCATCACTGATTGGTGAGTGGGTGTATAGTGTTAGTGTGCTGGTTGTGGTTTGGGTGCTGTTGAGTTGGGGGGGGGGGGGGGGGGTGGTGGGGGGGGTGGCGGTGTGGGGGTGGGGTGGGGGGGCGGGGGGGGGGGGGGGGGGGTGTGGATGTTGTCTGTTCTTGGTACCAGTGAGGAGTGGGTCTAGAATGTACACTTTTTTTTTTTTTTTTTTAAATATCATTTTAATATAATAAAAGTGCATTTTACAGTGGATTTAAGAGTAGATTCTTTCTCTAAACAGATTTGTCAGCTTTTCAATCAGGAATGTTACCGCCCATCATGGTCTGTTCATCTCCAGATGGTTTTCGAACCTGATGTCAATAAAAATGGTTACCTTTTGGTATAATGTATAAAATATTATTAAAGGATTGCTTCAAAATAACCTCAACAATTGCTTCAAAATAACCTCAACAATTGTATAGAAATGTTGGCATATTGGCTTGTGCCAATTCAGTTAATGCTCTCTTTCTCTCTCTCTCTGTCTCTCTCTCTCTCTGTCTTTCTTCCAATCTTTCTTCCCCAGACACTCCATGCAGCAGCAAACCAACAAAGTCATCACCAGCACAAGCCAACTCATCAAACAGCTCTCCGATATAATCAGTGGCTCTTCACGGGTAGTGTATGCCCCCCCCCCCTCCCTCATTCATTGTCATTTTGAAGAATAAACTGTGGATTAAACAACATTTGTGCTAATTAAAGCTAATCTTGTTTCGTGGCGCAGCAAGACCGCCTGCGCCTGACCAGACTGAAGACTGAGCTCTCGGAGTCTGTGCAGCGCTATGGGGATCTGCAGAAGGTATCCACGCATAAAACATCTTTTAGAAATTCATTGGCATGGCCAGTGAACGCTTATTAACGACTGATAAATAGATGGAGCTGCTCCACTGGCAGAACGTTGTACGCAGTGCTACATGTTGCACATACAGGCACAATAAAGCGTGCCTGACCTCTTTAACAAGACGCTTCTTGACCCAGGCTCTTCATTTGCTCCTCTTTCAGAAAATTGCAGAGCGCTCAAGGGCCTTGCTCCCTCCAGCACAGAAAGACAAGAGGAAGGTGAGCTGATGCGGGAGGGTGAAAATCCGCCCTTTGTTTCACTGTCATTCAGAAAAGAGCAGGATGATGAGATGGCATTTCTCTGCTTGATTGCATCCTCACAAGGGCTCCTTCTGAAGCTCTGTCGAACCTCTTCCGCTCTGTTATATTACAGTGGACTCCATTCATCACATCCAACTCCCATGCGCGCTGAAATGTCTTGGGGGGGGGGGGGGCTTTATTTTATTTTTTTAATCGGAATCTAAATTGCTCACTGGCAAGAGTTAATTTTCCCCGTGTAGCCCCGTGAAAGCTGAAAGGGAGGCCGGTAATCGGTTACTGTGTTTAACAAATGGAAGTCAATTCTTATTACAGACCGCCTGCACGCGAATGAATCCCTCTTTCAGAGTGCCACAACAAGATAATAACAAATCAACCTGGATCCCTGTTTGCATATGGGCTGATTGCAGCAGCAGAAGTAATAAATACGGCAGGAAAGAAAATGCAACATATTTATGAAGTTAGAATGTAGAGGAGGCCTGTGCAGAAGACGCTACACTGACAGTGTGTGACATAATGCCATGTATCGATTTACTTTCCCTATTAGCAAATGAGAAGTGTGCTTTGCAATAAGACTATGTTTAAAAAATAGAAATGTTAAAAATATTCATATTAACGTTGAATAGCAATGTTATTAGAAAAGTGCCAGAGGGTGTAGATACAGTATATAGCACTGTGAATGTTCAACAAATACCGGAATGGAAGACAATTGCAGAAATGAGAGAAAACCTATCCAATGGCTAAAGTAAAATAAGTAAATATGCGTTTGTTCTACGCCGCACATTGACCATAATGTCCAGTACCAGAGGGTTTTCTTTGTGTTGTCATAGATCTTTCCTTCTTTTGCTTGTTTTTACGAAGACGTTACAGGATGCTGAGCTCTCTTGGCCCCTAATAACGGCCTTAAAGCAGTTGCTTTACTCCCTGATTTTGTTACACTGCCCATTGTCCTCCAAATCCCAGCACTTTCTCCCAGGTCACTGTTGTTTTTTTTATTTTTTTCCAAACGCAGCTGTGTCAAGGAACCCATTTACATTTAGTCACTTCATGCGTCTCGGGGGCAGTCCGGGCAGCTATCCAATCTCAAACAAGCGAAGTGTTAATGCGTCCAAGACAGACTGAAATGCTTGGATATTAGACCACCGTTGTCCCTGTCACATTTAAAGCGCCAGCAAAAGATGGCTCCAGTGTTGTCCCGTATCTGACCCTTGATCAGCTCGGCCTGTGAACGACGCTGCGTGGATGAGAGCGCGTTGATCCGTCCGGGTGAGAAAGCAGCAGCAGCAGCGAGTGAGAGCCTGTGAAGGACAATCACATTTTTTGTCTCACTCATAGGTCATACACATGACGCATCCACCCGTTTGTGTGCGCGACTGTTTGGTAGCTGCTAAACTGTTTATCGCAACTGTAACCAAACCGCTGCAGCGCAGACGTGCACGGTGGCCACGCGAAGCTCGACGCTTCGCAGCTTGAGAAGACGCGCGCAGCGGACAAAACACAGGCAGATGACGACGAACCTCTTCGCCATTTCTTCGCCATTTAGAAAAATGCGCCGCAAAGCACTACCAAATACAGAAACATGCTTCAAAATTCTGTATCTGGCTGTGTCTTTAATATTATTTCTGAACTATTTCTTGGTTGGGACCAGCTGCCCAGCAAGCAGCGGAGAATCCAGGAGGTCAGTGGTCCCAACCTAGAAGTAGTCCAGGACGGGACCCACCCAAAAAACAGCAACTTGTCATTTCACACTTTCACACGGTTTTTGTACCGATCAAACAAACACGATACAAATGTGTCAATTGGGGAGCTTTAGAGGGGCTGGTATACACCGTTTGTATGGAGCCAGGTTCGCCGTTTCCCCGTTACTAGTCTTTGCGCTATGCTAAGTTAGCCAGCTGGTAGCTTCATATTTAGCATACAGATATGAGAGTGGTAACGTATAACCAGTGGTGGAATGTAAGGAACTACAAATACTGTACTTTACTTAAGTAGAATCAATAGTGCATACTTTTGACTTTTATTTTGTTACATTTTGCAGCAGTTATTTTACTTTCTACTCCACTACATTTCTACAACGTTTTGTTACATTTTTGTTACATTTTCAGTTCAGTTTCCCCCCGCCAAAACGTATTCCTGACCGTCCGTCACACATTTGTCTCACCAGTGGAGTTTGGTTGCCATAGATACGGGTTGCTCCGCTACCAAAGATTCTAAAACGCTAGTCTTTACGAATGATCCTTCGATCCTTTCGCTTTTCCATCGGCCACATAGTCTGGTGCGACTCGCGGAGGTTACTATGTAAACTATGCCTGCCCTGAAAAAATGAGCTGCTGGCCTTCAAGAACTCTCTTCAAATTTGAAGAAGCATGTTGAGCTAAGCCACCCTGTTGCTATCTAACATTAATGTTAGCTAGTAGTGCTATGATAGTTATGTCCTCGCTACTTGTTATTAATGCTGCAAGCTATGGTATTTAGCAGACGCTTTTGTCCAAAGCGACATAACGTACTACGATATAGTCGTAGAGGTTTTAAAATTAGCCACATTTTCAATATTTGCACTCATCAACAGTTTCTGAATCTTTTCTTTGCCACTGGTTATCTATAAAGAAAATGCCACAGCCCCACACTGTTTTGTATTATTAGAATAGAATATATACATTAAGAGAATAAATTGTAATGCAAGTACTTTTACTTTTAATACTTAAAGTACATTTAAAATCAGGTACTTCTTACTTGCGGTACTTCTACTTTTACTAAAGTAAATATACCTCTGGGATTAAGTACTTCCTCCACCACTGCGTATAACTCCAGGCAAGAATAAACAATAAAAGTGTGTTTCCCAAAAAGTCGACCTGTTCTTGTATGTTATTAAGAGCTGTGTATATGAACCAACTATGACCACCTGTGGAGGAAGGTGTGTGTTCAGAGTTCGGCTCAGGAACAGAGCGGCACCTCTATGTCTCGCTCAACAGTACTTCAGTGGGGTGGAGGTTTGAACTCCTTTGATTGAAGGACACCATCTTGAACACCACCGTGCTGCTGAACAGAATGGAAAATCATTTACAGCTTCAAGTGGAAGGACACTAACAATTCTGTCAAGAACCATTTTGCCCACAAAAAGAGCCACTAAAAATCCATCTTTTTTTTACAGAGGGGAGAGTCGCACGTATTAAGGTTTTATGTCCCTCCGAAGGCACATTATCAAGGTCTTTTTATACTGCTAGCGTTAGAGGTAGAGGGCTTTGGGGGCAGCGAGCAGCAAGCAAGTTCACTAATCAGTGAGTGCATTGTGGAGGAGAAAATTGGTGAAACTACTGCTACATCTAGTATGAGCAGTGGCGGCAGGAACGGAGAGTCTGTATTTTCTGCTGTAGATGAAGTGGAAGGCTTTTTCGGTTCGTGAATAGCAAATGATGAGAGGCTTCCTGACATTTGGAATGCCATACATATGCATTTAGGCAAACATTTTGCAGATCAATGCAAATCCTATCGACTGCTTTCCACCCACATTTTTCAATCCATGTCATTGGAGTCGACTGGAAACTCGCGGAAAAAGAGCAAACTTTTTAACAGCGTGTGAACTTGTGCAATACAGTGTCGAGTGACTGTCTTTAGAGCCCTCCCCGTTTGTGTGTTATTTCCAATATATTCCGGAGCGTATGCATGTGGAGGAGTGAGCACAATGTTGAAGGGTTTTTTGAGGAGTGGTGAGTCACAATGTGGCCGGTAGACAGACCGCTGTGACTCAGCCCCGGGCTGGTCCTTGTGCTCTAACCCACGCTGGCCCCTCTGCCATGAATTAGCTATGCAGTCAGCCACAAAAAGGTGGAACTTAGCAATGCAAAAAAAGTCAAGCAGGCTTTTTCTTCCCTTTCTGCATGTGCAGAGTGTGCAGGGTTTCGTGGATCCACACCCTCCGTCTCAGCCAACCCCTACATTTCTCTGCACTAAGCTAACAGGCACTGTTCAGAGGTCAGTAACTGGCTAGGCCAAAGGGACATTCAGCTGCATTGGTCTTTCCATTGTTTTAAACAGAAGCTAATGGCTGCCCCAAGTGTGTCTCTGTGGATGTAGAGGTGCTGGAAGAAGCATTTAGGGGATGTTCTCACAAAAGCCCCACATGCACGCAGGTCGCAAAGGGTGGCGTGTTTCGGAAATGTTAGCCAGTCGCAAATTGCTGATGAATTTGCGAGCCCTGGAGGGCCTCTCACGTTGCATGCAAGGGTCACAAGTGTGGGCTTTGTAAGCAACACTGTAATGCTGGAGCTGGTCATGGTAAAGCTAACTACTCTATACACACTTGAGTAGTTTAATCTAGAAGAGTTCCTCAACAATGCTACGTAAATCATTTACTTTACTTGAGTAATTGTACTTGGTTAAACTGCATCCAGTGGTGGAATATGAGTGCATACTGAGTATTTAGATAACCCACATAATCTTTTTTTAAGTGAAAAGAAAACTGACTGCAAATGACCATTAGAATGCGATTTACATTTATTGCAAAAATGTAATTCTATTACTACTAGGGGTCTCCGGGTCCTCCTGGCTCCTATCTGGGAGCCACTGTGGGACCCGGGTCAGGCCAGGTCTAAATGAATTTATATTTAGTACAGTCTTGGTGGGTGTGGTCCCGTCCCATTGCTGCAGGTCTCAGGCCTGTGTCTCGATATGTCCAAAACCTTCGAAAGGACCTAAGTGCACCAGCGTTCAGCTCTGGTCACATGGTGCGTCACAATGATCACAAGAGAAAAATAGTTTGGTTTTTGTTTTTGTCAAAACATAGAAAGTCAACTGTGAAGTCCACGGCAAATGTTGATTATGTGGTGACATGTTGGACTGCTGCCAGTGCTGGAGTTCTGTCTCTGTTTGGGTCTGTCTGCTTTTTACGGCTCTGACTGTCCTTGGGTCGCTTTAGGAATAAATATTTTTTCCCTTTTTTTTTTTTTTTTTTTTAAGACAAATATTCTTACTTGGTTTTTCAGGTCCATTTCTGATCAGGTCTAAAATATTGGACTACTACTGCCATTATTACTACTGCTAATACTATTTTTGCTACTTTTTCTATTTCTTATACTACCTAGACTGCTATCCTTTCCTATTACTGCTGCTACCATTGTTGTTACTCAATCTGCTGCTACTGTTAGTATTGTATTACTACTGCTACTTGTGGTAGAAACACTGCTGTACTGCGGTACTTTCAGACAGCGAGCGGTTGCTCCTGCTGCCTCCGATGTTTTCACTGTCAACACGACCGTGGCATGCAAATGACGCAGAAGCTACTACTACTGGTTTCGGAGTTTCCTGAGTCATATATGCCTCTTTACCACCAGTGAACATATCACACAAACTAACACAAACAGTTAGCTTCAAAGTCGATTATTTAGTCTAGGCCAATAAACAACGTTGGGATCGGAGGTAACTGGCAGCCGCGGCGGTGCTGCTGCCGCCAATTCGAAAGACAGAACACCAACGTTGCCCGGCATCCGACGGAGCAGTAACCACGAGCGGACTGGCCATCTGGCATACTGTCCCTTTCGGCCGACCGCACATTTTATTTTATTTTTTATTTTTTGGACCCATGAACAGGCCCATAAAAGTGGTAGGCCTAGATCGGTGGCCCAATGTTTTTTCAGTTGGCTGCTGGCCCCAAACACTTTAGTCAAAAATATCAGATAGGCTAGGTTTTTTTCCTTCTGATAGACGCGGCCCATGAAACACGTAGCTCAGCGGCCCATTGGTTGTTTTCTTGATTGACACTGGACCGGCCCAATCATATCTTTGAACAGGACCGGTGGTATTTGTGAGCTTATGTGGTGGTGGGCCGGTCTTGGCCAAAATGCCAGGGCCGATTTTTGGTCCCAGTCAAGAGTCCCCTGGCAGTAACCACTGGCTGAAAGTACCTTTACTGTTATTGCTGCATCTACTACCATCGGAACTCCAGTCTGGAGTCTAATCTAATCTACTTTGTGTGTGTGTGTGTGCTCCTACAGAGTCCCCAGACCCCGTCCACTGAGCAGGTCGAGGAGGGCCCGCTGTTTGGAGAAGCAGTAGGCTCAGAGGGAGGAGCTCAGGCGTTCCTGTCGGAGATCAGCGAGGAGGACGTGGAAGTGCTTCGCCAAAGGGAGGAGTCAGTGGGGCGGATTTTAGTAAGAACAGGTCCGGCTGCAGTTGCTATGCATACACGTATTTCTTTTTTTTTTTTTTAATACATTTCATTTGAACCAACCGAGTTCATTTTGGACTGAGCTCCCACAGTTGTCCAGTGCCGCCACTAACTAGAACAACTCGAGTGTTCTGTTGGTGGCTAATTAGTGGCTCCACAGGATTAGGGCATCGTGACTGTAATTGGACCACACGCCTTCTTACAAAATATGAAACTCTATATAATCTGTAACCGTTGCCCCAGTCGACACAGGTTGTGCTTGATTCAGGTTATAATGATCATGGACGTGGGACTTTGGCCTCCTGGGCACAGACACGTTTACGTCCTCCCGTATCCCACCTTTTCCAGCACCATTTTGCAGGTCGACTGGAACTGTGAAGTGCTGCTGTTGTTTTAAAAAGTGCCCCTAATCTCTGTATTTTGTTCATGCTGGAGACGAATAGAGGTTGTCGAGCACCTTTCCAACGCGCCTCAGCTGCTCCACACTGACACTCATCCCCACAAATATGCACAATATTATGCGCCACTGCAGACCAAATTACAGGAAACCATCAAAGGAAACCTGTGATGGAGGTTATATGTTCTTTAAGCAGAGCTCATTTGCTGTCAAACATATTTAAATTGCCTTACTGATTTGAATGCACAGTAGGCTTTACTGTGTGTACCTTAGTGTGTGTCTAAGTGTGTATTTTGCAGATGATGTGGGGAAACATTTGAATAAAAGTAAATAGCATGTCAGACTTAGTATGGAATACTAATATATTCTATATGAAAGGACGTGGGTCAGGAATCAGGAGGAAGTGCCGTGACTGAGATCTTTGACCTTCCAACTAGAAATGTTAAAATTTTAGTCTGCTGATTTTCCAGATTTTTTCTTAATGTCAAACCCCATAAACTGACCACAACCATCTGTGTATTGATACGAGTATTGTGTGTTGTGTCGGTGCCATAGAGCTCCTTTATGGTTTAGTAAAAAACACATCAATGAGCCACACCTGCACTGGGTGACATGTTCCTTCATTGCCATGAACACGCACACTGTAGTTTATTTTGAACCCATCCCACACACACCGTCCTGCCGCCCCAAATACTATAGAGCACTATTAATCCGCCACTGAAAATAGTGCAATAATGCACGAATTCCTCTTGTTTAAGTAGCGTTTGTTAAAAACTACAGTGACCAGGGGGCAAATGTATAAAACTCTGTGTATATTTAGGTGTATAAATCTGTGTGCACACAACATGCGTACGCCGTCTTTTCTTCAGATTTATAAAAGCCCACGTACGTCTGCTCCCACGTTTTGTTTTGTTTTTTTCCCCCCCCTCATGCATCTACCTGCAGGAGCCTTCTGACCATTCCCACAACTTACTATAATTGCTTCAAACACCGCCCCCACCCCCCCCATCCCCCGGCACTTGCCAGGTTTTTCATTTAGTTAAGTTTTGTGGCAAAGTGGCGGAAGCATCTAAGAAGCACTTGGAGAAAAAGCAACGCAATTTTACGGATTGTGAACTGGAAGTAATAGTTGATCAAATCGAAAGGCAGAAACACCTTTTTATTTGGAAGCTTAAGCTCTGGCGTTATTATAAATAAATAAATTAACCCAGTTGGATGGCAAAAAGCAAACCAAAGCAGCCATCGTATCATTTGGCACAGCCGTTACGCACGGCTACAGCCTTTGTATTGTGGCGTTTTAATGACCTGTCAATTGAAGTACTGAAGTCAGAAAGTAGCTAGAGATGGAGCAACACATTGTTGCTTTTGATCTCATCATCAAAATTGTTTTTTAAATGTAAAAAAACTCCTGCTCCTCTGCCTTATCTTTTGATAACAGGCAGTTCACACAAAGCCCTCGGGCACCTGGGCCTGTGCCCACCAGCCAGACTACATCATTTCCTTGCCGTTAATAATGTTCCTGTGTCGCATTTACCATCAAATGTTGTCCCTCTGCAGATATATTTCACACATGGCCCAGAATCCAAATATGTGCCACTCATGGTTCACCTTCCCCACTCGTGTATTCCCAGCCAGCCTACAAAATCCAAACCATGATTATAAGCCTGTTAACCGATATTCTCCCAGGGGCCACGTCTGCAAAGTTGCGTGCACCCTGTGTCAGATGAGAAATGAGAACCTGCATATCCATGTGCACAAATCTGTCCCGTAGTCTAGCACAACAAAGACAAAGCCCTGGCCATTTACCTTTTTAAAACAGTCAGGAATCTGAGACAGACCTGAATGTGTAACACCCTCTCCAAAAAATAAAGAAGACAAAAAAAAGAAGAAGAAAGAAACAAGCTAGGTATTTGTTTTCTTCAAATATTGCCTCCCAGGAGGCCAACACATGCCAAGTTAGTAACTACAAACTTCGACAGGCATTGTCGTCTTCTCCCACCTCCTAAAGCTTATTAGTATTTTGTCACAGTACCCCCATGCTGCTGCAGGATATTGAATGCTACCCAATTACTAGGGTGCTTTTATAGACTTGTTTGTTCCTTTACCTGGATAAAGTGTGTATGGAATCATAATGTTCCCCGACTTAACTTTTGAAGCCATAATGTAAAAAAAGCCGTAGTACTGGTAAATACTGTAAAATCGTGTCTGAAATATCTCGGTACATTGCTATTTTACAACAACGGTGTACCGAATGTGTTTCGTTGGCCGGCTCCATCATCACAACGTCTTCGGCTGAATCGAATGACGCTTAAAGCAGTGGCGATCCCTGTGGTGTGTAGGCCTTCGACCCATGCGAAACAAACGGACGGTGCACCTGACCCCTTCTAATACTGTGAGGTGGTTCAGGCGGCGTATCGGGGACTGTTAGGCTCTGATTGGGTGAATTTAAAACAAATGATTGACAGTTACCACGCCCTCTCAAGGTCTCCAGAGACACAAACTTTCAGAAATTTCAGACGGGATGGGCCTTCCTAAGGCAAATGTGTTTAAACCATCAAAGCCTGTCGCATTACGGAACCTGCTGATTGCAGTACCACGTCTGTCATCTAACGACTTGAATGTCCATTTATGCAGAGGACGCACAAAAAGCAGATTTAAACCTGCATGAGCGGTGTTTTCGGCCGCGTGGGGGCAGCAGAGAGCTGTGAACGCAACAGTGACATGATATCAGCTCTTAAGTTCATGTGGAACCCCCCCCCCCCCCCCCCCCACAAACATGTCGAAAAACCACCGCGGCTATGTTCTGGTGTGCTGGTCGGGGGGGCG
>CM022486.1:27087637-27115323 GCA_011952105.1 Coreoperca whiteheadi | reverse complement strand
GATTTGATAATAGTTTTTAAATTGAGGTTTTCTCCTCCCCCCCCCTTTGCAAACAGTTGCCTATTTATGCGGACGCAGAGCAACGTTAGCATTCATTTGGAGGGGTGTTTGTGTCTGATATTCCCTCTCCGTTTGGTCTTAGTTTTTGGTCTCAGTTGTGGCTGTTTAGCTGCCAGGAGTTCCCCTATGTCCACCAGCTAGCTGCTAACTGTGTCTGTCTGCTGTTTGGAGATGTCGGCCTTTCCTGAATATAATGGGATTATATGGCGCTACAGCACAATACCACAAATCAATCCTATATAAACGTTATTTCTTTGAGAAAGGGCACGTGTGTGGACACTAGTCCTGGTGTGTACGGCCTTCACAGCATTCCTGATGTCTGCAGTATATTGAACACGCCACTCCGCCTGTGAAATGTCTACTGACGAAACTTTTGAAGACACATTGTTAAACTTCATCACCCATCTCCGAACCATATGGCTTAATCAAAGCACATCGAAGCGGGACGCGGGGCGCCGCAGTCTGCTTTTAAAATGACAAGCCTATACGTGGCAGTCCGGCTTTGGACTGCAGTGTGCCATCCAGCGGTTCGAGGACTAATGATGATGTTTTAGGAGCACTTTGCAGCTTAATGAAGACGTATCGCTGCGCCCAGCTGGAGCTGTCTGAACTTCATCGACGTTTCAAATCAGCTAATCCCACCGCAGGAGCTGCACCGCATAGGAGCAACAAAAAGAAGAGGAAAAAAAAAAAAAAAGGAAGAGCATCAATCTCTCCCCACAGAGTGGCACGCAGTGAAAGAGCCACGGCACGAATGACAGCTTCATTCCAGCGCAGCCGCCGAGATGAGCCAGTCAGAGGATTGGTGTTCAGACGGGGTCATGTGGCCCGCGCTGTAGTCATAGCAGCATGGATAAATGTCATAGTCAGCACTCAGGCAGGTGCTGAGGGGCTTGACGTTGTTCCTTCGGGGAGAGTGATAGTGTCTGACAATGTGCTTTTTCATACCACCCTCCTTGCCTCCGTTCTTGCCATCCAAACCCCCCCCCCCCCCCCATCTCGTCACACCGGCAGTGTTCGCTGCGAGTCCCCATCACGCCTCACTTTTCTTCACTGAGCTCCTCCCAGAGGACCAAGAGAGCGTCTAGTGTCTGTCATCCTTACCAGCCCCTCTCTCCCTCCCCGGAAAAGGTTTGACGTGGTCCTGAGGTTAATTTTGCCCTCCTCAGAGACCGGATGTACTGTATGTGTGAAAACTCTGCCGAGGCTTCCTGGCTGCAGCCGGGGTGGCAAGTCATTGTGCACTGACTGTAAGTAACTGCAGTCTCTCTGGGGTTTACAGAGTTTAACAGACCTGCTCTCTGGAGCGTGGACAAGTATATGAAAGAAACGCGGCCGCGCTCCTCGCGGGCGCCAGTACAAAAGTGGTGATTATAATTGGGATTTTAGACAAGAAATGATCAAGGTCTGTTGGCGTAAGTACTATAATTTTATGTGCACGATCAACATCTATCCCTGGTAAAATGGGCTCTTTTTTTTTTTATTTAATTTTTTTGAGTTCGACCCCTTGTGATGACCTTGCATTTGTCAAGGACCCCGCTCCCTTAGAGAAACTACACTGGCAGCCCCACGCCGCCTGTGCATGGGCCGGTTATCCTGTTGAATATGGAGGGAATAAGAACCACACAGCCGGCCAGTTGTGGTTCTTCACGCTTGCATCCAGTGGACAGTGGCGAGGTTTCAGCCTTGTGGTTGAACAGATATACTTCAATTTTAGTCATTGCGGTAAACGTGTCCACGCGTATTGGCTCACTCGTTACCCGTGTACCAGTGACCTGAAGCTGACGGAGGACTGCGGCAGAGTAACGGGCTCGGAATAATGCAAGCGCCTTTCACATAATGTCACACACTTAACCCATGTCGTCTGAAGAATGAATGTCACTCACTTAGGGCCTTTTCATAGATAAAAAATGATACTTATTTATATTATTAATAGATAAAAAATGATATCTCTGATTTTCAATGTGCAAAAATCAATACATATGCACATCAAAAAAACCCAGTGCGATACCAGCTGTGAGTGCGAGGCGTACATGTACCCCAAGCTGAGAAACAGTGGGCTACAGTAGACCGAGCAAAGCATGAAATCTATCCGACTCAATTCACCTGAAAACATGGGGTTTAATTACAAAACTCGTATTGCATTATTCCACGTGTTCTGAAGAGCGATAGAAGTCAGAATATTGGTAGTAAGCTACTGCAGCACTTTCTGCACATTCCAGTCCCTCTTTAGACTGTCACCTCCCAGCTGTACTTTATGTGCTTTGGCACAGGAGATCATTTCATCAAAAAGGAATTCATAAAAAAAGAAAAAGCTCCGGGCATAACAGAGGACAGCTTTCAAGGGGAATCTGAATACAACACCTGGCCCAGTAGAAGGAGGGGGATGGAAGGAGGGGGGGGGGGTCCACAGCAAAGCGTGTCTGTCCTACCAATGTATCCTCAGGACAATCTATCCACAGAGTTTACCCTTGAGTGAAGACAGGTAGTGGGAAACAGCACCAGATAATTCCAGTAGGCAAACAATACAAAAAAGACTTTTACACCCTCAGCAGAAAAGATCATGGAGAAAGTGGTTTATTAGCAAACGCATTTGTTATTAACCCTGGCAATCAAAGCCATATTGATTTTCCTCTCTTTACACACCGAAGCTAATAGTATGATGGCAGATCATACTGCTTGCTCGCTCCCTCAAGATAATGAGCATATCAGCCTTGGGTGAAATCCAAACGCTGATATTCCACTCGAACTTGATTATCCACTAAAGCTTAGGTTCCAACTGCTGTGACCCTGGTCACAGGTAAAAACAAATGTTTGCATACAGTTTGTCATTACCGCAAAAGTACGACACAGACAAGAAAATAACCAGCGCAGTAGGTCATTGAAAGTATACAGTGGAAATGCAGTGGTTTTTTGCAATCATGCAAACAGTATTAAATATCCTGCTAACCAGCTTGGGCACCCTGCCGACATTTCATTGAAGTAGTGGGAACAGTATTGGCGTACCGTGGATGCAGTCAAAGTCTTAGCAAAAATGCCAAAATTCACACAATTTGGCTTGTTAACGGACCAGACCAAGAGTCTAGGCATGCTAGCGGCTGTGTCTTCCTGTACTTGGGCCCAGCAGTGCTAAATTAGCTAAATGCTAATGTTAGCATGACACATTAAATTACCGTGTTCAACATCGTAGTTTAGTATGTTAGCGTTTAACTAAAGGTACAGCCGAGGCTGAAACGAGCGCCACATGGAGTTTGATTAAGAATGTGCAGCAAAGTTAACTGGTTGCAGCACCTCAGCTGGCTGTGTAAGTGCTAAACCCCCAAAGCTACATGACTGAGGCTGCGGGATGCTGATGTAAAGAAGCCTTCATGTAATCTCTGTAGGACTATCTGCAGTCCGAGAAGGAACATTTCCCACAGATCGATTATGTCGGTAGGTGTGCAGGTATTTGGTCTTTGGACACATTTTGACGGGATGACGGTGCTAGAGAAAAAGTCGGAGGATCACCAAAGTTATCACAATTCATCCTGAGGGGGACATGAATGCGTGACCAAAATGTCTTGGTGATCCCATCGAGACATGTCACTGAAAGGTCAACCTGCCGGTGGCGCTAGAAGAAAAATCACCAAAGTCCGGAGGAGTCATCCTCTGGGGACCGGGAACGTGTAATGCCGAACCATCCGGTAGTTGCCGAGGTATTTCGGTCTGGACTGACCACCGGACAAACATTGCCTCTCACATAGCCATGCTCAGCGTTGCCATAGTTAATATGAAAAAGTAATCTAATTACTGATTACTCCTTTAAAAAGTAACTTAGTTACTTTACAGATGACTTGATTTTAAAAGTAGCTAAGTTAGATTACAAGTTACTTTATTAGTTACATTCAGCCTCTGCCGACAACCCTCCCGCCGCCTCAACATAACAATGACAGCTGGTTTTGCCGGTCACTTTATTGGAAGTGCATTTTTAACAGTAATGTATCTCCAAACATTTAAAGTTGAACTTAAAATCTATTTCTATTGCTCTGTAGGTGTCACCGTGCAGTGTTGCACCAAATGCTTCTTTAAACTTGACGTAGTGTTTCTGTAGCTAGATTACACTTTGTCACCACAACGAACCCTAATATTGCCATCTTTAGCTGCCACAAACTCAAAATAGCGTCTGGATTTCCAGCTAGAAAACGCGCGTCTCCCTCCTCCCTCCGCTGTTGTTTCCGGTTGTGTCGCCGCGTGAGGTGTGTCATTACACGTGACGTGAACTGTCCTCGCGCTGAAAACGTGACTTTACTCCCCGAGATGCGAGAAGAAAGCAAAAATATGTCTTTATTAAGGAAAATGAAAAACATATTAACGCACAGTGACTTGGATAAGTGACTTTAAACTGATTACTGGTTTTGAAATAGTAACATGTTAGATTACTCGTTACTGGAAAAAGTGGTCGGACTAGAGTAACGCGTTACTTTGTTTTGCGTTACCGGCATCACTGGCCGTGCTGCTAGCATAGCAAAAACGTATTAAAACGTCTGGGAAACATTTCACTTTCGCTTTGTCGTGTTTCCACGTTAGAAATTGGCATTAGCATCGTACAGTTGCAGTTTGACAGCCGTCAACCGTAAATCTTTCCATTATTTCGGGATAGGCCGGGTGCAAAATGTGCTCATTTCTTGCACTGGCTGACAAAACTACTCACTGTAAGATTTGATGGCATCAAGCTCTTGTTTCAGCAGAGGCTGAATACGCTTTTTGTTAGTGGGTTTCATCATTTATTTTCAGGATAATACGTCACATACATCAACATCCCTGTAAATGTGCCCGGGTCAGCCGAAAGACACATTTTCAACTGTCCCTTGGCCAGATGTTTAAATTGGATTGGCCAAAAGCGCCGGCTAAATGGCCGTACCATAATGTAATGGGACCGTTGGTTTCAGCGCCTAATTCCACAGCAATCTGGCCAGCAGTTCCCATAACAATGCAACCTGGACGAGACGAGCATCAGTCGTTCCTTCCCTAACCCCTAACCAGGTGCTTTTTGTGCCTAAGCCTAACCGAACCTTAACCAAAAGGCTGTTGTCACGAGATAACACAGATTTACTTTTCAACGGAGAGTTTAGGAAGGCACAGACCAAAGATGGCGTCCTGCTGACAGACGGCCATCAGATCATAAAACACTTCTATGTGTCGTTCTAGAGGGGCAGGGACAGCTGATTAATTTGGTCATTTAGTTTCAAGGGCTTGCTGGGATGGAGAGATTCACAGACCCGCTGGCGTGGCAAAAAGTACAAGTGCACAAAGCTTTTCACTAATAGCGACTGGAGTGAATGTACTTTGTTGCCTCCACCCTTGTTATTTTCAAATCACAGAAGAGGAAGCAGGTGGGGGCCTCCGCAGACTGTTAACCTCCATCTGTAATATTTTCAGCTCCGTCTCCTCGCTGCCCTTCAGGCCCCGCTGCCGGCATCGCGTTATCGTATCCAGGGGTGTTAGGTCCTTCGGCTACCGCCGGAGAAGAAACACGATTTTACATTCGTAAACCGTTTATTCAGTAAGGGCCCAAAAAAAGAGATGTCTTTCGTGCAGTCAGTGAGGGGAAAAATGTCACCGTTTTTATCCCCCCAACCCCCCTCCCTTTTCTCACCAGTAAGTGTGCGAGTAAATCTGCTTAACGGGTTTTCTGCTGTGGCAGTGACACTGTGTCCTGTTGCCCGATGCCTTTGGGCTCGGGTGGGAGATGTGGGGAGAATATCATATCGGCACCAAGCATATATCAAAGAGAGTGAGACCGGTGTGTGTGTGTGGGGGGGGGGGGGGGGCTGCCTGAGCATGACAGAGAACCGCCGATAAATGTATTTGCCCCTTACCGAAGACAGTTTGATCATCCATATCTTGACACAACTATGGTTCATATAATCTGCGCCATGATTACAACGTCGTATTGGCGTCATTGGCTTTAAAACGTGGTGTGAAAAGTACACAAGGCATTTACAGAATGCCTTTATTTCCTTTTTCAGTTTCACAACTGCGTGAAGGCATGCTGTGTCCTATAAGTATTGCTATGTTTGTGAGTGTTTTTAACAGTTCCTAAACGTTGAGTACGCACGTGTAGCGAGGTGCAGATTAGCCTAAGCTCCAATGCAAGTCCGTCAAAGTTAAAACACAAACTCTCCTCCAGACGCCATGCTTTATCCACCAAATTGTTTTGGCTATCTCGTCCTCGTCAGGGCGTCTGAGATTGTTCCCGGTTTCCTTGTAGACAGTACAGCCCCATCGGGCACTCCCGTGACTTTCAGATCACGTCAGCAAAATGAATCATCGGTTTGAAAACATAATATTTGCTATTAGCGTACACAGACATTTACAGAGGGAAAAAAAAAGGATTATAAACATACAACATTTGATACATTGCAGCCCACATTGCCAAAGACCCCACCCACACATCATCTGCACGCATCTATGCGTAAAAAGGTGGAATCTCGATTTCTTTTTTGTTTTTTTTCAATTCAAGGCAGCAATTTCTATATACTTTCAAACAATTTTTTTTCCAAAGTCATTTTAAAAACACAATGTACTCAAATTGTATATGCCAACTATATGTAACCCTAGCTATGAGGTTCCTTCTGTTCCAAAAGAATCACTGCTTTGAGAACGTAAATGCGCCGTAAATAATGTCATTCATTGTATTGTTTGTAACTGTGACCAGGGATAAAACCGAAACTGTCTGCACGGCTAGATACCCTTAAAGGTATATGAGAAAATGTTTTCCATAATCTTGGTGAACCAACCGTTTTGCAGATGTCCTTACTTGGCTTTCTCTTCTATCCTCTGCCACGAAGATTTCAACTCAGTTGTCCACAGTTAGTTTTGTTTACATCTACTTAATCTCGTGAGTCTTCCATTGGAGTCTTGCTTTACAGTGACATTTTAGTCATTTAGCAGACGCTTTTATCCAAAGCAACTTACATATGAGAACATTCACAAACAGAAGGCGCAGCTTCGGGAGCATTTTTGGGGTTCAGTATCTTGCTCAAGGATACTTCGATGGATCGAACAGCCGACCTTCCGATTGGCAGGCGACCGTCCTGCCACCAAGCCACAGCCGCCCTTTGTGCCACTACTTGAATGATGCCGGCACTGAAAGCCGTCCGTCCAGTCGATCTCCTCGGCCTTTTTGTGTGGTTTTTAATGCAAGAAATGCCCACTATTCAGGCCGGTGTGGAGCCAAAGCTGGTGGCTATATGGCTCTAGTTAGGTGCACGTTGATTGCATTTGATTGATTGAACTCCGAATTGATAGAGTTCAAATTCATTCAAACAGAGGGAAACGTGTGTAATATGAAAATGTTTGCAGAACATTACCAGACAGAACAGAGGGGTAGAGGTCTGCTCGGTGTACAGAGGGATTACCCAGCACCTGCAGTATAGAAGGTTAATTAAGTTTGTGTACTTCCATTGAAACATGTTAACAAGTCACGTTTTGATGTTCCTCTTTCTTTCTTTTTTTTTAAATAGCAAAGCCAGCAGGTCTTTGTCTTCTCACAGAAGCACATAAATACCATGCACAGGGAACTATAATGCAATGCTTAAAGGTGCAGGGGAGTTGGGGTAAATGCTGGAGGCCCTTCGTAACACAGACGGCATTGGAATGCCCAGGCATCAGAAGCCACATTGCAGGCCCACATTAGTCCTTCAGATTTTGCAGTGGGGTTGAATGTGATGGAGATTGTCTTGGCTCAGCCCCCCCCCGCGTTGTGAGGATTTCTTGTCAGTAACCATCTGAATACAAGCATAGTGTGCTCATATGTATCTGCAGCATCTAAGTCAGTCTGGTTGGAACACTCATCTGTGTTGTAGTTTGTTTGTTTTTTACATAAAAATGATGGTTTGTCCAACTTGGCTGCAGACTGATCTGTATGCAGGGCTGATTGGGAGCACGGAGTTGCGCCGAGCCGCTCGGCACACAGTAAAGGCATGGTTTCCTTCCTCGCGGGCGATGGATTTGCCCGTATGCAGCGGGAACAGAAGGGACTTGAAATGACAAGTGTTGACAGCGAACGATGACTAATGTGCCTGTGGAGCGTTGATACGTCACCGAACGCCGTCAAATCACAGCTGACACGGCCGACTCAGTTGATGTGCTCCCTAAACCGGTCTGCACCTTTTTGAGATGCACAACAGCTTACCCATCTGAAACGCAACACGGCACATGTGACACGGCTCTCATTTTGTCTGCGCAGCACCGGCACGGCAGCGTTGCGCAAAAATCCTTTCATAGAGATTACGGAAGACCTTTAAACTACAGCTTGGTAATAACAAGGCAATAGAGGGTTTGCACCTACGTCACGGTTTGGTCAGGCACCAGGATGCGCGGCCACATTGGAGATACTCTGATGTAAACAACAGCATGGATTGCACGGTTAATACGCCACTAAAGACAAATTTCTAATAATTTATTATGTCTAAACCATGAAAAAAGAAGCAAAGAATGGGCAGCAGCAGCCTTGTGTTTCTGCTAGGTCCGATTTCCACGCCGTTTGTAGCGTGGCGTCAGCGAGTCCTCAGGTGATCCTTGTTTTGCGTTCATATTAACGCACGGCACCCAGTCTGTATGCAGGTGAGATCTTTTACCTAGAATACAGTAATAATAAATATAGCACCATTAACTACATTTCAGTAACATTTGACAGAAAATATGCAAGTCTTGTACTATTGGAGAAGGTTAAGAAATTAGATTAGAATCTGATTTTTAGCCTAGAAATAACGAACCGCAACGTAATATCAATATGAGAGTGTACTATTACAAAACTATATATACATAATATATACTATTACAGCATTAGGGAAGATAGTAGCCTAATATTTCACCTAGCGGACAAGAAATAAGAAGAACAAACGCGAATGTTGTCAAGATTTTTGCCCTTGAAATCCTGGTTCAGTTTGGCCAAACACAAACGCCTTCTTTCCTCAGACAGTGTTTTGCACTCTTCTCCTTGATTTGTTACTACTTTTGGCAGTATATAACACTTCAAATGTTTTTCCCGGTCCGACCGATTAGTACGGCCTGTAATTACGCGACAATAAGTGACCATTTCCAGCAGAAATAATCTGCAAAGGTTTGCGAGTTCCGTTCGGTTCAGTGGCGTTGTTTACGTTCAGTTTCGCCAATATGGCCGACGTCCGGGTTGATGACGTATCGTGAAAACACACTATAGGGTTGTACTATTCTCGAAACTGGGTAATACCATAGTGATTATTAAAGTAACCAGGTTATATCTTGGTAATAACAATGGCGATATCTTTGTAATAGGGTAAAATGACGTATTTTGATAGCAGAATAGTTAGAAGAAGGTTATGAGTGCATACTACTAAATTAATGTTAGGGTCATGCTTTCACAGTGCAAAATGCACCACCACCTGATTCGAGTTATTTTGTCTTTATATTTCTGTCAGCCAAGCCCAAAGCCACAGACACGGACACAGCAGTTTCAGAAGTAACCTCACATTGTGTGTCCTCGCAATCTTGTTGTTAACACCAATCATTACTTAATGACTCACGTGTTTTAATTAGCAACATGTCTTGTCCCGCTGTAACACCATTGCGGAGGACGCCCCTCTCTCTGCTCTCATTTGGCCCAAAGAAGCAAAGGAAGTGGGAGGGAGCGCGCGCCTCAGAGTTCCAAGTACCTTCCCCCGAGGTGGGAAAACGCCTTACGTCTCGCGGACGCCCTCTCTCAGGGGCCGCGCTGTCCAGCGGCGCCTTTTCGTGGCTGGCTTGCATGCTCAATCAGCCCCTGTTATGGAGAGCCGGTTCACCTTTCACAGAGGCTGAGGGCTCTGCTGTGCCACACTTCCCTCTGCAGGCGCAAGAGGAGACCTCCACGCATCCGAGACAACCGTCACATGCTTACATGCAGTAAGCGCGTGTGCTGCCGGCCTCCAACTACTGCAGGCTTTGCACGGAAACGCTTTCTCAGATCCCACGCGGCTCGCGCTCATATGTTGCCTTGTAAGTCATGTTCGTGGCGCCGATGCCTTGGACTTATAATACAGAGTGTGTGGTTTTCAAGACGGGGAACAAAGTGATCACACAGGTGGGGCTCGGTTTCTGTGCGGATGAATAGAAGCATCTTTAGGTAACATGAGCATGAAAGTAAGAGGAAAGAGGAGTCACCGAACCCCCCCCCCCCCTCCCCCATTTCTCATTCTCTATCAGACGACCTGCAGGTTGCAAAGCTTTTTGGATCGAGCTGCAATCTCTCCCACAAGTGTTCACATCAGCCAGTATCAGACAGATCCTTATGACTGGAGAAATGCGAGGCATGCGGCACTGGTGACTCGGGTGTCAATCAGATGCTGCCGGCAGGCTTGTTTTGGAGACTTTTTGTTATCTGGGCCTCCTGTTTAATTGTGTTTTTTTTTTTTTTTTTTTTGTGTGCGTGCGTGTGTGTGTGTGTGTGTGTGTGTGTGTGTGTGTGCTTTTTTTTGCCGTCTCCGCAGCGGCCCCAGTGTCAGATGGAACAGATGTCTGAATCGCAGTCTGACATTTTAGTCTCTCGGAAATATACAGACCCGTGGAGCCTCTCCATTTGTTCGAGTATGTTCTTTTCATCAGTCGCACACAATAACAAACGGCGGCAGGATTGACAGGAGGCATCAGAGGACCAGCAGAGGTGAGCGTCAGCGCTGGGGACCCTCCGAGTCCGACTCCTCGGCTGCCGTCATAACAATGTGTGGAATGCAACAAACGTTCCATGACACTTTATTGATCCATGCGCAGGAAGTTCATTTATTTTCTTTTTTTTTTTTCCTTTTTCTTGCCCATTTTCCTCCACTTTGATGAAAAACATGACGTGCTAGAGGGAAAACATGAGCGAGAACTTCCTACGCCGCTAAGAAAGTTCAGCCGAAACTTGAGTTAAATGGGAACAATGGGGGGGGGAAACCTCCTGTTATTCCAAACTGGGAGCGTTTATGCATTTCTTTCGAGATGGTCTTTTTTGTGGCTCACCTTCCTTTTTTTATATCGCGTTACATATATGTAACCATGTTACATATATGTAACCATGTGTTCATAAACCAGACACAAGCTGTGTACAGCTCTGCAGCACAGACTCAAAACCCTGCTTAGAATTATTGTGTAGCAAAGGTGGAGAGAAACTAAGAACATTTACTCAAGTACTGCGCTTATGTACAATTTTGAGGTGCTTGTACTTGAGTAGTTCCCTTTTCTGCTACTTCTGATACTTCTACTCAACTGCATTTCAAGGGCAAATATTGTACTTTTTTACTTAAGCTTCAGTTACTAGTTACTTTTTTACGTTCAGATCACTAAAACAATATAAACAACTCAATAATGATGACGTCGTATTACAGATGAATCTTCCCAGCAGTAAGTAATTGCACTTGGCTCCATCTTCACCAGCTGCACCACTAAATTGATGTACACATTGAAGGTCCAGTGTGGAACATTTAGGAGGAGTTTTGGCAGAAATGGAATATAATATTCATAAGTATGTTTTCGTTGCTGAAAATAAGAATCTTTCTGTTTTCATCACCTTAGAATGAGTCCCTTTATATCAATTTTTTTGTGAGTTTCGCGGCCACCGTAGTTTCTCCGACACGCTTGGCAGGGGAGGGTGAGGCGAGCGGTATTCAAACGGTTGCAAACTGCAATTTCACCGCTAGATGCTGCTAAATCCTACACACTGGACCTTTTTTAAAGCATCAATAATTATAATCCAATAATATAATTTACATTATTATGAACCCAAAGTCACTGGGATAGGCTCCAGTCACCTGTGACCCCTAACGGGAACAAGCGGTAGAAAATGACATTATTATGAAATGTGCAGTTGTGCGCTTACTTTTGGTACTTTTCTGAAACTTTGAATTCAGGACTATTACTTGCGACCGAGTATTTCTGCACTGTGGTATTGCTCCTTTCACTTAAATGAAAGATGTGAGTACTTCTTCCACCACTGGCATGTAGTACATATTTGGGATGCGCCATGTGTGACGACCGAACGGACCGAACCGATAGGGAACTTATTCATTATCTTGTTTTTTTCTTCAGTACAGACTAAGTGAACCAAACTATGGGTGTAAAAGCAACCCAAGACGTTGACGTCTTTCCCCGCACCGGATCCGGTCCATACAGGAACTGAAGCCCCGTGAGATACGAAAAGCTCCTGTAGTTAACCTGTTGTTGGAAACACAATAGACGAATCGCCAGGCCTGGTTCCCAGCCCAGTGCCAGTATCCAGTGGCTGCTGGATTGGCCATGAGCAGAATTTAAAGCCCATGAAATATGGAAAAGAGCACAGTGTTGGCCTGGAGCCTGGCCACCCACTCAGCCCTCAGGCAGGGGTCCCAACCCATCACATCTCTGCCTTCTCCCTGTGTGTGTCTCTCTCTCCCTGCCTATTCACTTCCACACACTATTTGCTAAATTGGTTACACACTGCTCTGTCATTATGATGAAATGAGCCCTGATTGCCCAATGCTTTGCCAGGTAAAATAAATTTGTTATTCTATTACAGCATGATAGACAGGGTTGCCCAAAGATGAATGCAAAAAAAAAAGAAAAAAAAGAAAAGTGTTTAGCATCACAAGGTTTGCCAGGGGCCATTTTGGCTCCATGCAAATGGTTTTTGCCAAGTGGCAGGATGGCTGCCAGTTTCCACAGCAATCTCCGCCACCTGTGATGGATGGCCCAGTGGGTTAGGCAACACAAACGCAGCTGTGATTGAATGGAGCCATGATGGAGGAAAGGGGGGGACCTGCGAGCAGGAGATAGACAGAGGTTTTATAAGCTTTCATATTGCTTTTAGCTGAAACATTGAGAGCAGATTCAAAGCTGGGAGACTGTGGAGAATTAGCTGCGGTCAACCATAGCTGCACTAGTTTGCTCTGTGCCCTGACAGAGAAATAATTGCACAGGTTTTTTTCTTTTTTTCTTTTGACTTTTAGCCAAGCCAAGCACACAGCATTTCGGATTAAACACGAATCCACTGAATTTGTCAATTAAAGGGAACGTGTTTTTTTTTTTTTTTTAAATCCATGTGCACACAGGACATCGAATAACAGTCAGACGCCACTGTGGAGGGGGCGGGAGACGTTGTTTAGGATGCTAACTGGCTTGGACAGCATCCTCTTCTCCGTCACCCCCTCCAGGCAGTCCAGCTCAGCTCCACCTCCAATCACTTACCCTAACTAGCTTGTTGAGCTTGTTGGCGTCTCTCGCCCCCAGCACACCGCAGCATTAAAAAGAAAAATAGCGCTGGCCACCACAGCCTGATAGAACACCTCCTGCTGCAGACGTTGAAGCTTCTGAGCCTCTTGCACCCACACTTGCATCCGTCTATTGACTTTGCTAATACCATTTGGTTCACTTGCTGTCTGAACACACCTTAGCGGGAAACGCCACCGATTTTTTACAGGTCACAGGGTGTTTCCAGGTGTTGGCGAGTACTACTGCATATGTGGAAAAAGTTGTATGAAGCCTGTCTCCAGAGGGCGCTGTGTGAAGGCTGATAAATGTCCTCAAGTGATGTCACTTGAGCGTCGGTCGGGCCTGAGGGCTACAAGCTTGAAAAAGAAATTCTGGGGCGTGAGAAAGGAGTGAGACCTCTTGCCAGACCTCTGTAGCCCGTGCCTCTCTGCTGGAGGCCAGCGGCTCGAGGCTACGTTAGCCGCTACTAGCACGACACAGCCACATCTGTGGCAGAACTGGAGGCGCCAGGCTCTGCCACGAAGAAGAATGCATGGAGTTAAAGAAGACAATATATCGGAGATCCTTTTTTTCAAACATCAGTGTTGTAGGAGTGCGATGCTAACTTGGCGGAGGACTCCCTTTAAGTAGCTAATTAGCCTAATTACCTGTCACTCACACGTCACAGGTGGCACCCAGGGAAGGGCAGCATGCCATATGGGGACATATTACGAAACACACACAAACACAAGTTCTACATCCCAGGAAATAAAGATGATCAAATTCAAGTTTTTTTTTAAAACTAACCAAACATGATGGCAAGTAATAGTGACTGAGCTAGCTGGTGGTAAGACTATTAGCATAATTAATCATAATAATTAATGAATTAAGTCAGTCATGGTTTTGAGCTTTATGTAATGTGTTCTCAGCCAGTCAGAGCCAGGGACTGATCTCAGACAGATCCACGGGGTTGAATAGTGGCGTAATATTCGCATATGCTGTGTGTTTTCTCCGTAGAGAGACATGCTGGACGTCAGTCAAATCATGAAGGACCTGGCCAGTATGGTCCATGAACAAGGAGACGCCATAGGTAAGATATTATGTGTGTGTGTGTGTGTGTGTGTGTGTGCGTGTGCTCTTGTTTTACTACATTCGTGGGGCTCAAAAACAGGGAGCCCACTATACTTGTGGGGCCCGACCTCCTTTGTGGGGCCAAAATGCTGGACCCCACAAGTTTAAAGGGCTTTTTGAGGGTTAAGGCTTGGTTTAAGGGTTAGGGTTAGAATTAGGTTAAGGTTAGGGTTAGGGTAAGGGTTAGGTTTAGGCATTCGGTTGTGATGGTCAGGGTTAGGGTATGGGGCTAGGGAAAGCATTATGTCAATGACGGGTCCCTACGAAGATAGTGCCGCAAACCTGTGTGTGTGTGTGTATGTTGAATATCGTTTACATTGTAGCCCCTGACTCAATTAGAAAGGACCTGTGGTCACGTTTTAATTTGAGCTCGATTCCCAACATGAGCGCGAACATTCTGCCAGGGCAAAACAGACGTTTCAGCCTCCCCCTTCGCTGCCACGCTGTCAAGATTCTTTGATGAGGAGTAAAACGCTCCGGGTTTGCACAAACAGTGGCCTGTTAGAGAAAATCCATTTAGGCCCCCTGATATCTGTAAACGGCTCGCCACGACCCTAAAGTGATTTTAGTCTTGGCAAAAGAGAGTGAAACGTAGCACGCCGATACGGGGCAGATATAGAGGCTGCTGCCACTGCTGGGTCACGCATCCGCCATCAGCCACGTCTGGCTCCATCATGGACATTCAGCGGCGCGTCGGCTGCTACTTACTGATGTCAAGCGACCACACAGACAAAAGAGACATACCTGAATAATACTGTGGTGATGGGATTACAGTTCCATTCTGAGACGAAGTGAAAGGTCTGATAAGGGAGATGACTTTCCAAATTGAGGTGAGCGTCTTTAGCGGCAGTCGCTGCTGAAAACCACTTTGAGCGGTGGCTGGAGGACACTCCGTTAATTTACGGTTTGTTTTTTTTCGCGCCTAGTGAGCCAAATAAATACCTGGGAGGCTAGTTTAACCTTTTAACCTTTTGGTGATTCCAATAAAGGATTAGACTCTTTCTGTAGTGCTCTTATTGTGGGCAAATCTCACCAAAAAACCAAACAACGCGTTGGTCCATCTCTCAATACGTGTCTGACCGTGACCCTGCCCGTGACGCCCGGGCCCGAGCCCACTGGTTCCGTCTGAAGACGTAAATCTTTAAGAAGAACATGTGGGCACTGCACTTTGTAGCAAGCTTCCCTCAAACCGGAGGAAATAACGCATTTGTTGGGGACTATTTTCAGCCGGGGATATGAGGGATATGATATACAGTCATTGTTGTTTTTGGTCTTTTCATGGGATGTGTTGACTATCAGAGAACAGACCTATCATTTTAAATGCAAAAGTACTCGCCCTACGTTTTGTTGTAGCTCCTAATAGATGCCCCACATCCCAAAATGCCAGCTGTGAACTGATAGAACATTGTTTCCATATTGCATGATAATGTCACGTAGTCCCAAGGACCCACTGAAGCATTCCACAATTTATATTGAATCCAATTAAACCCTTCACGCCTTTTTTTTTTTTTGGTTGTTGTTTCTTTGTTATTTTATGACTGCACCTTTTTTAAATCAGGAGTCTTTCTGCGTCACTTTACACGTTTACGCATCCCCTGTAATTCTGCACTCCCCCCCCACACAAGCTTGGTCACTTTATGGCCTTTTTAAACAGTCCCGTGTGTCAGATCAATTCGGCATGCCTTTGTAATGACTCGTGACTGAGACACTGGAGTTTGAGAGGTTAGTAAAGTACCTGTGTTAACATGTAACAACTGGAATACTAATTATTATACTAGCTTTGACAAGATGGGGTTTTTTTTACATCAAGCCCTCGACCTATGTTTTATTTGTATGTACCTATGGATTAATGTATTATGATTCCCAAGTGGTCTATTTTGTTAATTTCATGTCCTAGTCCCTATGAAAATTTAAATAAAACTTAATATATACGCACACATATTTGGCTGACCTGTGAAGACAAGATTACAGGCGAAAGGTAGGGCGCAAGACACAAGACAGGGAGACAATAGCAAAGCTGGGCTTAATAAATACTGTAGATTAATGAGATTAATCAGGTTTATGGTGAAAAACTGTTAGCTGTGTCGACTGTGCAGATCTGTGTGTGTAATTGTGTGCTTAGGTTTTTTTTTTTTTTAAGGAATGGGAAGCAATAACTTTTGCTAATTGCTGCCTTTTTGTTGTAGAGTGTCCTTTTGTCTGCTGCCTTCAATCAGGCTAATGTAGATGCCCTTTAAATACCCTTTAGAGTCCGGCTGACTCAGACCGGCTTACCCAAAATCTGGAATGGTAAAAGAATGGAATACCTGTTTGCTTTTCCCTTTTTTCGTTTTCTCCAATGCACTATTCGTAATTTAGGATGGCTAACATTTAGAGGAAAGAATGGTGTACATAATGGAGAAATGGTATTTTGTTTTTCCAAAGTGTTTTTTTTTTAGTTGATACTTTTAGTGTCCCTGGACCATGTTGGACTGCAACCCTAACGCCTGTGCTTTTGCTTTTGTTGTGCATCCCAGTAAGAAAGTCTTGAGGCCAATGCCCTGACAACAAAGTATGAAGAGTGGTAAAGTGTCCGTTTTCTGCGTGCTAAATGAAAGCCTGAAGCGTAAAGCAGCGGTAGGCAGGCTTCTCGCATTCAGTCATTGCAAATTGAAACCTGTTTTTAAAGAGCGAGTACAAGCCAAATCACGACAGAACCGCAGAACAATGTCGCTATGCTGCTCCCAAACCTTCATGTGTGTCGTGCCTCTGGCGACGCCCCAATCAATAATGTCACACTCCGGCAGGTGTTTTTCCTCAGCCGTTTAAAGTAAAACCCTGATAACGGAGAATAGCAACCTGCCTGAAAGTTTAACCCACGGAGAGGCGTGCACAAGCGCCCCCAGCTTTATGATCCAGTGTGAATTTGCGCTTGGCATTCACATTTTCAACAAACAACAAATGCAACCAATGATATCAGAATGCATGGCTGCCAAGAATCGTTTCTGTCATTTCAAGTCACGTCTGCTACATCCAGCCGCTTTGATCTCGACAGCTTATTTCCATCACAGCACCTATTTCTAGTAAGATTGTAAATAAAAATGATGTTCAAATAACATTTTGTTTAATTTTTTTGCAAATAAAAGGAACCTCAGAAATAGTTAAAGGTGCCCTGTGGAGGTTTCTTGCGAATAAAGAAGTTGTGTTTACATTCGGTGATATTCACCTTAACACATTATGTGGATCCTTAAAGGCTTCACAATCTGTAGATGTGTTAGACCCTCGATTCGATTAAGGAAAAACTACCCAAAAAAACGCTTTTAACAGGGAAAAAAAAAAGATAAATACTAGAGGGCAAGACCTCCACAAGATGACTTTAAAATATAGTCAAAGAGGTCAAAACATACTATGCACTGTAAAATGTGCCATAAAATACACTGACACAAGTTGGAGTTTAAAACTACAACTCTACGCTGTGTTCCATTGAAACAAATAATGATATTTCCAATGAATGCCAGGATTCAAATAGTGGTCGAGTCTGAAATTGTAGGTCCCTAAATAAATTAAATAAACTAAACACATAACCTCGCCCCAGTAGTTCACATGATAAACTCAGCATAATGTACTTTTTGACAACAATAATTCCACCAGTACAACAACAGAGTGATGTCAACAGTTTTTTTTTTTAATAACTAATTCATCTAAATTGCTTTTTCTTTGCTATTTAATTTTTTTTTTAAATCTCTGTTAAACTACCATCAATGAAACCCACTTCCTGAACATGTTCCACATTAAAAGCCTGCCGGCCAAATGATTGGAGGAAAACAGTGAATGAACAGCATTTCCGTTTCCGACAGAATTTGTGCTTAAATTGAACAGAGTTGAGGTTTGCGTGAACAGCAAATTAAAACGGGAGCAGATCAGAAAACATCTGCCAAAGTACGATGAAATACACTTGGAAAACAGGGCAAATTTGAAATAGAGGCCTGTCTCTAATATAAGTTCGCTCTGCCGTTGAGGTAAATAAGTGCCCTAGCCATTATTTGAGAATGTACAGTTCGAGAACAAAATGGACCATACCTAAAGTTTTAACATTCTGATTGCACGGTCCAGATCTTATTGCTGATATTTGCTGCGTTAGCCTGCTGCTGATTACAATCATATCAATTCAAATAATATTATATCTTAATCACGCAATCAGAATATTAACAAAAAGCACATTAGCTCGGTTCCATTAAGTGAATGAAACTCATTTCATTTGTGTTCTGTGCGGCTTGTATTTGCTTGTTTTCTGTACTTTGTGCTCTACTTTTCTAAATGCTGCGTATGTGTTGTCGAATTGATGGAGATCTTTTCATTCATTTGCTTTTTGGTCTGGTCTATCGGCGCGTGTTTTGCCGGGCTGCAGTGCGTTGCGCTCTCAGGGTCACCTCGGCAAGCTGAGCCTTTTGAACCTCACCTTGTAGCCTGAATCTTACAGGAAACATACAGAATCAAGGAAGCATTAAGTCAAAGACTCGGGGAACTACTACTACATGCCAGAGGAGTTTGAATGCATAAATGGGGGGGGGGGGGGATTGTTTTGCAGTTCAACATATTCTGCATGTCACTTCCTCAGTCAGATATAGAATAAATTGAAGCCTTCCTTCCGTCACATTTAGGGGTCTCGGTTCTATCTTCTATTTGTGAATTCTGCTACATCTCGTGATTGTTCAGCATAATCAGACATGCATGAACTGAGCTTTTCAGCCATTTTGCCATTTGCATGTGAATGGCAGTTGATCTGGTATTGTGGACATGGACGGTAGAGGAACACAGTGTGCTCCCACCCAAATGGGCGAAGGGAGAGATAGAAGAGGACTCTGTCAAAGACTGCAGAGTTCACGACATTATACCACAGCAGAAGTTCAGTCTTTCAGAGCCCGGGAATAATGGACCTCTCCCCATTAAAAACAGATGCACTGAACTTGCCTTGGGCCTTTTTTGAACAAGGCTTTCTTGGTGTAGTGGCGGATATGAATAATATGCGATTGTGCCGTGGAGGCGTTTGCAGCAAAATAAGCAGGTAATACAAAGAAATGAATAGGCTCAAGAAGGAAGGATTAGTGCTTTTATGGCCTATTCATGCTGGCTAAGGACACACTATATTAAAGCCTGTGAGTCGAGATACACAATCAACAAGGTTGGTTCAGCAGGCAGACACAAACTTTGGCACACCACACAATAGAGGTGCTTAAAAAAAAACTTATTCATTTGTACACATCAAAAGAGTACATTCTTTTTGTTGTTCAGGGAGATTAAAACATGCTGGGCTTTGGGGGATTGTTTCTGTTGGATAGTATAATGTACTACAGATCTTTGCTCATTTGGTATTTTGGTATTCAGAATGTTTGATTGAATCTTTACCAGAAGGTGGCACTAGAAATCGCATAGGCTCCTAAAAAGGGTTTCTTCCCACTGGTGCTTGAATGGTTTTTAAATCAGATGAATTAATACAATTCTGAGTATGGGAAATCTTTGGCACTACAGAGACAGTTTGGCCTGAAGGCGGCACTAGAGTAAGGCACATGGAGTAAAAGGGTTAATCCTCTTGAGACCATGAATGTACAAATGCCAATTTGTCCTGATGGGGGAGATATAAAGTCAGGGCGACACCACATTACAAGAAGAAGAAGGCGAAGAAGTGTTATTTGTATAGCGCCTTTCCGTAGCTCAAGGTCGCTTTACGTTATAATACTTTTAAACATCCACAAACCCAATCCAAAACAAACAAGCCGCATATAGCCACATTATTGAACATACATACTGAATAGATATGTTTTTAGCTGAGTCTTAAAGGTAGACAAAGATGATGTTTTAATGGTGTGAGGGGTGGTGAATTCCATAATTTTGGTGCATTAACACTAAAATGATCTACCGCCTACAGTAGACAACCCAAAACGAGGGACAGACAAGAGACCAAGCTCAAAGGATCTAAGGGGCAGGGCAGGGCAGTGGGAGTAGAGTAGATCAGACAGATATGTAGGTGCAAGACCATTTAATGCCTTAAATGTTATATTTCAAAATGAATGCGTGATGCCACGGGTAGCCAGTGAGGATCATGCAGTATCGGGGTAACGTGAGCAGAATGCCTGGTGGAGGTGAGGACTCGAGCTGCTGAGTTCAGGATATATTGTAATCTTGTAATCAGGAGGAATCATTTCTAATCATTAGGAATCATCTTCTGGGGACCATGGTTATTCACAGAATCTTGCTGTGGTATAGTTGTGATATTTTCCTCTGACCCAACAGCCAATTAAAGAAAAAAGTTTAAAATAGGTTGTTTTTTTTGTGAAATAAAGCTTCATTTAAAACCCAGTTTATTGTTAAATAGGTGTGCTGGATCGTGCTATGTTTAATAGCTGCTAATGTTCCTAGGGGCTTTATGTGGCTTTACTATCAGCATGATCGCATGGACAATGCTAGACAATGCTAGCATGCTAATGATAGTCTAGCATGCTCATCAAGTTACATTAGCTTGTAAGCATGCTAAAATTTGCTAATTAGCGCTAAGTACAGCTGAGGCTGATGAATGTCATTATTTCAAACATAGAAATATTTACTTGCGATCCAAATGTGTTGTGATTGTAATGTGCACAATGGAAACAAGCCTCGAGTTTAAAGTTAAATATCGATCACTCGGTCATGAAAAGGAATAGCCCCTGAGCAGATAGGCAGAAAAAAGAATTAGTCAGTCCATGAGTCAACCTTGGTGAGCTGGTGAGTCTAAACTTGTATTCCTCTGCCTTCCCTAACTCACCAAATTAAGAGTCAGAGCGAGTGCATTTAGTCAATCGGCACAATTCGTTCACCCAACCTCCTGCACTTGTTGAGTTCAAACGTTAATTCCCCGTCAAGCCCAGATGGTGTAGTTATTATCAGAGGCCATCGCAACACGAAACAGGGACAAGTCTTCACCAAACAATCAATAGAACTCTCACCGTTATCGGCAGCTGTGTATATATATGTGATGATACCAAATATTTTGGACCATCCGGTTCATTAAACATGTTCTGTCTCATCCCATTACCGTCTGAGTATTGACAGCCTTTAAAGGAGACCCTGCCGTTTTAACAGTGTTAACTATTAGACCAGTGGTGCTTGGTAAGGCTGAGGGGCCGGTGGGCCCACAAGGCTGTGCGTGCCGGGTAACAATATGAACAGTGCTTCCATTAAGCTCAGGATGATTCAGCAAGTTGGGACAGACAGAGATTAGAGAAGAGCACATTTTACTGTTCTATTTCTCACGAATAAGGACAGAGTGGATACTGTATGTCGTCTCTTTTTCCTAATTTTTCCCCCCAAAGTGTGATTTGATGAAAAATGGGGATGCATGCCATCTATTTTTTTTATTTTGGGAAAGCTTGTAATCCTGACTGAATGTTAATGGAAGTATTAACGTATAGATAGCAAAAGTGCGTGCAGGTACGAGGTTAATACGGCTGGTGTTTTTGCTGATGTGCCTTTTGAGTTAATTGCTGGGTACAAATATCAAGTCAAGGGCTGCCACTTAAAATGGTGACAGTCTGCACGCTGCCAGCTCAATTTTGACTACAAGATTGATGTCTAGAAACCATTTACTGAGAGGATAGACCTAGCCAAACCTGACGCATCGGACTTCAGTCAGCCGATTATGGAGATCGATCAGACGACAATGTGACTCGCCATCGCTTGAAGCTTAAAGAAATAGTTCACCATTTTGGGAAATATGCTTAGTCACGTTTTTTGTTCTTAATTTTTTTTTTCCGAGAGGGGACGTGAGAAGATCAATATAAATGACACGTGTGAAGTACAGAGCTGGAGTCAGGCCATGTTTAGCCTAGCTTAGCATAAAGACTGGAAGCAGGGGGGAAACGGCTACCCTGTGCCCGGCTACAATGTGCCCACCAACACCTAGCTAATGCCCGTTGATTAACACTTTGTATCTTGGTAGTTGAAAACAAACAATTGTCGGAGGTATGTGCTGGATTCATTTCTTGGCAAACGGCAGCTGGATGCAGTTGTCATTTTGGTTCCACTGTGTCTGGACAAACACCTAAATCACCCGTGCTCACCAAATAGTATCTGGCAGTATCTAGTGTAGCCAGAGATGCTGCATAGGAGCGCTGGGCGGATAATGTCAAGAAATGGTAACAGCGGATATCTTGGCTTAAGCTTGGGGGCATAGAGTCTGAAAGACGTGGGTGGTTATTTGGCAGGCGGTGTCTCCAGTGAGAGACAAAATCGAGTTGCATTATGGGAAGTGTAGTGTCTTTCGAGCTTGACTAAAAGTCAGGATATCTCTGCCATTGCTCCTTTGATTTGCCCATTTTTCTATACACCTGAAATACCAAATCACTGGGGTAGCTCATTCAAAATAATTTTGAATAAACTGAACCAAACTTTTACTCTTACCCTAGCTACAATAATTCAGTCAAATCAATTAAACGGAACCAACACTGAAAAAATAGGTTTGGTGGATTTTTTTGTTTTGTTGTTGTACTAATTAGATAACAATATAATAAATGAATAAGCCTGTACCTTTCTGTAATGTGTGATATAAAAATGGTGGGTTTCACTATATAAGCATGAACTTGAATCAAGGGCTTGGACAACATGTTGTAAGTTGTTGGAATGTGAAGTGAAGTGACCCATTGACAGTCATTCTGCTCTTCGTTTCCTCAGACAGCATTGAAGATTACATTCAGACTGCATCATCCAACGTGGAATCAGCCAATCAGGAGCTTGCGAAGGCCAACCAATACCAGGTACAGTGAACCAACCCCGCACTACAGTGTGCCCCACGCTTTGCATTCACTTTGTTCTGTTTTCATTTAGTCTCCCTGACTGAGCTTCTTCATTGCAGCACAGTCACAAGAAGCTTAGCTTGATCAGCCATGCAAACAGGGACTTTGCTAACTAGATTACAGAGCTTAATAACAGAGATGATGTAATTTCATGTCATACTCTACTAGCTTTTGCTTCAGTTAAATGAATTGTATTTAGAGACAGAAAACATAACATGCTTGCCTGGAGTCTTATAAAACCACAAAACCACACGCATAATTCCAGTTCCATGAGTAAGTCCTACTTCTACGGAGATAATGGTTTATACATTTGCAATTTTATCCTACAGGTGTATTGACTTAGAGAGGAAAATACAGTAATGGGCAGCAACTGCACCCAGAAATTAAATAGAAAATGTTTGTTTTTTTCTCTCTGTGGTTTTTGGGGTGGCTAGAATTTCCACTTCACAGCACATATTGGAGAGACGTTTTATGAGATGCCCAAGGGTCTGCTTTCGCTCTTTCTTTTCAAGGAAATATGTGTCTTCTGCCATTCCGTCAAGGACTATCTCAGTAGGCCAGAGCTCAGAGTGACTCTGTGCTGCATAGGCCCCCGGCTATATTAAATAATGTATTGACTTAAGTGTCACTGGGTTAATAAAGGATATACCTTTTTTTTTTTTTTTTTTTATGAGTTACATAGCTTCAGAGCTGCATCTGAACTCTCTACCCGCAATGCCTTTTGACAGCCATGGAAAATATGTTTTTGTGATTGTTGACATTTAGACTGTCAGTGACAGTGATCTGTCTATTCAATCAAGTGCCAGTAAAAGGTAGAAATTCATATTTAAATGTCCAGTGTGTAACATTTAGGAGGATCTGTTGGCAGAAATGGAATATAATATACAGGATATTTTCATTAGTGCACAATCACCTTAAGAATTGTTGTGTTCCTCGTCACCTTAGAATGAACTGTTTTTATGTACAGAGGGAGCGGGTCCCCTTCCAAGGAGGCCGCCATGTTGCACCATGTTGCTACAGTAGCCCAGAATGGACAAACCAAACAATGGCTCTTGCAAGTTTCACGGCCACTGTAGTTTCTCATACACGCTTTGTAAGGGGGGGAGGGGGAGGCGAGCGGTATTCAAATGGTTGCAAACTGCAATGTCACCCCTGGATGCCACTAAATCCTAGACACTGCTCCTTTAAACAGTTCTGGAAACAACTTTAATATGATACCAAAATTATATTTTCACTGACTAATATTTAGGCCATGGACTAAACCTTCACTTTTCTATATTTGCATGGGTTTTCAACATCATATCAGCAGCTATTCCATATGGAAACGATTACTGGGCAGTTTCCAGAGACTGCCATGGCTGCAGCGGTTTCTGTCTGTGCCCCCCATGCTGCTGCTCTACGAGTGAGCTAACAAATGAGCAAATGGCAACAGCTTTCCCATTAATTGTCATTTCATTATCTCAAGGAGAGCCGAGCCGTGACTGAGCTCACACTGAGCAATTTAGCTCTCCGCCAATCCAGACGGCCGCTGACTTTACAGAGGCAGAGCAGCTGAATGGAAGAAAAACAACAAAAGAGAAGACAGACAGACAGACAGACAGGCACAAAGTCAGTCAAACAGACAGAATGATGAACCTGGTCAGAGGCAAGTCCAGATTCTACACAATCCCATGTTGACAGCAAACCTGAGCACTCTTTTTTTGCGAAGAACACTTTAAAAGTTTCACATTTTATTGCTGTTACATACAGTCGGCCTACATGTCTAGAACAACTGATGATACCCAACTTGTTCCAACACTTTATTTAAGCTACAGGGAGTGAAAGGGAAACTGTATGTTCAACAGACATCTTACCGGCTGTCAGTGCTTTCAAACCAACTGACACTTCAGTTGCTTATAGTGAATACACTCTCCAGCGCTTCTACTTCAACCTGACAGTTCGACTGCTTTCAGCAATTGCACATCAACTGACTTTTCAATAGCTTTCATCTCTTACTCTTTAACTGGCATTTTAGTGGCTTTCAGTGCTTGCTCTTCACCTGACGCTAATGCTGTTTTCATTGCTGTACTTCCACTGAAACTGCTTTCACCCGCTACTTTTCATGCTTTTTAACTGAGTGCTTTCAGTGCCTACACTTCGGTAGATTCGTACTTTTCAGCTGACGATTCACCAAACAACCGTTACACTTCCATTGATATTTCTGTTGCTGTCAGTGCTTACAGAGCAAGGGACACGTCAACTGCTTAGAGTGCACACGTTTGAACTGTCTAGCAACTGGCACTTCAACACTTGCACTGTCTCCATCATCAGTTAAACTTCTTTCAGTGGTTACATGTCAACTGACATTTCAGCTGCTTTCATGTCTTACTTTTCAACTGATATTTGGCAGCTTTCAGCACTCACTCTTCACCCGACACTTTAACTGTTCACTTCCACTGACACCTCCCTGCTTCCATTACTGTATTTCAACTGAAACATCGCTTGCTCTTCAACTGACAGTTGAACTACTTTTGGGGCTTCGACTTCAACTTAAATTTCATGTGCTTTCATCACGTACGCTGTAACTGAAGCTGCTTTTATCTGTTACATGTCACTTGACATTTCATATGCTCTAATTATTTTTCAGCTGACATCTCAACTGCTTCCAATTCCTGTACATCAATGGACACTGAGCTAACTGAATTGTAGCGTTCAACTGATAGTTCAACGATTTTGAGCTCTAAAACGTCCGTTGCCATTTCTGTTTTATGTCCATGGTTACATAGCAAAGTGACACTTCACTGCTTGAAGTGCATACACTTCAACTGATATTCCAACTGCTTTTATCGCTTCCAACTGCTAATTCATCTGCATTCAGTGATTCCACTTCAGCTTCAGCTCCCTTCATTGCTTACACTTCAACCCTTAAGTGCTTTAGGTTTATCTGTAACTCTCGTACACAATTTCATAAGCAATAAATTAACTTTAAGACATTTTAACCTGTGTACAACTGCAACTTTCAGCACACTTGAATTTTCTTCAAAAAATGGAATGTTTAAATATTTCCCAAAATTCAGCCTGCCAGCCGTATTTGTTAACGGCACTAGATATTAAACCAAAATTCTGTGGGTTTGGACGATGCTCGTCGGGAACCCCTGCAAAGCCCCCATTGCTGAGCATCATTTCAGCACTGTTAAAACACATTTTAACAAACTTTTTGTCAGTGGCGGTGTTGCACATGAAGAGCGAACAAATGCTCATAAAAAGGCCTTCGGCGTCGTGTTTTCGTCAGACACATCATAAAGTCAGACCGGAGGGCCATGTTGATTTTATGTCAGCGCCAAACTGGAACTAAAGTAGACTGGATGTGTCGACCCGAGTTCTGGTTCAGGTTCACTCAGGTGTTTGGGTGTTGCATCTGTCCTAAGACCTCTAAATCTACTTTAATTGCCACTATAGGGCTGATGTGAACAATTTTACCAGTCGCTAGCTTGTATTTACCCAATTTGAAGTGAATGTAGCGTGAAGTTAATGGCACTATGGTGATCACATAAAAATTCAACAGAACCGAGAGGGCGAAAGGGGGTTAGGAAGAGCTTGAAAGAAAGAGTTTGAACACTTTGCAGCAAGTCTAAGCACTGATGTAGCCTTGAACACTCCTTGATGCGGGTCTACATGCACCACTGCACATCTCCACCAATGGTCAATTAAGAGCGGATGTCATTTTCTTCTCGCGCCCTGCCTTGTCTACTCACTTTACAGTGAAAATAAATTGAATCTATAATCCATTATCTGGAGGCAGATTACTTTCTCCGCTGCAAGTTTCTCTAGTTGTGCTGATGTTTTATCACCTCATCCGTGTTCAGTGGACCACAATTAACTGATTGTTGATTGCCACACAAGATGGTTTATAATCACCAAAAAACCCCACAGATGTTCTAGCAATTCAGTAAGAAAAAGCTGTAGCCCTTTCACACGTAGAAATAACTGACGTTATTATTGATTTGATCTGATGTCATTGCTAAGACTTAAAAGTCCATCCATCTTCCGAACTGAAATTGATCTGCTAGTGAGCGACTTAATCCTTCTGAGTCTCGAAAAAAATCAATGTAACACAGTTTTCCTCTGGCTTAATTGAGGATAATATAAAGCACTGGCTGTTGTGAGTATGAAAGGAACAAAGGAAGAAGGAGGGGGAAGGAAAGGAAGATGGCTTGTAAATGAATGGGTAGACGGTTGAATGGACCCATCCACAAGCAGGCACATACAAATTGTTGCCCTTTTGACAAATAAGATAATGAAAAAGGATAACCTAATCACAGTGTTAAAGCTCTGACTGATCACTACACTTGGACTGGAGCGATGGGCTAACGCCGACAGATTCGAGGGAAACTGACTTACTGTTCAATCACCCACCCCCCCCCCCCCCCCCCCCCCCCCCCCCCCCCTTTTCTCTCTCCTTCTTTTCTCTCTTATTTTTTTTTAATAAAATAAAAAATATTTTACACA
>CM022486.1:27043232-27080106 GCA_011952105.1 Coreoperca whiteheadi | reverse complement strand
TTTTTCTCCCCCCCGCCCCCCCCTTCCCTCTCCCCTCTCCCCCTCTCCCCCTCTCCCTCTCTCTCCCGCTCTCTTCCACACAGAAAGCCTGTTTTGAGTCTCCGATAAGAAGATGAATTGCTCTCTCCGTGCTTTGAAGCGCGTCAGGATTTAAAGACTCCAGCCTCAGCTCTGGTCTAACGCCGCGGCTCTTGCTGCCTTTGTAGCAGAAAACAGGCTGGGGTGGGGGGGGGGAGAAAACCCCCCAGAAAAAGCATTTCAAAACAACATAGATTCTGTGCTCCAACACATCGTCACCGCCTGAGGAGACTTGGAAATACTGTATAGATATTCCTTAACCCCCTACTCTTCACTCTCTTCACTTTAGTCTTTTTGCTTAACAGAGTCAAGCCCATGTGCTGAGTGGAGGAATCTAAATTATACCACAGGCAATATTAAAAACGAAACAGAAAATAGTTGAAAAACGTTGAAAACCATTCAAGAGCTATTAGCACTTACAATTAAATATATCTGTGTCAGCTGTTTTGACAGGCATTTTCAATTTGCGCCTTAAGAAAGTGCGGAAGTTGAAACTCCAGAAATTCGAAAAAAGAAAAAAAAAGGTGAAGAAAACGCAATTTAAAAAAAAGTGTTACTCACTGTCTTTCTCTTCGACTGCCGTCTCGCTTACCTGTTTCATTCAAGAAAACAACAAATGAAAACCACTTCAATGCAAGGGCGTACAGGTAACATGAGTTCTAAACAAACTTGAACAAAAAATAGAAATTACTAGACCAAAAAGCAATGATTGATGTTTTTATTAAGAACTCATATGTAATCGGACAAATTATATCAGCATCCATTGCATATAAATTAAGAAAATTGTACAATGTACGACTTAAGTTAAGAAAACCTTTTGACATGTACATATGCAATTTGTAAAGTTCAATTCTGATTCTGTACATATGCAATTTGTACCTGTTGGGCAATTCTGATTCTGACATACCTTATTGTTCCTGTGGGGAAACTTGTTTTGAGCAATACAAATTGTTGCTATACACTGTAAAAAAAAGAAAAAGAAAGTCCTAAATGTCCGTCCTTTGCAAAGATACTTTGGTTGATGTTTATCAACCGAGCTTGCTCATTTATTACAAAAGTGTAAGTCTTGGTGTTCATACAATCAAAACGCAAAACGTTTAAGTCATTTTACTGTTTTCACCTTGTGCAAATTAGTCCAAAAAACCCATCATCCATGATGTCAAGCTCAATGTGCCTGACTTGCGTGAGAAATTTCAAGTCAATAAGACTTGCAGTGTGTGGGGCTTTCCAAAATTGGATTTTTGGCCCTTAATTACAGCGCCACCATGTGGCCGATTGGGCTCATATTTCCTGCGGAAGCACTTGCACATCATTTCCAGTTATTGGGCAAGGTTTCGTGTTTCTAGCTCATTCCAGCTCATGGGAATTTGAGCATTTGCGACAAATAGTAATAATAACAAACCGAACGAATGCAAAACTTGTTAAGTATAAGCTAGATAAACACCTACAGTGTATAACTTTAAAGACGTACAATATTCTGACAACCCTAATTACAAAAGCTTGTAAATTAATACAAAAGCAACAGCCATGGACAATGTGTAAAGTAAATAGATTGCAACAATCCCAACAGTCTCTTTATGTCGTGAGAAATGCAGTCATGGGAGACACACTCATGGATTATGTAGTTAACAGCTCTCAGTCCCATTTGCTTAAAAGCATTTTAAACCTAAAAACTCATCCTGTGCATATTCTGACATTTGTGGTGTGTTTTTGAAAATCACCTCCCTAAATATTAGATGGAGGAGTGCTTTTACGAATAAGGTGATAAACCTGCAGAACATGTGATCTGTTTATCTCCGGGGGGGGGTTTTCATTTTAACTTTTGAAGTTCAGCAACGACACAAGCACTAAACGGGATAATTGACTGATAGCCCTAAATTGTCCGAATAAATAAGTTCGGCAGAGGAAAGAGATTTTATTTCGGGTGGTTTACATTACACTGTCTGTTGCCTTTCTTCTCCTCTCCCACCTCTCAGTCGTGTAAGGCTGCCATCACACAGACAAGAATAATGTGCAGCCGAGCCATCACAGTGATGGCTGCACAGCATGGAGGGGTTTAGGCCACCACTGGACTTTTTTTTTTTTTTCTTTTTTTTTTTTGACAATCATCCCATTCAGCCATTCCTGCATTTTACCTGTATTTGTCAGCGTGACCTTGACTCCTCTACGGTGGTTCCTTTTCAATCGCGTTAATCTTCTCCGATTGAAATGCCACTTACCTTGTTATTCCACGTTGATTTTTATCGTGTTGACGTCTGCCTTCTTTTGTTCTGGTTTGTTCGCGGGAGGTGTGCGTGCATGTAAACGTGGGCTGTGCGATTGCACTGAATTAGTTCAACAAGAAAATAGGGCTCTTGGGGTGTTGTGGCCGACGTGACATTTAAAGGGCCGCTAATCCGCTATGACAATAGCTTTCATGTATGCAAATATGGGGGGGGGGGGGGGGGGGTAGGGATGAATATTCAACTGGTTAAATCACTGATGTCTTATGTAAACCACCAGAGAGTGGATGCAGACAAATGTGTGTATTTAACGGCAAACCAGTTATGCAGAGATTTAGAGTGCCACCATTATTTTCCTTCTTGATATCTTCCCTTGGCTTACAAAGCAGACTGTGTGTTCTGTCCAATAGGGCACTGTCTAATGCTTGAACGTCTCCGACCTACTGAATCCTTTCTTCCTGCACATGGGAGAAGTTTGAACTTCTTCTGCCAGAAAGCCTCACTACTTGGTTAGGTTAAGGCACCAGAACTACTTGTTTAGATTTGCTGTAGGCAGCAAAAACTACTTGGTTGGGTTTCGGAAATAAAAAGGCACGAGACAAGTTTTCTGCCTTTCTTTTTCCAAAACCTAAAAAGGTAGTTTTGGTGCCTGAACCTAACCAAGTAGTAAGGCTTTCTGGCAGAAAGCCCTGAGGGCAAACTTCTCCCATGTGCAAAAAAGAGAGGCGCAAAGTCTTTATCTTAGAAAGCCCTCAAGGCAAACGCCTCCCATGTGCTTTCTCCCCACAGAGGCAGCTTAGGAAGAGGAAGTGCTACCTCCTGGTGGCTGGAGCCATCGTCCTCACCGTCCTCATCATCATCATTGCCGTTTCAGCGAGAAAATGAGAGAGGCCACTGTGGTAAGATCCATCATCCACAATACAACACTGCATTACCATTTCCATATTGATTTTAATAATACTAGTGCAAGGATTAGACAAATATATTAGTTTGGCATTACATTAGTATTTATTTTTGATTAAAGTTGGGATGTCAGCCAGGCAGTGTCGTCCACCTGTAATGTCACCACAAACAGAAGAGTAGGGAAGTGACATTCTTTCAGTGTGCCATTCATTTTAAAACTGCATTCTAAACAATAAGCGCACACACACACACATTGTCTGACAATTTGGATCCCAGTTTAATGGCGGGGACACACATTAGGATTGTTGAACTGATTATAAATATGATTTGGGCGTGGCGGCTGGTTAAGTTGGCCCCGGTATGTTTTTCAGTCACCGTCAGCTGGCCTGCACAGTTGGGAGATAAAATCCTACAGCGTGTTGTGTAGGGCTGCAACCAATGATTATTTTCATTATCAATGAATCTGTCGTTTTTTGATAACTCGATTTATTGTTTAGCCTACAAATCAAAAGAGAACAGTGAAAAACTCTCATCACACTTTCCTGGAGCCCGGGAGGTGACGTTGTCAGATGTCTTGTTTTGTTTTCCAAAACCCTAAAACATTTTAGTCTAACAGCTTACTATGATATAAACCAGAGAAAAGTAGAAAACCTTCACATTTGCTGCAATCCAAGAATATTCCGCATTTTTGCTTCATAATTAACTTTAACATAATTAGTCGATTATCAAAAATGTTTCAAAATATTTTGCTGTCAATTGACTAAAGGTTTCAGGTCTACTGTGGCGTTATTTTTAATTGTTAAATCTTTTGATGCAGTAGATGCCCAGTGTTCATTACAATCATTTTAAACATGTTTGATATTTACGACTGCATTTGGGAATGTCGACATCTGAGCCAATAAATAATTGTAAAATAACACAGCTGGTAATCGAACGTGAACTTGTGCTATGTATCGTTACTGAGAGTGTAGCTATTGAATGTGCATTTATGTTCTGACAGGATTTCAGCGGTTGCCTAGCAACGTGACTAAAACCCTCGCCCGGTGTCTTGTCTCTGTGTTGTTCGGAATGTGCGCCTTTCTGGCTGCCCCCATTATGTGCTGTATGTTGCTGGAAACAGTCGTTATGTGTGGGCTGTCCAGTCTTTGCAGGTTTCAAGAATCTTAAATTATGTTCCCAACATGTTGACTGTGCAATGCTGCAGTTTCTCAGAATACAGACCAAATTTTAGCTTAGTCATGCCATGTGGACGGCATGAATTACTGGCCAAATGCAGTGCACGGCAGGAGAAACCAATCGAAAGAAACATGTCACCGGGCCAACAACTTCAGTTCACTAACATCATTTATACAAGTCTTACAAGATAAGGGTTGGGTTTCACTTGCTTTTTCAAGTTTCGATTCTGTTCCTGGTTGGCAAAATACCCGCATTCACTAATATCTGCAGCTCTTATGGAACCCTTTATCTTTTATCACTGTAACGCCCCTCCCATTGACTTGAAGGCTCTCCAGGCAACCTCAGCCGACAATTGGCTGACACGGGAGGGTCGTCAGCTGATTAAGCTCACCTGGGCCCTCGGGCTATAAAAGCCGGCCCATGTGTTCACTCTGTCTCTCCCATCCCACAGCAGCATCCACCTGGTGTCATTGTCTTTTGGGTTGTCTTATGCTTTGTGTTAACTTTAGTTTAATTAGTTAGTCTTGTTTCAGCTAAGTTTCTTGCGTGGACTCCCTACTTGTTACATTCCCCGAGTCGGTTTGTGACAAATGGGGGCTCGTCACTCTTTGTATTTAAAGAAAAAATCAATATAGAAAACATTCAAGTAGCAGGCTTGTCATTTTTAATGGTCACTGACCATCACTTTCGATCACTTTTGCGGGTTAAACAGGACAAACGTCACCTGTGGGATCAGCTGTAAATAATTAACATTAAAGCTGTAACTCCTAACAGGAAACGTTTGGCAGTGTTCTTGCTAAAGTGCTCTCTGTAAGTCAGTATCTCAGCCAAAGGTCTCTTTGTGATGGAAGACAAACATCACTAGAACACCTGCACAACCATGAGTGGAGTGGGTGTTTTTGTAGTTCAAGACCAATAGAGTGGCAACTCTAGAGAAATGATCTAATGGTGTCATGTAAATTTCCTGGGTTTGAATCTCCCCTTTAAATTTACTGAAGTTACCTGCACAATGAAAGCTAAGCTAAATTAGATCTGCCTAGGGATTTGTATTTGATAGGTGGATTTGATACTTGGCTCCAAATTCAAATGCTCTCAAACCCCAACCCAATGTAAATTAGACATAATGTAGGTGGAAAGTTAAAGGGCAGTTTAGCACCACGGACAGTGACCAGAACGTGTCTGAATTCTTCCCATGACTTGGGGGTGGCTGTGGCTTGGTGGCAGACCGGGTCGTCCACCAAGCCGTTCGATCCCGGCTTCCCCCAGCCATGTGTCGAAGTATCCTTGAGCAAGATACTGAACCCCAAATTGCTCCCGAAGCTGCGCCTTCGGTGTGTGAATGTGTGTGAATGCTTAGTTACTTTACTGATGGGCAGTTAGCTCCTGCCATCAGTGTATGAATGTGTGTGTCTGGGTAAATGTGATATGGAGTGTGAAAGCGCTTTGAGTAGTCGGAAGACTAGAAAGGCGCTATACAAGTACAGTCCATTTACCATTTATGTGCAAATAGTTTGAAAATTGTACGTGCATTGTTTGCTGGAAAATATAAAAGTATGTATTTGCATGCAAAATGGATGAAAAAGCCATAATTTCTTGCGCCTTGTAAAAACAACCTGGTCAGAAAGAATTTTCTAATCAATATGACTGGGAGGAGCAGCAGCAGGGGTCAGCTTATTCAAACTCCATTGTATAGTCTAACAATTTAACAATAAAATGTATTTAGCGTAGCACAGTACGGGCTGCTGCATACATATGGAGTAGCTGATAGTATGTTTTGAGTGTTCTGTTGACTGAGCTTATTTAATTACATTTTGCTGTCCTTTGGAAGGTAGTTTCCTACCGTCCTGATGGCTAACTTCGCAAGCCAGCCAAGTACCATGTTTTAGGTACAGAGTTGGAGACAGCCTTCCAGAATGATGGAGGTAGGATTTGTGATAGTGATAGTAGATGTGTGACTATTGATAGTCAATAAATCTTCATACGCGTCTTTGCAAACCCAAATGAATGTTCAGGTTTTATGATAGATAAGTCAATTCCAAATCCTATAATTAGGCCTTAAAACTGGCCTCAAGAGCCCATGAACATGAAGTCGCTCACAGAGAAATGCGATGGTATGTGTTGGTCGGGTCCAGCTCAGTTTTCGTCAAATGTTCACTGGCTTTATGAAAATGCTGTAAAACTGTGTGCCAAAAATTGGCGATGAGTCTCAAGTCCATCCCTCTGCTGACATACTCACTGCCTCCATGGTCGCGAATGTTTAGTGATCTTGTGTTGACCTGACCACATGCTGTCGGATCAAGACTGAAGCATGTCCCTCCGCCCTCTTTCATGTTGGTATAGGTTTGAAGACATCATTTCCCAGTACCTTGTAGATTTAGAGAAAAACAAGGACATTTAAAACACTTAAACACCTATTTCACAAAATACGGAAATCTACTGTACTGACACCTACTAATTTCAAAGGGTTAGCACTGTGTATGCGAGCCTGTACCCTTGTGCACATTCCAGCCATATTGGTTCAACTGTCATTGTCGCAGCATTGCCCTTTTTTTGTTTTTTAAACCTTAGTCAGTGAGCTGAATGGTGACTCTCCTTTATGGCTGTCGTTTGGTAAGATATAAAAACAATGCCCTTCAAATGTGCCTTCTGCTAAAGTCCACGATCCATAATGATCTGGCTTATCTATCTAATATCTTGCAGCTTATTTAAACATATTTAACATATGAGGAGGTTTGAGGAGTTTGATACTTCTCTGCCGTGAAAACTCGCCACCATTGGAATTCATGGTAAATCACATGAATCCAGGCTGATCATAAAAACCGTTCTCGGCCAGTGTTGAAACATCAGCCTTGTTTTGATACTAAAAGACAGGTTCTTGGTTGAGTGTTACGTTAACTTGCAAAGTCTGCTAGCAAACAAGATGCCACCTTGCTTGTAAAATGAGTCAGCACTCCAAATTAGCACTGGCCAATGTCAAGTGGCAACCACAACGCTGACTAGTGGCTAAGTGAATACATATTTCTAGAAAGACACCAGGGTTTCTTGATTTCAGTGGTTGTGTGCTTTGCTGGCGGTTTATGAAATTGTTGTCCCATTAAGAAGATACAGAGGCTTAAAGAGAAAAAGAGAAGAATTTGGGGGTCACGTTTCCTTGAGCCACCAATATGAGCAATTTAGATTTAGTTAGTCGACTAACTGATAAAGTTGTCACGAGTGAGTAATGTCACACATGGAACATCCGTGTTTCCCCCAATCTATTGAAGGAATGAATGTATTGCTTTACATTTCCATTTATTTTGAGAGATGATGGCGGTGAAAACTAAAGCTGGATGCTGTATGCCTGTCAGACACAGCCATATGTCCAACCTGGTTGGAGTTCCCATTTCTAATTGGAACTAGAAGTTGAGAGATCAGATAGCTCGAATTCAGCTATCTGAAAAGTTTATTTTGCTTTATATTAAATTTGGTGGGGTTTGCCCTCATCTATATCCCTGCAACTTTAACAGAGCTGCCATTAATTTTAGCCACATATTACTCATGGCTGGAAGAGCTCTCTTGACAAACACTGTTGTTTTTCCTCTTTCTAAGATGTCTCTGCTTGCATAAAGTATTGATCGTCACCTGGTTTCCTCTGGGCGAAGGAAAATGGAAATCCTGTGGAACAAAGCGTTCTATTCATAAAACAGCAGGCTGAATCGATGCTCCCATGGCGACGTGCCCAAGGTTTAGGTGAGGCCCACGTTGAGGCTCAGCAGTTGGCGGTCCGCGCTCAAGTGGGTAGACACTATCAGTTACCACAGCAAGACAGTCTCAAGGCTAAAAAAAGACGCTAGCCATTGTGAAGTCCACTACTGGCTGTTGTGCTGTTTATACGTGTTCAAAGAAAGCTTTATTGATGTTCCCCTGTGCTGTCACAAAGCAGCGCCACAGTCCAGACAAGCTAATGGCCGCAGACATGCGGGTACATGTTTTTTATTTTTGGTCCAAATTACTGTGGATTTTCAGAATCTTCAAATGTGGAGTATTGATATCAGTATCTAAATCCAACTTATTTAATTCACATTGTATCAAAAATACATAAAAGAAATGCATCGTAGCTTGCATTAGCCTTAGAAAGCTGGTTTGACTATGTCTTCATATCAAGCGACCTTATAGGCTACTGTATGTTTTCCAACCTAAAGGTTGAACGAAAGATGCATCGAAGTTATCGGAGTACCTAAAATGGTCTACTTTAATACACTTGATTTAGACCTAAATGTTTGAACACAGATATTATAGATGGATAAATAATGCGCTTTGGGGGGAGTGACATCCCCAGAGTAAGGATACACAACAAGTTGAACTAAGAAACCATCCATGTAAAACACAAAAAAAACCCCACATAGTTGGCAAAATAAGATACATGTCTAAACTTGAGGTTTAGCACTTAAGACGATTAATGTAAGCCAAATTGGACCAGTCATCCACCTGCATCCTCAACAGCCTCAAATGGTCAATTTAGATCTTACTGAGGTTCTAGAATCTGGAATTCAATTTCTAATAATTTTGAAAACTTTACCCCAATTTTCTACATTGCCAGTGCCATTTACGCTTATGTTGGCAGGTCATTTAGAATGTAACAGAGGCTTTGTGGCTGCACTTGAATGTGACAAGCATTTGTTGCTTCCGACCTTCTCTGTCCTCACTCCTTTAAAATGTCGGTATAACCGATGTCACAGCACAGCCGCTGTCATTAACCTGGATTTTTGTTTATTTTGTCCTGTGGATTATCCGATTATACTTTTCCTCTGATTTTTTTTCCATTTTATTGTCCACTAGTATGGAAAAAAAAAAACCCATCAGACATAAAGGTTTATAACGTTGGTGTCCTTGTTGTAGTTTACTTTCTGGCACATGTATGCATTTCCAGCAGAAATCTCAGCTGAGTAGCTCTTCATGTTTATGGAAGTACACCAAAATCTTTGTTTTAGCAGATGAGGCAGACTTGCTAACCACTCTAAGTGTGTGTGTGTGTGTGTGTGTGTGTGTGTGTGTGTGTGTGTGTGTGTGTGTGTGTGTGTATGGCAGAATAACTATCCTCATTCCCACTGGAGGGAAATAAAATGATAGCCCCCTATTTGAGCAGAAGAGACTGGGTTTATTGCCACGGCAGAGCAGTCATAAGCCCAGCAAAGTCAACAAGTTCTTGTACTAAAGATCCAAATGAACACACTTTGCTTCAGCTCCATCAAACATTTCGGTGTCTGAAACATCTCAATTTTACTACAATAACTGGCCAAAACGTTTTATCAATAGTTAATATTGCTTGCGAGAAAGTTAGCTTTCTCCGACAGCGTAGCATGCACTGAGGAATTTATTGCTCCAATGAACTACCTAGCATCAAGACTGACTGCACATCCACTTCAAATGCACAGAATTTTGCCTTTACATTTTTGCACCGTGTCTTTATTTTGCACATTTTATTTTTCTGCAAAGTTCCTCTTAACCTCTTAAAAAAAAAAAAACAACAGAAGTTTGTTAGGGATGGTAACTAATCAAAGTACTGTGATTCACTCTTTTATACTGTCACAAGAGTCTCTTTAGCACAAATTAAGTCTTCCAGAGCCCATAATATGTTTGTCTTTTTGTATAATTATGATATCTTTGCTCTGCTGAGCAGGTCTTTATACAGACATCCTTTTAGTGGCTGCTAGTAAAAATGATTGACCTGATGTTTTTTTTCCTGTTCATTATGGATGCCATCAGGGGAGCAACTACCCTGTGCCAGAGGGGTACGCAGCAACAATTTTGGCGCCCCCCCTCCCATGCCGCCACCCCGCCCCCCCAGGGGAGCCGGACATCATTATGTTTGGGCTGTAAATAACAATACTGTGACAACTGTACCGACTCGCTGTTTTTTTAACATTTTTTATACCATCGCTTTGGCGCCCCGAAGGTGCTGCGCCCCTATGTGCCGCATATAGCGCATACCCAGTTTTTGCGCCACTGGATGTCATCATGACATCATGACCCAGGCAGAGAATGTGCTCTTCATAGCTCAATGCACACTCTCCTCCCTTTTAACCATTTTTTTTAGGCTCTCTAGTCTGTCAGAGTCCATACCAATGTCAAATTGTTGATATGCTACTTTAAAACTAAACTAAGTTTGACCAGTGTGCTTCAAAGGGTGGGGAGGAAAAAAAAACGGGATAAAGAAAATCAAAGTAAATAATCAAAAGAGAGACCTCAACCTGCGAGGTAAATACAGAGGCAGTACACGATTTGGGAAGGATCACTCAAACTAAATCCTTGGAGAAGAGGTCTGATTTTTAAACTGTGTTCAGAAAATAAGTGGAAAGTTATTGGAAGAGACCAAACATGACCCCAGAAAAAGTAAAGGACATGCAGTACATCTGGAGGGCCCGTTAAGTAACAATTTCAAAATAAATGGCAGGATTTGGAAATTGACTCCAACCTTGACTGGAAGTCAACTGACAGGAATCATAACGGATATAACTTGATCCCTTTATTTAGAGCCAACCAATGCAAGTTAAAGTATATCCGTTAACAGGGGTATTAGAATGCTGATGAATATACAGAACCAAACACAACGTTTGTATTCTTGTAGAGCAACACATCAAAGTGACACATACCAGGCCGAGTTCCTGTGGTCGTATAGCACTGTATTATTAGCTGAACTCAAAGGAGTTGACTGAAGAAGGGCCTGTTGAAATCTAACCAGTCAACAGTCACATAAGAAAATAAAGCAGTAACGGGATGCAAGAATATAAACAGAACAAGATGGTAGACGTAGAATGCTGTAGCATGCTGAAGAGATATTACAAGTCCTCTTCACCTAGCCAACCTGGCCAAGTTACTCACCTCATCTCGACGTACAGTTCATTAGCGAAGCGGTAATCTTTCCTTTGGGGGCTTTTTGAGTTTAGGTGCACTCTGAAGAGTCCCCCTGTGTTGCTAAAAGAGAACATTACAGCCCGTCTGAGGACAGGTGCAGACAGATGGAACAGTTAAAGTGTATGAAACCTGGAAGCCTAATGTTCAGCGCTTTAAGGAAGTGGATGTCAAGCTGTCGGTCGAGCTGGCCATCTGTCTGTGGTTCAGTAGATGCTGCCTCTATTTACGAACTGCTGCCTTTGCTTGACACAGTGGATCCCAAGTGGCACAATGTTACAGTGTCTGTTTGCCTCAGCTCCTGCCAATAGTGCAATGAGAGGGCGGCTGGCTTTACTTGCACCTTTAGAGCGGCTATAATGGATGTAATGACAACGTGCAAACGCTGTGAGCATGGGGAAAGGGGTCTCTGGTAACTCACAGAGAATTATCACCTGAATCTGCAGCTTCCCTACGGCTGCACGAAGCCTTACGGGGAGCTTGAGTTCGTTGTTCCGGCCCCCGGAACCTTACTGTTTTGATTCACTCTCAGCGCTCTCATAGCGTCGTTGTCCAGCACAAAAGTCCTAAAAACCCGCCGTACACTACCTGCTCAGCACCAAATGGCAGGCGCAGTTAGCGACTAGCTGGTGAATGCAGTGGAGCAATATTTGACTTAAGATTCACCAGGTGGCCAGCAACAGGACTCCAAATGAATGGTAACGTTGCTCCGTATCTGCTGGATGTGTGAATAAGCAGCCGTTTGGTAACAGGTTCCCCCGTATTAGCCTCAAATGTGATGACACGTCAGTGTTGTGATCACAACTCGCTTCTGCTAACCCCCAAGTGGCCAAAGAAAATCAGTTATAGCAGGTTTGCATGGCAAAATAATCCAAGCAGGTCGGTGAGGGATGCTGCTTGGCTCCAGTGAGCGCAAGGCAGTGACAGAGGTTAACGAGAGTAAAAGTTTTGGTCAGAAGCTGTATGGTTTACAACTTTGTGGACTGCTGTTGCCAGCCCGCTAAGCCATGCTGGCTCCCACAGTTCATGCTTACAACCCTATCCACGCTATTTGCTGCCCCGCCTGCTTTTTGCCTCAGCGGGCGAGTACATTTTGCAAGTGGAAACCCATTCTGAGCAACACCCTAATGCATGAGATAATCAAGTGGGAAGGTGTTATCAGACTGGAACTGTGAAAATCTTTAGAAACGGTGTTTATTTTTTCATTTCAGACCTAAGGGTCTAAACCTTCCTATATCAAGATTTCAGACCTATGGGTCTAAACCGTCCTATATCGAGCAATTCTTCCTCTGCAATCATTTCTAGCCATGATAGTGGCGAGGCTCTAGGGATGGCAGTGCGTGTCGGTCAGTCAGTCAATTGGTTGCTCTGTCCACAGTGAAATATCTCAACAATTAGTGGATGGATTGCCAGGATACATGTCGCCGATACCCATTGGCCTCAGGCTGACCCCTAGTGACTTTGGTGATCGCCTGACTTTTGATCTTAACGCCAGCAGCCGGTCACAGTTTTAAATTATCCAGTGAAATATTTCATCATCTGCTAAACATGTACATTGGCATGAAGTTTGATGCAGACATTAATGTTCCCTAGATGATGTGTCTAAGTGAAGATGTCGATCCCCTGAACTCTTCATCGCGCCTCGTCACTGCGAACATGTTAGCATTTATTTCAAAGCACTGTGCCCGTGCACGTATCTTTCACCAACGATCCGAGCCCTTTTTAAATGGCTGTTAATGGCAACAAGTGGGCCCCTCGCTGTTGAATAACTTTTTTTTTTTTTCCTGAACAGACATTCAGCCAGACATAGGGCATAAAAAGAGTGAGTGAAAGAGCGATGGGGAACAGAAGCAAGAGGGGCAGAAAGGAGAATAGCAAGTGCCATACATCAGTTTAATGAGGATGACAATGACAGAAATAACTGCTGAGCCGCTTCTGCTCTCACATCAATAGCCTGGCTCTTTATGGCACTCTAAATAATGCAATAACTGCACCCTGACACTTATTCCTATACGAATTATGTTACTGGCGCTGCCCTCACATCTTGTTTACAAAGTCATTTGGGGAGAGGGATTTCTCTATATGCATGTCAGCACCGTGTGCTAAAACCACACTCGGTGTCCCGTTCTCTAGAAGCCACAGCAGAGAACAAACAAGACTTTCTCCAATGTAGACTCACTCACATTTTACAATAAGTACATTTGACTTGGGCTACTTACCTTCACTTAATGATAGTCACAAGGTAGCAATTTGGTGCAGGCTCTCCAATCCTGAGTCATCCCATCCCCAGCCCCAGCTATTGTAGACGTGACTGGGGCATAGGGGAGTTATAGAAGCATATTATGTATAAATGATATATTAAACGGTTAGTTTGTAATTGTCTTCCGTATCCCTCCACATGCCCGCGCGCTGTATTATGCTGCAGATCAGCTGTTTGGGTCAGAGTTCCGGCAGTGTGTGGAAGAGACGACAAGTACAAGATCATGACAGGAACGCCGAAATGCCGTTCTGCTGGCTGGTAGTATGCAGTTCTGTTGATACAATAACTAGCTAACAAGCGACTGCAATTCACTGATGGGCTGATAAATGAATGAAAGCGATTGCATCTGGCAATATGTGCGCTTGCTCTTCATGTTAACATTTTGACACAAAAAGTATAGTATAGCTTAGTGGAGTGTTTTTTTCAAACTTCTTTGAGCCAAGGTAGATTTCTTTCATTGAAAAATCCAAATGAAATGTAGCTTTCGCTGGATTGCCTTCGAGACTTTGCTCGAGGTCACCGTCTTGGCTTTCTTTTGACCTCCATTCATGCTAGGGCCTTCGTCTGGGTCCGAACTTTGTCCAGGGCCCAGTTCGGAGTTTACGTTTTTCCTTTGTCAAAGCTTCTCCACCACTGTCACCGTAGTCTCGCTAGCCACAATGCCACTGTCACTTGTCGCCTCCAGGCATCACTAATTCTCTTGTCTCAAAATACGAGGCAATTAGCTCCCTGCTGCCACCTGCTGATATGGAAGAGTGTGACGTGATCACTCCGCCGGTCACTAGACAGCACAGACACTCGACAATGGCATATTATTTGCAGACAATAATGAGTTTTCAAACAACTAACCCCTTTTTTTAGACCACTTAGGTGAAATTGAATAATTTCCCTCGGCACATCTGACGATCTCTCACGGCACACTAGTGTACCGCGGCACGGTGGTTGAAAAACACTGGCTCAGTGTTGCCGATGCTTCCGCTGAATAAAACAAACTTTAATGTTAGTTTACTTTGTAGCAGTCACCTTCCTCAGCATAGTAACCAGTGCAGAGCAGAAGCCGAGTTAGAAGTTACCAGTAACCAAGTAAAGCGGAAGCCACCTTGTCTTACTTACTTGCCGTTTGTCACTTTCTTTTTTGGCCTGCCGACCCTCTGCTGATCTTTTCTTTTTACTTGTAACGCTCAACGCTCCGGTGGATGGTGGTTGTTCCATTTCCCCCGACATGTTTCCTGTGGTCACCTTCCTTCGTGTTCTCTTTAGGTTTTATGGGGGCTTTTAAACAATGAAGGGGCTCACTACCGCCACCCGCTGCTATGGCGTTTGTCTTTGGCGTCTGCTTTTGCCTCAGAGCCTTCTGTTTAGGCCTTGTTGCTTGAGAACACAGATGTGAACGTGCTTTCGGCCGGCACGCGACCGCTTCAGAAAAATTAGCTGTAGCGGCTAAGGTTGAGGGTCTGGTATCAAGGGAAGAGGAAAAAAGGGAAATACATGAATAGTATTTATAAATGTATATCAATCTAGCAAATAATACATTATTCTAAAATAGTTTTTTAGGCTTTCCAAGTTGAGGGTGTTCTGATGAAGAGTGAATGTAATTTCTGGTATTATTAAAACACTAAAGCCACACTAAACAGTTTTTGATGATAGAGAACTCATACTTTGATAGATAACTATTTGATTTGCTCCTTTACTACAAACCCCGCTCTGCTTTAATGCCTTATCTTTGATTTTGTATGCAACATTGAGGAGAATGCTGCCTATAAATAATAACATACCTTAAATAGTTTTTCTACCGGACAAATGTGTAGAGGAGTTGGCAGTGTTTTCACACGCCTATAGTGCCTGCAAGTCTTCCTCTCAGGAGCCAGTGTCAGCCCCCAGAGGGTAGGGCGGGACAATATGATGCCTGAGAGACAAAACCTATGGCAAAAAAGTCCTCAAAACATTTGCTGCTGCTTCTAAGGCTTTAGAACTGTGTATGCAGTGTAATAGTAGATTTTGGCAGCTGGGCAGTCATTGTTTACAAAGGCTTTATGGAGGGCATCACATTGAAACAACAAAAGTGAGAGGGACATGTACCCCCCATTCCCACTGGAAATAACATCCTTGGTGGCAGCCAAAACAGAAGTTTGGGTGCGTGTGGTACATTAATTTTATTGCTTGGACGATCCAACTTTTTATGCGCAGGAATGCACTTTTGTACATTTAAAAGTTAGATAGTTTAGCTTTAAGCATGGCAATGCAATGGGGAAAGTCAGGAGGGCACCGCAATGTCCCTCAGATGTACGAGTCCCATGAAAGCGCAAGAGCTCTTCATGAAAATATTCTGATATGTTGCCTTGTTTAGTGCAGTACCCAGAGTAACAGAGACATTTCCACAAAGACATGTCCATCCATCCATCCATCCATTTTCTACCGCTTATCCGGGGCCGGGTCGCGGGGGCAGCAGTCTAAGCAGAGACGCCCAGACTTCCCTCTCCCCCGACACTTCCTCCAGCTCTTCCGGGGGAATACCGAGGCGTTCCCAGGCCAGCCGAGAGACATAGTCCCTCCAGCGTGACCTAGGTCTTCCCCGGGGCCTCCTCCCGGTTGGACATGCCCGGAACACCTCCCCAGGGAGGCGTCCAGGAGGCATCCGGGACAGATGCCCGAGCCACCTCAGCTGACTCCTCTCGATGTGGAGGAGCAGCGGCTCTACTCTGAGCTCCTCCCGAGTGACCGAGCTCCTCACCCTATCTCTAAGGGAGCGCCCAGCCGCCCTGCGGAGGAAACTCATTTCGGCCGCCTGTATCCGGGATCTTGTCCTTTCGGTCATGACCCAAAGCTCATGACCATAGGTGAGAGTAGGGACGTAGATCGACTGGTAAATAGAGAGCTTTGCCTTGCAGCTCAGCTCCTTCTTCACCACGACAGACCGGTACATCGACCGCATCACTGCGGAGGATGCACCGATCCGCCTGTCAAAGACATGTTGCTTTTTCAAATGTCATATTTAATTGCTTTGACCATCACAAAATCCAAATTATCTGCATGACTGGACACTGCAAGGGGTAATTGGAAAAATATGTTTGTTTTTCTGCGATTCGGGTGTTGTGACCCTTTAATCTCTAGCCTTTTGCAAGGATGTCTTCCCAGAGACGGATGCATCACTCGAAGGGGTGTTTTTGGAAGCACTTGTAAATGCCAAACGGTGGAAAAGAGTATTTTGAGGTGAACGTCTTTGATTTAACTCAAGCATGCGCAGAAAACTGAATATTTTCAGAGCAGAAATCACTTATAAATGCTGTCTACATTAGAAATGTATTAAACACTCTTGAACTTCAATCAGACCAACATGAAACTTTCTCCCCTTCACTTTCTAAGATGAGAAATTCTTAAAGGGACATCATCACAAATGTAATAATATGGTGCACGTGGGGACGAGTCGCCATGATGGCCGACGAGGTAACTAAATATTACTGCCCAAGCTGCAAATTTCAGGATATATTTTATTACAGAAGACATGAGTGTCTGAGTAATGAGTATGGCTGTTAGATTAGGATGGTTGTGCTATCTTTGGAGACCAGAAAAGTTTTATTTTCAAACTCTTAAAACAACCTTTGTTCGTGATTTGTATAGCTATGTCCACTGTTCACATTCAAACAACCTGTTGTGCCTCTGGACTCATCATTAATCTCAGAGATCAACACAATATACCTGACTTCGGGCATTTCACCACACGAAGATAATGGGAGAGCTCCTCGATCCATAATAAAAGGAAACTATGCGTTCTCAAATAAGGTACACACAAGCCCTGCTGACTCTGTCACTCACGCTATTACTATATACTGTACATACAGTACTGTACACACAAAATATTCACCATACACTTTAATCATCTGCCTTTCTGGTTGAGTTTAGAATTCTTTTAGAAATCTAACTGTCAGCTGCTTGATATGGCTGAAATGCCTAAATCAACTGAAATGATGCCACTGAATTATGTTTTGCTGGATTGAAAGGTGATGATGCCAGTTTAGCTGCTCAGTGAAACTGGATTCTAACATATAACCTGAGACCTGACATGACTTGTCATTGAGGTGCAAAATGGGAACCAAGTCACTTTCAAGGTTGGTGTTAATGTTACATTAAACATGTTTCTTTTTTTCTTTCCCCTGTGTTTCTATCTATTCAGCCAGACAGTATAAGGATAGTGACACATTCTTTGTTCGTGTTGACACTGTACTCCGGCACATCGTATTTGAAATGACAGTGCGAGTCGGTGCGAGAAATCACTCTGATTGGCTGAGAAGATAAACATATTTAAATGTTATTTGTGTTGTTATTATCGTGCTAATGTTAGCAGGCTAACTAGCATCTTGAATACATTGTTTCTGTTTTCACTGATCAGACAGGAAATCCGACGTTTTCTTAATTAGAAGCAGGTGTTTTACGAAACCGTCTGAGCGGGTAAACCTGCATTCCCGGGCCTGCTTTTGTTCACATCCGCAGTCTTCTTTTTTGAGTGACGGACGCAGACTACCGCCACCTGCTGGTATGGAGAGTCATTACCTCTCGCACAGGCGCAAAACGCATGTTCTAGCTGGCCGTTCGCTGTAGTCGGTGTGGTGTGATCTAGCGTCACTTTTTGTCCAATACACAGGCGATGACATCGGTTTGGCGATTCGGCGCCTTAACATGCCTCAAATTTAAAAATGAAATAAACATACATCTCATATTTCCAGCACATTTTCCACATCGTTTTCATTCGTTTGCAGTGTGACTGGGGCTCTTTTCATTACATAATCTCTCATCTTTAATTTGAGGGTGTTTCCATAAGCAGCAGATGGGTGTTGTAGCCATTTTTAGCTACACAAGCGGCGTGGCTCTAGGGTGACGACGTTCGACAGTTGGTCCACTCAACCCGTTCTCATCCCAGCGCGTCATATAGCGAACGTTCTGTCACGCCCCCGGCGTTGTATACAGATGCACAAGGTACCCTTGAGCATTTGTAGGAGACGCCATCAGAAACTACATCGGAAGGTAGTGAGTTGGTTAGGTTTAGGCCATAAAACTACTTGGGAAGGTAGTAGGAAGTCACGTGACATAAATAACTTTAAATAACTCAACATTCACTTTTGGCCTCACACGGGACACGAACCCCGGTCTCAATCCCTGGGTCAACGTCCTGCATTTGTTTGTCTCGTACAGATGCAAAAGGAGTTTCTGAAACTGTTAAAGGGTACCTTGTGCGCCTGTATCCTACCCTGAGGGGCGTGGCAAAACATCGCTATATGACGCCCTGAGAATGAGAACAGGCTGGTCCACCACTTGAGTCCAGAATAAATTATTTCAACAACTATTGGGTGGATTGCCATTATATTTAGTACAGACATTTTTCTTCCCTAGGGAACGAAACCTAATGACTTTAGAGAGCGCCACGAGTAGGTTAATTCATTAATTGGATCCCCATTAGCGGTGAAAACGAAGGCAGAATAGCATACATCAGTTTGTATGCATGCACCAGCATATTAGCATGCTCATGTTAGCACACTCACTCATCAACCTTGTTTCCATCAGCAGCAGGCAGCTGCTTTCAGGGCAAAAGCTCTAAAAACCAACGGTACACGACCTGCTTGGCACCAAACAGCAGACAGACAGGCTAGCTAACTATGTATGTCTGCCTGAAGTCTGAAGTCTGAAGTCTGCAGACCTCAATAGGTGACCTCTAGGCCTCATAAATTGTGATCTAAAGAGCTCATGTCATTGTAACTGGGTTAGACAGTGGTCAAAATGTCTATTTAGATCATCCACATCTCAGGAAAGCCATGGCTAAAGGAAGAAACAGATTGTAATGTACCAATGAACATTTTTGTTTGCCATCTTATGATGACAGGAGAAGACTGCCTTTAACTGCAGATAAAGATTAAGATTAAGATAGAACAGCAAATGAGAAAACAAAGACAATGATCTTACTGGAGTGGAAGAGCTATTAACCCCTATCACATTTTGTTTTTACTAATCACTTTGTGTAGTGCATAGCAACTCATTGGTCTCCTTTTCTAGAAGGGAAATAAAGGGAAATATTATTAAAGCAGTACATATTAGACAACAGTTTTTAATGAGACTTCGGGTCTTAATTTGAAGACCACAATACCGGTGAGGTCACTGCCCTCACACCTCCTCATGTGCTTAGTACAAATCACAATTAATATGATGATAATACGTTCATGTATTCATGTACTAAACTCTAAAGCACTGTTAGTGGCCACACAAGGTTCTAATATTCATATTCACAGCCCATAATACAGAAGTGTTAGAATGACCATTGTGTTCTTCGCAGAGCCTTACCAGTAGTGTGGCTCAAAGTGTGAAGTTTGGCCTGAGGACGGTACTAGACAAAAGAACACAGGGTCATCGAACAGATTCATTCCTTTGGTAGCATAAATGCGCTCACTCTTTATTTCATGGCAATCTGCATAATTAGATGACGACACATTTTGTGTGAACAAGGGACATTTTGTCAATCATAAGATATCTTCATGTGGGAAGAATGAATATATCAATCTTCATAGCACTCTGGAATGGAAAAAGAGTCCTAGTAAGGTATTGTTCCAGCTTCATTGGTTCTTGTCATAGAACCTAGTAGCCTGCCTGGTAGTGTGACTATGTTGGCCTCTCACATCATTTGTTTGTGAGTACAGACAATGTGGTTGTTTACTATAACAGATAATCCTCATTAGATTGCATGTCAACCTCTCCAGGCATGAGAGACTGGCATGCACTGTCTCTGTACTCTGTCTCACACCCGTCGGACAGGGCAGTGCGAGCTTTGCAGCTTTATTCTGAGCTATTTGGATCTTAGACCGATCTTTTTTGGCTGCCCCCAACCAAACTCCTGAGCAGTAATCAAGGCGAGATAAACCCTGTGCCCGTGTCACTAGCACTCCAGAAGCAGGGGTAAAGAAAAAGAGGAACATTCTGATGCATGATATTCCTCTACCCATTTTCTTAACAATATTTTCAACATGTTCCTCCCATGATAGCTTCTCATCGAGTGGGACACCAAGCCAATTTGCCTCTTGAACCTGTTCAATATCCGAGCCTTTAAATGACAGGCACCAGCTGATTATCATTATTAGTGACATGTCAGGCCCCGGACATAATACCTTTACTTTTTCCTGCATTCAAAACAAGCCTGTTCTCACATATCCAGTCAAGTGATAGTGTTCCTTAATTCAGTTATATTAGTTGATGCAAAACGTATAGTGCTATTATAGAGTAGCACTGCACTTATCAAGTCATTGGTAAATAGTGAAAAGAGTAGCGGCCCAAGGCTACTCCCTTGGGGCACTCCGCACTGTAAGCATTTAGAAGAAGAAAAACTACCATTAAAAATACAGATTGCATCCTATTGGATAAATTGATATTCACCCAATTGATTGCTGTTGGACTAAACCCATATGCCGTTACTTTCATTAACAAAAACCTATGGTCTACAATATCAAATGCTGCACTATAGTCAAGTAATATAGTTCCAAACATCATTTTCTTGTCAATATAAGATAACCATCGGCCATCTCTGTCAATGCTGTGCACGCAGAGTGATCTGCCTTGTAGGCATGCTGGAAATCTGAGTTTAATTCATAAAGTGAAAAATAGTGTAGTATCTGTTCAAGAACAAATCTGTCCATTAGCTTGCTCAACACTGGAAGAATACTAATGGGTCTGCTATTGGCAGCTGTAAAACTCTCCCGTTTGTCTTTCGGACGAGATACGACCTTGGCAGAGTTCTAAATCTGGGGGAATAACCCCTCACTTAGACTCAAGTCGTAAAATATATCATATTGACAATGATATATATTCAAAACAGCTTTAAGTAGCCATCCATCCAAATGATCCATTCCAGCTGGTTTATCATTATTTGGCCCAGCAAGTAGTTTTTCCACCTTTTCGATTTCTATAGGTTGAAACTCAGAAACACATTGTTTTTCGAGATCTAATTGGTTATTATTCAAGGCGATATACCACCCCCACTAGGGGAGCCCATTTCCTTTCATTACTGAAATGGTTTGCAATGTCCTTTTGCTTTTGTTAAGAAAATCCCATTAACCTCTATGAAAGAGGGTGTATTATTCTTGGCTCTACCAATTATTTCATTCAAGGTTTTCCAAAGTTGGTTGCAATCATTCGTCGTCTCCTGATTTTTATTTTGATAATATACTTTTTACTGTTTAACTTTGGAACTATATTTCTCATCCCACATTACATTTGCCACTTTTCAGCTCCTTTAGAATCTATTGCAGCTTTTTTCAGCTCCTGTCTTTTATGCATACCCCCCAAGTTCTTCATCAATCAATGATGCTTTATTAGATCATACTATACATTTTCTCCATGGGACATGTTGACCACAGAGAGAAATAGTTCAGTGAATTACTTGATTCTAATAGGCCTTACGTCAGACTAAAGCTAGTTTTCCAGTCAAATGTATCGCAAATTTTAACAAAATGTGCATCCATCTACCGTTATGTGAATATTAGGAGATGGTTTGTTGAGATAAACAGCTGGTGGCGCTTCTTTTCCAGTCTGGTGCCATTTAAACCATTGTAGAAGAAGAGGGTGCAACACAATGACGTAACTAAATGAGCGCCAGTCAAACCTCGAAAAGTGAAAAACAGTGTAGAAAAGTCAATGGGAGTATGGCATTTATGTTTGCTTCACATGTTAATTTGTCAGACAGTCTCCTTATCGCTCCACATAAATCTGATTTTTTTTGTCTGCCGCTATTTCTCGTCTCTCTGGTAGAGCAGAGGCTTGAGTGGACTTTTAAGTCACATGCTTCATGTAAATCTGTTTCCATTTCCACACATTGCTTTTATCGATAAACTTCTTCATGTCGGCCAAACGTAAAAAAAAAATTTGGAGATTGTTTCCGAATTTTACATGGCAAAAAGTACTTGGTCCCAATTTGAGGAAAATCTCCATTAATATTCTTTACAATAGTGTTCTTATACATTTGTGGCAACAGTTTGAGCAAGGCCCTCTCTTTTTTCTTTTTTTTTTGAATTAACGAGTGTTTGGACATTTTCTTCAGCATAGAAAGTCATCCAGTGATTGCTGTGTGTCCGTCCATGGTTGTAGTGCAGGAGGAGTGCAGGAACTGCTAAAAGCTCATTTGGCATGTACATTTTTTTTTTTGTGCAGATTAGCGAAAATGTAAACACATATTTTTGCATAACCACAGGGAAATTCAAAGCATATGAAGCGCAAAAACATTAGCGGTGACAATATCCATATTAGCTTTTTCTTGTGTTGGTTTTGACACTAAGGTTCATAATGTCCCATCAACATGGTTCTTATATCTCTGAAACCTCTATCCACTTCAGTGTGTCTCCTCTATCGATCGATATACAGATGTTTGTGGTGTGTTCAAAACTGAGAGAACTAAAAGGTAAAAGCTAAAACTCAAAGAATGTGAACCTGCCTGAAACTTTGTCGTCGCTGTCCCATAACACACGTGCCTGAACACGACACAAAAAGAGTCGTCACGCCGCTGTCTGCCTTCGACTGATGTCACCTCTCAAGTCTATCTGTGTATTAACTGCGAGTCCCCCTGTGACCCTGAAAAGGAATAAGCGAGTCTCGGGGGCGGCTAGATGCATAGGCGGAAAACCAAAGAATGTGTAATCATTTAGCCCCCTTTAAAACCTCCATTTGCATTGCTTTGTAACTCTGCTTCACAGGAGAGTTGGATTACACTGTGACTGTGATGTGCTACACGTCCCTGACACGCCACTCCACTCAAGGGAATAAACTGCAATTTTGATGTCGTGTCTTAATCGCCTGCTGTCACTTGTGGGCAGCTATCATACAAGTGAGAGTTCGTGCTCAGATTTATATTGTAATTCACACTATGGATCGGTAACACAATGTGGGCAGTGGTAGACAAGATAGGTTGTTTGTTGTTTTTTTTCAAAAGGATATTGAGGATTTGTGCTGTCCTGGAGGTGTAGTCGGAGTGAGTGTGTGTGTGCGTGTGCGTGTGTGTGTGTGTTGATCAAACTGTCAGAAGTTGAGCAGAACGTGTGGTTTTTGTTTGTTTGTTTTTTGCTCTTTTCTCAATGAATTTTAAACACGGATATATGCCACATTTCGAGCACCTTTTTCCCGCCGATAAATATTAAAGATTTAATGCAGTGGATACGTGTTATATTTAGACTCCAAAGCTGCTTTAGTCACGATGAAACACAGCCACAGACGCTCGCACTGAAAGAGGCTTATTCAAATGATGCAAAAAAGCTAAGTTGACAACACAGAGCGGGAATTCAGGAGCACTGTGATGTTATGACAAAAACATTTAGATTGAAAAAAGAAACATTTAGGAAACCGGAAAGGTAAGTTACGGGGGATCATTTCTAACGGGGATGTACAAACAAACGTCATATTTGGCTTTCTCTTTACTTTTACGGCTTAACCAAGCGTCTCATGCCTGAGGACATGATTTTGATGGATGCTTCACAAACTGCCACTGTACACGTGTTGGTATGAATCAAACAAATACGAGGTGTTTTGCCGCGCATGCTCGCGTTTGTTCGGAATCGCTGTCCCTCTGAAACGGAGATCTGAGCCAGTGAAGGGGAACTTGTGCGTCGCTGCCACAGTTGGTGGAGTTCTTTGGGCCTAGTATCGTTAATCCATGTCTATGAACAAGTGTGACAATAAGCTCTCTGTCTGAACAGCAATCCTCTTAGGCAAAGCTTTGTGGGTAAACTCGCCTCATGCAAATTCTAAACCACATTAGCTTTGAGGGACTAGTCAGCTGCATTGAGATTAATGGCCAAGTGACTACTTGATTTAATAGGGTTATTTCACATCTTCCGGGGGGAAAATAAACAACAAAGTTAATGCAAGACATTTGTCACTGATGTCCTCAATCTCTCTTTTCTAAGTGCGAGAAGTTTCTTGTGCGTATAGATGTGTTACTTACTCAGCCTGGCACTGGTGAAATAGCTGGTAAGCTTAGCAGATGTTAAATGTCGGTATGCTTAGTCTGAGAGCAGGAAATAATTATTTTCAATAAGTTTTAGTCGCTAAAAACCCAAGGTGGAAAGTTTTGTGCGTCGTGGTAAATTCGGGAATATCGGAAACTGCATTAGAGATAAATGCAGCGGGGAGAGAAAGTGCTGTGCAATTTTTCATTACATGGTGAAAAATGAAAATCCTTATTTATCTTTTTCCATGCCGTCAGCTTACTCCAAACTTTGCTGCAGGGGATTACTGGCTGGGTGGGTAAGGCTCTGACACCGCAGAGTGGGAGACAACACACTGTGACAACGGTGATCTGAGAGCGCTGCCGACTCCTCCAACTCACAGCTGTGGAGGAACGATTAGCCCAAAGTTGAGCAGGGGTGTTTAAATACTTCCTCATGACCTTTAATCCCCCGTCACATCAAAATGCCACCCTTCCCTCCGCAAGCAAACACTCAAACTGCCTGTTTGTCTGCTCAGCTCCGAGCAGAGCACTGCTAACAGCGTTCCAGAAGCTCTGACATTACCTAAAGCTGCCTGATTACCTTGAACAGGCGAAATGAGTGCCATCCTCCAGTGGAGGGCTTAATGATCACATCGTATGAGGACTGCCATGGGACTGGAACAACTCGGAGTGACGTGTTAGAGGTGTTGTAGTTGTTTGTAAAAGTTTCGGCGCTTTTTACCGTCATACACTGACTTGGCAAAAAAAGGTCACACTGGTCGCCAACAACAACAGTCAACGTCATTTGAATAAAATACCACGGACCTACTGTTGAGTACAACAGAAAGCCGTTGATTGGTCCACCAAACTGACAAAACTGAACTGAAATAACGGTTGAGTTTTAGTGTAAGAGTAAAATGCGTCTATAGCCCAACTCTGATCATTGTATTAGCGTGTGAAAAATAAATTCAGGGAGTTAACCTCTTGTTTACCATGTAACAACATTTCCATCTAGTGACAACAGGGCAGAATAGCTATACATACCTTCATGGTACATCTGGGTAATATTGCTGCTCCTATACTGTATCATGTAAAGCAAACTGTGCGTTTTGGTAGTTTAAGTGATTGAATGATCTGCTCAAATAAGTGCCAGTTAAGCTCTGTGTTTCTCTGAATGTTTGTACACTATACTATGTCTTGAATTACTATTCTCTGACCATAGTGATGTAGTGAAGTGTGAGAATTTTGCACGGGCAACTTAAATTAAAATCACTAGAGTCGAAAAACCGCAGCAGACGCCATTTTAGTTCCACAGCACGAAGTTTCGGCGCGAAACCCTTCCTCCAACCCCGAAACGCCTCCTCCTTTGGCTTCCTCCGGCTCGAGTCCGCTCACACTTTAACATTTTTTTCTAAACAAGCCATTGAGGGCCCCAGCTTTAACGTGACGAGTGTTTCCTTTTATGTTTTTGTACCACTAAGCCGATTTTATAACATGTCGTTTTCTTCTTCTTTTTTCCTCATCTAGTAGACAGAATTCCTCAAGCCTAGCTGAAGAGGTAGCCTGCGTAGCCAGATACATTTGAATTGACATCACAACTTTCTGAAAGAAGCCTGCTTAGGGTCTGTGTTCCAAACGACGAGCCTGCACGCGATGCCGGAAAGCCAGCGGGAACGTCTCGTCTCTGCCAGCGCTTCAGAACAGGAGGCTGGACCTCGGTTTTTGCTGTGATCAAGAGTTGGTGTCGAATGAAATAAATGAATTCCCATTTAGAGAAGTGACCTGTCCTAGATCTATGTCAGCGTCTCACCGTTTTTCATCACTTAATATCTGCTATTCATCTGATGTGTTCGCTATCATATAGCGTTACACCTTATTAATCCTTCATTTATTCAGTTATTAGGCATATAGCTCTAAAGAAATGTCCTCATTAATCAATCGTCAAAGCGTTTTCTTTGAAGCAGAAGGTCAATCTAGAAAATAATTCCTTTCCTTTTTAAGGGACAGATCAATTCAATGAACGAGTTATTAATTAATTCGGCAGATTTGTTTTCCCTGTTTCCATGGTGGTGCCCCCAATTAAAGGAGCATAATTATTCATTATTTAAGTGGTTGTTTTCATTATATCGCACACATTTTGAGTGAAGTTTTGACCAGATGATGAGGAAAAGTGAGAGTATCACCAAAGTTATTCAAATTCTTCCGGTGGGGACATGAATGTCTATCCAGACAATTTACTTAAAACCAAAAATATCAACCTGGTGTTGTTACATTAAAAAAGGTCAAAATACACGACAGAATATGGCATTGGTCCCTGCCCTCTAGAACGACACATAGAGGTGTTTACTGACCTGCCGGCCCCTGTCCGCAGGACGCCATCACTGTTGAAAAAGAAGTTTATGATGTGTCAGCACTATGGTCAAGGTTTTCTTAGGTTTAGCCACAAAATCCACATAGTTAGGTTTAGCGAGAGATTATGTTTTGGGTATAAATAAGGACTTAGTTAACGTTAGGGAAACAGCATGCGTTGGGTTAAAATTACTACTTTGTTAAGTTTAGCGGACCTTCGTCATCCCGATAACTATAACAAACACATGCTTAAGGTTACGTAACGAGCAAACGTTGACCGTCGGTTGGAAAGCGGGAAAAGGACAGTGGTCTCCTGCGTCCCGGGATCCGCTCTTTTGTCAACCCCCTGGCCCCCCCCATCCACCCCGACCTTCCTCCCTACACGGACTATAACACCACCACCCGGCTTCCTCCTTTCCTCCTGCCTTTGTCACTTGAACATAAGCGTACGTCCTTTTGGTTGAAACGACAATTCGGCGTGGGAGGACTGTCTCGAAAAGTCAAGGAATCGCCAAAGACATTAGGATTCACCCTAAATGTGTGCACAAAATTCAGGCACATGCATCCATCCATCCATCTTTGCGGAGCACATTCATGTTCTCCAGAGAATTTCCATTTGCGACTCTCCAAAGGGTTTCAGAATGTATATACACTCTTATGTTGAGAAATTAAGGCAATTTAAAAACACTTCGTATCCTGCTTTGTATTTATGTTGAATCTGACCTGACGTGAACAATGCGCCACCCTGAGTTCCCAAGAATTTAAAGGTGAAAGCCTTTTCCACTATTCTTTTAAATCAGTATTTGCCATCTGTTTCAGATGAGCGTCAGTTTCAGTTTGTTTTTTACTTGTCCCTTTTTTACATAAACAATCACGTTACCGGGTAAGCTCAGTTAAAAGCCCTTTTTTCTTATACCGCCACGCTCCTTTTCTTCGGATGTCAAAGTAGTGCACGGATGCATAACAAAACAAGTGACAAAGAATACAAAATAAGATCAGGCATTATCAGTACAGAAACAAGAAAAACAGTGAACAGCAGACAGAGGCATGACGGCTATGATGGGGCATGTGGGTGGTGAAAATGATGACAGTTGTAATTACAGTTTAGCCGTTCAATCTGTAACTGTTTATATGTGCGTTTGAAGTGACAAAGAGAGGCACTGGCTGTGATATGACTGGAGATGTCATTCCAAATCTTTTTCTGGAAGAGTAGAAAAACGCATCTTTGACAGTGTTGGTTATAAATACTGGTGCTGTGTACGGTGAGTGCTTGTGAAATCACTCTAACAAGGCGTTACTGTCTTTTTGAGTTCTGTCCTGGTCATGTTTGGGAGCTGATGGCCGTTTGCCATTACAAATCTCACACCTACTGGTGTTATCAGTTCGAGTATTAAGAGTTCAAAGATTTCCAAAGAAGACCAACTTTGGATAAAGTTGTAGATGGTACCTGAAGAAGGGAATTACTGGATGTATACTCATTTTTTAATTTTATTAGTAATTAGGTGATTCGAAGACAGTTTTGAATTAATTACAACAACACTTGGTTGACTGTAGTAAATAGTCTAAAACAAAACCACTATGGTGTGGCCTGTGTAACCATGATTTAGTCACTTGAAATTGAAAGTTGTTTGTGAGAGGTTTTTTTGTTGTTGTAGTTTTTTGAAATACTTAATGCGATTGATTGAGGATACACATTCACCAATAAAGCTTTCAGTCTTGTGAGGACCTCTGGACATTTCACTCCTCTACTACAAAATCCCTGTTGGCTTGGTCTCCACAACATTACAGAGCTGCCATTCATCCTGTTACTGACTGACAATCAATGGCAGTGCCATGGAACCAGTTTTGGCTGTGATTTATATGAGCTATTAGTGTCCTTCATCTGGACACTGTGTTCTGGCAATGGGGCAGGACAGAGCTGACCCTCCCAATGAGTCTGTATCGATCTAGACTAGATTGGAACCTCTAAATCTCCCAACACTCTGGATAAACCACTATAACTACCTCACTCAGATATACAGTAGATCACAATGTTGTTTAGTATTGGACTTTTTTTTATTGGTTTGATCTAGCTTTCTGTAGATCTTGAGAACTTATTTGAACCTGGTAAAATAGGGGCAGTGTTTGGATGAATATGTGACTCACATGTTCTCAGAACTCCTTAATGTGAAGAACTATAAACGGGGTTTGGTGTTTTGCAACTGTGTGCTAATTTACATCAACGAATGCATTTTGTAGGGAACATTATTTTGTAGGAAGAAATGGGACTAATCCAAGAGCTACTCATACGAACAGATTTGTTTTTAAGTGGCACTTGCAAGTGAGGAGAATTTGTGGCATTCAGCAATTTAGGTACAAATTAAATTTGCAAGTGGTCCAGACCTGCCATATGAGTAATGTAGTCTGCCTTTCTCTACAGGGGGAAAAACACTTGTTTGACTCAAGAATGAAAATTAACAAAGATAAAAATACATAACTAATATAAACTTCATGCAAAATTAATATTAAGTTCAGCCTGTCATTTTTATTGTGACTTGCCAATTTACTGAGAGGTGATTGAATGATTGTATTGGCATAGGCCTATTTTTCCATGGAAACTCATAGGCTACAGTTCAGTAGTTGGGAAAATGAACTTTACTTCTGTCACATTGCTCTGATTTGATGACACGTTGTTGACAGCTGTATTTATATTTTCACTTTTTTTGGGGTTGTTAGCCTTTGTTTTTATCTGCTGATTTCCGATAGCTGGACTTGAAGTTTTATGTGAAATTTGGTGTGAAATTTAGTAGCCTAAACCCAATAACATGATTGCAGGATGCGAACCCCAGGCTCTAGCGTCAAGGTCCCGAGCTTTGCAATTCCATTTTCCCAATTCCATATTGCCAAAGGGGGTATCCAGGGGAATGCAACCCGTATTACTAAACATTAAAAGTGATGATAAATAAAATGGTAGCCTATTTAGGATGGCTAAATTAAAAAAAGACAGTGTTGTTCCCTTTGAGCCTACCTTCTTGTGGAGGATACAGTGGTGAGTTCTAAAGCTGTCATGTGTGATAAATCTAAGAGAACTGCATCAAGGGGCTTGAGGATATGGGCAGCAGCATGCATCTAAATCACATCTGCATAGTCAAGCATTGAAAACTGAAAACTGCTAGTCAAAACTGCTGCCTACTGCTAAAGGAGAGGCATTGATTATTTCTAAAAAAAAAAAAAAAAGGAAACAGTTTAAATGTAGGCTTCTTATTCAGTTCCTTAACTTGAATTTTAAAAGATCATTTTTCATCTAATCAGATACCCAGCCCAGATAGCCAGCATATCTTGGGATTCTTAATTTGAACCCCTGTTATTGTACTGGTAGTAAACCTTGAAGGATTTTACATGTGGGATCTGGAGAAGTCCATGTAATTTGTCTTATCTGGATTTAGTAAAAGCTTATGTTCTTGTCAATAAAGGGCGCTGATGAGTAAATGATTGTGTCGTGAGCATAATAATGAATAGAGCTGTTAATAACCATTGAGCCCAGGTCATTTATGTACAGTGTGAAAAGGATAGGATCTAGTCTTGAGCCCTGAGGCACCCCTTTTACGACTTTACAGAAACAAGATTGATGATCGTACCGAGTTTTGCCAGTAAGATAACTCTGAAACCAGTTACATGCATTTGTTTCAAAACCAATTGATCTAAATCTATCCAAAAGAAGGGTATGAGCCTCTGTGTCAAATGCTTTAGACAAGTCAATACAAGACTTTAACAAGAGAACCGATTATATCATTTACTACCTTACATGCTACTGTCAAAGTGCTATATCCAGGTCTGAAACTGGACTGATTTGAAACCAGATTTGAAATACAATGCTCAGATAGAAAGTGACGCATTTGAATTTTGATGAGCTTTTCTAAGATTTTAGCTAAACATTTATAGTTTGGAGATTGGGTGGTAATTATTTGGATCGCCGGTGTCACCGCCTTTATGCAGTGGCAGTACATGTGCTGCTTTCCACACCTTAGGAATATTTCCGCATACAAGAGTTAAATCAAAAATATTTGTTAAAATATAATCTATAATAGGTGCAGCCAACAGTAAGACTCTTGGATTCAAAAGGTTTGCTCCCATAGCTTTTTTTGGTTCAATCGCAGCCAAGGCATCATATACCTCCTTAAGGGAGAACCCCCTAAAGGAAAATCTTTCCCCAAAAAGGCTGCTGCTATTATAACTGCGGCCATCATCGATTTAGGTCGATAACAGGTGACCAGCATAAATCAAATGACTCCTAAAAATATCTTTGTTCCTTTTCCGAGACAAGGACAGAATCTAGAGAGAGATGATTGGGCAGGGAACAAGCCTGAAAATGATTTTGTGCCTTAATTGTTTTCTAAACGTTTGCTGGATTACTTCTAGAGATCTACTAACCCGGTGACATTGTGAAAGAAGTGAGGTGGAGCACCAAACACGAGTTTAGAAAGGGGAAAGTCCCGCCCCTTCTGGTGTCCCCCACACAATATGCATGGTAGTCAATAGCGGGACACAAATAATTTCTTGATCCTGTGCCAAGAATTACACGTTAGTCAATTTAAAAGATTATCTTTCATGTCAAGAAAGCTGCAGTTTGCCGTAAAACACAATTCAAACGGATTAACCGATGATATTGACTACCGTTCATATTTTTTTAGAAATAAGGTCCTATGGTGGTCCACCGGAAGGGGAGGGACTTTGCCTCTCTATACGGATAATCAAGCAGGTTGTAGACAATCCCCCAGGTTAGTCAAAGTTATTTGAAGGAGAAAAGGAAGTTGGATGGTACAATGACTACCTACACTTTATGTTGTAAACATCCATGACAGTTTACAGACCGATGTCCTCACTTTCCGTTTTACTTTCAATAGAGAGACTATTGAGGGACTGCTTCAACCTGCAAGGGAAGGGCCATGTGATATACAGAGACCGTCGAAGGCATTAGTATGCTTTTAGGTAGCCTTGCTGGCTTGTGTACTTGTAAAATCTAGCAAGGTCACCTTCTTCATTTTGTCACCTACTGTTAATGTAGGTTTGACAGAGCAGTGCATTATCATTGGGATTCAAGTATTAACAGTGCAAATATTAAAAAATGGTAAAATTGTGATTTTTAATTCTGATTCATGATATGACATACGATTATATACCATTATTACTTAGACATTACAAATAGAGGCAGTGGAAGTCTTTTGCTCATAATCTTGTACGTCTGGAGATATCTCCGTTAACAAGGAGGGCATTGCAGAATGCTATTGAAGTTACAGAGGAACATTACAGTATCTTTCATTTGGAGGCATGTTTGTGTCCATGTGATACTCTCTTTTAGCTTGTTTTCAGTCTCTCCCCACTCCTCAGGGAAATGCTATGTTCACCAGCTAGTGTCGAACTGTGTCTGTCTGCCGTTTGGCGCTGAGCAGGTAACGGCTGTAAAACAACGCTGTGAGAGCGGTGAGAGTGAACCCCTAGCAGTAAAGTTGTGGGTCGGACAGCTAAAAAATGAGGTGACACTCATTTTAAAGCTCCGTAAAGCAGAGGGCAACTGCAGAATCAGGTGATAATTCTCTGTAGGCTCATCACTATGAGCGACCCCTTTCACATTGTTACATTGTTTTCACATTGTCATTTGATACATTGTCATTATAAAAATATCCATTAGAGCTGCTTGAAATTTTCAATAATTAATTTCAAACAGTACCCATCGTCACATTCTTTTCTATTAAAAACTCATAAGGCAACAACAATTAAACCCACAGCCAATGTGATCTATTAAATAACAATGTAGAGTTAGAGGGTGTCGCATGGTGTACAGATTATAAAGCCCTTTGGGAAAATTGGTGATTTGGGCAATATATAAATGACAGCGTACATAATAATAAGTACACAGTGCATGTTCACACAGCCAATAGTGGTCAGCCAGCAGCAAACATGCATAATGCTAGGAGATTTGTCAGCTAGTGCTAGCTCGGCCAGCCTTGTTGGTCACACTACCGTTGTGGGAGTTTCGCTTTAACATAAAGTTGTTTAAAAAAAACAAAAAAAACTGATCATGTGACATGATCGCATTTTCTCGCCCAGATCTCAGCTGGTAGTTTGGCGAGTGTCATAACTGGTAGAAACGATGTCCAAAACCATGAAAATAAGCTGCAATAAACCAGCATTGGTCTGCAAGGCTAAGGTAACGGTTAAGACAAAGAGCAAGTAGTGGCGAAGGGTGACGGCAAGAGCATGGGCTGCGGAATGAATGTAGTCATACAAGTGCTTGTGTGCGTGTGTGTGTGTGTGTGTGTGTGTGTGTGTGTGTGTGTGTGAGTGTGTGTCTGTTTTCCGGAAGCAGAGGGGGATGCTCTCTGCGGTGGCAGGCAGGCAGAGCTTTGATGTGGCCGTGACTGGCAACACTCGCTGAGTGTGTGAGCCAAGCAGACACAGCCACATCTTGGCCTCTGATGTCTACAAAGAACTACCTTTACCTCTCTCTCTCTCGCTTTCTCTCTCTCTTTAGGGAATTACAGTGGTTAAAGGGGTTTAAATGGCATCAATATTTATAGAAAATAATAGAATTAATTATTATGATTACTATTATTAATGGTTAGTCAAATAGAAGTGAACTTGCATTAAATTCACGTCGGGGCACCACTCTTAAAGAAGAGAAAATGGATAGCTGATTAATCAAGTTAGTCTCATAAAATATACCAAACCATCAATTTGGAACCCTGGTTAATAATTACATTAATAACTATAACAAAAATGACCTTCAATAGCTAGTAGGTTGAAGGATTTGCAGTTCCGCATAGCAGAGGTTGGCGATTATTCACTCTCTCGTGCAACAGCGAAGAAACCAGCATAATTATCCACAAGCATTCACAAAGAATATAATAACAGCAAAACACGGAATGGATTGAATTAAACTGAAGGACAAAGGGCGCGTCGGTGTGTGCGGGTATGTCTCGCGTCTCGCGTGCACGAGCGTGAACACACGTGGTCAGACAAAGACGAGCACGTAAAACGGGAGCTTTAAAGTTCCTCTTCGCCACGCGTAGTTGTGTTTAAGGCCAAGTTAAGGTGTGTGTGTGTGTGTGTGTGTGTGTGTGTGTGTGTCTCGGATAACGACCAACATCAATCGAGCATGTGGCTACCAAATGGCCTAACATAACGAAAACACATCACAACAATAAACCTCAGAAAAGCACATCAGTACATGGGCACTGTTGAGCTATGTGAAGGTCTATAATGCTCACATGCATCTGTAACGGAAGAAAGTTAGCTGGCGGTTTCGTTGAGGCTTGGCCAGGCGGAGAAGAATTGGGGTTCCAAATCGGGTTGCGGGAAACGACCGCTCCACCTCTCGTCGTCCTCAGAGTTAGCAGCTCGCTAGTTCTGCTCCGAGCAGATTCAACGTTGTCGTGGCATCGATTCAACAAGGTGCTGGAATGGGGTGGACATGGTCAGCGACTATAGTCAGGTAGGCTGTGGCGGCGTAAACGATGCTCAGTTGGTAGTAATGGGCCCAAAGGTTGCCAATAAAATGTCCTCCACACCAATGCCGCAGCAGAAATCGAGGCTCGTCACATCAGGCAATGTTTTTCCAATCTTCTATGGTCCAGTTTCAGTGACCTCGTGTCAATTGTAGCCTCAGCTTCCTGTTCTTAGCTGACAGGACGCTGTGTGGCGGAGTGGCGCCCGGTGTGGTCATTCTACTCCTGTAGCCCGTCTGCTTCGAGGTCCGACGCGTTGTGCTGTGCGTTCAGGGATGCTCTCCGGCTTACATCGGTTGTGACGAGTGGCCATTTGAGTTCCCGTTGCCTTTCTCCTCTGAGCCCTGCCAGTAACGAGGCATTTTTAGGCCCGGAGAAAGTGCCGCTCACTGGATGGGTTCTTTTTTTTTCGGGCCGTTTCTCTGTAAGCCCTGGAGATGGTTGTGCGTGAAAATCCCAGTAGATGAGCGGTTTCTGAAGTACTCCGCCGAGCCCGTCTGGCACCAACAACGATGCCACGTTCAAAGTCACTTACATCACCTTTCTTCCCCGTCCTGATGCTCGGTTTGAACTTCACCAGATGTAAACATGCCTAAATGCATTGAGTTGTTGCCATTTGATTGACTGATTACATATTTACGTTACAGAGCAGTCAAACAGGTGTGCCTAATAAAGTGGCCGGTATGTGTGTACAGTGTGTGTGTGTGTGTTTGTGTATATATATTTAGTTTAGTGTATATATAGTATATACAGTGTATATAAGATGAACTCGTTAATTTGTGTGACTGAAACGGTGAGTGTATATGCACACACGCGCACACACAGATTTACCTTGACATAAATCTGCTCTATCCACCTCCTCTCCTCCTTAACTGGCGTCATTCCAGTTGATCAGGACTGGAGCATTGTGCAGATGGGCACGAAATCACCAATTTGACGGACGCCTTAGGCCTTTTCATGGACGAGCTCTGCAGTGTAGTCATGTTCATTCTGCTGTCAAACTTCATAGTCCTCTCATCACTCTTCCTCTCCCTACAGCGCTCTCTATTCCCTCCCTCCCGCTCCCTTCTCCCTTCCTCATGCTCGCCTTTCCCGTGTCACTCTCGGTGATCCCCTTTCACTCCGATGGCGGCTTGTCATTTTCTAAATTTCACCTAGCCGTCCCTGTCGAAGATAGCTGCCGACAGAGTGAATGAAAGGCGTGTGTATTTGAGAGGGTTTTTGATATGATAACCTGTCTGTGGGTTTGTCTGGTTGCATTATCAGCATATGCCTGTTTGTACGGCAGCAGGCTGCAGCCGTATCGGTCTTTTTCAGTATTCAAATTTGGGTTGCTTTTTGTTCTCAATTTTTTGCAGCAATATGTCAAATGAGCAGCCATTTGACCTCCCTGGCTCTGCTCACCTAACACAGTTTTTATCTTTTTTTTTTTATCACTCAGGGTTTTGAGGCCCTTAAATCCGTCCGAAAACTTTGGGAAACACAAATGTATGCTCCTCCCCCACCAAGTTCCGTTCAGTTTTAATCTTATTTACTAGTACGCCTGTTGCCAGAGGATCTAAATAAAATGAAAGAAAAATGAAAATATCTGCTGCGTGAAAAAACACAATTATATGAAAAGAACTAAAATGTGTTGCTGAATGGGTCTGGCTGTCCGTTTTTGCTGCACCTGTCCCGCTGCGTCTCTCTCTCTTTCATTCTTTCTAAATGGACTCTGTGTGTGTGTGTGTGTGTGTGTGTGTGCACTTGTACAGCCATCTTTATGAGGACCGATTTGCGTTTTAGACCTTCGAAGTGAGGACATTTTTGGAAAGGGAGGACATTTTGGCCGGTCCTCACTTTTCAAGAGAACTTCAAAGGGCTGTTTGAGGGTTGGTTTTAGGGTAAATGTTACAATGAGGTTTAGGTTAGGGTCAGTGTAAGGCTTGGGGTTAGGCATTTAGTTGTGAAGGTTAGGGTTAGGGGCTGGGGAACGCATTATGTCAATGAAAGTGTGTGTGTGTGTGTGTGTGTGCGTGTGCGTGGCCAGCCTCAGTCAGTTGCAGCCCTCAGCAGCAGTAATAAAAGATGAGACAGTGCAGCAGGGGGCTCATTGAGTGATTATCTGGAAGCGTCTGATTGGAGGTTATGGGCTGCAGAAGGGGGGGAAAAAAAAAAAAAAGAGAGAACGTTGAGTGTGCAAAACGTATCACCCAGAGTTTTAGGTTTTTCTTGTATGATACAGATCTCTGTAGCTGTCTGGTGATGACCCCTGTATCCACGTATTCATCCATGCGTCTTTGGTAGACTGTCAGCTGCTGCCTAACTGTTTCACAATGAGTCACTGCAGACCTGAACTGTAGTGGAGATCCCAAAGTTTCCACAGATAACAAATGTGTCAGGCTGAATTTAGGGGAACTTTGTATAAAATGATACGCAACTCACTATGGGTATCACCCAAATGTTCTCAGATGCCAGAATGACGTCACTGCTCATGTGTCATTCATGTTTCCCGCAGTTACTCCCACAGGTTTGACTGGTCTGGGAAACGAAACCATGGTTAAAAAACAAAGGGCGGGGGGGG
>CM022486.1:26890949-27043207 GCA_011952105.1 Coreoperca whiteheadi | reverse complement strand
AGGTAGAAAGTGAGGTGGGGAGGTAGTTTGTGGGGGGTGGGGTTGGGTGCATGCAGTCTTGTTACTTGTGTTTGAGTATCCCTAAACATCCTATGGCTTCAATGAACAGTTGCAACAAGCTGTTACACAGAGTGGGAGAAGAGGATTTTTCCAACTTTAAAGGGAGAAAGGTTGTTGGTCTTTACTTGGCCTGTACATGACAAAACAAAATGTATTCATAGCGTAAAAAAATGCTTTATAATGAACCAAATATATTCAAGTGTTTTGTATTTATGGTCATTTACATGTCTCTTAAATATTTACGTCTATTGAGAGTAATGGTACGTTGTAAATGGTACATTTTAAGAAAAGGACGATGGTAATGTTTTTTTGTATACTTTGGTTACCACGGTGATTTATCAGTCACACGACCTGACCAATGGACGGTAAATAGGGAAATCAGAAACAGCCCCAGACAACACCCTGATGAAGACACGATAGCCGAAAAGGTTTGGTGTCGTTAGGTTTTGCTAAGCTATTCCAGGTGAGCAAATGTGTTTATGCATATTTTAGGTTTGTGTTTCCTACACAAAGCTGCCATACTCAGCCCCTTTTCCTGTTAAATTTCTCACTATTTCATTATTCACTATTTTAGTACAAGTTTACCTTTTTTGACTTTTAACATGATGCTAGTGACAAGACAAAACGTAAAGGCCTCCTGAATCCACAGCCAGCTTTGATGGAACGGAACATCATTCTTCAGGCGCCAAATGTTGCGTTTTCTAACATTCGCTGTCCACCGATACTGTTCAAATCTCAGTGGTGTTGTTTTTTGTGTCCATTTTTGCTGGCTCAAAATGGTCAACTCTTGACCGCATTCTCTACTCTCGGACAGGGCTGCTTGTCGCGTGAAACTGACGGACAGAACCCCGTGCCAGTGGACTTGGAAAATCCACCGACCTGAAAGCTGCCCTAAAACCTTTCAAATCCAGCAAATGCTTGTTCCCCTTCGGTCATTTTCAGTCAGTGGCGTGCTTCTCTGTTTGTTAATGGCACATTAATTCCAACACAGATTGGGAAGCCCATGAATTGATTCTAAATCCATATTTTCATCAGATGCAACCGATGTCTGCTCATCAAACGCCAACACGAATCCTCAGAGTCCTCTTCCCTCGCGGGGCTTAATTCACTTGCATGTTTCCTGTTGGCCAACTACTAACTGTAATTCAGATAAAAGTGATGCGCTTTGGCCTTTCATGTACTGGGCAAGTCGGCTAGTTGGTGATTAATGAACCACTTCCATCTCCCGCACTGTGAACTCTGGCCTGGACTTAATTAAAACTCAGCCGCTGACCACCATCATAAATTACTTCCCACAACCTGTGACACTTTCAGAATAAAACGAACAAATTGGTTTCTTACCAATTAATAATTCACAAATGAAAGAGGAATAACAAGCCCGAGGCAGGGCTTCTGTAAGGGTTCTGCATCCTCCATGTGCTTTGTGGGGGCTGGCCGCGCCATCGCTGAGCATGTGGTGGTTGTCTGCTGGGTGAGTGATGCCGTTTGTCTGCTCTGCTTGGGTTTTTACAGGTAGCTGCTGTCATTACAGTGTCACCGCGGTGCTCCTGCCCAGTCTGATCCCTGACCTGAGCAGCTGGATTTCCAGTAGGAGGGAGCAACAAGATCTCTACTCCATCATCCCTGCCTCTGTTTACACGTGCGTCATTCTGGGCACGGAGGCCTTTCTCAGAATACGAATTTGTCGAGAGTTAGCCTCAGCCTGAGCCTCTTATGTGAACCTCATTGTGCTTCTTTTTTCTTTCCGTTCTTTATTTATTTTCTTTCCCGCCGTGGCTGTTTTTTTTATTTTCTGTGGCTCGAATGTCATCATCACAGCTGAATTCACAAATGTGAATTTAGTGATTGCATCAGAGGCACAAGCTGGGGGAGTTTTCAGTCTCGGTTACTATTGTACGTCACACACCTTGAGCTCCTAACGGTGGTGAAAACCAGGTGACGGTGGAGCAGGAGTTTACGGTCTTCACTGCTGTACTGTATGCTCTGTTTCCTTTGTGTATTTTTACTGAAATGAACTTGATATTTATCAGCTTGTGGTGTAATTTAATTAGTATTAAACTATAGCGTTTGTTGCTACCGGTAAGTATTGTTTGACCAAATATATCCTCCCAAATAAAAGTCCAAGTTCAAGAGCAACACATAGTTCTGGCTGTTTGTGTTTTGTCGGCACAAAATAAAATAGCACAAAATATTAGTAGACATCCTGTTGCTGTGTTCCTTTGGCATTTGACTTGCGTAGCTACAGTTTAGAAAGAGTTAGACTCAACCAGAAGTAAAGGGTTTGAATGCAGCTGCATGTTCAGGTTCAGCTGGCCCACAGCTAAACTTCAGCTGAACTGGATGTACGATGTAGCTACAGAATACTTTAGCAGCTTTCCAAACAACTCAGAACTCGAAAAAAATACAATGGAACGCCACTCAAAGTCAGGCTAAAGAATAGCCTAAAACTGGAGGGGAGCTGGAATCAGATTAACGGGTCAGACGATTGATCGCATTTTCTCTTGACTATTCACAGTCTGGACCAACTGCTTGAAGAGTTGAAGACGCTGTAGTAACATTACATAAATAGGGACTTTTTGTTTCTTTTATTCTTCCTGTATTTTATGTTCTGTTCTAGCAAACACAACACACTGCCTTTCCGTAACTATTACACTGCAACCTGAGCTTATCTACACACTTTATGGCTGACTAAAGTACCATAACTACCCCTCAGCGGCGACCAGCGGAAACACTGAAAACTGGAATATGACGATATGGTCATCTTCGTCTGGCCAGTGGAATTACTCAAGCCTAGCTGAGGAAGTTAGTGTAGCCAGATATATTTTATTCGACAAGCCACAATGTCCCAGACTCAGCCCTGCACAGCGGGAACGTCTCATCTCTGCCGGTGCTTCAGCAAGTCGGCAAAACCTCAACTCTGCTGTAATCAAGAGTTGGCGTCGAATGAAACATTAATCCCCGTTTAGAGTTAATTGCCCTTGCGTTACATTAGCCTCTCACTGTTTTTGTTAATAACAATATATAATAATAATCAGATCACATACTTCCCTTCACCATTGGCAAGAAGATCAGGTTTATTTCATCACTTAATATCTGCTATTCCCCTGTTGTTTGATTATTCTCTGTATCATGTACTCATTGATCCTTAATTTATTCAGTTATTAGACATTTGTGACAAATAAATGTCCTGATTTAAAATCAGTAACAAATAATCCCTTATGATGCAGCATAGATTCTTTTAAATGCATGAAAATGCATTACACTTTACTCACTACCAACAATGAAACGTTATGATGCATTGTTATCGCTGGACCAATATGTACTTCACTTTACTGAACACAGTGAGAACTTATGGCACTGCCTGGCCTATCACAGCATACTATGAGTCCTTACCACAGTTGATTGTTGAGGTGTGTAAGGGTGAGGCTGGGCACTCTTCCATACTTGTTAAGTTAAGCTAGTTTAGCCTTCTTGTGTAATTTTTTCAAAAGGACTTTCAGATTCGTGGGCCTTTTCTCTTGAGCAATGTTTCCCATATTTTATCGCCTTCCACTACTAAAAGGTACTTGCTTTTACCTGTGTCACAGCCGTGTTCAAAGTAATCCCAAAGGGGACTCTGGTGCTTTATGGCGACTTTCACCGCCGCCAGGATGCCAGCCATGGCGTTGACGGACTGGCAACCCGTCGCAGACGGTGAGATGCCGAGAGCTGGCGTAAAACTGGCAAAGCTAAAAGAAAATCGGAAGATAGAATTCATATCCACCTATGATACGAGGCTTGGGTATGAAATAAATTGAGAAAGACGAAATCTAAGGACATTTTCTCTATAACTTTGTATGTTTTAGTTTTGTAAACACACAAAACAGTTTCAGTTAGCTATCCTGTTTTTGTAATGCCTAGTTTTTGTTTTTATTTTTAGTTAATGCAAATGTTTTTTTCACATTTGGTTTTGGTTATTTCGTTAGTTTTCATTAACTATAATAACCTTTCCTGGAACTAGAACAACCTCCTGAGTAGCCCTGAAGTTACAGGTACAGGAACTCAGTACGGTGGAAACAAAATGAGAATCCCAGCCAATGGCTACACCTAAAGTTACTGGTTCGTTACGTTCCTGTTGGGGCCTTTTAGTCACTTGTCTACGCAAACGTACACTCATACATTCACACCCGCAAAGCAGGGAACATGTGACCCTTTATGTTACAGGTTTTCGGTGGCCTGGAGCATGAGTTAATCAACAGCAGACCGTTTTCCTCTTTTCCTCATTGCCTCACATTTCTAGCAGGGGGACTTATTTAAAGTATGTTTTTATTTATTTTTTTCCCAGGGCTGTACAGAGATAAGTATGATGTCATGCTGTGTAGCCACAGGTCAAGTCCCACAACCCATCATTTTTTACTCTCCACCAGTGGTGCTGAAAATGTTAGCTTTTTCTCTCAGATTTGTCCATCATCGCTGAGCTCTTTCTCGATGTTTTGGAATTATCGGATTCTGAAAGTGCCTACTCACTTCAATCAGTAATATTTTCCTCAAACCATAGTGACTCACCGGCGCTGGAGCTTTCCATTTTTAATAGAGTTTTCAATAGACAAAGAGGGGAAACAAAGATATGAAACAAAAGACGAAAGCTTGTAGTTGTCCTTTTGTCTCAGGCATTTTATGTAACATAAAAATGGCAAAATCAGTCTCTTTTTGTGTCTGTTAGTGTTGAGAAAGGCCAGAGAAAAGGTACTGTATTATTCAGTTCATTGAATATGCAGTAATAGAAATAATAGGAAAATAGCAGGTCGAAAAGCTTTTCAAACATTTGAAAAACCAAATCAATCACAGCCTACCTTGAGGCTCTGTATCTAGGTTTAATTCTATGCAGGTTGGTGGACAAACTTAACCGTAGAAATGATTGCTCACAGTGGTTTACTGTCTGATAGCCTGCTGCCTCTGTAAATACAGCATGAACAAGGGGATAAAGCTCCCAGGAAATGGGCTCAGGGGAATTTCAATGCCAGGTGGAGCGGTTATCACCTCTGGTCAATGTCTGGAATGTAAACGAAGGTTTATTTCAGGTGAAAAACCCAGAGGAAGAACGTGTCGCTACAACAGAGGACAGGCTCGTCTCCAGCATCATTACTGGCCTCCAGTGTGTTGTTGTCAAAAGAAAGACTTGTTAAAAGAGAATCTCTCGGCTGTAGAAAGAGGAGTTGTCAATTACAATTTTATTATTATATATTTTCTATTTCATTTCATATTTTCCAACTGATCCATGCTGGCTGTCCGTTCAAAGCCCTCGGCTGGAATTCATTTTGATTAAACATTTTTCCTATGTTTGACAAAGTAATCTTAACTTCACTTACTAGCTTCTTTCAGAGCTTTTGATGGCATTTTGGTCTTCGTCGATAGATGGAGTTTGCTCAGTTTTAATGAAGCTGGATCAGGTGTCATCACTGAGACATGCTAACTGTTCATGAGAATCCCACTCTGACTTAATACCAGGGACCCTTTCACAAAGATAGTCTTTGAATATGGTTTAGATCTCATTAATAGTCAGAGTTCATTTAGACGTCTAAATGAATCTGTTGCACAAAGCTGTTCTTGACTATCTTGAGTACGGCAACGGCTGCGCATGTAGATGCAGCGGCCAGTAGCTCCTTCATACTTGGCAACATTTTTGTTTTAATCAGTTATTTCTTTCAGCTTTATTGCTGAAACATCATTGAATGATGTCTGGTTGGATTTGATGTAAAGGGCTAAGCCAAGGTTGGTCGAATCGACTGGCTCAGAAGATTTTGACTATGGCAACGGCTGTGCCTGTAGCTCCTTCAAACTCTGCTAGCTACATTCTTGTTTTTCATCAGCTGAAACACACATTATGCGAAATCACTATCACTATCATCCCTATCTCTATCTGCTGTTCACATTCCATCAGACACAAATTCAAAAAACTGCGCTGCAGAATAATATCCTGGGCGTATGCATGTATGTATATAGATAACTATATAGTTGATTTATTTTATTTTATGTTACCCTCTCTCTATTTAAATACGAATTTAATTATCTGTTGTGTTCAATGTGTGTAGCATGAAGGCACTACAAACTTTCAATACATTACATTTCTTATACTTGTACCTTGTAGGAAAATATTACATGGCTTAGTATATTAACTGCTGTATATTTCCAACAGGTTACTGCACTCTCTAAAAACTCTTTCCTTTCTTATTGCTCGCTTCTTCACAAAATTGTTAACAAACCACAATTTATGAGCCATGATTTCTAATTCTCTGTCAGTTGGTGTCACTGATTATTACCATGGAAACGTGGCTCATAGTTCGGAGTTTGCGTGGGGGTCAGGTGGTTATCTCTTTAGGATTCAAATAAGTCAATCTTTAATTTTGTGAAACTGTCTAACTTGCCTTTGACTGATCTAAGAGCAAAATGAACACTACAGACCAGTCTAAAATCTAAATGTATCCAATCATATGATTTATTCTATTAATGGTAAATGGTAAATGGACTGTACTTGTATAGCGCCTTTCTAGTCTTTCTGACTACTCAAAGCGCTTTTACACTACATCACATTCACCCCATTCACACACATTCATACACTGATGGCAGGAGCTAACTGCCCATCAGTACAAATTAGACTAACCAGTCACACTCACTCACACTCACACACCGAAGGCGCAGCTTCGGGAGCAGATCAGGGTTCAGTATCTTGCTCAAGGATACTTCGACACATGGCCTGGGGAAGCCGGGATCGAACCGCCAACCTTCCGATTGGTGGACGACGCTCTGCCACCAAGCCACAGCCGCCCCAGGCTATTAATCTATTATTATGGCATTACACATATGGATACTCTCTCCACCCTAGATCTTTCCTGTCTTAATTATTTTCTTTGTTCCAATTTCTTTCATAAAAAATTATTTACATTACCACGTCTAATGCTCCCAAAAAGCTTAGCCTCCTCAGTTGCTGAAAGGTACCAAACACCTCACACACTGTATCTTATGAATAAACTTAAGACAGTATTACACAGGGTCACAGATGGCAATCATGTTACAAAATCTATTATTATGGCAAGACACATATGTATATGCATACATATACCTATAAGCACAGCAAATGAAATAGTAAAATATAATCAATACGTGTCAGTGTCAGTACATGTGAGTGTTCCTTGGATCACAGGAATGTGCATTTCCCTTCTGTCTCCCCCTGAGAGGGTTGAGAAGTTGCATTGAAATTTGCATGTTGACTCAATGTTTCATACTTTACATATATTATAAACTAAGCATGTCATATCAATTCATGTAAATTTAATTTTGCTTCGCAAACTCAATTCTGTTGTTCCTTTGTCCCCTGTTCTTGATGAAGTCCAGGGATCATGCTGAGCCTGGGATACTGGCCCTTAAAAGGGTCAGTGCTAGGTCATTGCCATGCACATTACAATAAAACTTGTAAAAAATACGGTATATATAAAAAATATGAAATCAGTTTTTAAAATGAATAGAGCTGTACAGTATTTAAAATAAAGATGATGGAATGTGCAAAATAATAAAATGAAAATTACGTTTATGTTACATGTAGTGAAGATGTACAACTATTTAAATAATCAATAGTGTCTCGTGTAAAAAGGTAACAAATTAGCATGGTCATGGTCCCCAGATTAACCCAATTTATTATTTGATTGTGTGGTTTTACGCCACAGCTAAACTTCCACTAGATATCTAGATATTATCTCATGTCATTGTTTCGTTTTACAAATATAACACCATTTTAAATAACTGTGTATGACATTTATTAGATTCCAAAGGCAGTTAGGTCATCATCTGAACATTCCCCATGTATTGGTCTGGTATATATCCGTTAGGGATCAACCGGTTAGCTAGCCTGGCATCGTCAGACTAATTCTTAAATGCTTATTAGTATGGAACCTCTCATTTCATTTTTGATTTCCAAGGTGCATTATCAACGGGTGCAGACCAAAATGCCTCTGGACGCAACTGAGTAGACCTACAACCAATCAGAGCAACGAAAATTGTGATGTAGGACTGAGCAACACATGCAAGTCCTGAAAAGTGTTTTTATCAAATGATGTTGTATTGAATTGAGTAATGAAAATTGCAGCATTCAGGTGCTGGTAATGTGATTTTAAACTAGTATTTAAAAAAGATCAAACTCTTGTCATTCATTCATCAGTAGCCCTCACTTTCATCAGGTTTGACATAACCTGTGACACAAATATGAACAGATTGTCTGGAACTGCTGTGTGTTTTCAAGTGGGCTGGTAAGTATGTATTGTAGTGTTAAAACCTCATTAATCATAATCATGCCAAGCCAGCATGCAGGGCCAATCAGGTCATGCTGTTGCCTGGACAGGGAGACCAGACCAACACTGCGCGTCTTTTACAACAATTGCGTATGAAAGTAGGCTACAATTTGACCTTTGTGTGTACTTATTTTAATTTGTATTTGAACAGGGACAGTACACAAAGATGGAGTTATGAGGATGGAGCAGGAGGAGTAAAGGGTGAAGGCGGTGGCACAGGAGCAGCAGGGGTGCTGGACAACATCGGAAGGTTGCCCCGCAATCTCCATCAGTGGTCCGGCACAGAGCCTGCGACCTCTGCGGGACCATCAGTGCCTTCCTCCAACATACTCAGGAAGGTTGCAGACCACAATGATACAAGGCCGGTTTAGATGGCATGACCCAAGTGCTCAGGAAGGCAGAGGTGGCAGAGGCAGAGGTGGTGGAGAGAAGCAGGCAAGAGGCAAACCACAAGAGTTCAATGGGGAGCCAACAGAGGACCCACTTCCAAAGGATAGAGTAACCTGTAGATACCACCAGCAGACCAGCATCCAGGCTCCGGGGTGGAACGGAGAATGGAGGTGGACCTAGGCAGGCAGCACCATTTCCCAGGAGAATTCTGTAGCACCATACTGTGGCCAGACATGGTGCTGTGGGCTGTGGAAGAAAAATCAGTGCTACTGGTCAAGCATGGGAAGAGGTGTTGGTGGCAGCCCATGACAGGAAGATGGCATGGTATGCAGACTTGGTTGCGGAGTAAAGGTGGATGTAGCGCCAGGCTCCGCCCAATGGAGGTTGGTGATAGAGGCTTTGTGGGAGGCTTAACAACTTGACTACTCAAAGACCTAGGGCTACGGGTAAGAGGACTGCACAAAGTCACCAGGGAGGTATCTGAAGAGGTCAAGAAGGCAAGCTTTTGGCTCTGTTTGAGAAGGTTGGCAACTCCTAAAGTAGGTTAGCTGCAGGGGGTGTCAGGGAGACATCTCTGTTCACTGCCCCACGATAAGGGGCGAAACATCTAAGAATGGTGATCCGCAGCTGATGACCCTGTGACTAACTGACCAGACACGCCGAGGTGCAGCAGGCCTAGAGCCTCGCAGTATTAACACCTCCCAAATGGGATATTTGGCGGCGGCTGTGGCTTGGTGGCAGAGCGTATCGTCTACCAACTGGAAGGTTAGCGGTTCGATCCCGGCTTCCCCCAGCCATGTGTCGAAGTATCCTTAAGCAAGATACTGAATCCCAAATTGCTCCTGAAGCTGCGCCTTCGGTGTGTGAGTGTGTGTGAATGATTAGTTTCATTTGTACTGATGGGCAGTTTAGCTCCTGCCATCAGTGTATGAATGTGTGTGTCTGGGTAAATGTGATATGTACTGTGAAAGCGCTTTGAGTAGTCAGATGACTAGAAAGGTGCTATACAAGTACAGTCCATTTACATATTTCTGTGATGCAGGTTCCATATTGTTTTTGTGACCAAGGCAGAAAAGAGATCAACCACGTCTTGTTAGTAGTGATGGGGAATTATGGCGCTTTGAAGTGAGCCGAAGCTTATGGCTCCATTGCTTTCCCAGAGATGACTCTTTCGGCTCCCAAATGGTTCTTCATTTAGTACCACTTCTGCTGATCACTGACTGCAAGTCTGCAAATATAGACGGGGGATGGGCAGTTAACATGACAAGGACAACTTATTTTGAGTCAGTAAAAATGTTAAAACCTACAGATTCTTTTACTAATATTAAAATACCTAGTACCTAAAATACAGATCAATTAATTAATGATTTTCAAGCAACATAAAAGGGTTACTCATAATTTGTTTTAAACCATAAAATTAGTGTTGAAACAGAGTGTCTACATGTATGAGAAAGTTAAATGCAATGCTTTCTATGACATTTTTATGACATTTATTTCTTCTTTCAGGACAATCTTTTTCTTATTCAAAAAAGCATTACCGGCCACGGTCCTGGGTGTACCCCGCCTAAGGCCCAAAGTCACTGGGAAAGGATCCAGTCATCCGCAACCCCTAACGGGAACAAGCGGCAGAAAATCAGATGAGATGAAAAAAGCATTACAGGTTAAGTATAAAGGTCAGTGATAAATATTTTGTTTTTAGGTAGGAATATGGTTGGTTACTAAACACATTATTCCAGGAACCATTAGTTTAAGTTTAAGTCTAAAATGCAACAAAATGTCAGAATTAAAATACTAACCAATCAAGCACAATCAAGGAAGTTCTTAGGGAAAAAAAGCATAGTGAACAAGCTAATATGGGCAAAGCAAAGCAGAGGCAATCTCTATCCTAAAGAAAAATAAAAACTTATGTTTGAGATCCTCAAAGTACTCCTTCCACCGTCTGAGGGTGTCCCCAGTCGAAGTCAGCAGATTCCCACCCCTATTGTAAACAGTGTGTGCAGGGCACTGCTTCCCCCTCCTGAGGCGCCAGACAGTTTGCCATCATTTATTCGAGGCCGACCGTTAGTCCTTCTCACTGGCTTTACCAAACTCCTGCCAGAGCCAGGTTTTTGCCTCCGCAACCACCCGGGCTGAAGCTTGCTTGGCCTTCCAGTACCTATCAGCTGCCTCCGGAGTCCCATGAGCAACCAGGCTCGATAGGACTCTTTCTTCAGCTTGACGGCATCCCTTACTTCCAGAGTCCGCCACTGGGTTCGGGGGTTGCCTCCACGACAGGCACCGGAGACCTTACCGCCACAGTCCGAGCAAAATTATGTGCATAATTTTAAATATTGAAAAACATCTACAGTGGAATATACGGTAGAGAAAAAAGTGTTATTTGGAATAAAAAACTTGCCTTCAAAAGATATTTCATCTTAATAGGAAAATGTTATCCCCACAAGTCAACCGCACCATGTCTATTATTTCTGATTGAAGCTAAACCCTGTTTCACTTTTCTTAAACTGATAAAACAGTGCTTGTACAGTAAAACCTAATTCTATATGTTTTGCAGATTAAGTCTTTATTTTTAATTAAATGTTCCTTCTAAAGTTCTCTCTCTGTATGTACCATTTCTCTATGCTCTTTAAAAGAGGACTAGAGAACGTGCAAGTCAGTGTGTCTGGGACAAGGCTGGCAGGCTGGAATCAGTGGCAAAACTAATGCTAATTTCTTACTTCCCCTTCCATATTTAAACCAGTGTTCAAACAGTGGTTTAAATAGCTGCAGTACTACATCATTAGCTCCTCTCCAGGCTCAATTTGCAGAGCTGTAGGAGAGGAAAATAAATCAACATTTTATAGCTTAGGGGCTCCGTGGATCAGACTGAGCGCTGCAGTGAGAAATTAAAGGCTTCCTAATGGGCCGCACAGCTGAAACATATTACTGTATCTGAGAACACAATGGCGTCCTCTTATATCCTCAAATGGATAAACAGAAGTTTGAGTTCTGTTGTCAAAACAATGCAGTGATGTTTCACTGAGCCACCCATACAGATGTAAAATTACCAACATCTGCAAAACAGAGATGTAGTGGATAGTGATATACTTTTCCAACTTTTAATGTGTGGAATACGTACCTTTTGAACTAATGTTTTAATGTTTTACATTATAGGCACCCAGGGCCAGACAGTAACATTTATTATCTATCAAAGTTCCATCACAGTCATGCCACTGGTGTCTCAGATGTGACAGTCGAGGTAACAAGACTAAAAGTCCAAAGTGCCACCCCCAAGAGGCTGCATTCATTACACCTAAAAAAGCTAACTAGTTGGACGAAATTACCAATTTACCAACGTTTTGCTATTTTTGGAGCCTTACCATCTTGTGTGCAAAGTTGGATGTTTCATCTTGTGAATGTTGCTAGTGTACGAAATCAAAAGGGTTCATTCTCTGGGGAGCATGATATTTCTTCCCAGAGGATTGTTGTTGGTCACGAGGCAATTTTAGGCCTGATGGTAGGCAAAAGGGAAGGTCAAGGTGGGGTTAATTACATTTTCCTTACTGACCAGTTACTGGAACACAGAATTTACTGAGTGGGGGGATAATGTATGTAATGTAAGTGCAGTTAAAGGCAGGAGATTGTAAGAAAAACAAACACAGCTAGGCAAGCTAAACTGAAATAGTGTATCACTTTATTGAGCTGAATACAATACACAAGTTTTTGTCTAGAAAATTCAGATTAACTCAACCCTTAACCATTTAACACAGGTTTTATTCTAGGCAAATGGTAAAGTTAATGATAGGGTAAGTCATTGGCCAGAACTTCCTAGTGGTGGGCACAGGAGAGCGCCATAGCTGTTGAAAACCACAGATCAGAATCACGGAGAGTACCAGAGTTGGTGTGTTTCCATCCATGTGTTTTTCTGCGCAATTTCAATATACACATAAATCCTGAGTGGAAACACCAGAAATTCGAAATATTGCCAACAAAGTTTTTATGCTTGACTTGGAAAAGTTGGTGTATCAATAAAAGCAAACTGTTTGCAGAAACAGACTTAAGACAATAAATCATGACATACATGAAGCATGTGGGTTATGACTGCGGGCGTATTTTGCTTGTGTTTTTTCCATAAAATGAAGCTACTATCGTTTTACATGCCTGTAAAAACAATGCTGTTTAGTTGTTTAAAGCTGCACTATGCAATGTCTGACCACTAGAGGGTGCCAAGTGCACAAACTTGTAAACCATAAACTGTATAAAAAGATGGACGACAGCTTCCCAAAATTGAAGCCAAAACATCTCGATCACCCATGGTGGCTGGCTGCAGTATAGGTCATAAACCCTGCACCCTCCGTGATAGCGGATGGGACATGGGCCAAATAAAAAATATCAAATTAGTCGTCAATTAAATGTTTCCCAGAGATGTATGTTCAATTATTTATTTTTCTGATAAGTTTGGTTTTAATTAGGTATTTGATGCTATAAAAAGGGGGTTTCATATCATGATTGATTCGGCTGGGTGTATGGGCGGGATCTCGATAGCGCAGCCCAAACCCCGATCACTACTGCGCAGACTCTGGGTCCAAATGACGTCAGCAGCGCAAGATGGCAGAGCCCATATCTGGGATATTTTGGCAGAATTTTTGCACAGTGGGATGAAGTAGAGACGCGCCGTCCATCTTAATATGCAATCGATGTTGTAAATACACAAAGCCACTCCTCTGTACACAAGCGAATGACTTGTAGAAAATTTGCTTTTGTTACAAACGAGCGATACATTTTCATCTTGCATGGCTTCTGTTGGATTACTTGGATTACTTTGTCTATGAGCTTTATTTCGAAAATGTGGTGAAACTGCACACTCGACTTCTGCTGTCGCTGCGTTGCTGGCTGATAAAGCTTTTTGTTTGTTTGTTGGGGGGTTGGAGCAAGTGATTTTAGTGCCTTTTAAACTGGATGCTGTTGTATGTTGCATCTGCGCAGTTTATCTGAGAGAGAAGAAGGGTAGACGGGGTGAAGTGGAGGTCAGAGAAGTTTACTATAGGACTGGCACCGAAAATTAGAAAGCTCAAACAAGGCAATTCCAACAGGCTGGCTGTGAAGTGTATGGTGTAAAGAGACCTACAATGATGACTCTCACATTGCAGTAGGTCATTTTAATACAAATAATGTGCATAATATCGCTTAATGTAGCTGTACCCCTTGGAACGGCTAAATCCCTACTGGAAAATAATAGCAATGGAAACTGTAAATGGAATGTAAATTATGATCCAGTATGGTCCGCTTGTGGTTGCTGGGGACTTGGTTGGTTCAGGCTTTCTGACGTTCCTCAAGCACTCCTCCCGGAAACTAGTATCATGTCTGTGTTTTCGACCAGGTGTTTATCAAGCTCCCTGTAACATAAAATTAAATTTAACTTAAAGTGGCCAGGATTAGTGAGGTGTATACCACAAAGAGATGACTTCAAGGGATTTTAAGGAGCAATCAAAATATTCTTAATGTTGTTTGTGGTCCAAGACAACCAATTTCACTATTCATGGACCTCAATACTGACACCCATCTGACTGGCTAATAGTTATTTTATTTCCTCATTCATGGCAATGATTTATTTTAGTTTAGCTGTTTTTTTTTAACAATATGGTTGTAATAGTCCAATTTCCTGTCCATGTTTACCCCTGTACACAGTCACACACAGTAGGCGATTTGAGGGGGGATGCCATCCCCCTTGTTAGCAAAATGATCAAAATCCATCCCCCTTGTTAACCTGTTCAAAAGATGTTCTGTGCTTTGTCTCGTAGTGGCGCTTCACAATAATCGCCACAGTCTCAGACAATATGAGACATACTGGAGTCTGTCCATTCTTGTTTAAAAGCTGTTTCCACTGTCTACTTTTCTCTTTTTTGAGCACGCCATGTGAAATTATTTCTCCGACTCGTCTCGTCTCTACTCTCCCTGTGTGTGTGTGTGTGTGTGTGTGTGTGTGTGTGTTTGTGTGTACCTCACTCACTGACTTGGCTCGGGCCGCTTAACCAGTGCTGTAAAGGCTAGAAAAGGCTACTGGTCACACCCATAATGTGTAATGCCATCACCTTATGTGAGTGTGCATTATGAAAAACATATTTGAGAACATAAATATTCCTTTTTATGTATTTACTGTTTTTTGGGGCTAAAAATTACTGATTGCTTATTTTATGTATAGCTGGATTAATTTATGTAACTACTGTCTGTATCATCCTTAAGACCTGGAAATTCATACATCAACGACATGGAAAGTGCTTTCTTGGTGTCGCAGGATAGCCTGTTAAGTAGACAACAGCAGCTGATAAAGTTTGTCAAAGGAGCAACATGGTAGTCTACTGCAGAAGCCAGTGTGATTTTACTCAGACTTAAGTTGCATATTTTTGCTATATACATGATCAAACATCAAGGTTCACTAAAAAGATGATGGCGAAATATGAATAATTTAGTGGCTGTGCATACATAGATAAACACAAAAAGTTTTGCCAAGGAGGCTCAGAGTATGCACCGTTTCATTGGAACTAAAAATAACATCAGCTGCATATATAATACTCTCAGCTGTGGAAAGATTTAGTCAAATCTCTCATCTCTTTGAATGTGTCACTGGAATCAGCTGGTTTTAATGTGTGGATGAAATGTGTGTTGTAAGCACCTGGTAGCACACATTTACCCATCTCTGCTGCATGTTCACAGGCCAATTTATGTGCAGCTCACTCCCGTTTCGCCATTTATTTCCAGCATGCAAGGAGTCTTACCAGCAGCTTTCTCTGCTTGCTGGTGATAGATTACACTTCATCTAAACATTTTAATATTGATTTCCCCTCAAGAGTGGCTTCCAAAATCTGACGAATTGCCTATAAAAAAAAAATAGAATGAATCACAATCAAAGAGCAGTGTCCGAAATTAACTTTTTGACTCATCTCCCAAGGGGACTGGTATATAAAAAACATCCACCAGCCAGGCACATTTTTTACTGGCCAAAATAATAAATTGCCTTTTTGTGTCACACATTAATTCGTTTCAGTACATATTGTACATCACTATATTAACTTTATAACCAAAAGTAGTCAGGAGTGTAAACATATTCCAAGTCAAATCAATTAATTTGCCTGTCTCGAGCACTTCAGACGCGTGTAAAAAACACATATGTTGTCTACACTGTATAGGCACATGAGTGCTTTCCTGAGTGAGCCATCATGCCAAATATTTTTTTACGTGTATGTGAGGTCAGTTGATATCTGCAAGATTATATACATTTCTTATGTGTGGTATTTCCTTCTGTTAACAGTTTTGTATTCGTTATCAGGGACCCCACAATTTATTTTTGAATATAATGCAATTCACTTAACAGGTTAATTGGAAAATTATTTCTAGGCAGGCAATGTTTATGTTCCAAGATGTACTGACTAACAGGATACTGGCACTAACAGGAGCCAGTGTTCATAATTTAGTATTTTATGCAGTAGTAATGTTTGTGGATATGTTTTACGACTTCCACCACCAGAATGTGCCTTTGAATAGGGTGAGAGCATTTTAAAGCAAAAGGAGTAGAGGAAACTTCCTCTGTTGTTGTTGTTGTTGTATGCTGTACGTTCGTTGCAGTACGTTTGCACAAATCTAATGTAGTAATTTATAGTGATGTAAAGTGCGTAAATAAAGAAACTGCAAGTTATACTACAGCCCAGTGTCGGCCTGAGTCTTTGGCTGAAACATATGACTATTTTGGTACAAACATTCAGCCGCCAGTGTGGCAGATTGTCACTGCGCAGAATCAGGCAATGCCGTCATAAATCTCCATAAATCCACCTCCAAATGGTTTGGTTACCAAACTTCAACAATCAAAAGAGTGCCGATGTGTGCATTTTAATAAGTTAATAAGTGAGCACTTTGATTGACTCCATAATATCTTCAGAAAACTCAACAGTGTATTTAGGTTACAAAACCATCTCCTCCACCTGACACACGCTGCCTACCACTATCCTGCAAGGTAGCCTAATCAGTGAAAAAAGGCCAACACTATTTTCACATCTACACAGCGGGAAACTCTAACTAGCCAAGGAGCCGCACAAGCTGACCCAGTGTGTAACCCCACTGTTAATGCATGCATACTGCCACTGGCACTGTACAGCTCAAAGACTAAACTGCATTGGTTTCCTACATGTGATCAACCTGCATGCTGATGAACATTTTGTATATTTTATTGACAAAATAATAAACCTTCCCTGAAGTGTTGTCCATGTGACCTCTGAGTTACGTACCAGGCTCCGTTAAGACTCTTGGATGGACCTTCCCCAAACTCCCTGTCTTCACAAGACTCGGAAGGTCACTAATGGAGAGTTGAATGACAATCTCTCGATTTACGGCAGGCCTACTTGGAGCCAAACTAATCTGATATCCCCGCATCCCAGGATGGAAACGGGACCAAATCACACTATGTTGCAGGACTCACAAGGATGAACAAAGGAAAGCTGAGTGCCAGTTGGGGATGAGTCTTAGCCAGTTTATTAATTTACGGCCCTCATTAACTTGGTAAACTGAAAACCCCACTTGATCTGGACTTTATCAAGGACTCCTAAGGCTAAAAGACACAGAGAACTGGAAAATGACTTTGCCATGCAGAATCAAAATGTATTAACTAATATGTTGTGTTTAATTAACAATGGGAAGTTTTTGACATTTTTGATCGTTTGGGACAGCATTTTTGGTAATTTGGGAAACAGTTCCATTAGTGTAGGCCCTTGCTTCCCTAAGGAAATACTTAAAAGAATTCTTTAAACTAATTTCTTTATCTTAACTGTCTTTTAACCTTAAACAAGTCTAGGGTTATCTCATATTATGTATTAGTCTATTATAATATGTTATGATAGCTTCATTCTGTCCTCACTCTACTTGTTGTACCATAAATGGTGTGTTCAGACTCTGTGAGTAACAAAGAAAAACAGGTAAACATGTAAATGTCTAGGCTGGAATAAAAGAAAGTGTAAGTTGGAATGCCAAGAAACTCAACGTGTGTGTTCTTTGAACTCCTCTTAGAGGCAGAAAGGGAATCCACATTCCTGGGACACAAAGACCACTGGGACAAGTGTTGATTCTGTTTTATTTTGCCAACAAATTTGCTGTTATATGTATATGTATGCAAATATAGATACATACAGGCACATATGCTTGTGTCAATGCCTGCGGATCATCTGATTCCCTAGCCGCACATAAGTCTGGCTCCCCATCAACTAAAATAAGGAGCCCTGTTAGCGCTCTAAGTTGCTGATTCCAACTTAAGAAATGTGCTCCAGTCTACTGCAGTACCTATGTCCAAATGATACCACTGTTAGGACCATAACAAAACTCAGTCATCATCATCTGACAGACGGAAATACCGCGTTGCCATCGAAACCAAGCCAAGCGGTCATAAAGAAAAACTCAACATCCTATGGCCCGGTGGGAGTAAGAGGATTGAAGACGGCCGACTCAAGCAGAGTCGCCATGAGGGAATCAACAATGCCCAGAAAGGAGCTCAGGGGAGTTACAGAGAAGGAAACGCATGCTGGACAAGCTGCGATGTTGAACCGAGTGCATCCGAGAGTGTCCGAGCAGACCATGTAGGAGAATTGGCTGCATCTCCCTCATCCCCTTCCAGCACGACTTGTAACCTGGCCATCTAAAACACCAAGTGAAACTGTACTTTTTCCTGTGATATTTGGGGTTGATGCTACAGCGTACTAAAAGAAAAACAACATTAGGTCAGGCGTAGAATCTCCCGTCAATATAGGCCTAATTATGATACAAAACCTAAAGTATTTCATTTGTGCTTCCTAACCTCTCAGCTACTGAACGGTGCATTAATTATCAAAGTGGTTTCACTGATTAATGTGGTTCCTCCACTGTCTCCTGTTTCCATAAAGTAAGACATCTTACCGTCATCAATAGACTCCAAATAGCCCCTAGTGGATGAATGTGCGCGTGAATGGTTGTCTGTCTATGTGTGAGCCCTGCGACGAGTTGGCCACTGTCCAGGGTGTACCCCGCCTAAGGCCCGAAGTCACTGGGATAGGCTCCAGTCACCCACGACCCCCAACGGTAACAAGCGGTAGAAAATGTCTAAAGAGCAATAGTAAATATGCAAAAGAGAAAATAAGACATTTAAGAAAAATCGACATTTTTATAGCTTAAATTGCTAACAATAATATTATATGTCAAAACTAAATCCATTTAGTGCATTTAAGTTCCATATTACATTCTGGGTTTAAAGAAAACATGTTCTTAAATGCTTTAAAAAGGTATATATACTTAAGTTTCAGAACTACAAGTTTCAACCTAACTACAGCTCAGGCTGTGACTGTTAGAATAATAAATAACATGAATGAAGCTCAGGCTTTAAGAAACTGAGCGCAGTATTTTATTTTCTGTGGTAAATATCTTGAGCCAAACCTAGCTAACTTCAGGACATCATAACTAACCACCACATTGAATTATGTAAAAAACTATTACATATAGCCATAATTAACATAGCCTACATTCTTTACTGGCCTTCATAAACCTTGCGTTGGGTCTCTGTGGCCTGGATGCTTTCTGCTGAGATGCTGAAGCACAGACGTCGTGCCATTGTGATCGGCTAGTTCAGTTTTACAGTAAACTCATTGTGTAGTTAGTAGTTTATTGTGTGTGTAGTTTGTGTCTAGTTAGTTTGATAAACCTTTAATTTATAAAGAACTTGATTATGTGGTTTGTTTGCATGACATATATGGCCCCTGTACAAGTCAAGAACTCTGTAGCAACTTTCAGATCGAGACTAAATTAACTAATTGGCTGTCAATTTTCCCTACTTGAGGGGTGATGCCCTGAGGTGCATTTAACGTGAGTTATAGTATGTTCAGTTATTTAATGTGAATACTGATCATTTCTGATAGCCGGAAGTCAGCTAAAATCTGTGCCTTCCTCTTACCAAAATTACGGCCATTCGCTATGATCATTGTCTCTACAAGGCCTACCCGGTGGCTTAGGCAAAGGAATGGTGTAGGTCAAAACAGGTGTGAGCCAACTGCTGCAGGTGTCCTGCTTAACTCTTCATGGTTGCCTTTTTGTGTGCAATTTGTTGACAATAAGCCTAAAAATAACCCGAATACTTACCTAACCATACTAACCTTTTCAAAATGGCTAAACTCGACTGTTGTACAAGAAGCTGTCAAAAACAGCGGGGTTGGAATGGAAAAAGAGATACTTGTTGAGCACAGATGCAAGCTTAAGTATCTTTCTTCAAGAAAAGGTACACTAATGTCAGATAACCAGAACACTTAAAATCTTAAAAGACCCTGTATCTAAGTGACACATAAGCATTTGTAATTATCTCTGCAGGACAGTGCGGGAGAGAACTATGATCAACAGCAAACACATTAGTGGCAAAATAATGTCTGCCGAAACCTACTGTATCCCACTTTTGTACAACAAGCTTGACTGAGTGATCCAAAACTAGAATATTTTTCACTAGACCAAACTGGGGCTCACCATTATCAGCATAAGACACAAATAACTGTTGTGCTTGTATTGTGTACCATTTACCTTTACCCATGATCGCAAAGACCATTTTGTACATCCCCAAAACCATCAACTACAGCAAGCAAAGTGCTGTGACCAGGGCCAACTTCTGTTTCAGTTTTGAACACAGAACAGGAGAGGAGGGAGTAGCATAGCATCATCTAATATTGAAAGGCCATGGTCTTGCAACTGTTCTTGAAGTTACAGGTGATGTGGCTGGTGTGTTTAAAAAAACATGTTTGGCCTGAAATCATATAGACCAGAACTGGATCAGGGGTCCCAAATTTAGAATTGCATTTGGATCGTGCACAATGAGGTCTTTGGACGAATACGCAAATGTGGGTACAGCTCAAGGAACAGAGAGTGATGCTTGTCAATGATGGCGGCCAAGGAAAGTGTTGCTTCTGGTGCAAGAGATGGAGAAAAAAATCACTTCCAAGCATTCTAGAAGTCAAAACATCGATACTACTATTGTATCAAAGTTTAAAATTCTGGGACCGTGACAACCTTAGATCGGATCACCCAAGACGCATGTTAATACCAGGTGTAAATAGCTCCTGATAGACTCTTCATAGAGACAGCTAGTAGGAATTAACAAATTACCCATGTAGCACCCGTGTGGTACAGCTTCCATATATCCATTTGGCAGGGACACTGGTGTTTCTAGGGGCAAACTATTCGAGTTTCGGGTCTTTCAACATAGCGTTGACTACCCCAACATTCACCCGATGCATGGATGCAGTCCTTGCACCAATGAGGCAGCAGGGGTTCAGACAGGAGGTGGAAGCACCACAAAGTGCCAAAGTTCAATTGTCACGTGAGGAGTAGTCTGGTTGATCTCTTTTCTAATCACACATAGAGATGATCTTTGTCATGGGTAAGCAATAACCTAATGAATTTACAAAGTTAAGCTTTTTAGGTGATCCTGGATAACAACTGTACATGTATGTCCACTTCTGGAGCGCCCGTAGTAATGAGTTTTTGTAAACACCAAATTAATGGCCACAGTATAGAAGTGTTTGTTACCAGGACTGTGTAGTTAGTTCTGTAGCTTAAATTATATACAATTGGCATATTACAACCATAATGACGTGTTTGTTTATCCATTTTAGATGGGGTTTTTTAATCTCACATTTTCTCGTCCCGTTTTCCAATACAATTTGTAGACAGGAGAGTCCTTGGTGTTTACCTGTTGCTCAGAAGGCTTTGACGGCGGAGAAGAATGTGGGTCCACCCAATAAATCAAAGAAGAAAAGAACATGGTGTGTTTTTTCATCATCTTGCAGCCAAATTGTGTCTTGACAAAGATCGCGATCTGAAGTATTTCAGAGTTGGACGCTGAAAAGATGTATCTTCTACTTTCTTTGATCGGACCGGATCTGACCGTGCAGAAAACAAATTTCCGGGAAGCCATCCAACCAAAACAACGGCTTGCTGTAACACTGAGGTAATTATTATTACTGCTACTCACACAAAAAAACAGGATAACACAAAAATACTCTTTTTACCATAGTGTATTGTATTAGACATTTATTAACAATGAATAATGAACAAATATTTTAAAACTAAACTGTAAAGCCTTACATGTAAAATATGTTGAAAATTGGCCTCGAAGCCAGTCTAGATGGTGCTGCCACCTCATCATTTTCCCCACAGCTGAGGTCCACGGTTCTTTCCCCAGATCTAGAGGCTGGAGGATACTTTTAGAGCTAAAAATAAAAGTATTTTTGTTATAAATTAAAAATGGATACAACAACGTATTAAGTACAAATGTTATTAAAATTGAATTGTTGTTGTACAAGTAAGAAGGACATAACATTAATATATTTCCAGTCATTGACGCTGCCACCAGTGGAGCCACTTAGGACATTTTTGTTTTTCACAAACCTGTCCTGTAATTGTTGCCACCTCCTCTTGCAGTCTTCCACTATGACAGAGTAACATGCATTAGTAACACGGACTACAATTAAAACTTTTTTGTTCTTATTTTTACAGATTCCTGGCAGCTTTGCAATCCTGGCATTCCACTATCAACTGAGAAGAACTATGTCCCAGTCAGGGTTGGGTTTGGTACACATGACCTGCCGGGCTATAGTGGCGAGTGGTGGATGATGGCAACAGAGCAGAGCAGAGAACAGAGCAAGTGGAATTTCCAAAACTGTCTAGGGCCATCAGCGGACAACACGTAACCATAATGGCACCACACAAATGTACTTCAACTACAAGGAGACATTTTCTACAGTTCTGCTAGTGCTGGTAGATGCTGACTATCGGTTCATTACCATCCAGGTGGGGGACTTTGGAATATCTAATGTTGGTGGTGGTTTACACTAGCTCTGATCTGGGAAAGGGCATGGAACCAAAAACTCTGCAGGTTCCTGCAGACTGTTCTCTTCCAGGATCTGGCCAACAAGGTGCTCTTCCATTCACCATGGTAGATGCCTTCCCACTCAAAACCACAAAAAAAATCTCATGAGGCTATGTCCAGGACAACACCTTCCAAAATGAAGGAACATCTTGAACTACCAACTCTGCAGGGCCACAATGGCTGTCGAGTGTGCCTTTAGGATTCTGGCAGCGAGATGGTGGGTGCTGTACACTCAAATCACCATGAAGCCACAGAATGGGGACTCTGTTGTTATGGCTGTGTGAATTCTACACAACTACCTGCTGAACCCATCAGAGAATCAGAGGTTGTTGGATGAGGCAGAAGAACGCCGAACACGGGTGGAAACAAAGAATGCAGAGAAGCATATGACGTCAGAGAGAAGCTGTGTGTTTTCTTCAACTCCCCCAGGGAGAAGAGTGCGCTAGCAGGACCGCCTAATGTAGTGTGATATTCCAGTTATATGAAAATCAAAGAGACCCCGAAATTGCCCCTAGTGGATGAATGTGAGAGCGAATGGTTGTCTGTCTATGTGTCAGCCCTGCGACGAGTTGGCCACTGTCCAGGGTGTACACCGACTAAGGCCCAAAGTCACTGGGATAGGCTCCAGTCACCCGCGACCCCTAACGGGAACAAGCGGTAGAAAATGACTGACTGAAAATCAAAGACAAGTACATGTACGTGGACACAATAAATCTGTAAAAATTTAAATCGTATTTTTGTAATTGTTACTCTGTGTTTATTGTGTGTCTTAAAGAGTTACCCCGTACATATGGAATATGTAACGGAGTGGAGATAATAGTCCCGATACGATAGAGAACTTACGGGTACATTGTAGCCTTGGTTCTCTGAGTGAAGAGACTGCCTCTCCAGCTTTCAGGACACTGGGAGATGTGTTCCGATCAAACTATCAGAGATTCCGATTCTGTAGCTAGCCAGACAATTAACAATAATGTAGTAGGTTGAAAAACGCTACATATAACGTTTCATGAAGAAACAAGACACCCCCTCTATTTTTTTTGTATTTTTCTAATGTGTCTTTTACTTTGGGTACATCCAAACCGCTAGAGGGTGCGGTAAGCGCTACTGTGGGGATGAGAGGGACGCAGCGCACTCGCAGCTTCAGAATCAAACAAGCTGTGGCAAGACTAACGTGTCTCCGCCTCGCCTCTCCACAGGTATGACACGAAAAGTTATTTTATTAACTCAGACTAAGGTTACAAAAATTATTCGGATTGCTGTGTAAAGGTTTTGCACAAACGGTAAATGTTTTAGAGGGTTTGGTTTCTAGGTAAAGTGTATTTTTGTTACTGTTTCATGTCGTCTCGTTTTCACCACGAGTCCGCCACGTTCAGTAGCAATGTCGAAGCTAATAACGTATTTAAAGCCTTATTTAAGCGATGCAATTTGCTCAAGTGCTTAGTAACATACGAGTTGAGAGTGTTTTAATTATAAATGTTACATAAATTCAAGTTAAGGCAGCCGCCAAGCAGACTGTTCAGCGTTTTAGAGACAGTTTTGCCGCCATTCGCTGGCGCGTTTTCTTTTATGTTGCCGACCCACTTGTGTGTGTATGTGGAGGAGAAAGGTAGAAATGTAAAATGGTGTTAGTTAATGCACTTTTGTTGCAATGTAGTGAGTGTATATGTTGATGTTTATTACTGTAATAGACTGTATGTATTTTTGTTTGCACTTTATGGTTTATTGTTTTTAGTCAAGTTAGATATTATTTTACTGTCTTACCAAATATGTGTTAAATTATTTATTGTCCTTTATCTTTTTATTAATTTATTTTTGTAAGAATGAGATAATTGAATGATTGTCAGAATTAAACAAGCTGTGGCAAGACTAACGTGTCGCCGCCTCGCCTCTCCACAGCTACACTCTACACCTTTAGGCTACACAGTCTAACCTTAGCTGTGTGCCAGTTTGCTACCGCCCAGCTTCCCCCTAGGGCTGGCGCCGGTAACAATAACATTAACGCTAACATATACTAACGATTATGCCTTAAATATCTTTTATGTGTCTGCAGCAAATACCCTCCTATTGTTTCATGATGTTTCTGCCTAAATACTTAATGTTCTTTTAGTTATTAATTTTTGCTTCTCATATCTCTTTCAGTAATATGAGACAATTGTGATTCCAACCTATGCCCACTTCATGAATATTTGTTCCCATTGCTTCTGCAAAATCCTGGCACCGGTCGGCAACTTTTCTCTGGCTGAACAGTATGTTTCCTCTCAACAGTGCAAACCATTTTGCAACATATGCTTGCTAGTGTTTGAAGCCATATAATACAGAGCAGAGATGCACTCAGTGTTGCCAACCTGGCAACTTTGTCACTAGATTTAGCAACTTTTCAGACCCCCTTAGCGACTTTATTTCTAAAAGGCGACTAGTGACAAATTTCAGGGAAAAGGCGAGGAAATATATTCAAATATATTATATTGTACTCCATTCCCATGCATGCTGGACAACTGTTCTGCCAGTCAACAGTGTCTCTCCATCTTTTCTTGCGATCTGCGCAGGCATTCAGTGTGTGGCATGCGGGGCAGGCAGCATCACTCTTTCTATCCGGATCTCTGGATTTATTTGTTTACTCTTTTACTTCAAATACACTATGTCCCTGTAGTGAGTCTGTGATTATTTGGCCAGATTTCTCTATCTACTAAGCTTTGTGCTAATGAATGACAGTATCAACAAATACAAATGAGTGTATGAAGTATGATCTGGTAACTTTTGGAGCTAGTGCCAGCTACTGTCATTGGAAAAGAGTTGGCAACTCTGGATATCCTGTGTATGAATACTGCAGTGTTCCAAATGCCCATCAGTGCACCGTGGAGCAACACTCACACTATTAATAATATTAAAATCTTCACCTGCCCTGTTTTCTGAGAATTAAGAGGACACACCGAACTGCATACAACAATTTTACAAAAAAAAAGTACTACAATTTGGCACCACAGAAAAGCTGCTTTTTCTAAGCAAAGATTACTTTAGTGTAAAGGAAATGTTCCATTGTGTGTGTCCAGTTAGTTTGGAATAAGCATTAAACCTATAAGAAGAGGGTATACAACATGACCACCTACAGAAGCTCAAACTTTATCAACACAGCATTGCAGAACTGATTATGAAGGCAAAATAAAACAACAAAACAAAGCAGGAATTACAACTGTAAGGGACCTGTCTACATGTACAAATATATGATGGATTGCCACTTAATTCAGCCAAATCTTTGCACATCGATCTGCTTTGCAAATCAGAGTGATATCTTTCCCGAGAAATTGCTGGCAAGACAAAGCTGTGCAGATAGTCGGTGACAGCACATTAAAGGTCTCTGTGGTTCAGCGGTCAGCATTAATGGGGTGTCCAGGTCTTTTCTTCCATCATGGTTCCTCCGCACAAGGCTACATCATTACGATAGAGCTCCCAGCTACCGAGCGCCGGGGTCAGACTTTTAAAGGAAATGGAATTGGTTCCAAACAAAGATATTACTGTTACACACAACATCAAAGATGGACCGTTCCAGTTCCATGTCATACTTAAAGGGCTCTGCTTTCTCTAAGGGGAAAAAGTGCCCTGTGTGTATGTCCTTCATTTGGAATTCTTTTCATCTGCCTTGTGGTTTCCCTGGATTTTTATCAGAGATCCTCTGTATGACTCCAGCTAACAGGGTGCTTCAACACTGCCGTGATTTATACTGTAAGTGTATGTGTGTGTCTGTGTCTGTGAAATAAAACAAAAAAAGGTATTTTCTATTAGCAATGTTAAAGAATACAAATGCATTATTCGGGTATGGTCAGATAATAAGATTGATACACTACCACAAATGCCACAGCACTTCTCAGAGTCACAACTGTCAAATCTTGTAACAATATTCATCTCATTCAGACTTTTTCTTCTGTATTTAAAGAAATATGAGTTGTTGTTATCTGTACAGAGCCAACAGCAACTGCAAGCATCAGGACTTTCCGTGGTACAGACTTGTCAAAATGTGAACAAATAGGCTATAGGCAAAAAAGAGAGAGGTATATAGATTTCTGTATGACATTCAGACATTCTGCAAGGTTCATTTTCAACAACATTTCACCAGTTTTTACCAAATTAGTTGTGCAGTGCAGGATAAAGCTCGACCGATGTTCCATAGGTGTTATTTTTACTTCATGATCAGATAATGAAGCCTGGAGGGACCTTGGTGACTGGACAGTAGACAAGGAACTGATAAACTGAAGTTAGGGACCATCTCCAACGTGCATGCTAATGGCCTAAGGAAGCATTTCAGATTTTTGTCAGTTGCTTTTTTATTTGCTTTATCTTGGACACTTGGTAACACTTCACAATACGATAAACAAAATAACTACTAAATAATGAGTCGTTACAAAGGAGTAAGGAACGATTCAGGAAGGAACTGATAATTTGTGAATTGTTAATAAGTAGTTGGTGAATTACTCCAAATGGAGGACTATAGTAGATAATGATGATTTACTAGAGAACTGACTGGCATATAGGCCTACTATATTAGTGAATCATCTGGTAATAATTACTCCATTAATATCTGTGAACTGATCATATTGACCGCTTTCTTCATGAGTTGTTCCTGATTAACTCTGAACGGCACAAAACTAGTATTAACTCATTTATTACTAATTACTTAAACATTTTTGTGTCCCTTCAAGTAAAGTGATGCATCATACTGAGTGGTTACTGAGCACTGAATCATTACTTAATTATAACTTGTCCATTAGTTTCAAACATTTCAGCAATACGCGAGACAGTGTGCTGGATTTCCTTTAATTGTTTTCAGATACAAGAACAGCCACTATACACACATTTGGCTCCACAACTATTTATGTATCTGCAGAAATAAAATTGTGCAGAGCAGCAGCTTGTGACCAGGCAAGGCAGGTAAATTCTCGTGGCCCCAGGCCATTAGGGGGCCCTCGAGGGTTGACAAACTTTACTCCACATCAATGTTTCAAAATATGGCAACCCTCTATCCCTTATAATCAACTGGACTTTTTGTAGTGACATCTAGGTAGGAAACCTCCCTGGAGGGGCTCAATGTCATTTCCAGCCCATCGAACTTGCATGATAGTCTACATGAATTTTGAATTAAAAGTCAATGAAGGAAAATGCAGGTAACCGTCTGGAAGTAAAGAAACAATGACAAAAAAGAGGATGACGAAAAAAGAAATCAAGAAAGTGGTAAGTGGAAAATATATGTCTGAAAAAACTGTCTGAAAGCTGTTATTTCGTCTAACGTTAGCCTTAACTATGGGAAAGACACATGAAATAGCATTAGACTAATAGACTAATAGTGTTAATACTTTCATGTTTTTTGGTATGTTAGGTAATGTTAGTTAACCTAGCTAGCTCCGCTAGCCGTCACACTTAACTTCAGGTAGTGGTAGACAAATGGTGTTTATTCTTTCACATTTTTTTTAATTAAGCTAGTGGAGACTTCAGACTGGAGTGCGGATGAAGCTCCACTGACCGTGACCAAGTTGAGTGCTGCACTCAACTAACTTGCTACCTAGCAGGCTGAAAGAAAGAGAATAAGCTACCGTACTGAAACTTCACACAAACCATTCAACCACAAGCAATGTTACCGAAATAAACATTGGCTATGCCATTCCTAGAGTAGACCTTTGGTATGGGCAATGGAGTGATTTGGAGGTAAAAATAAGCTAACTGTTAGGCAATAGCTTTTTCTGTAAGTTAACTGATGAACGCTATGTCCAAGCTAATCTATGAAAGCTATGTCCAAAGAAAACATTTAAAAGTTTAATTTTGGGAATTCTAATTCAATAGTGTGAAAGCATTTTGAATTGACTTAATTAATATGTAACTCATAAGTTTCATATAGAGCGTTGCAAGGATGCCATTTATTTGTAGGCCAACCCAGAGCATAGGATCGCTCTGGTTCCCTCGACAAAAAGCCAATGGGATTTTTTCATTGGATTTTGGATGATTGCAAAGAATAAGCACTGTCGCAAACTGAAGTTTATGACACTTCAACGTTTTGTTCACCAAGATAATCTTCACAAATGAACACCACTTTTATAATTTTTGAAGTGTAAATGTGATCAGAAGTAATATGCTAATGTCAGGCTATAAATGTACTACACCACGTTCGCGTGACTTTAAGTAAAGTTCATGTGCTGTTGAGTTCTGGTTTTATTTTGAATTTGTCTGTTCTGTCAGGGTTTTGGATTCAAGTTCTGTTAGTTCCTGTTTTATTTAGTAATTTCTCTGTTCCCTCATGTGTCTGTCAGTTTTGCTTCCTGCCTTTGAATGCCCTGATTTTTTCCACCTGTGTTGATTGGGTTCACCTGTGTCTTGTTATCCTGCCCTACCTGCGTGTATTTAAGTTGTGGTTTTCCTTTGTTCTCGGTCGGTTTGTCGTTGGTACTGTGTTGGTTCTGTCTTCCTGTTCTGTTTTGGATTAATTCCAGCAAATTACCAGACTAAAACCTGTCTGTCTGCCTTTTTGGAATGAACACTCATTTACTCATCATCCTGTCACCGCTGTATGCGTTTGGGTCCATTTCGCTGTTGCCAACACACTCACCAACACACTCACCCTAACATTTATGTAGATAAATGAATAGTTGTGGAACCAAATGTGTGTATAGTGGCTGTTCACACAGTAAGTAATTGTAAGGTAATGAAAAAGAAATGAGGCACTACTCAGTAACCACTCAGTATGATGCATCACTTTACTTTAAGGAACACAAAAACAGTAAGTAATTGTAAGTTAATGATGAAGTAATGAGGGACTACTTAGTAAATACTTAGCATGATGCGTCACTTTACTCGAAGGGACACAAAAACAGTAACTAATGTTTAAGTAATTAGTAATGAATGAGTCTTTACTAGTTGTGTGCTGTTCACTGGCTTGTTCAGAGTTAATCAGAAATGACTCATGTAGAAAGTGGTCAGTATGATCGATTCAGAGATATTTATGATGTAATCATTATCTAATGATTAATTAATATCACCATTGTTATGGTTCTACGGTGTCAGTCTGTTTGTTTCCCTGTGTTCCTGTCTGTTTCCCCCCTACCTGGTGTCTCTGGTCATTCCCTTGTCTGTCTGTGTTTGCCTGGGGGCGTGGCCGACTGCCGGCACAGCGGAGGAGCTGCACACCTGTCATCAATCTGCTCATCACCTCCCGTATATCTACCCCGGCTGCTCATCCACTCATCGCCTGATTGTTGTTTACCCTAGCTCGGTAGCTACTCTCGGCCACCTTACCAGTGATCTTAGTATCTAGTCTTGTCTTCGTACCTATTTTCATTCTGATTCGTCTTTGTCCTAGGATCATCCCTCACCCCACCGGGCGCCCTCCTCAAAGCCCTCTGGCTACTCCTGCTCGTCTCCTGAACACTGCTCCCGGTTCTACTCGTCTGGCTCCTTTTCTGTCCGGAACTCCCAGTCCCCAGCCTCTCCTTCACTGCCATCGGCTCTAATAAACACCCTTCCTTCATCCCCGTGTCTGAGTCCTGCGTTTGGGTTCCTTTTCAACACCATCCACGCAAACTCTAACAGAACAATCAGGCCAGTATGGGCCCAGCGGACTCAGACCACCCTCCCCCCACTACCGAGGATCTCCAGCACGCCCTGGCAAGCCAAGGAGCCCTGGTAGGACACCATGACCAGCTCCTACGGGAGGTTGTGGAGCACCTGCGGTCACTTTCTACAAACATTCTCCGGATTGGGACCCAGGTGGACCTGCTCACCACATCGCCCTTGCCCGGGCTGCCTCCTCCCGCTACCTCTCCAAGTCCCCAAGTTCCAGCGCCTCCACCCGCTCCTCACCGGGAACCACACATCCCTGTCGCTAAGACAGGGGCCCCGTAGCGTGGCCGAATTTTCTATTGAGTTTAGAACCGTCGCAGCTGACTCAGGGTGGGACACCAAGGCGCTGCAGGCGTTTTTTTTTAAATGGCTTAGTGAGCCGATCAAGGACGAACTAGCGGTCTGAGATGACCCAGCCAACCTGGACGCGTTAATCTCGCTAGCAATTAGGGTGGATAACCGTCTTAGAGAGCGGCGCAGGGAGAAGGGCGGACGGCCGCTTCCTAGATCAGCATCAGACTTACCAGCTAGAGGAATAGGTAGCCTAGGGGCTACAACAACGGAAAGCCGTGGCTCTTCCCCTCAGGAGGAGCCCATGCAGCTGGGTCGGGCGCGTCTCTCTGCTGCGGAGAGACGCCGGAGGATGCAAGCAGGGAACTGCATCTATTGTGACCAGACCGGCCATGTCTTAGCCAGCTGCCCCTGGCAGCCAAAAGAGTGGACTCACCAGTAGACACGGGGGTTCTGGTGAGTCACACTATCTCCTCCTCTAACCCCCGCCCACGCATGACCCTCCAGGCCACGCTCGCTCCTGCAGGCGTTGGTGGACTCTGGTGCGGATGAGAACTTCCTGGACTGGGAGATGGTTAAGCACGTGGGAATTCCCGTCGAGCCGTTGGAAAGTCCCCTGGAGGCCAGTGCACTTAATGGCAACAAGTTCGCTCGTGTCACCCATCGCACCCAGCCGGTCCAACTCCTGGTCTCTGGAAACCACCGGGAGTCAATTCAGTTCCACCTAATCTCCTCTCCATTGTGTCCCATTGTCCTTGGATACCCTTGGCTTCGGATTCACAACCCTCTCTTAGACTGGACGGCCAGTAAACTCATAGGTTGGAGTCCCTTTTGCCATGCTACGTGCCTACAGGCTGCCATACCCCCGGTACCGTCTAGCCACAACACACCCCCTATCACTCCCGAGTTGTCCAGCATTCCCCCAGTTTACCACGACCTCTTCGGGGTATTCAGCAAACAGCAAGCCCTGACTCTGCCCCCCCATAGACCTTATGACTGCGCCATTGACCTCCTCCCGGGAGCCCCCTTACCCTCCAGTCGTCTGTTCAACTTGTCACGTCCCGAGCGGGAGGCCATGGAAAAATACCTGCACGAGTCAGTGGCAGCTGGAATTATACGGCCCTCCTCGTCCCCAGTGGGAGCTGGATTTTTCTTCGTGGCTAAGAAGGATTGCTCCCTGGGTCCCTGCATCGACTACCGCGGCCTCAATTCCATTACAGTTAAAAATAAATATCCACTCCCTCTTCTCAACTCGGCCTTCGAACCCATCCAAGGAGCCACCATTTTTTCCAAACTTGATCTAAGGAATGCGTACCATCTAGTCAGGATCCGAGAGGGGGACGAGTGGAAAACAGCTTTCAACACCCCTCTCGGCCACTACGAGTATTTGGTGATGCCGTTTGGGCTCCCAAATGCTCCCGCCGTATTCCAGGCACTGGTAAATGACGTGCTGCGGGACTTTTTGAACCATTCTGTCTTCGTCTACCTCGACGATATCCTAGTGTTTTCCCGCAGTATGAAAGAGCGTGTAGTCCACGTCCGACAAGTGTTGCAGAGACTCCTAGAGAACAGACTCTTTGTGAAAGCTGAGAAATGCGAATTCCATAAGAGTTCCGTCTCCTTCCTGGGATACATAATTGAGCAAGGGCAGGTGAGAACTGACCCAGAGAAGGTCCAAGCGGTAGTACAGTGGCCTACCCCCAAGACTGTTAAACAGCTCCAGCGATTCCTGGGGTTTGCTAACTTTTATCGCCGTTTTATTAGGGACTAGAGCCGAGTGGCTGCACCCCTGACCCAACTTACCTCCCCGGCCGTTCCTTTTGTTTGGTCCCCTGAAGTTGAGACAGCTTTTAATGAACTCAAGGCCCGCTTCACCTCTGCTCCTGTGTTAGTCCACCCCGATCCCCTCCGGCAGTTCGTGGTCGAGGTGGACGCCTCAGATACCGGGGTGGGAGCAGTTCTCTCCCAACGGTCCGCACACGACCAAAAGCTACACCCATGCGCCTTTTTTTCCCGGCGCCTCACTCCGGCCGAAAAGAATTATGACGTGGGGAACCGGGAACTATTAGCCGTGAAACTGGCCCTGGAAGAGTGGCAACACTGGCTGGAGGGAGCGGAACATCTGTTTATTGTATGGACGGATCATAAGAACTTGGCCTACATTCAGACCGCCAAGCGTCTCAACTCCAGGCAGGCTCGTTGGGCCCTGTTTCTCGGGCGGTTCTCCTTTACCCTCACCTACCGTCCTGGCTCCCGCAACCAGAAACTGGATGCCTTGTCCAGGCAGTTTTCCCCCAACGAGGACCCTCTCCCTCCAGAGACCATCCTCCCGGCCTCCTGTGTGGTAGGGGCAGTTACCTGGGAGGTTGAATCCCTGGTTCGAGAGGCCCAGCGGGACCAGCTCATCCCAGGTAACACCCCCACTAACCGCCTGTTTGTGCCCGAATCTGTGCGTCCCCAGGTCCTGCAATGGGCACACGCCTCCAGGGTCTCCTGCCATCCTGGGGTCGGCCGCACCCTGTTCCAGCTCAGGCAGCGGTTTTGGTGGCCAAGGATGAACACCGACACCCAAGCCTTCGTGGCCGCTTGCACAGTCTGCGCCCGTTCCAAGGCCACCCACCGACCAACGGCCGGTCTTCTCCGCCCACTCCCTGTCCCTGGCCGGCCGTGGACGCATATCGCCGTGGACTTTGTCACCGGACTCCCACCTTCTAAGGGTAACACTGTCATCCTCACAATTGTTGACCGGTTCTCTAAGACTGTACATTTCGTTGCTCTGCCTAAACTGCCTTCAGCCCTAGAGACGGCCGAGCTCCTCACCAACCACGTTTTCCGCTTGCATGGCATCCCTACGGACATCGTCTCTGACCGGGGACCCCAGTTCATCTCGCGGGTCTGGAAGGCGTTCTGCCAGGCCCTGGGAGCCACAGCAAGCCTATCATCGGGTTACCATCCCCAGACCAATGGGCAAGCTAAACGGGTGAACCAGGACCTTGGGGCAGCGCTCCGGTGCGTAGCATCCCCAACCCGTGCTCCTGGAGCTCCCACCTGGCATGGGTTGAGTATGCCCACAACTCCCTGCCCAGTTCTGCCACAGGTACGTCACCGTTCCAATGTTCCATGGGGTTTCAACCGCCTCTGTTCCCAGCCCAGGAGGCCGAGGTCCTGGTTCCATCCGTACAAGCCCACCTCCAACGTTGCCGAAGAGTGTGGCGAGAGACCCGAGCAGCCCTGCTCCGCTCGGCTGAGCACAACTGCCGCATCGCAGACCGCCACCGGACTCCGGCCCCATCCTATGCTCCAGGTCAAACGGTTTGGCTCTCATCCAAGGATCTCCCCCTTAGGACCGAGTCCAGGAAACTCTCCCCCCGGTACATTGGTCCTTACCTCATTGAAGCGGTCATCAACCCCTCTGTTGTGCGCCTTAAGCTTCCCCGGCACATGAGGATTCACCCCACCTTTCACGTCTCCAAACTAAAACCAGGCTCGACCAACCCCTGTCGCCACCCGCTGACCCCCAGCCCCCTCCTCCCCGGCTCGTCGATGACCACCCGGTCTATACCGTTTGGCGACTCCTGGACGTTCGCCGCCGGGGGCGGGGGTTCCAGTATTTGGTCGACTGGGAGGGGTATGGTCCGGAGGAACGCTCCTGGGTCCCGCGCCGGGACATCCTGGACCCGTCCCTCATCCGTGATTTCCACCGAGAACACCCCGGGAAACCCGGTGGGTCGCCCGGAGGCGACCGTTGAGGGGGGGGGTCCTGTTATGGTTCTACGGTGTCAGTCTGTTTGTTTCCCTGTGTTCCTGTCTGTTTCCCCCCTACCTGGTGTCTCTAGTCATTCCCTTGTCTGTCTGTGTTTGCCTGGGGGCGTGGCCGACTGCCGGCACAGCAGAGGAGCTGCACACCTGTCATCAATCTGCTCATCACCTCCCGTATATCTACCCCGGCTGCTCATCCACTCATCGCCTGATTGTTGTTTACCCTAGCTCGGTAGCTACTCTCCCCCCGGTACATTGGTCCTTACCTCATTGAAGCGGTCATCAACCCCTCTGTTGTGCGCCTTAAGCTTCCCCGGCACATGAGGATTTACCCCACCTTTCACGTCTCCAAACTAAAACCAGGCTCGACCAACCCCTGTCGCCACCCGCTGACCCCCAGCCCCCTCCTCCCCGGCTCGTCGATGACCACCCGGTCTATACCGTTTGGCGACTCCTGGACTTTCGCCGCCGGGGGCGGGGGTTCCAGTATTTGGTCGACTGGGAAGGGTATGGTCCGGAGGAACGCTCCTGGGTCCCGCGCCGGGACATCCTGGACCCGTCCCTCATCCGTGATTTCCACCGAGAACACCCCGGGAAACCCGGTGGGTCGCCCGGAGGTGACCGTTGAGGGGGGGGTCCTGTTATGGTTCTACGGTGTCAGTCTGTTTGTTTGCCTGTGTTCCTGTCTGTTTCCCCCCTACCTGGTGTCTCTGGTCATTCCCTTGTCTGTCTGTGTTTGCCTGGGGGCGTGGCCGACTGCCGGCACAGCAGAGGAGCTGCACACCTGTCATCAATCTGCTCATCACCTCCCGTATATCTACCCCGGTTGCTCATCCACTCATCGCCTGATTGTTGTTTACCCTTGCACGGTAGCTACTCTCGGCCACCTTACCTGAGATCTTAGTATCTAGTCTTGTCTTCGTACCTATTTTTATTCTGATTCGTCTTTGTCCTAGGATCATCCCTCACCCCACCGGGCGCCCTCCTCACAGCTCCTCTGGCTACTCCTGCTCGTCTCCTGAACACTGCTCCCGGTTCTACTCGTCTGGCTCCTTTTCTGTCCGGAACTCCCAGTCCCCAGCCTCTCCTTCACTGCCATCGGCTCTAAGAAACACCATTCCTTCATCCCCGTGTCTGAGTCCTGCGTTTGGGTTCCTTTTCAGCACCATCCACGCAAACCCTAACAACCATATAGTCCTCCATTCGGAGTTATTCACTAACTACTTATTATCAGTTTATTCCTGATTCATTCCTCACTCGTTCCTTTGTAACTCACTATTTTGTGTACCGTATTGTAAAGCGTTATCTTCAAACCTAACTCTACATTCAGCTGGACCTATTTACATTATATTAACCTCCAGTTTGTAATGAAAGTCATAGCCAAATGCAAACCCCCAGTTCTATTTCCACTGTTCATTTCCACCGAGACCATTAACAGAAACACAGCTTTTTAGACTTACTTTTTAATTATTTTTAGAAGGTGGAGTCAAATACAAATCACACTTTATTATTTGATGAATTTAGATAAATGGTTAACATAGTGTTCGAAATGTTGTTTTATATATTTTGTTGACAGCTAAACATATGAGGACTGTAAATTAACAATTGAAAATGAAGCAGTCGAGACGATTTCAAACAATATATTTTTGTTATTTAAACATAGTACCTTTTGCGTTACACCATTACTAAGTATCTGTCTGTTTATCTATGTGTTTGTTTTCTTGCATTTGCCATGAGGTAAATGTCTTCTTTCTAACTATGGGGCAATTTTTTGATTAGTACTCCAAGGTTTAATCTGCCTTTCTGCATGGCCAGAACCTTCTACATTTATGCTCACACTGTACAAATCAATTGACCAGACACAACGCGGAGCTTGCACTGAATGTTAGCATAGAACCCCTGACCAGTTTTGTCTATTAACAATTCAAATAAAGTTTATTCTAACAAGATAGTTGCATCTTTAATCAACAATGTTGATTAAAAAGAGAAAAGCAGCGTTACTTTGTGCAATTCTACTATGAGCAGAAAAAAAGAATAATATAGAGCAGCATGGTCAGAAGATGCAGACAGTCTGGTCTGCAGCAAAGTTTAGTTTTATATAATAGCAATCTTAGTCAAGACTACAATTTTAGCCCCAACATGTAAAATGCTACTCTAAAAATATTACAGTTTAGAACAGATCTAGGCGACCTTGAGGGTCCTGAAAGGCACCTCGAAATAAAATGTATTATTATTATTACTATTATTATTATTATCTTTCAACAGCAGCCATGTAGGAAATCGAACAATATAACTGCTCAAACTGAAGACAGCTGACCAAAATTTCTGACATGCCAGAAATCCAACCGGTCGTCCAACAGCCAGCCGGCTGACTTTCAGGTAATGAATCAGGCGTTATGAGTCCCCTCAAACTGCATGTATAACACATGATCTGGCAAAAAGTCTGCCTAATTCAAAATTTTGTCAGGGGCGACCAAATTGGGACAAAGATCGGATTGGCAGTGTCTGCCTGGCTTTAAATTAAAGAATTAGTTCAGTCATAGCATTTTTTCACGGCAAGGTACTGAAGTCTCACTTGTATTAGGTGATTGGAATCAGCTGCTTCACAGTAATTAGCTCACTCACAGCTGTGTGGCTGGTAACAACCACTCATATTCATGCTGATGTCTGGCACAGACATTAAAACCTGACACTTCTTACCATTACTCGGCTGATGCACTGATGCCAATCAATAGTTAGGCACAAGTCGTTGGTACCAACCTGACATTCCAAGGAATGACTTCAACTTGGTCTTTGTCTGTGGACGCGGACAGGCCTGAATGGTTTGGAGTTTGTGGTTCGGAGGTTTGATAACCCTGTTTTATAGCCGATATATTCAGTGTCAGTCTTGGCAAACTGAGACTTTGAGGGTGTTGACAGTCAGTCCAGCTTCCTGGAGAGATCCAGTGATGCCTTCAGGTATGCTCCTATATGCTCCTCCCTTGTGGCACTGTAAAGAACAATATTATCCAGATAGACTGCAGCAAAATCTCAAAGTCCCAACATACCTGATCCATTAATGTTTGGAATGTACCTTGAGTGCAATGCAGTCTAAAAGGCATTGCAGTGAACTGATACAGACCCCATGGTGTACAGAAATCTGTTAGCTCATTGTGGATTCAATGGCACCTGCCAGTAAGCTTTGCAGAGATCAATGGTGGTTACAAATTTTGATTTACCCATCCGATCAATGAGTTCATCAATGCGAGGAACTGGATAGGAATAAAACTTGGAGACTGCATTCAGATAACGGAAATCTATGCAAAAGTTTCTGTAGCTTATTCTTCTCACAGCAGCATTCTCTTTAAGCACAATGTTGTGTCCAATCACTCTAGTATAACCAGGAGTTTCTTTAAAAATGTCTGGGACACAGAGGGTGCTGACCTGGATTTGCTGATTAGCAATGAGGTGCCTGAGATTGTGCAAAGCAGGGGCAGGTACAGGAAGGTACTGCTCATCATCGTTGTCCTCTTCTTCCACACGTCGAACCAACAACACCTCTTTTCAGACCTGGGAAACTAATCTTTTTTGTAGGTTAACATGCAAAATAGGATAACCATTGGTCCCAATCGGATGCTGTATCATTTCTGAACTTTCTAAGCATTTGTTTGAGGGTTTGGTTGAACCTCTTAAAACTGTCATGCCATCAGTCTGAGGATGGTATGGGTTCGTCTTGATGCCTTTAATTCCCAGCAGTTGGTACACATCCCTCAGTAACATAGACATGAAGTTAGTCCCCTGATCAGTAAGAATTTCCTTTGGAAACCCCACCCTTGCAAAGAATTTCACCAAACAAAAGGCAATTGACTTGAAAGTTTTGAGTGGAAAAACTTCTGGATGTTTGGTAGCATTTTCAGCAATTACCAGTATGAAGGGATTTCCTGACTTGCTTCTTTGTACTGGGCCCACAATGTCCATACCCAACCAATCAACAGGAGTGGCAATGGCTGGAAGGGATCCTTAGAAAAATATCTGGCTGAAGTTTGTTGACATTGAGGACAGCTTCTGCAATACTGGGCCACATCAGCACTTAGACCTGGAAATGTCTCTTAATTCGGTCCAAACTTTTGTGTTTCCTCAGCTGGCCAGCCCAGGGAATAGAGTGACCTGGCTCAAGTACAATTTTTCTAACATATTTAGGTACCATTAGTAGCTTCACTGACCCCTGGTGGAACAGTATCCCATTTTTTGTAAAATACCCATATCCATTCATAAATTGAATTTATTCTCCTTACTCAAGGGTTCTAGCCTGCTTTAGATAAGGAGTTAGAATAGTATCATTTTGTTGCATTGCCTGGATGTCAGTTGTTATTTAAAACCCCAAAGGCTTTGGTGGTTGTGGTTTAATGGACATATTTACTAACTTTTCCTGTGTTTTCTTCCAGGCTCAGTTTCAATTTCAGCATTTTGAAAAGGAAGTTCACTGAAAGGTTAGACACTGTTTGGTCTTCTTGGCTTTTGCTCGTGTGAGTGCAGCATTAGACACCTTACTTGGATGCAAGAGATCAAGACGAACAAGCAGGTCCTGACCTAGCACCACCAGAAAGGGAAGATGATCGACAACAACCACGTTCAGGACATAACTCTGGCCTTGCACTTTGATATAGACACCTGCTGTGGGATATAATCTTTCATCTCCATGTATATAACAGATGGGCACGTTGTCAGTCATACACATACAGTGGGGAGGAATGTACTCTATGAACAAGGGTCTGGTTGCTGCCAGTGTCTGTGAGTGCCTTCATCTCACAGCCATTCACTTCCACCGTGATCTCTCTCTGCATTTTGGCTCCCCCTTAGGCTTCAGGTCACCTCTGGGTACATAGCACATCTGGGTGAGTTTCACAGGATTCTTGGGGCAAACAGGTTTACTGTGACCCTCTTCACAACAAAAGTAAAAAATAAGTCTCTTGGAAGATTTAGAGAACGAGTTCACCTCTGTAGGTTTCTCCTTTTCAGGACCATTAACCCCTGTTTAGTTCACCCTTTGTATTGTCCGAGACACACCTGGCCCTTTGTGGTCCTTAGTTAACTTCAAGGCACTGAAACTCCATGAATGCGTCTTCCGTCTGGCAGCGACAAACACATCAGCTAGTTTAGCTGCTTCTACGGACATTTTGGGATGCTCCTTAATCCAAACCTGTAGCTCAGGGGAAAGTATTCTCATATAGTGTTCCAGGACAATCATTTCTCCAATTTCATTTACCTACTTCCATTTTGGTTGAACCTACTTCCCATAAAGCTCTTTTAACCTGACATATAGCTCATTTTGCTCTCATCTGGTTCAACCTCAAGTCTGAGAAATCTCTGTCTGTAGGTTTCTGGATTTATGTCATGTTTTTTTAAGAATAGCCCTTTGAACTTCATCATAGTCTAGAGCATCATCAATATCCATATGAACTTACGCACTTCTGGCTTTGCCTGTCAGTAATGGAGTCTGAAGGACCAATCTTCAGTTGGCCATCTGCATGCTGCTGCTATTCTCTCAAAGTGACTCTGAGTTGCAAGCAAGGATTGTAAAGTGGAGTGGCGATGCCTCAAAGAAGGAGCCTTTGACCGGATGATCCCCAGGAGTTGGTTTGGTGCCCCCCATACCTGCACCAGCCATATCAGACTTGGTGCAGACACAAGTCAGGTAAGTGACATACATTTGTTTGCCTGTAGCGTATTAACTTACACTCATACGCTTGGTGAAATAGCATTATTTTAAAAAAACTGCATATTATATTAACCTTAATGTGTAATGGTCTTCAACAGGGTCAGTTTTCCATGCTGCTGCTGATGTGGAATGATCCAGATGGGAGTTCACTATGCCTCTTCAAATAATTATTAGCTGAATGAAGCAGCTTCTCAGGCAAGACCACAGGATTAGAGAGCTGGAGCACATCAATAAACTCACAGCTTTTAGTGTTCAAACTGACGAATGTTTCGACAGCTTATTCTGTTTTTAGTCGCGTTGACTGTGATGATTAAGCTGTCAATGTCTGTCTGTTTGTACACTAAAAGCTTCATGTTTATGATTGTGCATTTCTCGTTTTGTTCTCAAGATTGATAGGGTGGAAAATATGCATTACTATAACCTGAAATAGTAATGAAAATGTACTGACACTTCAGAGAAGTATTGTCATACCTATTGTATAAGTAACATGTTTATAGGTATGTTATTGCAATAAATACTGCATATACATCTGATTTTGTTAATTCATTAATTTATTTTTGCACTTTGAATATCACACTTCAATAGAGCAAATACTAATAATAGACTGATTATAAAATGTTATCATTGCAGAGAATATATTTAAATATCAAAATATTTAGAAAACAAGTATAATAATAAATAAAATAAAATGGGACAAATAAATAGCGTAAATGCCTTTATGATGAATACACAGGTGTTTGAGTATTTGTGGTACTGTTTGAACATGCCAGAGGGCCTGGAAGGAAACTCAGAGACCGTATTTCCTCTCCCAGTCTGTAAGCATGCCCCTACAGTTAACATGTACACCAGCCAAAGGTGGGGCACCATGCCTGCGCTGATGTATCATCGGGGCATCAAAAAAGTAGCCCTGGCTGCCTCTCCAGCAGTTGGGTGGTGAGCTCCTTTGGCTCCTCCAGGCTCCTCTCTTGATGAAGTCTGAAGAAATAAAATACAGGAAAAACACATTAGGCTTTATAAGTTGCATGTTATTATGTGGGCAATAAAGGCACCGCAGATTAGGGTTTGTAGGCTGTCCATGTTATTGTTTTAGACATATTGGGGGAAACCCAACGTGTCGAAAACAATAACGTGGGTTAAAAAAATGTCGCTGCGCGATACTGTTCCTAATAGAAAATCATTTAGTTGTGTCGCTGACATTTCCCAGGCAACGACTGACATTACACTGCGATAACACAACAAAGTGAACCTACAGACTACAGTAGAATAAACGCTTAAAATTGCATTTTAGCATTACTAAGCTAATGTTAGCTTTTATTAGCAAGCAAAGCTGCTAGCTAACTTTAGCAAACTAATGCTAAACAAGTGACAATGATATTTGCTATCTTACATGTCGGTTATGACATAGTTTTACAGACTAAATAACTACAATTTCTAAATTGATCTAGCTAAAGGAACCTCATCACTTGACGGAAGACTGGATGCTGTCATAGATGACATCATTGCAAGTGGCAAAGGTTCTTGTACACTCTTGGATGGGGAGGGGTGAGGGAAGCACCCTCAGTTGGCTGCCTTCTGCAACCTCACCACTAGATGCCACTAAATCTTACATATTGCTCCTTTAACCTCGTTGGACCACACGCCCCACCTTAACCGCCCATTGAACGCAATGCATGCATGACTAGTGAGTCCTGTATCTATGATATTAGATTTATCCAGTTTTTTTGTTGTTTAAAATGTATTTTTTACATTTTACGTTTTATATCTGTAGGGGCAGTAGGTGGCAGCATAAGACTGACACAACACATCCAGGTTCCTTTAAAGTTACTTTCTTGTACTATTAACTTAATATGAAATATGAAACACGGATATACATTTACAACATGTTGTGACTCCTGTTCAGACTCGCCTGAATGGTGGGCTGTCTTGCCTGGGTCTTTTCGGGCCCAATAGCACTTATGTTTGCTGTGTGTGTGTGTGTGTGTGTGTGTGTCTGTGATGGGTAGGCTTATTACATTTTGTTGGTTTTGTGTGATAGGAAGGGTGCCTGTCATGCACCCATATAATGGTATTCATATTCTGCTGAAGTGCACACACAGATTGTGATGATGCGATTATTTGTAAGGAGGATTTGCTTTTTATTGAAGAAATTAGCTGTTTGTTTTTTGGTGATAACTCCCACTCCCTCCGTGTTGTTTGCGCGTTACATTGGCTGGACTAAGTTAGCCTCTCTTATTTTTTGTTTCAGAGCTGGAATTATAATAGGTAACTTTTGAGCGGCTACTAGGAGAGGACAAAGTTGGGCTGGTAGTTTGCTTTTTTTCCCCGAAAAATGAAGGGGGGTCAGAGGGCCAAGGTTTGAGAGTCACGGTTGACTATTAAACGTCAAGGTTGGGAAAAGTCAGCCTTTGCTCTTTACTTTCACCAATACTACCTATCTTTGGTGTGAATATAATAAAATACGGGTATTTATGGCAGAGGAAGGGTCATGGATTTTCCCCGCAGTCACTCAGGGTGGCTCAAGGAATATATATGATAAATATTTGTAGCTCTGGGGAGGGTCAAGATAAAAAACCTAAGTCACCCCCCACCCCCATAAATAACAAAGAGTCCCGAATTTTAATAAAGGAATTCTTGCACTCAAATAGTACTGTTACTAAGGCCACACTTGTGAACACTTGTGTTAAGAAAACCATTCAAACCAAAAATGTCAGTCCTATCGCTCCCACATTCAGACTTAGCTTTCACTGCGAAAGTATTTGAATACAACCCTAATAATAACTTTCAGCAGTTGTAGCCTAACTGCCCACAGAACACTGTCTTCTAAAGTAACTTTGTGAACATCACTAAACAGGAAAAGCATTGTGTCAGGGACTTCAGTGTCTCCAGAAAGTTTAATTCACCTAATGAGGAGACATCACTTGCCCTTGGATGTATAATGTGGAGTGCTGTATAGTCATAATTTGGGTGCTGTATATTGTCACGTCCTGGCTTTTTAGCAGCTCTGCTTCTACTGTGTGTGTCTTATCTCTGCTCTATTTCTAGATCCCTGCAGCACAAAGTAGAGCAGGGGTTTAAACAAGACACCTGAAAAGGCCTGTAGGATATTTCCCTGCTTACCAAATGTCCTCACTCCCTCCTGTGCAACGGTCTCTCGGTCTCCTCCATCTGGGACTTTGTTTGTGTTTTATTATGGTCTGCAGAAAGTGGCATCTCTCAACCCCAATTTGTATACAGCTTGCGTTCCTTTTTATTAACCAGATGGTCCAATAGACCATAAACTTGGCCACCCCCATGTTTGCTTGCACCCTGAGTTTAAACCAGTTTGGGATTTTGTTCTTTAGTTTACAGGGGAAATTTTAATTAAGCAGATGTGGAATAAGGATTGAGGATAATGGTCAACATTTACATGTACATACTCAGTTCAATTCAATTAAATTTTATATATATAGCCCAATATCACAAATCACATTAGCCTCAAAGGACTTCACAATCTGTAACATACGACACCCTCTGTCCTTAGACCCTCGATTCGAATAAGGAAAAACTACCCAAAAAACTCTTTTAACAGGGAAAAAATGATAGAAACCTCAGGAAGAGCAACAGAGGAGGGATCCCTCTCCCAGGACGGACAGACATGCAATAGATGTCGTAAGTACAGAATAGATTCATAGCATAAAAATCATAACATATACAATTATGATGGTAATGGCAAAATTGTAGTATATATATAGAATTATGATGAAAAGTGTGGGATGTAAAACATAAGGGAAGATGATGGGCCCAGAAGGACAATCGAGCAGCTCCAGGTGGAGCCCAACGAGCAGGACCCGAGCCACTCGTCCCCTGCACCATAGACACAGCAGCACTGCCCCAGCAGGTCGCCATAGTCACCGATCCAGATACATCTCCGGACACTGAAATACCTGCTGAAAGTGACAGTAAGAAAGAAGAGACGGACGACAAAGCACAAAACTCCGGGAGAGGGAAGAAGTCAAGTTAGTAACATTTATGGGATGAGAATGCATACGGATGGAGAGGATGACAGAGGTGAAGAGAGAGGTGCATCATGGGAAGTCCCCCGCCAGTCTAGGCCTATAGCAGCATAACTAAGGGATGGTTCAGGACTCACCTGAGCCAGCCCTAACTATAAGCTTTATCAAAGAGGAAAGTCTTTAGTCTACTCTTAAATGTGGAGATGGTGTCTGCCTCCCGAACCTGAACTGGGATCTGATTCCACAGGAGAGGAGCTTGATAGCTAAAGGCTCTGGCTCCCGTTCTACTTTTGGAGACTCTAGGAACCACAAGTAACCCTGCAATCGGAAAGCGGAGTGTTCTAGTGAGGTAATAAGGTACTATGAGCTCTGTAAGATACAATGGTGCCTGACCATTTAGAGCTTTATAGGTGAGGAGAAGGATTTTAAATTCTATTCTGGATTTCACAGGGAGCCAGTGCAGAGAAGATAATATTGGAGAAATATGATCTCTTTTCCTAGTTCCTGTCAGTACACGTGCTGCAGCGTTCTGAATCAACTGGAGAATCTTAAGGGACTTTTTTGGGCTGCCTGATAATATGGAATTGCAGTAATCCAGCCTTGAAGTAACAAATGCATGGATTAATTTTTCTGCATCATTTCAAGACAGGAAGTGCATGATTTTTGCAATGTTACGTAGGTGAAAAAAGGCAGTCCTTAAAGTTTGCTTCATGTGGGAGTTGAAGGATAGATCCTGATCAAAGATCAAAGAACTCCGAGGTTCCTCACAGAGGTTAATTATATCTGCCGACAGTGAGTCTCGGAGGCGTTCGGGGCCAAGTACAATAACTTCAGTTTTGTCAGAGTTTAACATCAGAAAATTTCTGGTCATCCAGGTTTTTATGTCCTTAAGGCATGCTTGAAGTTTCACTAACTGATCAGTTTCATCCAGCTTAATCGATAAATATAATTGGTATCATCTGCACAACAATGAAACTTTATGGAGTGCTTTCTAATAATATTGCCCAAAGGAAGCATATATAAAGTAAATAGAATTGGTCCAAGCACAGAACCTTGCGGAACTCCGTGAATGTGCTTGGATGATTCACCGTTAACATATACAAACTGAGATCAGTCTGATAGAAAGGATTTAAATCATCTTAACGCGGTTGCTTTAATTCCAATTAAATGTTCCAGTCTCTGTAATAGAATTTTACCATGGTCAATGGTATGAAATGCAGCATTAAGATCTAACAAGACAGTTAACATCAGCAAGGTACACGGATCTCAAAACTCATAGGCCCCTGCTCACATTGACTTCACATGAATTTCATTCAGTTTCCATGCATACTAGTAATTGGGTTTTAAGTATGAACCTGTTTTTATCTTATATGGGAAACCTGGGTATTCATATTATGAGGGCATTTACACGTGCACTAGTATCCCAGTTATGATCAGGTTTTTGGAAACACTTTACCAGTATGGGGGATGTGTTTAACATATCCTGGTTTCAGAGACCTGGATAAAGCCTCATCCCAGTTTTGCGAAACCTGGATATGCTAGCTGGAATGCTTCAGGGGCCGTATTCACAAGGGATCTTTTCTTACTACTAAAAGCCCTCCTGAATGGTGCTAAAGGTTCCTAGCTAAAAGTGTCCTCTTAAGAGCTTTTCACAAAGCTGCCACGAGAAACTTTACCGAGGAAATGAGAGAACTCCTAAGATAAGGAAAGGGGTGGGGTTGACCCCGTTGTTAAGTTACATTACGTTACATCATGTTTTTTGAAAGAATCTACTCACTATGTCCACAGTGACTGTTTGACAGGTGACCGATCTGTGTCAGAGTATTCATTAACTACACAGGAGCGTACCAATACAATTTGAGATAGAAAGATGTCATTTCAAATATTTCAGTTGTTTTATAAACTTTTACACATTCCATGTGATATGTATTCAGTTGACTGAACAAATCTTCATACTTCAATAGGGTAATTCTAAATATAGCAGAAATTTAACCTGGAAATCCATGAAACCAGCTTTATTTATTTAAGTTGTTGCTGTTGCTGTTGTTGTACTGTTGAACAAATTGGGGTCTGAAGAGCATTTTGCTTTGATTAATAATTCAGACAGACGACTGAGATATTCCAAGTTGTTCAGTGCCGAAAACAGATTTTTTTTTTCTGAGTTGTGCAAACCATCATCGGCAGTATTGGATTGGAGGACGAGCTACTTTCGGAGCTAAATGCTTTGCGAATTACTCTTGACTGACACGACCCACATTTTTAGGAGTTTCCCCTCACTCGACCAGTTAGGAGCTACTTTTAGGATTAACATGTTTGATTCCATTCAAGAAACATTAAACTTTGCTTAATCGACGTTCTGAAACCAGGATATGATGTTTAAATGTGCAACACATAACCAGGTTACTAGTGTACATGTAAACACACTGGCTAGACTTGGTGGGTGGGGGGTTGTGTAGCCTTGAGCATTAATCAGAATCAGGTTTATTGGCCAGGTATGTGTACAAATACAAGGAATGTGAATCTATGTACATGCGCAGAAGTAGATATAAGTGTGGCAATGCAAAGCAAACAACAAAAGTTAACATCTGTAAACAGTAAGACAATTAGTGCAATTAGACAATTAAGGGAAGTGAAAATACCTAGGATAAAGGGAATATGGGTAAAATGGCTTGAGTGTAAAGTAACTTATTTCCATAGTGGTCCTAGCCTGCCCGCAGTAATGATATCAATGAAAACTGTTGTGCCTATAATTTATTACTGACAAAAAGTTGTATTCTTAAGACTTCCAGCCGCAACACCTGTGATTGATGATTGAAACAGTGCATTTTAATAATACTGGGCCCAGAGCTCTGGGACACAAGTATCAACTACAGGGGGCTGCTGCAGTAGGAAATATTCCATATACATTGACAGTATAGCTTTGTTATGGCTGTGGAACCGCTATCACTAAACAGGAAGGCTTCTATCAATTACACTGCATCATTTCCTTCGAATACCTCCATGTGTGTGAAGGTCATTTGAATGCAGCCCAGGAAATATATAAATTAAACTGTAATAATAAAAACTACCATAGCGAGGTGGTAACTGAAGGTAAAAACCTTGAGTGGCTATTGCAGAACAAAATGTCCGCCATAAATAGTATCAAAAAAGGCATTTGATCTAATGAAAAGCTCTCTACACCCACACAGGTGTTTTCACTGATTCCGGCTGATTTGGCCACTTCTCAGGTTGAAGTTGAGCAAAGCTGACGTCCTCAGACTACATGTAAGTTGTCCCACTCTAACATATGCAACAAAGCCAACAGAGTGTGATGAAAATGTCAGTCGAGAGCAGTCTGAACATGCCCACACAGTCCTGAGAAGAATAATTAGGTACAATAGATGAAAATACTTGTGTAGGTGTACCACAGCTTAGTAGGTTCTTAGGTGCTTTCACGCCTAACCTGTTAAAATTAACTTTAGTGTGTTTGCCTGTTTAGTGTGGTTCATTGAGGCTAAAGTGACGGGCCAAACAACCGGACAGAGATCGCCTGCAAATAATAATACAGGTACAACCACTAAAATTTTTGATAGTAGATTTGTGATTTTAGCATGAATTTAAAGGTACAATTCCCATTAAATCCATCTGCTGATTGTGAACTGTTTAGAAAGCTACCTTATATAGATCTGTATAAGCGACATATTCATGCAAATCATGTGCTAACCATGGCAACACTTGTGTGCATCAGCAAGTGGCGTGAGTGCAGGATTTACCGTGATCTGTCCGACAGTCAAAAAAAACATTTAAAACTGCGGTGTGCTGAGCTTGTATCCTAGTTCGTCTGTCTCCACCCGTCAATATTCATAACACGCATTGATTTGCAGTCTGATAAGACTAATAATGCTCATAATCAGTTATTTCTTCGCAAGCTCTTTGTGACACCAGAGAACTTAAATACACAAACTGTATCAGGTTCAGCAAGGTGCGGCATAACTTGCTGTCAGTCACCAATTTGATTTTCCCACACGGGCTCATGTAGCGCTAATGATGCAGGATGACAATCGCCAAAGGTGCCCAATTAATGTGTTACCTGTCAGTCTGTATAACTTCATGATTGCAGCTCTTGGTTCTTTTGTAGGAAGCCGGTGTGAACACTAATGGGACCAGAACTAAAAGGCAACAACGTATAATTTTTTTTGCTTTAGTCCTAACCAAATGAACCCAACTAAAATGCCGGTGTGAAAACGCCCGAAGTATTATCACTTTAAATGAGTTATGGATATGCAGAGTTATCAAAAGTATTACATGGAGTATTACAAATAGTGTATACCCCGTAATTACCTGCTGCTGGTAATCTGCTCCAAATCTATAAATGCATACTGAATTTTCACTATGCTAAGGATTATACTGTACACTATCTATACTGTGCTCTAGTATGTCCAAATACCTGTAAATATTCCAGTCCCTGACCATTATACTCATACCCTGCTGCTAGATACTTAATCCCAAATGTTCTATGCTTACATGTGTATTAACATGCGTGCTCTACTGACAGAGGCTGCCTGCACAGGACTCAGTTCAGGTTGTCACATGGCGGGGATCATGTTGTAACCAAAAGCAGAGCAGCCATCATTAACGGGAAGCCTTTGATCTGGCAGCGCTGCATCTGACACAGCTCGGGAGTGCAGCCCGGCTAATCAAACACCTGTGATGCCAGATCTCATCTGAACACTGAGGGGCCGCCTCTTATTGATGATCCCCAGAACGCTGATGGCATTGATCGTCAGTGTGAAGTGTTTCCATGCTGTTAATGGAGATTTGTGTGTGTGTGTGTGTGTGTGTGTGTGTGCGTGTGCGCGTGTGTGTGTAAACCGGCCCAGGACGTCTGACTTACGCTGACAAGATGCCTCTTGTAGTCGACATCTGGGTAAATGCCTCTCAGAGCTCCGCAACTCCTCTCAGGCTGCATTCCCTTGCTTCTCTCATCCCACCCACCGCTTCCTAAAGAGCATCAAAATGTCATATAATTTCCAAATACACAAACACTGATTTATGGACTCACCAACTGTAGCTGACTGGAGGCTGTTAAGCCAAATGAACATGTACACCAGGGAGCATCTTGGGAGTGGGGTTTGTGTACCAAGGTCATGCATACATACGTGTTTATGAGGGTGCTTATAGGCATTCATTAACAAGGATGTAGCTGATAATGAAATAAATGACAGCAGATTTCTAAAATGCAACAAAACTCATTACCCCATCTTCCCCCAAACTTCTATGTCTCTCAGCAATGATCATACTGTGCCGTGTAATAATAGAATAGGTTAAAAAATAACTACATCACAAATTATTTTTAAGTTTCTAGATTGTTACCTAGTCACATATTGTTCCCTTGTTCCTACATGTACGTATAGGTACATACTGTAGTGGTGCACTGTTAGTACAAATAAATACACTTTAAATTGGGAAGACTTACGCTGTACTTTGCTTTCCATAACCTAAAGCGTTACCTTCTTTTGTACATAATGACTTTTGTGATATTTAATTGACAACACTAATAATTAACGACAAGGGCAAAGGTTTGGCGTCAGAACTGTGTGTGTTTTGGGGAAGGGTCCTTTATGGATTTGCATCTTTACAAGAAAGAGCCTATAAGATGTTATATTTTTTGTTCAATTCTAGCTCTTTTTAGAATATTAGCTTTATATTAACTTATTAACCGACAACAAACTATAGTAGGGGAACGTGTACTTAGCCTGAGACACAAAACCCAGGGCAAGAAAGTTCCCTTGATATTGGCAACATACTGGCTGCTGCTCGTCAAGTTATTGCTGAGTGCATGGCAATAAATAAATTAGAATTGTCAATAATATCGCCACGATACCCACACAAATGTGGTCGATATAGACCTGCTTGAACTTGAACTAATTTTTGCCCCCTGCAACTTTCTATGTGACTCTATGTGTGTGTTTTGATTAGTCGATCGCAAAATACCAGCGTTTCTGCTGTCACACAGCAGCCTAAAAAGTGATTGGATTGACAGGCAGTGGCAGATGGCCGCCTACCCTTGAGTCTGGTTCTTCCAGAGGTTTCTGCCTCTTAAAGGAAGTTTTGCCTTGCCACTGCTGCCAAGTGCTTGCCCATAGTGGGATTTGTTGGGTCTCTAATATTATAAAGAGTACGGTCTAGACCTGCTCTATAGGAAAAGTGAAATTAGATAACTTCTGTTATGACTTGGCGCTAAAAGTGAATTGAACTGAATCCAGTATCTCAAAATGTAGCCCAATCAGTCACCCTGCATTGGTTAGATTTAAGTCTCTCGGGACTCGATGACTTCTTACAGTCAAAACTTTGCTGTCTGAACTAGTGCATTGTATCAACTTTGAAAAAGCACAACGCAGTAGTTTCATTAATTTGCAATGTTGTGGAGAAACTATCCGTTTTTCTAATGTAATGAACATATGGATCATTGCCAGATGAGTGAAAATGAAGTGTAAAAAGACGTTTTGATACTTTTTTGCTATGACTCTGGGTCACCTTTGGAATCTGCTGTTGTTATCTACAGGCTTAGGGAGTGGGCGGGTATCTCATAGTCACCTGCAGAGTGGTTCTCTTCCTACATCTCTGCTAGGAGTTTCTCAGTTGCTGTTGGTAACTATTCGTCCTCATCTGAAACTCTGTCATGTGGTGTGCCCCAAGGTTCTGTCCGGAGTCTTATTCTGTTTGCCTTATGCTTCCCCTTGGGCAGGTTTCTTTAAAAGCTATGTCATATTACAACTACTCAAATAATATTCAATTATACATCTTATTTAAGTAAAATAAAACTTGTCTGGCAAACCTGACAGTTTATTTTGTTTGCACAATTGTTTATTGACTGATTTTAAATCCAAAAGGTAGTTTATGCCAGATGCTCCCTACCACCAAATAGTTGGGTCACCCTGTGTTCAGAACTGTGAACTGCAAAGAGTTTGGAGCTTTTAAATTGAGATTTTAAATATTGTTTTACACAAATCTATTTTTGTCATGCCCTGGTGTGTTTGCTTGTGTCAGTTTTTTTCTGTTTTCTTTTCGGTGCTGCATTATCTACTGTATGTTCTGCGCTATGCAATCAAATTAAGAAGCAATGGGAGACCTTAGAGATGTGCAATGGAACCTCTTAAACTCTAATTAAATCCACAGGGAGTCATCAACATCCTTCCCTCCCCCTCTCTTCAAGGATATAAAAACATGGTCTCCCAATTACAATACCATACTATTGCATATGTAATACAATAACCCTTATACTGCCAACATACCTATACAAGGCATATTTTGCACGCTATGTTTTATGTGTGTAGTCAGTGGTCACATTTTGCAATCTATACTGAAATGTCACAGCTTGGGCTCTCATCACATTCCTCATCTCAGCTTCGGCGCCTCCCCCCTGCTAGCCACTCCACAGAAACCCCCATCACACAACTTAATGACGTGGAAGATTCATCTCGACGCCTAAAATAACCCATTATCTAACTGGCAATAGACACATTTTGGAGCCCTGACACTCTGTCATGTTGTCACCTTGTCCATTGATGCTCCGGGTTCTCCCAGGATGCAAAGCGCTGCTGGGTAGCGTCTCCCTGGTAGCTAAATAAGAGTATTGGCGGAAATGAGACGTTGTTAAGAAACAGCAGGAGGAGGATGTGAAGAATGAGAGGGCATCTCGCTTGATTAGCTTTGAATTGCCGTCTTGGAGAGCCACACCAGGAACAAGAAGCTGTGCCACGCTTAATTGGTGGAAAAGATTGCTGGTTACCAGGACAATTTGTTTCTTTTCCTAAAATTATAATTATGACGTCAGTAAATGCTCTCCGTCAGCAGCCCCTGACATTAAGGGCCGTCCACACCAAGAACGATAACTATAACAACAACGTTAACGATAACTATGTGAGCTGAGTAGCTGTGTCACTGACTGGTAATGCTAGATAGCCTACCAGCTGGGCTGTATACCCCCCACAGCGCCGCGAGGCAGGGGGGGGGGGGGGGGGCGCAGCTTCAGTGCGGGAGAGCCTGGTGTGCACCCCGCAGCTTCAGCGCCAGGTGAGGGAGAGCCTAGAGTGCGCCCCGCGGCTTCTGAGCCAGTCTTAACACTGGGGCGGCTGTGGCTTGGAGGCAGAGCGGGTCGTCCACTGATCGGAAAGTCGGCGGTTCGATCCCTGCTTCCCCCAGCCAATGGGTCGCAGTGTCCTTGAGCAAGACGTTGAACCCTGAGATGTGCATGGCAGCTCCTCCGCCATCAGTGTGTGAATGTGTGTGTGTGAATGGGTGAATGAGCGGCAATATTGTAAAGCGCTTCGTTCCGGTAAGGTAGTAAAGCGCTATATAAGTGCAGTCCATTTACTTGTGCCTTGTTGATGTTCATGGTGCATTTAGCAGCTACGGAGCCAGATATTTCCCCCAGGTGTTGGTGGAGAACAATTTGAATTACATTAATCAGGTAGCCTGAAACACGACTCCAAACAAATGCTAATGTCGCTCTGATGTGTGTGCCATATTAACTTAGTTGCCATATTAATATTAAGTGGCCAGAAAAAAAACCCTGTCCTCATACCTAAACGACAGAATACGTCGACTGTCAATAACGCCCAAAACGACATAATATATATACGGCCTTTGGAAAGTACCAGGCGTACCGCCTAAGTACGTTCCGTAAGTCCCATGATGTAAGTCACGTGACATTAAACACGTAAAGAATGTAAAAAAAATGGTCGCAGTTTGGTTAGGTTGAGGAATAGATCGGGGCTTGGATTCAAATAGGTTATGCAAGTGACGTGATGATGTAAATCACGTGACTAAATTCACATAACGTAATTCACCTATGTAACATTGTTTCACTTAAAACCTTAAATAAGTCAACGTTGACTTGGTTTAACCCGGGACACAAACCCCTGTCTCCTGGGTGAATCCTGTGTCTGTCTGACCCATCCACCAGCCCAACCACATCTTTTTACGCTCTTCACACGACGTCGCCTGACCTCCTCCCTTGCTCCCGTCATAATCCCGCCAAACAATAAACTGAGCTGCTTTCACGATCAACCTATACGGACGTTGTTTCCGGTGAGGACGGCCTGCAAAAAACAGTTGGTCAAACAGAACAGAAAATCCAAAGTTTAATGCAGCAGGTCTGCAGTTCTGTTCAAAAACCAAAAGTAACAGCCTCTAACGAACCCAGCAATAATTAAAAATGAACACAAAAACAGACTGTTTAATAACACCAAATAAAGAGTCACCAGGGAGTAATTTCTTTTTGTTCATTAAACCTGAACTTGAAATTCACTAATCAAGCAGCTAATAGAAGTTGGTGATTGCCCTCTGCCGGGGTGGCTTGTATGGTTTTATGAGTTCTTCTGTGTATCTTTGTATGCCATTCCATCTCATTCATTTCAGCAAAACTTAATTACTCACTCCCACTGCATTAGTTATATTCTACAAATAAAGATTATTTTATGAGTTTTAGATGGCCAAATAATTTTAGAGGTTAACTGCAGCCTCAGTAAATGTTTTGGATTTTATTAATGAGTATTTCTATTCAGCTTAACTACATATTTACATCTTTATAAAGCTTGCTGATTTAAAGCACAGCTGTATACAGTATATCACTATGTAACTCTTCACACATTAGCATCCCTGCAGCACAGCAGAGGGACAAAGGGAAATATGTGTTGTGTGTCAGTAGTTGTGTGTAGTAGAGCAGTAATAGTAGTACTAAGTGCAAAGTGAAGCAGCATGACTCGTGCAACACAGGTCGCTCATGCATAATGCATCAGTCCTCCCCGCCTCTTTAAAACAGGGAACTGTCACTCCTGGTTAGACCCAGCCCTGAACCATATTACAACGTGTCCCACTCAGCCCTCGCCCCGGCCCATCCGCACATTAACGTCTGTTTTCATCACAGCACCGCGCCACTTGGCCTCTGCTCAGGACAGTCTGGGAGGAAGAACTCTGTTTAATATGTTCGAACAACAGCGCACAATGGCAAGGCTAATCACGGACACAGGCAAAGCAGTAGCTGTAAATCTCCGTTTGCTCATAGTATCTACACTGTAGTGCTTGCCCGTGTCTCATGGTGGTGACAATTATTTGGGGTTGCCAAGTGTTGATTGTAGAACAGTTACAGTTCTGGATAAAATCATCAAGTCTTGAATCCACTTAGTTCTCAGTCCGGGCTCTCAGCCATCTATACCATTGTAAAATGTACTATTGCAAAATGAAGTATCATGAAACCGAGTTGACTACTAATACTTTGTCTGCCATATTTGAGGGAGAGTTGCTGATGACCATTTTGATCTGATGATCAGATGTAAAGTAATCGAGTTGATTGAATAGCATCGATGCATAACATTTTATTGATGCAATGTTACGCGTTACATGAGCACAAACTCTTCACATGTGAAAACCCAAAAATTCAATAACACATTCAGTGTTTTTAGGGGGGTTTTTTTGTTTTGTTTTGTTTTTTGCTTGAAAAACAGATTTTGTTTCGGGAAATGACAATATGACGTGATAATACATGACCACAGAATTGCATCATGATAAAATTCCACAAAAATGCAACCTAGTTGAACATGGAAAAGCTTGGGCCAACCCTTGGTGAAATTCTAGTAGGAATATATGTGAATATGTCTATTTCCCCATAAATGGGGCCAGTGTTGTCGCACATGTCGATTCCTATGCAGTAAGGCAGCATGGTTATTCCAGGGTGCTACGTTCTGTATTCTACTTTTGGTGGACTCGGAGACATATATTTAAAAATGATTCATGTAAAAATCATGTTTGTTTGGAAAGCTTGCCCCGATATACATTGTTAAGAGGTAGTGAGGTCCAAATGTAGCGTTACCCATACAATCATAATAGCCACATTTATAATGCCAGGTTGAAATAAACCGGAATTTTCCTTTAAAGGGGTGGTGAAAGAACTATTAGCAACTATTTAACTTAATTTAGTGATACACATTAGTGATACAGAATTTTCATGTTGCAGTTGGTCCATGTAGAGCCATTTTGAACTATTTCATATACTACTAGGTAGTATTATTAACTGATCACCAGGCACTGCCCTCGGGCCTCAAGTTATTTCACTTGATGTTATGCTTACACGGTGCATATTCCTAAATAAATTCGCGTTAGTTATTAAATGATCACAAAATAACTTGCGGGGGGGTGTGGAACTGAATAGGGGCCCTGATGTTTTGAATGTAAAATCTTTATCTGCAAAGCACCCAGTAACTAACTTAAATAAATGTTATTTTTGCCTATGAAATGTAGTGGAGTAGAAGCACAAAGTTGCACAAAGGGACATTCTTTTCAAAAATGTTCTACAGTATTGGAGTCAATGTCCCTTAGTTACTTTCCAATACTGCATTTTGCACACTTTGCCCACTGATGATACTGACATAATGTTGGACTTTTTTGTCAAGTACCGTGATTTGTTTTCTTCTTTTTGGGACGTGAGCCGGGCTGTTGCAGAACCTGGCTGCTGTGCTTTCCCCCCCCTGCTGGATGCCATTTGTTACCCGACAGGGATGATATTCACCAGAGAAATCTAACCTCCACAAATGTACTCCCAGCCTGAGCAAGTGTCAAAATGGTTCCCCCTGAGAGGAGGCGAAGTCGACTCCACGCAGTCCTCTTCCTTTTACATTTTATTTTGAACATCCGTCAGGGTGGCACAGATTTTGGTTGTTGCACATAAGCCCCGTCCTCCTGGTCTGTGTGTTTTTGGAAGCAGGAATGACATTCTGTCATTGGTTGGTGAAGGGGAGCGATGCCAGGGCAGACAGGATGAGGACTAGGCTGTCACTGTAAGCAGTCAAGCGCTTATTCATGAAATGAAATTACTCTCTGACAATGGCACTGCTTTGCTTTTGAAGCAGCCTGTCTTTTCTGAACTGTAAATCCTTTGGCTAGCACCTCTTCCCCAGCTGCCCCTCCCAGCTCTTTGCCCCCACTAACTGCAAAGAGCAAGCCTTTCTTACCTCCATACAAAGAAACAGGATTTGTCATCAACATTTTCACACTCTTATAAAAACCCTGAAGGGATAAAGCAAACACTGATTTGATGATAGCTCCTATTTCCCCCGTGAATGCATTTATTGGGGGAGCTAGGTGACTTGAAGTTCTACTCCAGTCTAATTTACATTGCAAAAGAGAAGTCAAAGTGATTTCCAGCAAAACGCTGCTGGAGACTGGGCTCTGTGATTGGCTGACAGGTCTGATAACTGTCAGCAGAGTGGAAGAAAGCCTCATGAATATCAGTGAAGCTGGTCTTTGGAAAGATTTATTGTGAGGAACTGGAAGGAAGGTAGTCAGCTATTGTTGCATTTGAAAGTCAATAGCCATAATACGGAAAGGTGGTACATTAGAATAACATGACTTGCAATGAAAATACCAAATGTCGGCAGCGGGGGGGGGGGTCCAATGTGGGATGAGAGAGGATATTAATTAGTGGTGAATGCAAACAGTAAGAGCATTTCTGTTGTTTACTCACGCTCTAAACTTCATTCATAAATCCTACAGTTTTGTTTACTGGCAATGTACAAAGGCACTCACGTAGTGAACTCGCCTAATCAAGATGTTTAATAAATGAAGAGGGTCTTAATGTAAATTCGGCATGGACGATTGCCAACAAATCAGCGCTTAACGTCGACGAAAAGGCAATCTATTGTAAAGGTTGAGACAGAAGGGAGAGAGAGCGAGAGAGCGACAGAGCGCCGCAAGCAGCTGTTTCTACGCGCCTCCCCGGCTTTTATGTTTGGGTAGTGGAACATATCATGACAGACAGGCTGAGGGACAACAGAGCCTTTATTTCATACAAATCGCCCTGTCTTAACAGCCTAACCTGCACTATTGCTCTCCCATAGACTGAATTGATTCTCAAAACACAAGTTTGTCCTGTATCAGTTCAATACGGAAAACGTCTTTTAGTTTCGGGATGATTCTGTACATTCGTTTTTTTTTTTTTTAGGATCCTGTTCTTGTCTTTTTCATCGCTTTTCAACAGCTTCACATACTTAAACACCCTTGGGCGCGGTTGTCTGGATTTTTAACCCAATGCACATAGGTGGTGCTACGGTTGCGGGACAATTTCTCCAGCCGCACCGTTTCACCCAAATTCACTAACAAATGTTCACATATTCTCTCAGTCTTGTTTTGCAAGAACCATTGTCCCCTAACGGGCTTATGTCGTGGTATCGTCACTGAACAATTACTGCCAAGACTTTTGCTCATAGGATAAATAGTCTGCAACATTGGCCTATTCACCATATTTGATTTTAATACATTCCTCCTACATAATAAAATGTTGCTATCTTGAGAACTTTGAGTTCTTCAAAAATTAAAGATGAAACTATTATTTATCCATTTAGTGGATCAAAAGAACATTTCTGAACAAAAATGTTCTGAATTGATTATCACTTGATCAGCGTTGGGCCTGCTAGTAGCTCTACATGTTTAACCACATTTCTCAGTAGCGTGGTGGTAGCGTCTCTGTTTTTTAGAATCAAATAGCTTTTCAGCAGCGTAGCTCTTTTAATGCTCAGGTAGTGCGGCAGCGTCCACACAAGCTAACGGTACAGTTACCCAAGCATTTCTGAGGACCAAGCGAAGTCAAGAAAATAGGTGCCGATTAGATTTCTGGAAATTAATTAGTATTTCTCAACACTGTGGCAATGGGGATTTGTAATTTGACTGTTGTTATGAAACTTGCTGTGGTCAAAAGAAATTCTATTTAGACAGTTCCACCCAATGTTCCAATCAGAGGGCCAAATGGGGAGGGCATATTTATCATGGTGGAAGGTGGCAAAAGCAAAGTTTGCCAACAGAAACAGCAAAAAAGACGGAAGGAAGAAACTGCACAATTTAATGTGATCAAGTTGACCACGACAGTTTCCACCATCAACAATCCAGGGTTCTCCTGCCCAGTATACGCTGGGTTACAGGCTTGTGGCTCCCATGACCCTTAGTGGTAAGAAAGGATGGATCGATGGACAAATTGATTTTCATCGTATATTATTAACTATCAAGATACTGTAAACTAAGGACAAAAATAATTGTATATAATAATGATAGTGAGCTGAAATAAGAGTAACTTAATACCAGGCTACCCTGTTTGGTCTAGCAACGATGTCAGTCAGTGTTCATTAATATAGAAGATCTCAAAATGTGAAAGAAATATTAAAAACTATTTTTATTTTATAAACAATTTATTTACATTGTAAAATGATTACATATTTAAAGGTGAGTAGCAACATAGAAAATGCGACTGACAGTGAACAGGCAGCCTATATTGATATGCTGCACCTGCTGGTCGGAACTCTCCAAACTGCACCCTTGGTTTTGGTTGAAGCACTACAATGTGAACTCTGGGGTTCTGCTCCTCCTCTCCATATCTGCCTCCCCCCCCAATTGGCCGCAGAGCATTTTGAATGCTGTTCGCAGTGTCTAGACACACCCTGAGGTACACGTCTATATCACTGCAGCAAGGTGAGAAGTTGAACCACTAGAGGTCAACTGTGTTGCTCCTTAACTTTGTCAAATGATTGCATTGTAAGAACTGTTTATCAATGATTCTAACTGGATTGGAATTTGTTTTGAAGCATCCCACTCGCGTTAATATGTCAATACCCACATGGCGTTGTCCATTCAATTCTTACATGCATGAAAACGTACAAACTCCACTGGCATGAGACATACCATACATACATCACAAAGACTTTGGTCAGACGCTTATTGCTGCAGTGTATTTGTCACTCTAAGACTGTGTGGGTTCCGGCTCAATCAGAAGACATCAGTGTGGTTCTGCTGGAGTGAAGCTCCCTGCTGTATAGTTAGCATCTGTCCTCTGATGAGGTGTAATGCCGCCGCAGTGAACAGGTAGAGTCAGCGGCCTTCAGCTACCGCTGTCTCCTCTGAGTGTTTCCCCCTTTGCTGAATCCCAGAGGCGGCGTAAAAGCTGTGACTCATGTCTCTGTGTAGCCTATTGCTTTGAAAAATGATCAAAGTGCTGCGAGCTAGTGAGGGCCATGAAACAGACAGTGAGCCAAACATCAATTTGTATGAATCAAGCACCAATTCGCTGGGGGGTCAGGAAAGTTGTCCTCTTTGTGCTTCAAAGGGAGAACTAATGAAGCCAGAAATCACTGCTTTTGTGTGAGAGAGACTTGGTGTGAGGTCAATTATTTTGACCTAAAGCCCACAGTAAACCAATTAGACATTAGCACCAGGCTGTCAGACTGCTGATGAGAGCTGCATGTAACCACACATAAGGGTTCAAACATTAAGTACAACCTAAGTTACATAATAATACATACATAAATACAATAGTCCAGTGTACTGTGTAACAAAATGACTGGGCTAATATCGCCTTATTAGTTATTGTGTACCCGGGCATTCATGGAAATCATAAAGCCACACTTATAGTAGCAAATAAAATGTATGACTATTACAATTTTCCTTACAATTTTAATTTGTTTTTGCCCTTTTACTTTAATTTAGTTTGGGTTTTGAGGATTTGCTAAGGGTTTTGCTTGCTTTAACTGTCTTATACGTAAGTGATTGCGTCCACATGGTCCACCGTGTTTAGCCATGTGCTAATGTTTAGCTCTTATTTCAATACGAATATGAAATGTATATAATGAACAACTTCTTCTATTATTGGGCGGCCCTCGTTGCATATTCAGTTGGAGGTTCAGTTGTTTTGCTGTAAAATCCTACTTGCCTACTGACTATATTGTCAGAATTAAACTTGCCTGTATAGTGTTGTCAAAGGCCGTGCTTTGAGCATGCTCACAATGATTAAGTGCAGCCTCGCAGGCTCGGTAGCAATTTTCAGTCGCTGTCGTTAGCTAATCACACAGGTGTTGTTATTGATTATGATTATGCGTTATTAGATTAGGTTTTGAATTAAAATGTTGATTACAATATTGACGGTGGCATTTATGACCCGTGATCAAGTCACTTAAAGCACACAAACACATTTCTGACTGAGAGCAATTAAATTGTTGGTTTGGTTGGATTCAGACACAACATACTTGTGTTCACGGAGGGCAGGGGGGCACAGAACACAGGTTTAACCCAGACTGTGTCCGTCCCACTGCTTCATAAATGATGATGACCCCTGAAAGCACTATAGCGCTTCTCTACCCTACAGGAATAATATTCTAGGGGCACATTGAATACTACTGAATTTTTCTGACATTAATGTGGTACAATTTAAAGCTCTTCATTACTAATGAGCCTCGTTAATTCTCAGCAACTTCAATAAATAATAAGGCTTACAGCTACTCCTGTTGTAAGCCTGTTGGACACAGAAGCAGAGCAGTTCACAAATAATAGCAGGTTTAGGCTTTTTTGGCTGCCGAAATATGTGTTTTTGATTTATTGAAAGAAGCACAAAACAAGATGTTTTGGACTTGGCAGGGGCAGACTTGCCAATGTTGTTAATGGGTTTTGGTTGAGTATTCAACAGGAAATAGTTAATCACAATTAGAATGCGCATGGTTCTTCTATAGGAATCACAGTACTCGTAATTTTGTACCTCTGACACACAGCCAAGTGAGTCAGCCCGTGTCATTAAGTCAATCTCACTACATCACTGAGCTCTTATATTTCACTATGGATTAAAAAGGAATGGTGATATCTCATAGCATCATTTTCTATACTTCCCTCACGGTAATGTACAATGCAAACCATGTTCACCTGACGCATTATGCGGTTTACTAAAAACCCCCGCCATATACTGCACATGGTGCACAATGTGGCTGGACAAATGCAGCCATGCCCAGACACAGACATTACTCAACTCTGCACTCCTTTGCTGCCATCCCAGTACCGCCCTGGAGCCATAGCTTGAAGCAGCAACCCCTCACATCCTGCTGTCTAGCTGTTCTCCCTGAGCCCGGCTACAGTCCCTGCATTCGACGTCTGCATACTGCGACACACCACAGTAGCTGGCTGTGATAGCACCCTGGTCGCTCACAGGAGGCTACTACCCATCAGCCTAATTACCGGGCAGCCAGCTATAAGTCAACAGCGGCGGGGACTAACCATTCAGGTCCATAAGACAGAGAGTCCCACCTGCCCCTGAGCAAACACCGCCATTCATTTTAATAAAGACGTCCCCTCTGGCAACCAGGGGACGATGGTAGCAAAGAAAGGCCTGATCTGAAACATGGACAGAGAGAATGACATCATGAACTGCTGCAATAGCGTCAATGTATGTATTAGCCCCACTTAATATCCCATTACACCAAAAACAGTAGTTTTGTGAACTGTGCTTTCAGCTAAACGTTTAGCATGCTAATATGTGTACAGTACTAAACACAAATGCAGTTGAAATGTGAAACGGAGATCCCCAAAGTTGTAACAATTCACCCGGCGGAGATAATGAATGACTGTGTCGATCTGAATGGTCACCAACCCAATAGTTGTCAAGATATTTTATTCTGCTCCAAAGTGACCAAGAGGCCCACATTGCCATCCCAAGAGCCCTGCTGCTGGCGTGGCTAAAACTGTAGGCTGCTGCCTGTCAGCTCTGAGAAAATAATCGTGTCATGAAAACACTGAAATGTCATGAGAGATGTTGCTTGACAAAGTAAAATGACGGGGGTTTTATTCTTCCCACATCTTAAACATGCTGTCCCCTTCCCTGTGCCGTTCACAGCTAACACCATCGAATGTCAGGTTACGGCTCCCTGGTTCAGTGTTTTATTCCGTCCCGCAAAATTCTGTAGAATTAGACAGTTAGACAGCAGACCTCGTGTCCACATGAATGCACATTGCGTGGCATCTGCAACTGACTGCCAGACTGTGTTGACAAAGCTGCTGCCTTTTTTTGGTCACTATATGCTTGTAATCTTGTAGACTGCATTATCAGCATTCTGTGGCTGTGAAGGACACAGCGTGTTCTGTCTCCTCGGTTTCTGTCGACTATGATCTGAATACTGCATTCCTCTACTCAGACTGTTTTTTAAAATGCAGTGCGAGTGCGCACGTCATTTAACAGCACACGCCCGGCTCCTTTAATCCAAACTGGAGAAGTCAGAAGTGAGTTCAGTGTAAATGATTAAAGCTGAAACACAAAGTCTTGCTTGCTGCTGTCATCAATAAAGGGCCCCTTTATAACCAAATTGTACCAGGAACTGAGGAGCCCCAGGAGCGGAACCTCAGAAAATAAGGTTGCCGTTTGCACTTCCCGGTTTGCTTTTCCATTTCCATTTTCTAGAAGTGCCTCTGTGAGCTAAATGCTAATTTCGGCATAGCAACATACTCAAAATACAATTTTAACCTGCTGATGTTTTTCTGGTTAACATGTTAGCTAACACTTGCTGATTAGCACTGAAAACAAAGTACAGCTGAGGCGGAGGAATGTCATTCGTTTTGCCAGTATTTGGTGAATAAAAAGTTATTGGGCAATTTAGATTTTTCCTTTAATGATGGTGCACAATTAAAATGTTCTTACAATTCATCCCACTGGGAACATGACAACTTCATTTGCAATCCGTCCAATAGTTGTTCCCTCCAAACCACATCTGGCAACCTGCTAGTGTTGTTAGAGAAAGGTACACAGCAGTCATTAGGACACATTATAGCAATGGCAATCCATTCAATGGCTGCTGACAATGCTGTGCAAGTTCACACTCCGCACAGGAGCTAGCTCAACGTTCAGTTCACACAGATTACAATGAACCAGCTCACGTTCGTTTCTTCCGTTTTGTTCCCCTTAACAAAATGCTGTGATTTTGACCTGGGTTGGAGGAGCTTTGTGTCTGTTGGCCCCGTGGTCTTACCCTTTAATGATTTCTTGTGATCGTCATTCACTCAGATATTTCCCCAAGGCTGGGCGAAAGCTTCAGCGAGACGCGTCGTTTCAAAACTCCGTGACCCAAAACCCCGATAATTTTTGCACACGACACCACAGTGTTGTTCATTTTAGCGAAGTGTTGCATGACTGTGATGTTTAAATGGGTGTTGCAAATGAGGCTGGAAAGGGAGACTGAAAGGGAGACTGAAAGCTGTAAAGAAACGACTTGCTGAGTGAACAATGTACAAAAGTAGTAGCAGCCTTCAGACTTTTACCAACAGTAACATTCAGTACAGCAAACCACATCCTTATGCTTCTGGGCCCTCAGAAAGTAATTCCCCAGAACACGGACTGCTTGCGGACCACAGAGCATGGGGCCAAATTTAGAGCTCATTTTCTCCCATCAAAGCACAGATAAAGTTCCTGAGTTCCCTTAAAGGGCTTCTGGAAAAGTTCCTGTGGTGATGACAGGAGACTTTAAATGATATAAATATTCGGAATCTGCCGCTGTATGTCCTAAAATGGACTATAGAGAGCAGTCCACAATGTCTCAGAGCATTCTAGGCCAAGCTTAGAAACAACCTTTGGCAATAGAAAAAACCACAGCACAAATCACCACTCTGAAAAGAAGTGATGGACAAAGAGTGAGGTCAAACATTATGTAAGTAAGCTCATTTACTGAGGTACACATTCGAAATCCACTACAGGAAGGTCCTGCTCTGTACCTTCCTGCGATGCATTTATAGGCCGCACTGTGTTTTCATCCTGATGGAGACGGGCTACAGATTAGTGACGTTTGGTATCACAGTGTGTGTTGAAAGTTCTTTAATAATCCCTGTGTCATTTTTAATGAGATTTTTCTCCCTCCAGCAGAGACATGATGCAGCCATCACAGGCCTTTCTGGGCTCCTGACAGCCAATCCTGACTCACTAAGTACAGTCATCTGATCAAAAAAAAAAAAAATGGCTAAAGCTGCTGTGTACACCGTCAATCATCAATGGTTCTAATCATTCCCAACAGGCAGTCAGCCACCGTCTCTCACTGCTTGTGTCCTCAACTTGAAATTTACAGTCATGAAGGCAAGTGGACGGCCCTGCACTGCACAGTCAGTCGGTGCTGGATGAATCGGTCCTTAATTAAAGTTGTACTAATTAAGATTGTGTTCAAAAGGATCGGGGCTTTGATAGCGTTAAAGTAATCACAGAAGAGCTCACAGAGTGATGTTGTACAGCAGCTGAATGTTGATAGCATCTCAAACTAGCCACAGAGGAGTTTTCTCTGTCTAATCCAATACTCGTAAATTGGTTACAGAGCGACGACTGCATGTAAAGCTTTTATAACGCTGCTTAATGTGCTGATGTACAGTAGTATGTTCCCATCCATATGTGCAAAATGAGATAGTGTTCAAATGTGTTTTGAAAAGTTCCAAAGGAACTAGATTGAAATGTTTGAACAGGGGTTACATTGGCAATTGGCCTCCAATAAACTGCAAGTGCAGGGGCTGATATTGGCTCCTTTTATGTTTTTTGTTTTAGCACTTTGGCTCCTCGGCACGATATCTTGGCCCGCTCCTGTAGGACTTGTGCTATATTTGAAAGGTCTGAAAAATCCAGTGAGTGGATTTTGCCTTTGCTGTCTTCTCCCAAGGTGGGGAATGCTCATGTGGAGAGAGCCTTAGTCGCATCATAAACTCATTGTTGCTTTACAGGCAGCAATATATCACTGATTTAAATAGGTGTGGTTGGAAGTGGGAATGACGAAAGCATTTCAATGGTCTGAGGTTAGGAGCGATGATAATGCTGATTTTTCACTCAAGTGAGACAGAATTGCATATGTGAAGATCCATGTATTCTATGATCATCCTATTTTTTACTCTATTTTACTATGGAATTGTATCCCTGTTTTTATGTCCATTCTTTTGGGGTTTTTTATTTGAGGCACTCTGTGTATGTATTTGATTTGTTGTAAAGCACTTTGAGCTGCATGTCTTGTATGAAAGGTGCTATACAAATAAAGTTTATTATTATTTTCATTATTATACCATGAGCAGCATGATTTAGACATGGCGCAAGTCGCTTAACGTACGACAGGAAGGCTTGATTAAAGGTGTTGCTTACCTTAGAGTTGGCTGCGCCCGTCTGAAAATGTCCATACTTTGAAGGCCAGGGGGAGAAATGGACACTTTGTTGCACAGAAGGAAGGCAGCCCTCCTGCCCCTTATGGCATGAATGTTGAATAAATTCCATTCTTGAAGCTATTCTGTTTAAAAGTCAAATTTCATTGCGGGTAAATCCCCTTATAAATTATTCTAAACTCAAAGCTCAGCTTGTTTCAGATCTTTTGGCAAACGCAACTTGCTCAGGTTGGCTGAAGGAGGCTGTATGATCAAAAGCTCTGGGAAAAGCTTGTAAGTGAACCTTGAGTTTATTTGTTTTTTCATCACAGACATAAACAGTATGTTCCCAAGATCAAGAATGAACCGTCATGCTCATACAATATTCTTTGCATTTACAATCTGAGGAAGGAAAAAAACTAAACGAATATCAGTTGAACTCGACTCTGGGCCAAGAACTTTTCTCTGCAGTTTTATAACTCAAATAATTCTTGAGTGAAATGTCTGGTAAAATTATCGCCCAGGTTTAATCAAAGGCACTTGCATAATGTATGGCATAATTAATTTCTAGGAGCAAACAAAACAACGGGAAAACAAAGACAAACAGCCAGTCTAAACAAAGTAGGGTATTCATTATTTTGTGTGATTCAATTACAAAAGGGGACGTCTGTGCATTTGCAGTCTAACAAATTACCTCCCATAGTAAAATAAATGCGAGACATAAATCATTTGTCATATTTCATTATGGCACAAACCAGGAATGGATATGCTCTGATTTCCATGCTTTCCCCTACTATTCCCACATTCTGCCTTACTACTGCTGCTGCTGCTGCTGCTGCTGCAGTGGTGGTGGTGGTGATAGCAGGTGTGTGTTTTCTTCAGTTGTTTACTCATTCAGTTTTGGTGAATCATATCCAAGTGTCACATTCTGCCTCACTGAGCTTCCGTCCATCCACACCCCTCCCCCATAATTGCCATCCACCAGATGCCCTCTGACTTTACCACCTGGCCCAGTCGTCTCACTGACTCCAGCCACGCCCTCCTGCCCTGCAGTAACCCCTTTCCCTCCATGCCCAGTCACCCGATCTTCCCGCCCACCCGCCCACCTGCTCACCGGTTTCCACTTTCCCTCATCAGCCATGCAGTATTTAACGAGCCCACTTTCACTTGTTCCCTGCCAGATTGGCAAAGTTGCTTTGTGCCATTGCTTTTGAGCCTTTATTACCTCTTACCTGTACCTGACCGATCTTCTGCCTGATCCACAGGCTGAAAATTCATTGCCTAGCCCCGTTAACCCCCGATAAATTTGCATTTTTGTGCTGCCTTCCCAGGTTTTGACCCTTGCCTGTCTTACCTTACAGTTAGCTTATGTACCTCCAGACTGTTCCTGTCTGCCAAATTTGGGTCCTATTCCTTGCTGTTGATATGTCTTAGCGCCGCTACTGCCCAACACTGCTGATCTGACATCATGCTATCTTTTCTTGTCATTTAAACTGTTTAAATGACAATTTTAGAAAATCGACAAAAAGACAAAAAAAAAAAAACTGACATTTCGCAGAGCACATTAATGAAACAGAAGATTCAACATCTCACAAAACGAATCAAGCAAAGAGACCTACGTTTTTAGGAAAATAAATCAAACAGAAACTGTGGTGACATTTCACGAAAGAAATTTAACAAAAACCGAAAACAAAATGACCTTTCAGATGACAAATCAACAACAGAGAAAACACACACACACACTGTAAAAGGTAGATACCAACCTTCAGCACACAGCATTCACTGTGGACGGAGCTTTGCTTTACCTTTTCTGTGATTACTATTTTCATGGCTTTGACACAAAATGCATTCAGTGACCACATCTTTCAAAGTGAATTGTTTTCTCACTCAGACTCAACCACCATCAAAACTATACACCATTGTGCATGTGTTTGCATTGCTATTTTAAAAGCTGTTCCATTCAGGTTCAAAATCTACAAACATAATTATTGTGAATTAGAGTGCAATCTGCTACATCTACATCTAAACAAAAGAAAACCCCAACCCCATAGAGTAATTGTTTTCCTAATGTAGGTGAGAGTTCGTGACCACTGTCGTCCTGATCAGATAAGCGGGGTTTAGTGCAACCAGAGTTAGTTGACTCAAGAGTTGAAGAAATGACAGGGTGTTCGGTTTCACAAAGCCACTTCAGCGTTAACTCTGACTCAGATACTATACTCTGTGACGCTAACCTGCAATCTTCAACTAATCCTGAGTTTCAGCAACATGGAAACAAAGTTGCCTGGGTCTGTCTCGCGAATTCTTCGTGAACGTACACTGAGCGCTAGATTTGCCTGTGGTGAGATTATATAAATATATAGCTAAATCCTATTACATTTTATGTTTTATTTCCTCCTATTGCAACTGAAAATTTAAACTATATTCGCATTATTACTCGTTTTATCATAGGAGAATTTGATGGTTACCTGCTCAGTGACAGAGGGTACCCCGGCCAGCCCTATTTGCTAACCCCTTACCCTGATCCTGAGCCCGGCCTGCAGCAGCGTTGTAACTTGCCTCGCTGCAGGATGCGACGCGAGCCAGGGTAGAGATGAGCATTGGGATGCTCACGGCGCGTTTCCATTCCCTTCTTAGGCTCAGGGTCACTCCAGAAAAGGCATGTGGCATTATTATGGCATATGTGATTTTCCACAACACTGCCACAATTAGAGAACAATGTCCTACTCAAGCGGGGAACGATCGTGATAATGATCCCGACCACCCCGCTGACGTGCGAGATGGAAGAACAGTTAGAGACACAATATGCTACCATCATTTCTGATTGACTCATCACCTCCACAGTGTTAAATAAAGACAATATGTCTTTCTTTTTATGAAGTCTTCTTTATTTCCTGCAAGTACAAAATGCAGTACAGTGCTAAATATTTTTTATATTCTTTAAAGAAGTAAAACCATCAACCTGGGCACCTCAGCCACCTTTAACTGATGTATTTCTATTTTTGTCTGTTTTGCATCTGCAAATGTCTGAAATTCGTTTTTTCAATTTGTTTCTCTTGTGCACCTGTTTCCCGGAGCTATAGGAACACACCAAAATTACATGACATTAAATTTCAGTGCCAGGTCCACGCAGTTTAATTGTAAGTCATGATCCAAAGCTGAACAGCATCTAACTGGGGTAAGTTGTGCTGTGGAGGTGGATGGACCCTCTTCTTCATTGTATTTTAAAGCATTGCTTTGTTATAGAAAGATAAGGTGCAAATGTTATTATTAACCCCTAACCCTCTAACCCTAACCCTACCCCACCCTAATGTAATGAAAATTAACCCATTATGAAAATACTGTAGAGTATTAAGAGTACAACTGCATGGAGGTCTGTTATGGCAGAGGGCTCAATAGATTACACCATTAGTAACTGGCAGAAGATTAGACAGTTAAATTCTAACTTTACCTACAAACGAGCCCCACCTAATTAGAATTTTGTAAACTAGATTATGACGTCTGAAGTCACTGAGCTAACACCTGTAAAAGGATGAATGTACATATAGAAAGAGTGGCCTGGAGGTGCATTACCAAGATTTCGGTGCTCACCAGCTGAATTACAAATTGGCTCACCACACGTACAGAATATTACACTACCATAATGAACACTGCTAAAAGTCGACCTAAGTCATTAATTTCTACTGTTAACAAACTTCTCAACCCATCATCGCATCTCATTACTGGCTCACTTGACCTCTGCAACTCCTTCCTCCAATTCTTTGTAAATAAGATTAAAACTATATATGAAACACTTTCAACAATCTCATTTGATGGCTCCTCTAACTGGTCCCCACCTCACCCCATAAATTACACCCTCTCTAGTTTCACTTCCACCAATCCATCGGCTGTTAATGACCTAATTGCTCATACTAGCTCATCCACCTGTCAGTTAGATCCAGCACTTACTGCACTTCTTAAAAACTGCCTATCTGTAATCTCTTCTCCTATCTGATAAACTGTTCTTTTTCTTCTGGATATGTCCTGCTACCATTAAAAACACCTGCAATCACTCCAATTTTAAAGAAACCTGGGCTGGACTCTTCTGTTATGAGTAACTTCAGACCTATCTCTAATCTTCCTTTTGTCGCAAAACTCCTCGAAAAAGTAGTTGCCTCTCAGCTTAAAGCTCATCTCTCTGCTAACAAACTTCTTGATCCCTTTCATTCTGACTTTCGGTCAGGCCACAGCACTGAAACAGCGCTGATAAAAATTACTAATGACTTGCTATTGTCTGCTGATTCTGGTTGTCTTACTGTTCTCATCATGCTTGACTTTACAGCTGCATTTGATACTATATCTCATCATATACTTACCTCTCGTCTATCAGCTATCGGCATCACGGGTAGTGCTTTATCTTGATTCATATCATATCTCACCGAAAGACTATTTTTTATTACCATTCATAACTTCAAATCTTCTCCATGTTCTCTCTCTCAGGGTGTTCCTCGTGGCCCGGTTCTTTGACCACTTCTGTTCAATATTTATGTGTTACCATTAGGTCACATTATCCGTAGTCATGGTCTCAGCTATCATTGCTATGCTGATGACTTGCAAATTTACATTTCAGCCCGCTCCGTCGCCACTCTCCCCCTGGACTCATTGAATACCTGTATTGCCGACATTAAAACCTGGTTACACAGAAATTTTAATTTAATAACAACAAAACTGAGGTTACTGTTTTCGGTCCACCATCCCTGTTAAAAAAGTCCAGATTGAGTCTTCATTGGGTCCTCATTAATTCCATCTCACACTGTTAAAAATCTGGGTTTAACATTTGACTCGTCACTTACATTTCAAGCTCATAAGTTCAATTACCAAGACTGCATTCGACCACCTCCATAACATTGCCTGACTGCGACCTGCTCTCAGCACTAAAGATACCGAAACTATAATCAGTGCTTTAATAACCTCACGTCTCGACTACTGTATTTCACTAATTATTGGGCTTCCTGCTAAAACAATCACTAGACTTCAATACGCACAAAAAAGGCAAGAAATCTGACCACATTACCCCTTTGCTCTATAATCTACATTGGCTACCTGTTTCTGTATGCATCCAGTATAAAATTCTGCATGGACTTGCTCCCCATTATTTATCTGAACTTCTGCACTATTCTTCTCCTCCTCAGTCATCTGATTCAAGACTACTTACTATACCTCATATCTGTCTTTCTACTATGGGTGGAAGATCTTTCAGTGCTGTTGCCCTGAAACTCTGGAATTCCCTTCCTCTATCTCTGCACGACACTGCTACTATATCCTCTTTCAAATTTCAACTAAAAACATATCTTTTCTTACAGTATTTCCAACCATCATTGTTTTCCACATTGTTCTTCCTTGATACTATGTATACAGTATGTATGTATTTTCTTGTACAAGGACCTTGAGCTTGGGAAAGGCGCTATATAAATTAAACATGGTGACCCACGTTGTCCCCAAGACAGCAGTCATCACACCCTTTGGCCTTTTCGAGTTCCTACGGATGCCTTTCGGCCTCAAAGGGGCGGCACAGACGTTTCAGCGCCTCATGGACTCTGTACTGCGGGACTTGCCTTTCCTGTTTGTTTATTTGGACGACATTCTCATGGCCAGTGCGTCCACAGACGACCACCTGACGAATCTCCAGCAGTTGTTCGGCCGGCTCAGTGAACATGGTCTCATTAACCCGGCCTTGTGGGAGTTTGGTCAGTCGTCCATCACTTTCCTCAGCCACCACGTCACCCTGCAGGGGGCCATCCCCCTCCCTGCCAAGGTGGACGCTGTAGCCAGTTTCCCACACCCACGCGCTGTAAAGTCCCTGCAGGAGTTTCCGGGCATGGTGAACTTCTACAACAATTTCCTCTCCCATGCGGCCCAACTCATGTGACCCTTGTATGATGCTTTGAGGGGTGGTAAACGGGAGGATGTGTTGGATTGGCCAAAACCGCGCTAGCCAACGCTGCTCTGCTGGCGCACCCGCCTCTGACCCCCCAAGTTGCTCTTACCACGGACGTCTCTGATTTTGCCGTGGGGGCTGTGCGTGAACAGTGGGTGAGCGGACCCTGGCAGCCGCTGGCCTTTTTCAGCAGAAAGCTCCGTGACAACGAGAGGAAATACAGCACCTTCGACAGGGAGCTCCTGGGTCTTTTCCTCACTACCCGTCATTTCCATTTTCTGTTAGAGGGCCGGCAGTTCATGGCTTTCGTGAACCACAAGCCGGTGACTTTCGCCATGGCCAAGTCTTCCGAGCCATGGTCTGGTCGACAGCAGCGCCAGCTCGCTGCCATCTCCGAGTACAACACTGATATTCAGCATGTGGCCGGCAAAGACAATATCGTCGCCGACTTCCTCTCCCGGGCAGCCACTGGATCTGTCCACTTGGGCCTCGACTACGCAGCCATGGCTGAGGACCAGACCATGGACTCTGAGGTGCAAGCCTACAGGACGGCCCCCACGGCGCTTCTCATTAAAGATGTGGTGTTTGACATGGCCTATGCTACACTCCTCTGCGTCGTCTCCACAGGCCAACTTTCTTGCTGGCTGGAGGCAAAAGGTTTTTGATGCCATCCACAGCCTTTCCCACTCTGGGGTGAATGCCTCTACCAAGTTGGTGTGGCCTTGCCTGCGGAGAGATGTTAGGGCCTGGGTTGCTGGCTGCCAGCGTGCAAAGGTGACTTGACATACCAAGGCCCCTTTGGCACCCTTCAAAGTGCTAGAGAGACGTTTTGATCATGTGAATGTGGACCTGGTGGGCCCACTTCCCCCTTCCCGTGGTTATACTTACCTCCTCACCATGGTGGACAGGACCACTAGGTGGCCAGAAGTGGTTCCCCTGTCCTCCATTACATCAGGTAGCCCGGGCTTTCATTATGGCTTGGGTGGCCTGTTTCGGGCACACCGTTCGACCTCTCCTCGGACCGGGGTCCGCAGTTCACGTTTCTGGGGGTCAAGGTCCACCGTACCACAGCCTACAACCCACAGAGCAACTGGCTTTGTAAGCGTTTTCACCGGGACATGAAGGCTGCGCTCAGGGCTAGCCTTATGGACAACAACTGGGCTGACCACCTGCCATGGGTTATGCTGGGCCTTCGCTCCACCCCCAAGGAAGATCTTCAAGCCTCATCGGCCGAGCTGGTGTACGGCCAGCCTCTGCACGTTCCAGAGGAGTTTCTTCCGGATGACACGGCTCCCTGGTCGGTTGCCTCCCATCGGGTACCTGTTCGGTCGGGGCCTGTCATTATGGCTGAATTCTGGGGGGGGGGGCCTGTGTGGTGACCCACAAGTAGAACGGAAAGAGACATTCACCGAGAGACTGTACCTTTAAGGGGGGGTTTTCTGAGTTTTGCGGTTTTCCAGGTTAGCGTTGTGTGACTGTTGTTTACATCATGTGATTGGGAGACATAAATATATGTACCATGGCAAATTCATGGCAAGACATTTCAGTCAAAACCACTTGCCAACCTAATTGTGGTGCTGCAGGAAAAGTCAGAGGACCACCAAAGTCAGCGGGATATCGTCTGGAAACCATGAATGTCTGTACTATATTTAGTCCCAGTCCATCTAGAAGGTGTCGGGATATTTCACAGGATAGGTGAAAACCTTGACCTGCAGGAAGAGACAGAGGATTACTAAAGCCATTAGGATCATTCTCTTGGGGACCATGAGCTTCTGTACCAAATCTCTTTGCGACCCATCCAATAGTTGTTGAGATTGTTCAGTCTGGAAGGAAGTGGTGGATCGACAGACAGATGACATTGCCGTCCCTGGAGCCATATGTTTTTAGCATAGCTTAAAACATAGTTTTGTTTTACAAATAGCTCATATTTGTATCTAACATGTTTGAGTCCTTTCTGTTCAGTCATTGCTTTGCTTGTCCATATTAAATACACATAAAAGGCAAGTTATCTAGCGTCTTTTTTTAGTGCAAACAGTCCTTCTCTTAATATTTTTATGGTGTAATTATGTTGTACATTCACAGCCCCATGCCAAAATATACTCTGTGTCATTAACAGTATTATGGGACTGCTCATAATTACATCCCAATTTAGACTGCTTTATTTTCTGCAACGCACAATAATTAATGTCCCAATTACCTTTCTGGAACAAATTATATTACTTAATGTTGAATTGCTGTCACATTGAAACAGTGGAACACAGTGAAAGAATGCTTGCTAGCAAAATTAAGAATGAAGATAATTACAAAAAAAGCATTGTAGTATTATTCAGGACTATTCATTTATGATAGGTTAGTCACAGATCTGTATTCAATAATATACTGGAAGCATCTTGACTTTCTTTTTGGTTACAATTTTCATACTGTCCTAGCTCTGCATGTCAGATTTTAAACAGTAAAACAATGCCAGTCTGTCATCGTATTATATATATATAAATACCATAACATAACTGAAGGAAGAACATTTTCCATTTACTGTTCATAACTAGTAACTTTAACGATTAATAGTAACTGTTAACGTGTACTTTTTCACCTGGCAACGTGTATTCACCTTCAGTTTCATGCCAAATAAGCAACATTATGTTGTACATTTTTCCTCTTTTTTTCTGAGACATATTGACTTGTAGCTGCATGAAAGGCACAAGGGTAATTAACATAAATGGCTGCATCTCATTAAGATGTTGCAGAGCCCTGGAATTGTGCATGGCTTATTAGGGCACATAAGTGGAAAGGAGCCTTTGTCAACGTTATTAGAAACACCTGTGCTGTTCAAAAGTCAAAATGTCTACGGTGAAAAAAGTTAATTTTTTCTGACTTCACAAGTGTCAGAATACCAGTCCTGAATTGCTGTCCATTAACCTTTAAAAACACATCATAAAAAGTAACAGGTTTCTCACTGTCAGTGTATGAGTTAAGCATGTTAGAGTTTTGTAAATGACAATAAATACATGACTAAATAAAGCTGTTATACAGACAAATGTCTCCATACAGCAAATGAATTCAACTTAGGAACTATTGTATACATTCAAATGCTCATGACTCGCCACAGGATTTAATTGAGGTATTATCTCAAATCACAAAAATATAATTAGCATCATTCATGAAATGTTCCTGTTTTTATATTTGCACATGAATATTGAGTCACAGGAGAAATGGGTTAAGATAATGACTGGATTCTCTTGTATGTTCCAGATGGATTTTACGTTCATGGGACCTCGGTTATCATGAACCAACTTCGTGGCACTGCCTGATGCAGCAGAACACACACATAAACATAATATTTTTGGACGAAAATAGCATTAAAGAAAGTGAAAAAGATTACCATTAACAATAAGTGGCATTGAAAAAACATTCCTCTGCTGCAAGAGCAGAGGCGTCCTAAAAGGGGCATGTAGGTGTATAGAGAGATCAAAGTTGCACTCACACGAAGATCAAAGCAAAGGGACTTCAATTTAAACTTAATGGAAAAGCTTGTGGCCATTGGTGCTATCACTGTCTCTCACTATCAGTTGATGTTGTCTCTGGCATTGCTTCAAGTGGGTACAACAAGTGCTGACACTGTTCTCAGGTGATGGGCTTGAAGGAACAGCGTTGACCGGCAAGCAAAAATCTTTCAACATGATTCCCACTTGACCTTTATGTTTCACATTTGGATCTTTGCAGAATTTTAACCCATTAAATAGTGTTTATTGTTCACAGCAGGGATACTTAGGCGAGGTTCCTTTGTTTTGTACCATGCCATGCCCCCGCTGTCCGAGATCGCACAGTAGAGCTAGACTGCTATCGATTGCCATACGAATTTGCATGTTAAATTTGAGCCCAAAAACACAGCTCGTTCTCATTCCCAGGGCGTCGTATAGCGACGTTTTGTCCCGCCACCTCAGCGTTGTATACAGATGCACAAAGTAGTTTCTGAAGGCGTCTCCTACAGACACTCAAGGGTACCATGTGCGTCTGCATACAACGCCAGGGGCATGACAAAACGTCATTATGTGCAGCCCTGGGGTGAGAACGGGTTGAGAAACCTAATTGGAAAAGGAATGGCTGTCAAATATTGAATCAATATATTTATTATTTAATTGACACTGTCAAGCAGGATATAATGATCAACATTTAACAATATGAGAGTATGGAGAGTGTCAAGCAGCATGCACATGTGTGAGTTTCAGTTTTACTGTACCTCCACCATAGAGATGGGATCTATACTCATTTTCCAGTTGATAAGGTATACCTAGCTGAAATGAATACAATCTAATTCCTGCAATAAATTCTACCACAACGCTTCTAATGTTCAGTTGTTGTTGAAACTAATTCAGATTGCAGTAGCTGAATTTGATTGCATTACAGTGAAAGGTGTTTCTAATATTTAATTCACCCTCCGTAATATAAACTGGCAACTGATATAATTAAATAATTAAAATAACTTTAACAATGTAAAAAATTTCAGGAAAAGTAAGCTTGTACATTCCCTGCAGCTGATTTTATGTACAAATGTGTCTGTTCTCACTCTATGATCACCATTTAATGAGCTCCAGAAAATTCACCAAAAAGAGCACCACAGCAATTAGCACTTAGCACCAAAGATGGAGATTCAATATCAAGACAATGTCACAAATGTCATCCATGTCACCCTCAGATGATTCCATCCCACTATGGACCATTTAAAAGAATGCCGAGACCCAACTCCCTCTAGTTTCAAGAAAATCCCATAAGTGCTTCTAAGGTAAAGTAGGTGACTCAGGGACACTTACACACATGTTTTCCCGCCCCTCATGGACCAATCATTGTTTTGCATTGCTGGAATGAGGCAATGACACACAACGTTTGGTCAAAATCCTCTAAGTAGCATGTCAGTTATTGCATGTAATGGACAGATGAACGGACAGATGGACTGAGGCGGCTCCACAGTCCCTCCCTTAACAAATAGGGAAGTTAAGCATTGCCGACATCTCTGACGTACTTGAGTACTAATCTAAATTACTTGAATCATGGCCCTCAGTCTATTGAGGGAACTGAAAGAAGGGGACAGAGAGAAATGAGCACCTTGTTTTATTCCCTATCAATGCAAAGCAACTGTACGTAAATGATTACGATTTTAAGATAATGGTTTATAATGTACTTAATGATATAGAGTTTTTATGCTTTATCATATATATATATATATATATATATATATATATTCCAAATACCCAATATACAATCTAAGTGGAACAATCACCCATAAAATGGCTCAACTTTTTGAAATTGAATCAAGCAGACTATTAGAAGAAAACAACAGTCGCCCATCAGCTCACTGTGGGGACTCCAGCCGCAGCTCAGCTATTAGTGTCTGCAACATGAAATATATGTCTGTGAAGATGTAACAATAAAATGAGAATGAGGGTAAGAAGACCTGGGGATGTAAATTGTCTAAAGCAGTAAACCTCATTCTGAAATTCTTGAAATTAACAGCCCGATCCTGCCTCTCTCTTTCTCATAACAAACCTCCTCAGACAGCTCTATTTGGTCTCCTCTTCTATTCAGACAGAATGGGAGAAAAAAAAATAAAAAATTAGAGGCAGCGTGCAGTGCATGCAAATCTAAAAGTGAGGGGGCAGGGAGTTGCAATATTGCTCTTGGTAACTGTCAGGGTTTTGGGAGTATCTTCCCTCTGCTTCCTCATGTTTCCCAGTGTTTTTCCCTGCCTTGTGTTTCCTGTCTGTCTTGTTTTGTTTGTCTGGAGCCTTCCACGGAGCAGACCAGTCTCTCTCTCCTCCACACCTGCAACTCATCCCGGTTCATCACCATCTCCTGCAGTATTTAAACACCGGTTCAACCACCCAGTCTTCGCCAGATCGTACTATCCCTACCGTGGTATTTACGTCGGGCTCTTCCCTCTACAACTTCCTATGAAGATTGTTCTAGTGTTTTGTCTCAGCAATTTATTGTTTCCCTCTGTCTCCACATCCAGAGATCCTCCCGTCTGCCTGTCTCGCTCCGTGGATCCTCCAACCACCTCTTGCCTGCCTGCCTCGTTCCTCCCCGCTCCTGCAACTCCTCCAGGAACTCTCAGCCTACCAGCCAACACCCTTCATCCCCTGGTTATGCGGACACGCTACCTCCACCTACCTGTCTATCTGGCTTCCAGCCGTTCCCGCTCTCACCGCTCTGGAAAAATAACAAATAAACCTTATTTGTTCCCCTACCGCCGACGTTGTGTCCTGCCTTGTATTCTGGGTTCAACCAAACAAACTACCTTAACCGTAACAGTAACACAAACTAAGGGGACAAGGATCAGACTCCCCAAAAAGGCCACTGATGGTGCCGTTGCCATACATGGTATAAATGGGCAAGACTGGAGATATTTTTCTTATTGCCAACAAATTCCACTAGAATTCCCATATCAGCAAAAAACGTATCAGTGTGTCTGTGTATCCGAAGCCCATCTATATTAAAGTGACATCTGTGTATATGTCCGCTAATGGCTAGCTGAGGGAGTGGAAATCAGGCTTGAGCATCTGAGCCCAGCCTCACATGAGCTGAGACTTTTACAACAGAACTATTGCAGAACCACTTAATAGATCGGACAAAAAGAATGTAAATACTCGTGTGCCAACGCGTTGTTAGTCTTGGGCCTACACAATGTTTTATACATCTGGCCCGTGGTGCAATAAATACTCACTAGAACACCAAATGGGTATTAAGTCATGGTTTGAGGGTTGTATAGTTATACGTGTTTTATTTTGAAATACTCCCCTCGTGTGTCTTTGCTTGCTCTTCCCTTGATTGTTTGCCCCGCCCTGATTGGTTTCACCTGTGTCTAGTTATCCTTGCCTCATTTGTGTATTTAGTGGGTGTGATGCCTTTGTTCTTGTCAGTTGGTCTCAGTTGCTATGTTGACTCCTGCTTTTGGTTTCCTGCTGCTTGGCCCATTTATCTGCCTACCTGTACCTGCCAATACCTGCCAATAAGCTGCAATAAATCATTGAACAGCACCTGTCTCCCGCCACTGTCTGCGTTCGGGCCCTTTCCCTGTTTCCTGCATGCCGACAAACCTACCATATTGCTTTCATCACGGTGGCCCTGTGAGGTCAACGCACTGCAAATCAAGAAAGCATCTTCATCCATTTGACAACACGTGCAGCATTTTCGAAAACACGCTGCGAATACAGACAACATGACCAAGGGCTCTCAGGGCCACCGTAAAATAATCCCCAGAACATTTGCAATTTATTCTTGTGCCATTGTGCCAGCGCTATTGTCCAAAAAGTATTAAAAACACACCAATGAGTCGCACCATTGCACTGTGACATGTTCCTTCATTGCCATGAACGCACACACTATAATGTGGGGTGACTCAATCCCACATTCACCATCTTGTTGCCCCAAATACTCACTACAACACAGAATATGGGTTAATTCACAACCATAAATAGTCCCCAACAAATGCACAACTCCCTCTTGTTTGAGTAACGTTTGCTGAAAACTACAGTGACCTGATGTTTTATGAAATTACTGAGGCTTTAAAAAAAAATAAAGCTATTTATTTGTTACATATTTTCAAAGATTTTCATCTTCCGAAGGAACAAATGGAACTGGGGCTGAGTGCGAAAAACAAGAGTAGAGATGTGAAGAGACGGACTAACACGTTGTTTGTTTTGGTCTTGTCATGGGATTTGTTGACAATAAGAAATGTAGAAGAACGCCAGGCTTATCTTTTAAAAGGCTTCAAATGCATCACGAGTATAAATAACCGAAGTTTCAACTTATCAACACTGTTTCATCAAGAAAGTTGTCAAAGGCAACTAATCTTGGACTGAAAAAAGATGTTCACCAACTTTAAGCCGTCGAACCGAGCTTCCTTTCCTCCCAGCAGCTCCTTTTGTTCTCTTTTGCCTTTCTTCCATGCTGTTAGCATGCAAGCCTTCACCATCCTCAGTATTTCTGCAGTACTCTGATTCGCTTCTAGTAACCCAGAGGTGGGTGAGGAGGAGCAAATAAAACAAGATCTAAAAAGAATCGATAAATGTTTCATCAGATTTAAAAGACAGCGTTAGCCTCAGTTTTATGGGTGCTACGCTACAATTTCAGGGTGGCCAAGTCCTTGGGTTTAAAAGAAAGGTTTATGGTGCTGTAAACATAGCCCAATTCTCTTTTCCATTTCGACCACATAAAGTCGTGACAGATCAGTAAATCTACATGGGAGAGTGGAAGCTCTTTGCCCCGCGCTTTCTCCTCTGCAGGTTTCTCTCCACTTCCTCCTGTCTTTGCAGTCAAGAGCACACGAAGGGTAAATACCGCAGGCTTCGAGTTAGTTGTGAGTTGTAGCAAAGAGGAACCATTCTCAGTGAAGACTCAGTGAACCATCATGAATGACGGCAGGTTTTTGACTGTATTACACTATGTACAACCATACCAGTCTGAATCGTTAGCTGTGAAAATGCTCTTAATGTTGCTCTCACCTAAAGTCTGCCTCTAGGTCTATCTATTTGACAAATTATGAAGAAAGATTAAAGCTATGTGAAACTTGTGTACAAAAAGTAAATAGAATCTAAACGTTTTGTAAGTTTTTAACAATTTATATTGTTTAGTTTGGAGTACCTGTTGGTCATTAAGATGCATCATCTGGGGACCATGAGGGTATGTGCTGAAGTTTGTGCCAATCCATTCAATAGATGTTCAGGAGATGTTTTACAGGAAGCGAAAACATTGACCTGCTGGTGGCGCTAGAGGGAAAGTCAGGGGATCAGCAAAGTTGGTACGTTTCAACCTGTGGCCGAATGTGAATGTCTGTACCAAACTCCATGGCGATCCATCCAATATTTGTGAAGATATTCCCCACTGGACCAAAATGGTTGATGGCGAACAAAAATTGGCCCAAGTGTTCGGATGCTTAAGCCTGACATTTTCTAGAGTATAGCCCAGGCCCATAGTTTCCTGTTTTGTTTCAAGATGTTGACTCTCATTTCTTGAAACATTCCATAACTGCACATATTAGCAAGTGGAATAACTGCACCCAACTGGCACATCTTTTTCTTGTTTTGAGAAAGACACGTCCTGAAAGAGGAAAATCAGATTAAAAGACTTGTGAAGAAGCATGACTGCTGCAGTGTACCAGTCTTCCTCAGTCACGAACACTAAAATGAACAATGGGTTCGGGTGGATCAGCTCTAATAGAAGACCAACCAGCTGTCAGAGTATACGGGAAAAGTATTCTAACTCCCTTTTTCCTGTGATTTCTTATTTGCCTTTCTATGGTTAAACGTTGCAGAGCTTGTGTTTGCCTTTAACTCAGCAACTGTGTGACACAAAGTGCAGATGAAACTGTGTTTTATTTCTAATTTATGTCTTTTAAGATGAATTTACAAGCACTTGAAACAGCACTCATAAACAAAAGAAAGCCCCTCTCCACGGTCCCTTGGTCCCCCTGGACCACATAAGTAGCAGAGTGTAGAGTTAAATTTAGGTCAGCACTTTATTAAGTGTAACAGACGCCTTGGTCGGTCTACCCCAAGGTTAGGGAATTGCATTTGCGGTCTCTGCTCTGACAGCATGGCAGACAGTTATGATAAGAGAGCGGCAGGGTGGAATCCATTTAACCTCCAACCACTGCAGCGGGAAGCCAGCCCGGCCAGTGTTATCCTCCACAGGCAGGCTGTGGAAGATGACGCCGAGACCGAGGTAACAGGTGGTGGAAGCGAGGTTTCCCAGGCCAGGGAACACACCACTTACCAACCCATCACCCCAATTTCTACATCATTAACCCCACCCAGCAGCTGCAGAGCCACTAGAAGCTCAAGAGGAGATGTCCTGCACACAGGAAGGTTGTACATCCATGCATTGTTTCTTTACTGCACGTGAGTGTATTTCGATCCAGTTACTCGTTACTCGGCTGCCATTTCGTTTAAAGTTTGCTGCTTTCATTTTCTGTTCATGTTGGCCAGTTTCTGCTCGGGACGGAAGGTTAATTTAGTGCGTGACATATCCATCATGTAAGGTCGACAAGCAAGCTGTAGTAACGATTGCTACGGCCAATTAACTTAAGGTATTCCATGACGCTCAGAGAATGTCACCTTTACACATAGTCCTCTTATAGCAACCCATACAGCTGAGTCAGACTCATCCACACAAGGTGGCTAGCTAGCTATGAAGACAGACGACGTACTTATTCTTAACCCAGCTGACAAAGCACTGATTGGCTCAGTGTTTCAGTCGTCGTGGTAAATATCTGCCAATGAACACCCGACCGATTTGCCCTGCTGATCACAAAAGTCATCAATATGTATACCAAATTCTTCAAGATTCTGCTTGTAGTTAAAAAAGAATTATCAAAATTATTTTAAATTCAGCAAAATGTAAAGTTGTAGCAACTGACAAGATAATAGGTGCTGTATAATATATATAACCAGTCAAACCATAAAGCAATTGCGTTAAAGACGTAATAAAATCTGTTTGTGTAATTCTCAATTAATGCCGTCCATATGTTAAGTGATGATTCATTGTGTTTGACACAGAATAATTAGGCTACAATTAAACAGGTCGCTAAAGTTTTTGAAAGAAGACTGCAACACAAATGAAAATGTCCATTTAGTCTATTTAACTGACAAAAGAATAAAGAGAAAATGTTTTCCCATGTGGAGCATTGCGTTAGTGCCAGCAGAGCACCGAAGTTGCCCTTTGTTTCTTTGGTAGTTTTTTTTATTTAGATCCCCAGTAGCTACTCTTCCTGGGGCCCACGTCGTGTGCTTTGAACACATAACATCTGATAATCCATAAGACACTGCAATCGACAAACACTCGGACAAAACACAATACTTAAAAACCTGTTTCGTACTTGAGGTCTCTAAAGCAAAACAATAAAGGAACATACCCCCTCTGATTGCAAATAAATCAGGATGGGTAGCTCGTACATTTCATTAGCGAATTGACGTCATGCTGCTTCGTTAACGCTTCAGTATCGTTCGCCAGCCTATAGCTACCAGTTACTAACATCCACCATGGTGTAGTTCTGAAGACCTAATGTTCATGTATGTGTGGGTTTTTTTTTTTTTTTTTGTGGGGGGGGGGGGCGGGTACAAAAAAATTAGAGCCGAGTCTTTTGCCACTGTACAACCCTTTGCTAGAAACGGTCGTTTCTTTGACGCAAGTGTCACTGACTGAAATGTCACTTGGTGCCGAAACAGCAGGATTGGATTGGCTGTGCTGATTTAAAGGAGGGCTAGTCCCACTCACATTACGCATACTTTGCTCGTTTTCTTACTCACCTTTCTTGTGAAGTTAGCTGCTTGTAAACGTGCGATAAAGCTGCATGGAATCCCGGAATTTTGATCACAAGGAGTTTTAATTGCGGGTTTTATGTTAAACTAGGCTAACCCTTAGGAGGCGCTATTGGCAGAATTTGAAAATTATATATATATGTGTGTGTTTACATTAGTTCAGAATCGCCTGAAAATAAGCATCGTTGTGTTTTCATTGCGTTAGAATAAGCTGTTTATGTGTGCACAGGGAGCGGGGTCCCCTTCCACGGAGGTCACCATGTTGCAGCGCCATGTTTTGAGTATGGATTGGATTATCTAGTGCCAACCATGCAAGGCTGTTTGACTCATGTCACTTGCCTTGTCTTAATTAGCCGTTTTATCTTGTTTGCGGGTAGGCTCCAGTTTGCTTTAACACGTACTTCACGCTCGGATGATTCGAGACAGTAGTATTCAGGGCTTGCCTGTAACGATGTATAGTTAACTAGAAACAAGAGTAACGCTAATCTTATTTGAAGTAACTTAATCCCCTGCCACTGAGTATTAATTGGCTCATAATTGAGCTACACCATAGACGAATTCCTTGAAATGAGCCTTTTTGATGTTGTTTTAAGGCTCCTGGTAGCTGGACAGCCTTACTTTAAGAAGTCGTATCAAGTGCACATCACTTGCCGCACTGGTAGCCAAATTTGCTGGTTTGATAGGGGATGTTTGCACAGATCACCAATACAAAAGCACAAAGTATGGTATGTATGTAGAGGTACATACAAGGGATAAGGGTTTTTTTAAATCACACATATGGGAGCAAAGATATTTACCCAGCAACAAAATTATTTCATAATATAAATCATATTGTTCAAGGGCTGTTATTATTTTGATTCTGTTGTTTCAAATCTGTATGATATTGAAGGTGCACTGGTTGTAGGGAATATTTTGTCAAACAGAGCCACCTTGGTCCTGTGAGGTGTTTGTTGTGATTAATGTCTGCCTGCCTCCAGGATGTCCTGTCGCTAGGTATTCATGTGACCAGCTGGAACCACCAGATGTGTCAATGGATCCCTACACTGAGCGATTGACTGCTGTTCGGATTCATAAGCAGGGCGATTGACTGCGGTTTCGGAATTCATAAGCTGCGTGATTGACTGCTGTTGGCACAATAGCTGCCAGTGGCGCAAGTGGTGGCTGACAAACGACAGAGTTGAGTTGGCGGCGAGGGAAATTACCTCGGCTCTCTGCGAAGCCACCCGGCAATCATCCCACATCCCCGTGTCTTTCTCAGTGCCTTTTTACTGCCACACTCAATCACTGCCAAACAGATAATACAGCCAAAACTCCAGCAAACACATTTGTGCTACACACAGAATAGCCTCCCTGGTGCACATATGTACGACATCCAAGACGCCTAGATGATTATGAACATCTGTAAGCTACTCGCCGTAACAAGCGACATGCCATTAAATGTAACAAATTAATGTGCAAGCAGAAAATGAAGGAAAAAATGATCAGGAATTACAATTCTCTGCTTTCAATCTCAAATTTAATTGTCTTGAGGAAACCTAATCACTGAGTGCTGACTGCTTAAGTCAATTTGTATTATGTTTTAATTTGACTGTACAGCAGTCAGGTGGCACCCATTATGAAGAGTGGGACAGGAAAACACCACATTATGGTGCATTAAAGCCAATTAATTGGAAAAGTCCTCTGTGAGGGGCTGCACTCCTTCACTGCCACGGCTCCTTCCCTGTAATTATTTTTATACACTTGCGCTTGTGCACTATCTCTGCAAATAAATGTTTTATAATGGCGAGGCCGCAAAGAGCGGGGCTGCCGGAGAAGCAGGGTTCTCAGCGAGACCGTTTAATCTTAGCGGAAACTTTGACTCTGATTAATGGCTTTTGTTCGTTGTAGCTCAACACTAGTCTGAGGAGGCTTCTTTGTTCAATGCCGCTCTTTCGAGTCCGTGCATAAATACAGACGAGCTGGCAAGGAGAACGCCGCTCCACATGGGCATGGTTGCTGGTGAGAGACAGGATTTCAGTGGTATTTTATTTAGTCTGACGTTACATTGACCATCTTCTGTCAAATCAGTGCAGATGCATTGGCATAAGACTACTCTTTATAGCCTGTTAATAACATCACCTTCCCTAACTACGAGGTCATTGTCTTGTAATTATGAGAGAAAGTATATTTCAGAATTGCTGGAAAAGGATCATTTGTTCATGAAGTGATTAGTCAAAGCCCTGCTGGTGACAGGGACTTTAAAAATATGTAGCGATGTCTGCATTTTCTTGGTTTAGATGGCACTCTGTGCTACATGAAACTGCTGACATCTTGGATCTGTGGATCATCTTGACTAACCGGTTCATGATTTCTGGAGAGAGACATTGCTGTTGAGTTTTTCAAATGTATTTTTTGGCGCCCAAACCGAGTGCCATATAGTCCCATTGTATTCCAAAAAGGACATCTCTACAGCCGATATCGCCAAAACTCTGCAACTCACACCGAAACAATCTAGATGGATACATAGCACTACAGGTAAGAGGAGAAATATGTATTTTTGATTTTGGGGTGAACCGCCCCTTTAAGCATAAGGGCGCTTCTTGGTCATGGTTACAATAACGAACACATGAGGTTAGGGAACGATGGTGTTCATGCTTTAAGAAAACAACACTGATTGTCGGTTGAAAATGGGAAATGAACATCAGTCTTCCGTTTTGAAGTCCAATGTTTTTTGTTTGACCCATCCTTCCGCTCCGACCTCCTCCCTACAGGAGAGGCAACACCATCACCTGACTTGAGGGCACTTGCTGAAACGACTGATGCTGCCGTTCTTCTTGGGAGGACGGACTCGAAATGCCCTCCCAGAGGCTTGAAGCCTGTACGCTGTTTCCGCAAATATGTCCAAACTGTTTTCTAGTTGGTTTCCACACATTTCAGTATGATGCAAATGAATGCAGACTTGAGGTTTACTATGACAGATTAGCTACAGCAACTCAGGCAAGCTTCAAGCATCTACTGATTGATTTTCATACTGCATGTAAACGAACGGTAGCCAAGCGATGACTGAAGTGATAGAATCAATGCATTCCAAAATCTCCAAGACAGCAGCACACTTTGCAAATGACTGACTCGGATGTAAAGGGTGTGGGATAAAACATGGACATAACTGGTATGGTCTTTGTTCCCCAAAATATTTATTAAATATTAAATCAACTATAAATACCACATGCAAGGTAAAAAAATCTCACTTCATCTTAGGAGAGGAATACCTTCTAACTGTAACATTTTCACAAAAGAACAAGATTCTAAATTCAGACATCATGTGTTTACGAGATATACATGATAATTACAAGAAAACACTTCTTATTTTGTTTTCCTTGGTAACTGCTGTGGGCTTCCGTAGTTTCCTGATTAATTTAACAATGATTTGAAATAGTCGTCCCCTCGTTAAAGTCAAAACCATAATGTACCACCTTAGGTTAAAGCTGAGGATGGCCCGGTCTTCACTGCGATGATTTTTGATAGGGAATGTAAGAGATTGCCAATTACATAACCATTCATCCCAACACAATTTGAGCAATGGTTTCATTTGGATGGTAAAACGTGGCGAGCCTTTGGGACTGTAGAGTTACCCGCGGATGCTGGCTGTAGATAATTATTGTTTCACTTTTTAATGAGGCTCCCTTGAGGCCTTCTCATTAAAAGAGTTGTCAGTGGTGGTAATCTAAGCGTGACCCATAAACCCATAAAACACTGTTAGGACCTAAACTGTTGTTGTTGAACTCCAGGCCACAATAATATAATATGATATGAACATAAGGGATCATGTTGAGATTCTCAGATCAGAGGTATGCTTGGTTTTGTCTTCCCTGGTAATTGTAGTCATCTTTTTCTTTTTCATCTTACATGTTCCTAAACCTCTGTTACAAAACCATGAACACTGGATAAATATGATTGACCCTTTTAATTTTTTTTTTGCTCTACTGGTGGCAGCCAATTAAATAGAGTTACTGCCACTGCGGACGCCTGCCACTGATACAACAGGCGTACAGACAAGAGGCTCATTCTCCTCAGACAAATAGAGGCAAAGCTGCATTGAGGCAACATTGCAAAGGTGTATGTGTAGGTGTACTTCAACTTAGAAAAAGACCTCATTCTGGACTGGAGGCCTTAATGAGGTTATTGCCGCTGCCTGAGTGATGAGGCGGGCGACACCACATTAATGGTGTGACGGTGTACTTGGCTTGCCCATGGCCTGTCCTACACGGTGGTGTTCCAGGTCTTTCAGGTCACTGTGTGCAGAATGGTATGGCTCTTCACATTGCCCACAGCTGGAGCACTGGGGGGTGGGGATTGGTAAACCCTTTGCAATACCCCGGTGTTGTCCAAGTGTGTGGGTGCCATAGACGACTGCCACGTCCACAACACCTTTGGCCCGTCCATCATCACTGCTCGCGCTGTGCTCCACAACGTCTGCCTCACAGCGGCGGACATCCTTGTGTCCTGTGTCGTGTCGCTTCTTCAGCGAGAAGATGAGCCATCCGAGGCCACATCAGCCACAGGGTCCAATGGTAAACCACGGCCAAGTAGCCGCCGTGGCCTCTCCTCTGTCTGTCCCCTTCCCGTTTGGGTTTTTTTGAGCTCCTACAGTAAACTAAAAAGGCAAGGGCTACAGTTAGGCATGTGCCAACTGAAAGATTTGAACTGTGTTACGTTATGACATAAAATGCAGAACAAAAAGGTGTAATATGACTAAACCTCGTCCTCCATCCCCATCTGCTTTATAATTTGCCTGGAGAATTCAAAATATGTTATTGTACCACGCCCAACTACTGATTACAGCCATGACATGACATTATTCTTATATCTCCTTACAATTGTGCTTTATATCCGTATCTGTCGTGATGGCTGACCAGATCGATTTCCAGGTAACTCAGCGAGCGAGGAGACATTGAATAAGGAAAATGAGAAGCACCCCATTTCTGCCGACATCTCCTTCTTTTGTTAACAGCTCCTGCATCTATTATAGTCACTCTCTGTGGCCTCAGGTTGGTGGGAGTTTTCAATCCATACAAGGGATATCATCATCGCAAATAAACCATTGCCTCTGAGGCTGTGGTAGCTAACTACACAGGAAACTTTAAACGTTGCCTTTTGTTTGCACACAAGAAGTTAAAATGTGACGCCAATACAACATCGCATCAACATCTTCTGATTTTTTGTAACTCTTCTTCCTCTTCTTTATGTGGAGAAAGTTTTATGTGATTGTCAGTCACCATACTTAGCTACAATCCTACTCTCACCTATGGTCATGAGCTTTAGGTCATGACCGAAAGGACAAGATCCCGGATACAGGCGGCTGAAATGAGTTTCCTCCGCAGGGTGGCTGGGCGCTCCCTTAGAGATAGGGTGAGGAGGTCGGTCACTCGGGAGGAGCTCAGAGTAGAGCCGCTGCTCCTCCACATCGAGAGGAGTCAGCTGAGGTGGCGCAGGCATCTGTTCCTCCCTGGGGAGGTGTTCCGGGCATGTCCAACCGGGAGGAGGCCCCGGGGAAGACCTAGGACACGCTGGAGGGACTATGTCTCTCGGCTGGCCTGGGAACGCCTCGGTATTCCCCCGGAAGAGCTGGAGGAAGTGTCTGGGGAGAGGGAAGTCTGGGTGTCTCTGAGAAGGTGGATGGAGGATGGATGGGTACTTAGCAAAGCGTTACAGTGTAATGTCATTCTTTTTTCTTTTTTTTTGTTCAGTAATGAGTATTGTAAGGTTATAAATTGAAATTCAGTCATTACGTTAAAGTCACGTATCCCAGTTGTGCTCTTTATTTTGACATTGAGTTCAGTTTGTTCGCAGTTTTACCAGGAATTAGATGGAGTGTTTATAAGTGTGCGGTCGGTGGAGAGACATGTTAGCTTAGCACAGGGTTTGCAGGTTGAAGGAGGCGACTAGTTTTTGACAAAACATGGGTAGTACACCCTCCAAAGTTGTCTTTTTTTCCTCCATTTTGTGTCTTTTTAACTGGCTTGCAAACATTTGCTACCAGGATGGCTAATGATCTTCTCAGCACAAAGATGCAGGCAGGATCGCAGAAAGCCATTGGATTTATTCTGGTTGGATAAATCTGGTTGTCGACATTCAGGAGTCATGTGGGTTTGTTTAGAGTTGTGCGAACCTTACAGCTTCACTGTGAGGTGCTACATGCAGTCACGAGGGCTAATCTAGCTGTTGAACGTCCCCCAAACTGTCGACTGGTCACTCATTAAACCACAATGTCTTGTTTTGTATTTGTAGATGTGTTCAATACAGAAGAGGTGGCATATGGCTGTTAAGCCTTTGGGGTTGTTTAAAAGCACATTTGACAGAGTTGTGCTGACTAAGAAATAATAACAAAAATATAAGTAATGACTTGCGCGGATGAGTATTTAATAAAGTAATGCAATCACTTTCTTAATGAGTAATAGGTAATGGGTAAATTATTATATTTTTCAATTAACAAGACTCATGCTTCTAGCTTCTATAGCATGTATTTGTAGAAAAATAAGGCAATCATGGCCACAATTGGTGCAGTGTTGGTTTTAATTCATCTCAGTATCCCCTGGGTCAGCTTGATGGTTGGTACACATTGCATGTCTACCACAGTGTCTTTTTGATCCTGCCAGCCGGATCTCAAATTCTACACATAGTGGCTTTAATTGTTTTAAAAGGTGTTTCAGATTATAAATATAAAATTGGAAAAGAGCAAGAGAAAATGAGTTGTACTTTTGATATTGTGAAAAAACCCAGTTTGCTCCCTTATTGTACCATGATTTGCGTCCTGCTGTAGCCTCTGTGTGCTGGGTGTGCTTCCTCTCTGCGACTGGACGAGTCCTGTGCCCTCAGCGACTCTGCATCCATCTGACGTGTCATTACTTGTGAGCACCTAATAGAGGAGAAAAGACACATCCCTCCTCCCCCGACTGACCGTGGACACTTTGGAGACTTTGCACGCAAGCGTAACAGGCATAACTCAAGAACTCAAGCACACAAAACACACATACTGTACTGCAGTGTACTGCAAACTGAGGTTCCCTTCTGCTCCGTGGGCTGTTGGTTACTGATGCCATTAGGCTTGGTTCAGGGGAAGGATGAGGACAGCAGACAGCAGCCCTCCCTCTAATAGCCTGATAAACAATCATAATTGGGTTTGGGTTTACAAGGAGTGACACTACAATTTAGATTGTTTCAGTCGGGCGGACACACTAGATAAGCAATCCACCCTTTTATGGCCCTTTAAAGTTAAACTTATATAGCTCCAGATTTGATATAACTTTATAGTCATCATTTTCACAACCATGTCCATTGATGATACTAAACTGTATGCATGGATGAGGCAAGAACTCTTGACTACATTATGAAACAAAACTTGTATTTAAAGGACAAGCATCCATTGCGTGAAGAAGTGTCCTTGTAAAGTGTTAGAAATAGTTCAAATGATGACTAGCTTGACCACCATCATATTGCTACATAGTCAGGGGTTAACTGAGTTAACTGATGGATCATTCCAAATGCCATTTGTGACTTTGGTGGATGAAATACAACAGAGCTGTCTCCAGGGAATTTGAGTGAAAAAAGCAAACAAACTGCATCATAGTCAAACAAAGGTTCCGACAGTTGAGCAGACTGTCTAATGATCAACAGGGGGGGTTCAGGAAGAGCAGCTGCTAAAACTGAACAAAGCGATCCAGTTCAGGAAATCTAAACCGGCCAGCAGGATGTTGTTTGGCGCAGGGAGCTGAGCAACCAATCACGGGCTCAGGAAACCCTGCAGGCATCCAGTCACGCAGGAGGATCAGCACAGTGCACAGGTATTCCTTGAACACATACGATTATTATATATTCCTGAGGAGGCATGAGGTGAGGAGGCGGAAATATTGTTCCTGATAGATGTATCATGATATATATCAATGTTTAATCAATTAATCACGGGTAACACATCCTTGAGAAACCACGATCACATCAAAGGCTCTGTGGTAGACTGCTTTTTTGTACAATCCTGTCAGATAATACTGAATTCTCAAAGCAATGCTGTCAGCAGTAATATCATTAAGGTAAGGAGTAACCAACATGGTACTATGCGATTCATGTTTATGACCACCAAAGATGAGTTAGTACAGTTAGATTTATTTATCTACGAAGTATACTTTTACAATCCAGCCAAGCAGTATGGGAGCACAAACTATAGAGTCCTCGGACACACAATAAGCTTCAAAGCAGTAGTGCAAGATATGAGATTCTGTTGGCGTCCATTGTAATGTGTCAACCCCCCGTACGTTCCAGTTACATAAATAGTGTAGATCCGGGAAGCCTTCAAAGGCGTGCACCGAACGCAGGCATAAGAGAAGCAATATTAATTGCCCAGTAATCAGCCCAGCAATGAATACAAACATCACACAGCTTGGGTAGTAAGTTGTAAGAAGATGAGTCGTAACAGTTTGGGCAGAGACAAATGATGTCCCCCCAACTGATAGTGGCGTCAGCTCAGAAAATCGTTCTAAGAGGCACGTACAAACAAACATGTGCATGTTTTTTTTTCCCAATGAAAGCTGTTCCTGGTGGGGTCTGTGGATTATCCATCGCTCTGGAGAGCTGTTCAATTTTGCAAATGACATTTTCCCAAACTATTAGCACCACAAACAAAATTGCATGCACCTCTGTTGTATTGAACAGGAGATCTGGCAGTATCTCTGCGGTGACAACGATTGCGTTTGCCTTGTACTTATTAGCGTCTACATTTATTGGTTTGTTTCATGTCTAACTTATTTTTTATTAATCCATAGTATGTTGATGATGTCCCGTAAATAGTTCAGTGTGTTCTCTGTGCTGTACCAATACTTTATTATAGATCTATTCCCATCGCCGTGGACTTTGCCTGAAAGGGAATAACATTAACAGACGAATAAAATCTGTTTATTACTGCAAGTACACAACAGACAGGAAGCGGCAATAAAAACAGCTATAAATGCTCTAAATAAAATCTATACTGTAAAGCTACAGGTATAGTAAATCTGTCCTCTTCAGGCTGAGGCTAGATATTATATAGCCTAAACATGTAGCCTACAATATAATCTGACTGTGGCTGTGTAGGAAAAATATTCATTTTCCCTAAATGAGCTAAGATGCACTTGGAAGGGAAAATAAAAGACAAATAAATGAAGCGTTTGGGCTTAAAGAGAAACAGCAGACAAAAAGTGGGGTTTTTTATAGTTGATTCATCACTTAGATTATATACCTTATGAAAAAACAGGATCAACGTTACAGCTACAATTGGTGGTGTTTCTCCTGTCCCCACAGGAAGTTCATCACTGTATTACCGCAGTAATGAAATACTATTAATATTGCAGTAATGTCATTTCCACAGTGCCCTGCTCCTCTTACAGTCCCAACAGATCAGCTGCAGTGGCCACTCAACGAAGACAAAACCACTGAAGGTTTTCCAGATTCCTGTGGAAGAATTTCCACATGGATACGCCTCTCTCCAAGCTCCTCTGGAGGTCTTGTTTCTCCTGGCTCCTCAGAGGCGCAATTAAGTGATTGGAACATCCTCGATGATGGTAGACCTGCGGCGACTTACGGATCGCGGGCTGGGGGATGGACGAGCGAAGATGCAAGGAAGCATAATTAGCTAAAAGGGTTGAATCTGAAAAGGCAAACAACAACAATGCGTTTGTCTGTTTCACAATATTCTCCGACTTCCCTACCCTGTCTGTAGCTTTCAGCCCATTGGCTCCTACAAAAGAAGTAATCACAAATATATAAAATAATTTCAAATGTTTATGACCTGGGCACTGTAGTTTTTACCAAACATCACTCAAACAGGATGAAATACATTGATTGGGGTATTTGGCTGGAGTCTTTCAGGCAGCAGGATGGTGTATGTGGGATTGAGACAAAATAAACTAGATTGTGTGTGTTCATGGTAACGAAGGAATGAACATGTCACCCAGGCAACAGTGTGGCTCACTGATGTTGTTTTTAATAGTTATTTTCAACAACAACAGAGGTCTATGGAACAGAGGAATACACACAATGCTTGGTTTTGCTCTTTTGATAAGATTTGCAGACTTATCCTTTAAGAAGACAGACTGAATCATTTGCGTGTATATTCTGTAAACAGGGAATAATGAAACATTAGCTAAAATGAACGAGAAAATTATGAAGTCACAATGCAGAGAATGTTTAACCATATTTAACATACATTTTATTCTGAAACAAACTGTCTTTTATATATATATTGATGCACCTTGTGATTAAATCGTGCTGAATGATTTGAAATGTGTATTTTCTGCTCAGGAATAATACATAATCCTTCCACTAAACTGTACAGTTTGCATTCACATTTTCTCTACAATCTTTCCCTGTGCATGTGACTGTTTGTTCTTGTACTGTAAGGTGTGTGCGCTGCCCTGGTATGTGTACGGTCCCATGGTCTCCATTAAATGGCCTGATGAGGAGCTTTGTAAAGGCACACTTGTACGCAACAAGATGCATTTTTAATGAGCTCCGGTGTGTTTGAATGTGTTGCAGAGAATGTTGCTGTCACATCTAATCCTGCATCCTCCCATCCCACACTCCCACCGCACCTCACAGACAACTGTGCCAACCAGACTCTTCAATTACGGAGGCAGGCTAGTGTTTTAATGGCATGCCTGTTTGTGTAGGTGTCTACCTCTACCTCTATACATAAACATTTCAGTGTGTCTCAGTGACACTGTGTGTTCTCTTTAGCAACCTAGTGGTGATTTAGAAGAATGGGAAACTGTTACCTCCTGTCACCAGTCATTAATAGGCCAACCACAAAATAAATCGCCTTTACTGTTGTATTTATTACACCTTGAATAACTCTCACATTCTAGATTATGGCTGTAATAGTTTATTTTTAGAACTCATAAACTGATGGGATTAAGCATCAATAGAATCCTGGAGGTATAAGTGGTAAAAGTGTAAATAAAATTAGCAATTGATCCTCTAAAATAACAAAATAATTACTAAAACATACACATAAATTAGTCATTTGTGTGCACACATTAACAGATAACAATGGTAAGGGACGTCAAAAATGAAAAGAAGAAAACAAACAAAACAACCCAAGTTACAACACACCAGAATTATCCTTCAATCCCACGTGACTCATTTAATGAGCATTTTATAAGCAGTTGAAAATCTTGTTTTTGCTGAGCCCCAGTGATTTCACTTCTCACCTTGCTGAGGTAATGTACAGGACCCTTCAAGGCTGTGTCAGTACACTATGGCATCACTAATGGGCGTGGTTACACGTGCAACAGAGTTCACAGTTTACTCGAAACTGCTTGATGAAGAGTAATGCTATTCAGTAATAGTAAGATAAATTTAGTAATTTGTGTTGTTTTAATGCACTTCACCAGTTGCTATTAGGCTACATTAGCATTTCCATAATGCTAAGTGACACTCCCTCACTCTGTTGACAGGCATCAGTTATTGAGACAGTCCACATACTTATCAGTGTGTCTTCCCTGGTAGAGAAACAGCTGGTGATAAGTTCAACATGGAGAAAAAAAATATAGGAAGCAATAATCGACTGGGAATACAGAAGCACTTTAGAGGTATGCTCATACTGTAATTATCACCGTTGATCTCTGATTGCAAGATATCCTCTCTCTAGGATATTTCTGCAGTATATTAAACCAGATCAGATTAGTGATAAAGAGGTGAAAATGAACATTGAAGGTATTAAAATACACTGTATACAAAGCCTGTGTTGTGGATTTTCATCACACTGTAGAGCAGCTGGCTGGTTTTCATTTGAAGATTATGTTGACGAATGAAGCAGATAGTGTTGCTTGAAGACTGACAGTTACATTTTGAAAGTGGTCGGCTTATTCAGATGTTCCATACAGCTCCTAATTTTACCTGTCAAATGCACAACGCAACACAGGGAAAGCAGAACTTGTATCTGTTCCAGGCAATTACTTTAGCATCTGGCTTTTTTCCACAGCACACCTATATGACACAGACATAGAGAATATTTTAGCTTTGAAATGGGGACCTTGTGTCATGCTTCAGCCTTTTAGAAAGACCAGTAAAAGAAACACACTTAGTGGAGCAGAAGCATAGTGGAATAGCCTGGAAGTGGGGCTGGACTTTTACCTGTTTTGAAGGCAAACTAATGGTCAAAATCCAATGACACTTTCTTTAAATTTGCGTGATATCTCAAGGAGAAATCAGGCCCAGACCCTTGAAATATACACTAGGAATTTTCATCCTTCCATCTATTTTCTGGCGCTTCTCTGAGGCCCCAGAGGGAGGTCCCTGTCCCCATCAACACTTTCTAGCTCCTCCTGCGGGATCCCGAGGTGTTCCCAAAGCAGATGAGATATATAATCCCTCCAGCATGTTCTGGGTCTATGCCGGGGTCTCCTACCAGTGGTATGTGCCCAGAAAACGTCCAAAGGAAGGCACCCAGGAGGCATCCTGATCAGAAGCACAAACCACCTCAACTGCCTCCTTTCGACGCAAAGAAGCAGCGACTCTACTACGGGTTGCCTCTAGATGTTTGAGCCCCTCACACTATCTCAAAATTTTAGTCCAGGCACCCTACGGGGGAATCTCTTCGGCTACTTGTATCCGCAATCCCATTGTTTTGCTCACTACCCAAAGCTCATGAGCATAGGTGACAGTTGAAATACACAGTGGCAAGAAAAGGTATGTGAACCTTTTGGTTCACTTTCATAAAATGTGATCTGATCTTCATCTAAGTCAAGGGTATTGACAAACATCCATCCATCCATCCATCCATCCATCCATCCATCTTCTTCCGCTTATCCAGGGCCGGGTCGCAGGGGCACCAGTCTAAGCAGAGACGTTCAGATTTCCCATTGACAAACATAATGTGTCTGAATATAATTACACAAAAAAATTCCTAGCGTCTTCAACCTCTGCCTCCTCCACAGCGGATGTGTTGGTCCATTTCAGGAGTTCCCTGAAAGTGCTCTTTCCACCATGCTTTCCAGGGCACCACCCAGAGACTCTGAGAAGGCCAGATACTCCAAAACTCTTCACATCTGCCCGGCACATATCACCCTGGCCAACTCCTAAAATAGGAGAGAGTCTAGGCGTCTCCAGCGCTTTGTTTCCAGACCCAGTGCTTTGAACAGAGGTGAGCCCAACTACATCTAGTTGGTACTGCTCCAATAGCTCTGGTTTATACCCTACCAGAGCAACCCGTTCTCATTCCCAAGGTGTCATATACCGACGTTTTGTCACTCCCCTCGCCGTTGTCTACAGTACCATTTAGCATCTGTAGAAGGCGCCTTGAGAAAGTACTTTAGCGGCTGTGGGAGTCACCTTCAGAAACTACTTGATTAGGTAGTAGGAAGTCATGTGATGTAAGTGACATAAGTCACATGTCATGTAAGTCACCCATCCATCCACCCTACCACCTCCACAGGCAGACTTTCTCGCTCTTTATGTCACTTGTTATACTACGTCACCTAACTTCCTTACAGCTTTCTGGCAGCCCTGTGTGTCCCATACAAACGCTTAAGGGTATCTTGTGCATTTGTATACAACGCAGAGGGGCGTGATAACACATCGGTATTTGATGGCCTGGGAATGAGAATGGGCCGGCCTGAGAGGTGATGTTCCACGTTCTTAGAACCAGTCTGGGATGCCTGGTGTCAGCACATCTAGGCCTCTGCCTTTGCCTGCCACCAGGCTAAGAATGCACCTGACGCCGATGCCTATCCTTATGGGTGGTGGGATACTATAGGGAAGCCTTTAGAAATGATCAGATTGGTCTTCCTTCTGTCAACATTTTCATAGTGTAATGAATATTACAACCTCTAGCCACCACTAGCAGGGCTTCAGACTTTAGGTCATTTAAAGCTTCACAATACTTTTTAACAATGAATCAACAATGGAACATGAATGTGTAATGGGAAAATTATCACTCAAAGTAATAAATCCACAGAGAACTATCACCCCAATCAGCTCTACAGAGCTTTTTAGCTTCTTTTAGCCCATTGTTTTAGTTTTAGGGCCCACAAACTCCTCAGCCTTGTTTCCAGCAGCAGGAAGCTGTTGTCCGTGATAAAGCTCGGATAAACTCATTATACATGCCTGCTCAGCACCAAACAGCAGACAGACAAAGTAAAAAAACTAGCTGGTGAACAGATTGGAGCATTTACCAGAGCCAGATTTGTTTTCCCAGGAGTTGTTGGAGAACCAAACCAGAGCTAAAAGGAGACCGATATTCACTCACATTTGTTGGTTGGCCCGAAACAAAACTCCAAATGAATGCTAATGTTGTTCTGGGTCTGTTGGATGTGCTAATTGGCAGCTCTTTGCCAACTTGGATGCTATAACAACTCTTTAGAGTGATAATATGTCAGATGTTGTGTTTTTAGGTGGTTGTGTTTCCATCAAGTGGTATGAAGATTAATTAATGCAGCTTTAATTATTAGTAAAGTTTTCTCAATGGGCAAATGCTACATATTAGTCAGTATGATGAATCAGGAATTGGACATGAAAAAACACCTGGTTTGTTGATTAGAAACCGATCATATTTGAACATTATGTGTGTAATGAAACAATCCTGTGTCTCATTAGCACACAGCAGATAGGGCTCATGCTCAGTAACTTGTGGCTTGATGCAGTATGTGCTAATGTTAGCCAACATTAAATCATTAAGCGATGGATTGTAATGGCTCAAATCTATTATCTGTGAAAGGCAAAAAAAAGTCCTCGGCTGGCTTCTTTCACTCTCCTCGGCTCACTTTAGAAACACTGTGTGCAACCCTCCCCCAAAACACAACACGGGATGCTCTGAGCTTGATTAATCAAGTACTAAATGGGAATTATTTAAGCTAATGGTCCATTAGTAGCAGCTTGACACACTGCTTACTCTTTCCCTCTCTCTCTCTCTCTCTCTGTTCTTCTCTGTGATGGACAGGGGAGGAGGCAGCACAATCCAATTAAAAATAGAGGAATAACAAGGGAACTCTGTCCAGGGAAGAGACAGAAACGTTTACTATACATAAAATGAATTTTCTCAAAACCATTTCTTACAATGAACATATTATTGGCTTTAAATCAATACTAATTTCATGGACAGAAAAAGAAAAAAAAAATCACATTAAACCAAGGCATCTCAAGTGAGAGGGTGATTTAAAAGAGATCAGACAACTTAATTGCATCATTTTCTGTTTCTCGAATCTAAACTGTGACTAACTGGGTAGACGGTGGTATTGTTATTTAAATGTTTTTAAAAGAACAAATTCTAAAAACTACAATTATAATACTAACAACTAAAATAATGTATCTCAAACTGGGGATAAGCTGTGGACTACAAAATAATGTGAACTATGCAGGACTAAGGACCGTAAAGTAACTATATTACCACTGCAAACACATATTGCACTGCTTGGTCATATTAGGTTGCATTTCAATTAGCAGTATCTATCAACCCCTCTGATTGAATTGACGTGAATGGGAAGCGTCTCAAAATCTCTCCTCGCATACAAAATTATTTGAAAACAATATTTTTTTGACAAGGAAATGGTGTCAATAATTGATCTCCTCTCTAACGTGTAAGATGATGGCAGTTTTGTAATCGTTAAATAAAAGAGTTATTAACTTAAACGGGCGCCAATGATTATGAGTATTATTCAGCCTTGGAAAACAGTTGAAAAATGTCTTCTGTAACTCCAGAGGAGCTATTTCAAGGCGGGAAAATATCTATGTATTTTCAGTTTTGGCATTTATAACAGAAAGAGTTGGAAATATGTGGGTTTTTACCAGGCAAGGCCTAACAAAAAGATGCTATCAAGCTGCATTATGGGAAGTGAGTGATCCAGGGCAGCTGGACCCATACTAGGGACTACAAATCAGGGTATCTTGGCCTCTGCTGTTTCGATTTGGTACACTATGAGGGACAGAGAGCGGGAAACGACATGCAGCAAAAGGCCGCGGGTTGGACTCAAACCCGGGCTGTTGTGGGTGGGGACCCAGCCCCACACGTGGGGCACCAGCTGAGCTATCCGGCACCCCTAACAATTCTTTTTGTAATCTGTCTCTCGTAAGTCCCCCAACTTTACAGAAGTGCAATACTACATGGCTGGAGAGCCCCTTTAAAAAGCAAGAGGTTTTGGAGCATGTGTCAACAGTCAGCAGTTGTAGTGCTTCACGTCCACCGAGGCTTCGGTCATTTCACCAAATCTGCATTTGTCTCCATTAACTGACCGAGATATGAGCAGTACACAAGGTACAAATAAGCTGAATCTGGATCAGCCTTTGCAGCAATGCAATTCAACGCCATCCGGCAACGCACTGCACTGTCCCATCAAATGAGTGTGCAAGCATACATTACTGGTAAACTACTTTGTAACATCATGGGGTAATTTTACAGTTTACCATGGAAAATGATTGTCACCATGACAACTTTCCACATTTGTAAAATCCTGTCACATAGTATTATAAACTATTATAAAAGAGTTTTGTCACCTTCACCCTCATAGATGTGATTTTCAAACTGAATTTACTGGATTCCATTTCCTTTTTTATAGTGCAGCGCTATTTTCGGACAGATTTGACTACAGTACACGCTGTGGGATCACATGGATACGAGTTGCATTTCAACATCAGTTATAAAACCAATCAAACTGTTTCATTACAATCAGTGCAGGCTGAAGGCATCTCATAGTGTGTATACATTCCAGTATATTAGGCCATTAAACACTTCTGCAGTAAATAGAAGTAATTAAAGCAAACCTGGTTAACATCCTTGCAACAGAAACAGATTGTCAGATTCGCTCATAATGTGACATGTACCTTTAATGTACCTTGTAATGTGATGGGCCGGGTCATCAGTCCTTTTTTACCACACTCCGACCATACCTCGCACACGCAGACACACACACAACCTCACAGCTTCCAGTGGAAAACCGAGGCAAACAGCGCATCCACAGATCCACTTTGATTTGTGGAGTAGATTTTGCCACCTGTTTAGGCTTTTTAGGCTTTAAAAAAATACAGAACCAAAAAAGAGTCGTTCGTGAGTCGGTTCGCTAGTCCTGGGTGAACGAAGGGAACCGGGTCCGCCCCTCCTGTGTGGAAGATGAACAAATCGCCTTACTGTTTATTGGTTTGGTGTAGTTTTATTGTGTCAAAAAATATTACATAACATACTAGCAAGACCATACAAAAAAACACTATACAAAAAACTCAAGATTCAACAGACTCATTTATAGAGTGAAAACAGAATGACAGAGATCATATAAAAATACTATTTCACACGTTTATTTCAGGTTTCCTGGGGATTCATTTTCTGCGTAGTAATATAATATATATACAGTACATGACCCCCAAACTGGGAGTGTGGCTGCTAGAGATTGCAGGTACAACATCTGAAGCCTCGGTCCAGCAGAGTGCAGTCCTAGGATCAGCTCAGATACTGCGCAGAACCCACAAACTCCCAGGCCTCTGGTAGAGGACCCGGGCCTGAGAATGACAGAGCGGCGAGAGGAGGATTTATATAATCGGCCTCATCAACAAGGCCCAGGACTCCCACTGACACTGATTTATTAGTTTAGTAGAGTAACACAGTAGTTTTGCACATTCAGTTGTAAAGGTGTCGCGCATTGCACATACTGTCATTTAAATAACATATTGTATTCCATGATTAGTATGTCTTAGAATATTTTTGGTTTCATATTCTTTAATTTTTATATTTATGGCTCTTGACCTTGGCAGTAGACCTGCAGCTTTGTGTTTCTTTATATCTTTATATTTCAACTATGTTTAGTGTTTCCCACCAAAAATACCAAAGAAAAGTCCTCATATGTGTAAACTAACTTGGCAAAAAAGCTAATCAGAATTCCTAAATATACAGAATAAGTCTCCTGCCAAAACTCCCATTGTGAAATACCTCTGTGATGTTTATTCAGTGTTGCTGCTTGTTTATAATATGATGATCAGCAAGTGGACGTTATAGTTTGCCTCCTTTTCATTTGGCGCTATTTCACCGAGCTCATCTTCCTCCTAACCCCTCGTCACGCTGCCTCGCCCGAAGCTCAGTCATTTCATCTGTTCAGAGACCCACAGCAGCAAGACGCTCAGCATGGATACACAAAGAGATGCAAAATCAAACCATATTCATCACACATTTCTTTGTAGAAATATGTGACAGCGCAAATGCAGGTTTGCTCTGCCAGCTGCCCAGAAACAGGGTCAAATTACGGGTGATTGTTTTGATAGAATTCTAAAACCAGATAAGTGGGGACTCCTGATGGGAAGTGACAAGGCTCATATCGTAAAACCACTGCATATTTGCTGAATGCGGCAGCCATGTAGTCCAGCGGGGCGGAAGAGATGGAGAGAAACAAGGCCAGCTGCTACACGCCTCGCACTCAGCACACCAACGAAGAATCCATCCTACATGAATGTGATTACAGCACGCTGGCATTTTCCTGTCACGCATGCATTAGGCAAGAGGTCTATAACCTGTCTTTCACATGAAATGCTCAAAGGTGTAGCGTGTAGGATGAGGCACATTATGCAAAGGGCAGAATGTATATATGTGTACATCTAAATATCTCCTAATTTGGTATCCCCATTGCCTCAGGTATTTCCTGCCATGCTTGAGTTTTTTTTAGCCACGCTATCGGCTGGTTGGTCCACCACTTTGGTCCAGACAGAAATATCTCAACAACTATTTGAACTGACCGCCTTGATATTAGAAGAGAATTTCATGGTCCAACCAGGATGAAGCCTGCCTTCTGACTCTGGCGATCGCCTGACCTTTCCATGAGCGCCACCAGGAGGTTTTTAGTTAAATGTCTCGACAACTGGATCGATTGATGCTAGCGAGGATACTTTGATAATCTGAGTTGCACATATTGTTAATGATTGATAAAAATGAAATCCACTTTTCAGTGCTATTGCTCTCCCTCTCATGTTCTTAGTCTAAAGCTGCATAATTAGATTTTTATTTTTGGCAACTTGGGGGCAGCATAACAAGGTGTAAACACAACATGGCATACCACTTTTAATCATTTTATATATGATATGGTAAAGTATGTAGCGTTATAATTACTCGAAGTTTGAATATTTGCACTTGTATGAATTTCTGGGGCACCATTTCCGACTGGAAGAAAATAACAATAAACCAAAAAAAATTGCTGATTGACCAGTCTTATTCCTGAATTGTGAATTCTCAACACACTGATCCTCGTCTCACTTTGAAGAAATGTTCACAGACAAAAGCTTGGTGATAGGTGAACATGTGTAGCTAAATATCAATAACAAGTGAAAAAGTGAATAAACGAGGTATTAATGATGGTTATGAGGCATAAAAACAATACAATCAAATGGATGCAGTAAATTGGAGGAACAAACTTTTCACGCCAACTTACCATGCCTCTCCTTTTCTTTATTCTGATTTTTTTTTTAAAACGTGGATTCTTTTTCTCTTATGGATTTATTTTATTTAATATCTTACGCGCGATCGTCACATACATACATAGTCAGTCTACCGTGATTCTAACATTAAATGGTATGTAATGATGTTTTGCATAAAACATTTAAGAAGTATGTGGTTCAAGTAGAAATCATATTTCAGAACATCATTCATTTATTACATAACATCTCTGTCTACTGTAACCATTAAAGAATCATGTAATACGAAAGCAAATCAGGGTAAATCAGTGGGTTTACATCGTACAGATATTGTAGTTGGGCTATTCTTAAAGATAGCATGCTAGGTAGCGTTGAATGATTTGACATCTGATCTAGCATTAATTCACATTTGTGTTTAGCAAAAAGAAACTCTTCCAAGTCATTTCTTCAGGAAGGCATCTGAAGGTTTATGTCACACCCTTCGAGATCCTTATCTTCCACCGGCCAGAATGAGAGGAAGCTGCCTGTTTGAGCTTGGTGTGTGTCTGCGAGTGAGAAAGTCCTTCACCTAGAGAGCATGGCTGCTCCTTTAGTTTGAATGTAATTGTCTTTACGGCATTATTCAGTCTCACCCGTAAGACTCCAGTCTTTGTTCTTTGGGGAAGGTAATTCATTGGTTACGTAGGTATTTTCCTTGTTGTTGTAGCCAGTTGAAATATTCCCACCTCTGCTGTTAATCTCATTATCATGACAAGGCCCATAACTCCAAGAGAGCCGGAGAGTCTCGGTACCAGCTCTGGAAGTTGTCGCCGTGCACTTTTACTTGTTGATGAGTGCTGACTCACTTGTAAATCCAGGGAAAGTCAAGGAAGAATGTTTATTCAAATCCTCAAGGAATGTTGCAAGGCCATAACCAGCTCTCCTCTCGCCTTCTCAAAACACTCACAGAGCAATGTCAGTATTCATCTGAAGTTGTGTTTCTCGCCACCTGAACTATAGACGTCCATTATTCTCTGTTCTATGAGTTCTATTTAATCTCCACCATCTACCATGCAGAGGGGGAAAGTAACTCGGGCTGCCCCTGTCTAAAGATTACTTTGATGAATATACTGTTTATCAGACCATAATGAGATAACAATTGGGTTCAGGAGTGTTTTTTCTCGGGGGGGGGGGTCTCACTGATAACTGTACAAAAAACAAAACATCTTTATTGACTCATTTTGGGGAAACTGGATCATATTTTATGGGGGGAAAATATTTGCTGGTTTTCCCTCTGATGTCCTCGGGCTGCTCTGACTCAAATGGTAAATAAAGCACTTAAAACTAGCACCACCGTAACCAGCTACAACGGTAAAATGCTGCTTAGATGAAGCGTTAGGGGATAAGAGTTCTCACAATTCATCCTCCGGCGACCATGGATTTCTGCACGCAGTTCCGCAGCGATCCATAGTTGTTGAGCTATTTCAATAAAAAACTAAAATGTGAACCTCGTGATGGTGCTAGAGGAATAATATTAATATAAAACATATACAGAGTGCCATTGGATGTGCTTCTGGAAGGCCACCATGTGTTGGTCCAAGTTCCAGTTAGTGTGGTTCCTTTGGCTGCAAAAGATAGCGGAAAATATGACTCTGCTATGGCTCACCCAGGGTGCAGACAGGGTTACACACTTTCTGATAAGATACTCCTCAGGCATTTTGTCAGACAAAAAGGTGCTCTCCAAACCGTTTCGTTCATCTTAGTGCTGGAACAACATGATGGTGGCACTTAAATCAGTGTTTGAGCCTCAAAAGACAAGAGGATGGGGGGAGGGGGGGGGGAGGGTTTGAAGATTTTACAGCACCTTGATCAAAGGAAATGGAACGCTTCTGATTGAATTCCTTATAGCCTTGCACTTTCTGATTTAGACTGATTTCTACAGAAAACTTTAAGACAGAGAAAGATAAGAGAGAGAGAGAGAGAGAGCGGGGAAGACAGAGTGAGAGAGATGAATACAGACTAAAAGCTCCTTCCGTTTAAAGAGCTGTGAATTTCTTCAGAAGGAACATTCTTTTCTCATTTTGCTAATACAGTTACATAACACATCAGTATATCAGCAGTGTGGAGCGTCGACACAATTAGCCCTCCTGTGGAATCAGTCTCCATGCCACCAATGCCTAACACACTCATCTGACTTTTCAGCCTGCTATTTTTAATTAGAAATAATAACTGACAAATCAACTCAAAGCCCTCCTCAGATGATTGTGGGGTTTTCCTGTTGTACATTATGGACTACAAGGTGATGCCGGGAGGAGAGTTTTGTGGACTTGATGCTCTGCCTGTGCCTGTCGTGCCGAGATAGTGGTGAAGTCCAGAAACCCATCTCACCGCTATCTGTGGCCAAGACACACACACACACACACTCATATAGAAAACAGACAAATGCACACAATGATGGGTCGTTGGAGGTAGCATTTACACACAGAGGGCAGGCTGCCCTGGACACACAGAGATCGAGTGGCTCACAGGGAATAATAAATGAACGGGGGCAGAGGAAACTTGAAAACTGAGAGAAATGGTTGGGGGGAAGCAGGAAGGCAGAGTGATGTGAGTGCGATATGTGATACGAGGAGCCATGCTGTAAAGGCTTTCGAACTGTCCTGTGTGGGGGCAGAGGACAGTCTGGAGTGGCGGTTTTAGAATGGAGAAGGCCTAAGGATTGAGGTTAAGCAGTAGTCTCACGAATTGGGAAACCCAGAGTGGGAAGAGTTGCGATATGTGGTTCCTCTTAAAGGAACCGCAGTCATTTAATGTTGAAGCCTGTCTCCTGGATGGACTGAAGAAGCTATGGTTGACAGGGTAAATGCAAAATATCAAAGAAGCTCATTCACAAAATATCAAAGTGTTCATCTGCTATTTGTGACTTTTTAACAGTCAAAACTCCAGCTAATCTGCCTCAACAGGGCTCTGATTGTAGATTTATCAGACTGACTATCAATCACTCCTGGTCCCAATCTGTAGTGTTCTTTGCATCAGTACTGCTTTGCCTTTTTCCAGAGAAAATCAAGTAATATTGCGCTTTAGACCAAGCAAGGAATACAATTCTGAAGATCTGTGACACTGGCTTGTACTCCAGCCCCCAAAGTACAGGGCAACACTCGTTCACTCTACTTAAACCCCAACCCCTAACATAAGAAGAGAAAAAAAGAAAGAAAATAAAAGAAGTCTACTGGTGGTGGTTGTGTGGAGAGTAAAGGCTTGTACTTCTTAGGGCATCCAACTACTAGACTGTCCTCCCAAGAAAAAAGACAACATCAGTCATTTCAGCAAGTGCCCCATAACGACATGTTTCCATTCAGGTAACAAACCCCTTTAACGGCCATAGTAATTATGACAGGAGGACAGGAGGGAGTAAGGGGATTTTAGGGCGTCATTTTAACCCAACCCACGATGGTTTCCTAAACCTAAGCAAGTCATTTTTGTCCCCGAACCTAATTAAATTATAAGCATAGCATTGTCACATCATAGCAAAGTTTTTTTTCAACAATAATTTGTAACAGTTTCGGAAAAGGCACAGAAACGATGTCCTGCTGATTGGGGCGTCAGATCAGAAAGCTCTTGTATCTGTCGTTCTAAAGGGGCAAGGACAAACGACGTCGATTGCCAGTTCGTTTCTTTGAGTTGTTGACTCAATGTTATAGCAGTTTACAGTGTTGCTTATTGTTGCATTGTTTGGGGCAAATCCTGTCACTCTTTATCGCCTCTGCAGCGTCTACTGAAGCCTGCCTAAAGTAAGCTAGCAGTACAAATGGCCTGAACCACCGTCTGAACCTTCGGTGCTGGTGGGAGATTCAGGAGGACTGTCACCGTCACTGTTTCCATGTGGTCGTCTTACGCCCCTGAAAAATGGGGAGAAATAACCACGAGAGTGGTAGTGATGTTTCCTCAGCGAGAACTTTACCCTAATGATTTTGCACATATATGCAATGACCTACAAAGACAATATAACATGAAATAGAGGAGATACAATTTACGGGTACATCGTATCAGTCCGAGACACAATTAATACTATAAAAGGAAGAAAGACTCAAGTTCTATGAAGCTAGTTATCTGCAATAAGATTAATAATGGTGGGTCTAATCTAAACTCTGACAGTCTTAATAAAAACAATCAGTGAAATTACAGAAGATGGCTTAAAGTGTAAAAAAAAAAGCAATTGTCCTCTAATACATTAGCAACAACAACTTCAGACATTTTACTGTATTCACTATAGACATTTACTACTTTATACTGTCTCCACCAAATAGCATGAACTCCGTAAACGCAGACACAAGTCATTAAAGTGCATGAAACATTACCAACAATAATACAAGATGTGTAACAAAATGTTTACATGTGAATTCGCACATTCACAAAATGGCGGCTGTGCCCGGTCTGGCAATAAGTTGCTCTCTAATACCAAGCGGGGACCTCACTCACACACACACACACACACACATTACTACACACAGTAAAACCCAACTAATTTACTCGTAATATCACATAAACACTAGAACACTCGTGAAATGTTAGCGGGTTAATTTAGCTCGGTTAAGCTCTGTTTAACCGTGAAAGCATACCTTAAAAATGGGGAGAAATAACCACGAGAGTGGTAGTGATGTTTCCTCAGCGAGAACTTAACTCTAATGAGGAAAATACCGCGAATTCCCCCAGGTATGTGGGCGGAGTCAGAAGTAATCGATCTCAGGATCTTGGATTGGCACCAACTTGTAGATCACAGAACGACACCTTTTTAATACCAGACCCGTAACTCTAGTACTTTTATGGCTTAGTTTTGTCATTATGACTGTTACCCATACATGTAGATCTTATCCTTGTGTTAACATTACAGGCCATGACCTTATTATACATTTTTATTTATTCACAGGCTATTAGTGACTTAGATTTTAACTTGTCACACTCGCTGCAAAAAGAGTCACAGTATGTGATCAGGTTCTATGAATTCTGGTGGTGGCCATGGGGTATTGTGATTGAATCTATTTCTTGAATTTGTGAAGGGCGGGTGTTCGAGCTAAAACAGGGTTTTTCGAGTTTCTCTTTAAATGGTTGACTGAAAGGAACTTATTTGAAGCATCCCCTGCAAACCATGCTGCATCTCTTTTGTGGAGCAGTTTGTACTCTGGCAGAGCAAAATTATATCAAATTGTGATGATGTGAAACAGCTCAGTTGATAGCTTCCTCAATTTTTCTTACTCCAGAGTTCTCTGCTCCGTCAAAGGTCAGCACTGTCAAGATGGTTTGTAATTGGTGTACGGTGCTAATTTGTGGGTCAAAATTCAACAAAATTCAAAAACCAAGACCCCAACCTTTTTTTTGTACCAAACATAATTGCTTGTTTTACAAGAACCAGATGTAAAACAATGTACACCCCCAAGCCCCCCGGGGCGGCTGTGGCTTAGAGGCAGAGCGGGTCGTCCACCAATTGGAAGATCGGTGGCTCGATCCCGGCTCTCCAAGGCCAGACGCGTGTCTTGGCCAGTGTCCTTGGCCAAGACACTGAACCCCAAAACAAGTTGCCCCCAGGCACCTCAGCTGCCCACTGCTCTTAATAATGCGGTGATTGAATTTCACTAGACATTGTGCTGTGTATAATTGTACAGCTCTTAATTTTTTCCAGAGCTGTATATGTGACAATAAAGTTTGAAGTTTTGTGAGTGCTATCCTCGCCAAAATGAAAGTAGCATGGCTTTTTAATACAGGCTATAAACGTTTATCAATCTATCTGTCGATAGGGAGTAAGTCTCAGGGGAAGTTAGCATGCGTGCCCTCTAGCAGGTTGCCACTGTGGCTATTAGATTGGGTTTCTGTGTACAGTGAGTCATGCCAACTTTTCCGTGTGACCAGCGTGGATGTTAAACTGGACTGACTGGCCTCCAGCTGCGTGTTTTATGTTTGTGGCTGGTTTAGTTCAGCCATTTACTGTACCCTCAAAAGTTTTAAATTGGCTAATTTGCCAACAGCACTTATGAGTAACTTTCTCTGTGCACATTGCAGTCAAATATCTGCAAGTGTGTTTTGGCTGCAAAGCTGCAGGAATTTAATCCGGAGGTAATGAGGGCCTGGGATGTTTTTAATGCAGTGCATCTTTGCCTCATGGTATGACCAGTGAGCCTAACAGTCATATCAGCAATGTGAATATGGACAGTAGAAACTGATTTAGCAAGAAAATCAAACGCGTCAAAAAACATAGTGCCTAAGAATTATGCTTGAAATCTATCCAACAATGCCACTGAAATCATTTTAAATTTGAAAAGACATTCTAAAGTATCATTCAATGCTTTTAAGCCTTAAAAAAAAGCGTGGCCTGTGCCATAGCCAGTATGATTTGACAGGTAACACTGTTTGTGTTGAACTCCTTAGGTTAAAGTAAGATGATATATCAATGGCTCTTCATACTGTTTTATCTTTTGTGAGGAAAAAAATGCTCTTTATATATGCAGGATCCCAATTACAAATTATTCCTCAGAATCGGAGCATGGCAGAGTGACGCTGTGCAGGGAGGGAACTTGGGATCTTAACAATACAATACATTAGCTGTTTGATTTTGGCCCATGGCCCACCATTAAGCTTCAGTTTCGGCCCTCCAAAGAAAAACGTTTGGGCACCCCTGCTCTATATGATGTCCCACCATTTACCTTTTGGCCACAGGAATGAGAGCAGTACACCAGCAAACAAAAAAGATCCAGGAATGGAAGTTACAGCTGATTTGTTTGGAGTCCGCTATGTGCAAATCAATCAGATAAGGGGTGCAGGAATTCCATTGCACTCTAAGCTATAAAGTGTTGATGTGAATTTAAAATACTGTGAGGCAATGAGGCCATGCCGAGGATCTCTGTCCTCCGGGGCTAAGCTTTGGCTCGCTTCAAGAGCTATCATGTTGTGCCCGATGAAGGAGAAATAATGGCTTTACTTCCACTTCCTGTCCTTGCAGTGTCACGCAGCGCTGTCTGTCTTCACTTCCCAGTCCTGCAGCCCCTCTTAGTCCCCTGCCGGAAGGCGGTCAGGGGGGCTAAAAGCCTCTTCACATGAGGAGATAATACCCCCTCTAATTGGCTAGCGCATTGGGAATGAGCCCCCCCCCCTGTTCCCTCCTGTTGACTGTTCCTCGGCCAGCTCCCGCAGATTATTATAGATGACAGATGCCGCCATCTTATGGGAGAAGGCAGGATTATCTCGTTGTGGCAGGCGAGGTGTGAGCATGGAGAGGCTGTCGGAAAGTGGTTCGAAAACAGAGCGGAGCAAACAAAGAAACAAGCCCGCGCCAGCAATCATGCGAGCTTATAGATGCTGCACGAATACACACAGAATGGTGATAGAGCACTCACTCACCGCAACAAAGCAATAGAAAACCACGAGTGATTTAAACACCAGAGTGACAAATAGAGCCTCATATGGTCATTAGTGGATCCAAGCCTATGGGACAAATCATTTGACAATGATAATATACCCCCAATTCGTCATCTGGGAAAGTTGTATAGGCATGTCTCCAGACTTTCACCGACAGATGTGTCACTTTAGGTGTGTGACTGAGAAATGGCAGGTTTAGTCATGACACTGATTTAATTAGTATGTCCAAATTATATTTGACAGTTTTTGATAACATTATTTTGATACTTTGGGGCCAGTTGCAAACAGACAAAAGAATTCCGGCTTGTGTCTGGGGCCTGTCAAACGTCAGCTTTGTGCCAAAGAAACTGCAAGGGTTAACGTCAAGTAATGCACAGCTGATGTAGGCGGGGAAAATATGCAGTGTGTCAAATCTGATGGGCCAATTCTGAGAACAAGACTAAAGTAAAGCTCCAGTGCGAATGTTGTGGAGAAATTCAAGTTTTCAGGTTTATTTAGTGGACACTGCCAGAAAAACAGAAATAATTAGGTTTTGCATAAAATTCCAACTAGTAAACTGTGACAAGGACTTCAGTATTTAAGGGAAAACTTGGGTAAAATAAAGAAAATAATAATGAATCAAAATGTTAGAAATCAAAATCCGTACCCAGGTTTATGTGTGCTACTACCATAGCAACTGTTACTACACCTAATGTTAATAGCAATTAAATACATCTAGTGTATTCATCTAAAAGCTAGGTTGCCAGGCTGCAAAAACAAGATGCTGAAATATCAAAACAAATTGAGAATCATACAGAGGGGAAGTGGGTTCAAACAAAACCAAAAATCTAATCAGATGACAAACAACAAAGGGAACAATGGATCAAGGTGGGAAAACCAATTAGAGAAAAGCAAGAATATAAACATACATTTCAAGGAGTCAATAAAAGCGAAAGTGTGATGTCACTCTGCAACAGCACCTCATCTGCTCCCATTAATAAGCTGTCTTCCTCTAATATACTTCAATATACCTCGTCATCACCTCGCACACACTTCATCCCGTGCCTGACTGATCCATATCAGTCCTGACTAGCGGTGCCCACAAAAGGTCAAAGACTGACCTTTACCTTCAGGCACCACAACTCTCCACTGAACAACTTGCTGCATGAGTGGGAGTGTGCGTCCCTTTCCGTGTTCCCAGGTTTATGTGTGCGATCCGGCACTACAGCAGAACGAAGCTGGCAGGCTCATTATCATAGGCCTACTCTAAAACAGATAAGGTAGGGATCTATAGGACTGAAATGATGGGACCGGAGTGGGCCTCTAATGGCCGCGGCGTTTGCCAGGCTGCCCCTATAAGTGGATTTCTACTGCGATTTGCTGTTTGTTTATTGGAGTGCCTGTTGTTCTGGATGCACTCCATAGAGGATACAAATTGCATTATTCACGGCAGGCAGGCTTGTAATGGCAAGGATGAATGATGGCCCCTATTTCTCTGCTGACAGAGAAGGTCGAGAGAGGAGCTCTATACAATTACCCACAAGTTTGTGTTCGATCAGTGGATAGCTACGGGTGAAGTGCGCTGGAGGCCTGAAGGAAAGGAGGGATCTGAGTTGGACTCTCTCGTGTGGGACTGCAGAGTATGAAGTGTAGCGTTACTAAATGAATTTGCCTTTGCCAAATTATATTCTGAACTCAGATCTCGGGGGATATGTGCTATTTTCTTTAGCCTGACCATTGATTTTTCTTGCTAAGTCAATTCAGAATCTCCAAACAACAAGCCAACATAGCAAATTGATGAAAAAAAAACACATGATCTACAGTATTTCTTTTTTTCTGGGCTTTTTCTTGCTCTTCATTCTTCTTCATTAGGGAGTACAAAGTAGACTGTTCCAACCAACTGTTTGATTTGGATTTGACCCATGTGATGGATTACCAAAAGAATAGGCCAAAAACTGCCTGTTATAAATAGCAGATAACATCCATTCAGTCATCCACTTTTGATATGATGGATGTTCTTTCCCGACCACATAAAAACAAAATGATAGACCCGGCACGTTCCTTTTAATATTTTGATTGTGCAGTTGTGAAATACTGTCGGATTTAACCCCTTTGTAGCTTTGATGTGAGCTAGATGTGAAACAATGAGTTTTGCAGACAAGCTCCAATTATGTGTCAAATCATTTTTGGACATGATGTAATAAAATATACATGTTCAGCAATGTTTCCAGGGGACACTATTCAATTCAATTCAACTTTATTTATATAGCCCAGTATCACAAATCACATTTGCCTCAAAGGGCTTCACAATCTGTAACATACGACACCCTCTGTCCTTAGACCCTCGATTCGATTAAGGAAAAACTACCCAAAAAAAAAAACCTTTTAACAGGGGGAAAAAAAATGATAGAAACCTCAGGAAGAGCAACAGAGGAGGGATCCCTCTCCCAGGACGGACAGACATGCAATAGATGTCGTAAGTACAGAATAGATTTATAGCATCAAAACTACAACATATACAGCCATGATGGCAAAATTGTTGTATATATATATATTATTATGTTAGAAATGTTTAGGTGGTAAAACATAAGGGAAGATGATGGGTCCAGACGGACAACCGAGCAGCTCCAGGTGGAGCCCAACGAGCAGGACCCGAGCCACTCGTCCCCTGCACCATAGACACAGCAGCACTGCCCCAGCAGGTCGCCATAGTCACCGATCCAGATACATCTCCGGACACTGAAATACCTGCTGAAAGTGACAGTAGGAAAGAAGAGACGGACAACAAAGCACAAAACTCCGGGAGAGGGAAGAAGTCAAGTTAGTAACATGCATTTATGGGATGAGAATGCATACGGATGGAGAGGAGGACAGAGGTGAAGAGAGAGAGGTGCATCATGGGAAGTCCCCCGACAGTCTAGGCCTATAGCTGCATAACTACGGAATGGTTCAGGACTCTCCTGAGCCAGCCCTAACTATAAGCTTTATCAAAGAGAAAAGTCTTTAGCCTATTCTTAAATGTGGAGATGGTGTCTGCCTCCCGAACCCGAACTGGGATCTGATTCCACAGGAGAGGAGCTAGATAGCTGAAGGCTCTGGCTCCCGTTCTACTGTTGGAGAATGGGAGCCACTACTGACCTTTAAATAAAAACACATGAAATAAGAAGTACGTAGGGTGTTCAGTTTAAAAACGCAAAAGAACTCATCTATTCAAACTGATAAAAACGGCAACTCTGCCCGTGGTTAAACCCAAAAGATAAGCCAATTAATTCAGTGATTGACAAAACTGACTTTTGTTTTGTTTGTCAATTTGGATAATTGATTAAGTGCATCTGTAGATCAAAGTCACTTTTTACGCAAAAATGCCAAACATTGTCTGATTACAGCTTCCCAAATGTGGTTAATTGCTTAGTCTTCCGCGATAATAACCAAACAAGAAATATATATTGCAGCTGAAATCAACATGATTTCAATTTGCACTGCATTATTCTTCTTCTTTTAAACCAGCGGAATTTACACTACAAACTGATGAGTAGGCCCAGACATGTGCTCTGATCTTATATAATTTACACAAGTCTGATATTATTGAACATCTTAGATACACCTAGCAGTAGCTTTTAACTAATGACTAGGGTGTTCATCAGTCTTTAGTGTTGCCGGAAAACGTTTGTGTTCTGTTCGACTTGCTGCCTTTCTTTATGTTCCCTACGTCTTATCAAATTGTTGACGGTGTTCCTTAATGTTTGTGCAGCATTTTTGTAAATGTGACGTATGCGTTGTGAAAGGGGTGAAGATCGTTTCTTCATTCGGTGGTGTGTTGCCCACGTGGGGGTTTTTTCACAGTAAGCTGTGTTCAAACGTTGTCTTCCTGACAGTAGAATACGCAGCATTTTCCACTAAAATGTAAATATTTTACTAGTCGGGATTGAGTACTTTTCTTGTTCAGACTGTTAGTCATTCGCCACCCGGCACCAACTTCATTAGAAGGTTTTTTTCTTGTGATAATTGTGATACATTTACAGACTTTGGTCTGTGCCAAAGTCTGTGGCAGTCCATCCAGTGGCAGTCGAATATTTCACAGGATAAGCGCAGACTTTGACCTGCTGGTGGTGCCACAGGAAAGGTCAGGGTCTTACCATTAAAACGCATCCTCTGAGCACAACGGATGCTTGGACCAAATTTCTTGGCAATCCATCCAATAGTTGTCGAGATTTCAGTCTGGACACCAAGTGGTCGAGTGGCCGACAGATTGACATTGCCATCCCTATTGCATGGCTAAAAATGGAATGGCGTTTCCTTTAAAACCCCCTTGAACCTTTGTCTTGAACTAGTTTAATAAAGTCACAAACACGGCTTCAAACGATGTATGTGATGAAAATAGGCGCCGATTAAACTTCTGATACAACAAGATCCAGCTCTGATTTTGACATCAGCCCAGTTATTTCTGATCTCATTCATCTCTTGAAAATGGCTCACATTCTCCTGCATGTGGACCCCAAACCTCTCCCCACTGTCTTCAGGAATTAGCAATTTGAATTAATTCAATTTTGTCCTTCTTATATAATATTAGGCAATATTAGGCCCAAATTGAGGAAAGGGTTATGGTTCGGTATTAAACGGTCAAATATTCTCCCGTAAATTATTATCTCATGTATATTTAGAGTACAAGCTCAGCATGCTTACTTGTCACATTCATCTAAACATTGTGTTAAAGTTCAGCTACTTTACCAGGTGCATTATGCTGTCAGTGACGTTTTTTTTCTAGTCAGGACGAACCAGGCCGTGCACATTGCTCTTTGAAGCATATTAACTTGAATATTAGTTGCATTTACCTCAGGGGTCATACTCTGAACAGCTACTTAACTTAACAGAATCTTGTTTGCTTTCAGCGTCATAAATGCGGGGGAAACATTATGACAAATTTAGTTTCCCCTACATGACCACCACCAGCCAAAGATAAAATAAAAACAATAATTAATTCTTCAAAATTCATTGGGTTTATATTCACAAGAACGACACCGCTAATATTAGCATAGTTCCTCTGAATTACATTGAAGGCGCTCTTAAATTGAAACAGACCAGATCGGCTGTGCTTCCAAGCAGTTTTAGTCTCCTCTGTCTATTAGTGTCTATTAAAGCAATTTTCAAACTTTCTTGGCCCATGGAATGTAGTTATGCGAAGAATCACTCAGGCATTTTGTGGGAGCCATACGTCAATAAAACTTTGTGGTTGTCCTAACATTCTAGAAGACACATGGCCTTGTGTCATGGGATATAAATGACTATAAAAAAATGCTGGTCGATTTCAAATGTTTGTCCAGCAGCGGCACCCTGGCTGTGGTAGAAATGAAGTCCTTCAGGGTGTCATGCAGCTCCTTAGTTTGAAAGCTGGAGTTCCTTACTCATTCCCTCTTGATGCTTCCCAGCTAGTGCCTTTCTTCTTCACATTCCCTTCACAGGATTGTGGGTCATCTGTCAGACAGTGCAATAGGTTGCTTCCTGTATGGAAGTTCGTTAATGTCACGTGTTACTGAGAGCGCACTAAATAAGTTTGAATGAAGGATAGGTCTGAAAGTCAACATTCAAGCCACAGGTTCTGCTGAGAGGCACATTTGGGCTCAAAGGATGTGTTTCAGATGCAAGACGAAAGTTGCATGCTCTCTGCTTTTGCAGTTGGCATCCAAACTCCAAATGAAAAATGTCCTCCTGACCAACAACAGCCACAGCAATAGGCATTGCAGTGTTTCCCATTTGTCTACAGAGATTGCTGTGAAATAGGGGTTGCACAAATTTCACAACTGATGTCCAGTGCCAACATTCAGTGCCAGCGCAGGAAGTAGCGTGCCTTTCATGAAGCGATGCATGAAGTAAGGCACATTCAGACCCTCTTGAGCTCTGACAAACTGGCTTCAGTCATTGGAACCTGGCTCAGCTTGTGTTGCAACACAATGTGGCGTCATGCAAGCACGCATTCCTGTTAGATTTTGAAACGTGGGCGCCACACTTCTACGGTTTACCTCGCAATCAAAGATAAACTAATTGCCGCATTGTTACCTTTTACTGAGTTCCTGTCTCATAGTATTACCTTTTGTACAGTTTTTAGCATCTGGGAAGCCTTCAAATTTGTGTTTCTGTGACTCTAATGGACTTCCTGGACTTCATATCCTGCTCGCCACATACCCCCCACCAACGCAGCCCCTTGCATTGTTTTGACATAAGGTTGTTTATGGTCTGAACGCAGCCAAAGGTGTGGAGGGCGAGGTGGTGGATTTGCATGTAGCACTTCACGCTTTAATGTAGAGGACCAGAGTTTGAATCCCATCACAGACCTGAGATTAACATTTGCCTTTTCATTAACCATTACCACGATCATTCCCTAATCTTAACCAAGAATTTTAGTCACCTAGCCCTAATCTAACCGTCGGAAAGCATGAATTAAAAAAGTTATTGGCATTGAATGTAATCCAGGGTTTTGCAGAATCATTCAATACCACAGTCTTGTCTGGTGATAGGGTTGCCTTAAAATACTAAAACCACTTATCTGCACTGTAGAGTTCAGTATGCCAAAACAAAGTAGTTCATTACGTCTAAAGGAAAAAGTATTCATATCTGTTCCAAGAGGCCACACTTGTAGGTAAGATGAATAGCCTGCTATTATAGCCATGTTCTGCTTGCATCCCACCGCCTCCCTGACCTCTCGCCAACAACTCTGTGTCTTTGCGTGTCCTTGTAATCTCCACCCAATGAATTGCCCAAATAGGGATAGCATGCACACATTTGGACAGTCGTTTCCCAAAGGCATTCAAACCCCCCCACCCCCCAAACTGGAAATTACGCCCTTGCTAGTGACAATAAAGGTTCATGAAAGCCAAATAGTGGAATTTGACCCTATGACAGTCATTATGCTGTATAGGTGTGTGTCCCTTTAAATGGTTAACAGAAATCGGCCCATTCCCGTGTGCTCAGAATCTGTCAGAAAAGCACGCAGAGGTACAGTTTACTGTGTGCTCACTCGACAGTTTTATCATCAGGGAACCTCCACTCTGCGTCGCTCCATGTTTGCCTGCAGCTTCTGTCGCTTTGGTTTTTGGTTTTCCACGTTTTAGCGGTCGTGTTCCCGCAAGATGTATACATTTTTGATACTGTATGAGGACGTTGAAATCAGGCTTTGTGTCTTCATGTGGGAAACCCTCCGTCAGCTGGTTTGATTACCATCTGAAATCAAGACCCGCTGTCAAGATAAATCCTTTAACCTGAACCACTTTCGTGAGTGAACCCGACTTGACAAATCATCACATCTCAATGGCGGCCGAGCACATGTTCACCGCCAACATAGCGCTGTCCCCCGACCCCAACCCCGCTACCCGTTGCCCCTGCCTCCCCAGCGTCCTCTCAAACCAGAAATCTCGACAGAATGTGAAAGTCCTTAGCTGTGTCAGATCAACTGTAGGAGGTTGGATGTAGCGGGCAGGGGAACATTATCCTTTTTACAGAAATGTATTGATTTATGGAGTTCATAATCTGCAGTGGCACAGAGGGGCGAGATGTGGCTCATTCCAGCTTTCTGAGACTTACACTTTAATGAAGTCATTTATCTCTGATCTAAGGCTCCCCTTTCACGCCATCCATCCATCCGCACACAGTCTTCGCACACACATAATGAGCAGCACCCTCTTGTCCTCTGAGCACATAGCAGGACGAGTCAGAACAACTGCAATAGTAGGCGCGTGGATGATCTCATGCTTTTTGATATCTGCCATTAAAGTTTACCTCGTCCAAGTAATTTCATATTTGTAATACGATGATGCACCGATTTGCTCCCGCATTTTGTCACAGCAGACCAGGCTCCCAACATGAAGATTTACAGATAGGATATATTTTTAACTGGCCAATCCATAGCAGTAGATAGCGCAAGTTTATTATTACACAAGTTATCTATTATCGTTTGCCACTACAGGCAATAAATCCACCTCACACAAAGGGAGATTTCACTATGAAGTCAAACGTTCGTGTTCGAACAGAGCTGGGCGAGCATACAGCGAGGATAGGACTCAGCGATTTCTTTATCTGGGTTACCTCATCTTTTTACCATTTTCTTCATTACACACTTTGTGCTCTATCTGGTGCCCCAGGTACTCCCAGTCCAAGAAGCCTTTTTGCGATAAAGAAAAGAATGAATTTGGTAAATCTCACTCGCATATCTTGTAAACCTCTGGCACCCACTGTATCCTGCAAGTCATGAATAATGTATGCTATTCTGAGCTCCCCATCTTGTTCGCATATGACCTATAGCCAAAATGATTATGCAGATTTAGGAAAATAAATAAATAATCAAACGTTATAAATGGTCACCTGGGGCGTGGAAGACTACTGCGCATTTATCAGTCTGTGGGGGACGGAATGAAGGCAGTGTTTCCTCCTGTTATTTCTATTCTTTCTTTTTTTTCCTTTGGTAGAAGTGATTGGCCTGAATTAACACGCTAATGTGGTGGCTGTTGTTTGCATAGCCATTTAAAATGTAATTATTTTCAGCCTGGAGGACTGGCGATGGCAGCTGAGGCCTGCAGCTCATGGATTAGCTTGCCTCAATAAAGCTTCAGACGCAGTCCTGCAGTTCCGGTCCGTGTCTGAGAGCAGAAAACACACATTGTATATGCACGGCTTAGCATCTTAGCGCGCAATCGCACCTACAGTTGGCTGTGTTTATTCTGAACCATACATGATTGCATTCTCGTTAGGTTCAAATTGCCCAAATACAAGCACACCAGGCTTGTATACAAAAGCAAGGGAGGCGAACGGCAAGGTGAGCAGATTCAAGTACTTTGTGAGTAAACACTAAAATGAGGTGGTGAATTACGCAGAATTAAAATGGTGACATAAGAAATGGCCTACTAGAAATAGTACGTCATATCTGAGCCCGTCAGTGGAGAAAACAAGCACTTTTAGTGGATGTACTTGGATGATGCGTAATTGGCCAGAAGGATTACATCGCAGCCCGTTATGCGTTGTTTTGATAATGTGAGTCAGGAATTTTAGATGAAGTTTTGCCTCAGTGGTTGATTTGTGTTTTTAAGTTTTTTGCAGAACCGCTGCTCCATATGATGTCACCACCACCACCACCACCACCCTCCTCACCTGGCCCCCGCCACCTCCCTCACCTCTCGAATGCTGCCATCACCACCCACAACACCTACAGAAAGGAACCGTGTTGAGAAGATTGTTTTCCAATGTGATTTCCAATGTGTTTGACAGAGGGTAACTGCGGCATGGGCGAAGGTTGAGCCCATTTTCTGGCGCCACCGTCCCCCTTTAATGAAATTCGTGCGACGTCATCCTTTTGACGTTTTGTGTTGTGTAGCTGGGTTTTAGTGTGTAGGGAATTCGGATGAATTTCGTGAAAGCCAACAAGTCGGCTGAAATATTGAGTAGCTATGTTAACGTTAAGAGGCTATGATCAAGCTCCTGAACAGTATAACTGACTAGCTACTCACAGAATATCACGTTTGTAGACTCTACATGCTGGCACTGGGATTAAATTAAGCGCTGGGAAAGAGATGCTGATTGTATGAGACAAGGTTGGTACAACAATTTATATTGGCTAGGTTCGGGAAATGCTTCGCTAGCATACTGGCCCGTTTAAAAAGTTCTGATCAGATGTTTTATCAATTTATGACACTTTCCTAATGATGGCGTTATCAAAGGGGACCCCAGTGAGCCCCCCATTATCAGCCACAGATGTTAAACATAGCAAGAGTCATAATTCGTTGAATAATTGAATAATTGTTACTTATTCTGATATTTATGTTTAGGATGTGGGCAAGACGGTCGATGACCCAGATTGTTTGCTGGTTGGATGGAAACACATCACATTGCAGTATTTGACCTCTTAGCCAACCTGGCTTCCACCAGTCTCTGTGGCCAGCTACTGTAACAACAGCTCCTTCAAGAGGGAAGCATTTTCAGAGGAACCCATTTGCTACATCGTTTGCCGGCTGCCTACGCCCCTATTGCACTATGAGTCCGTTTTTTAAACGGATCAGTAGATATTGTTGCATTTTTGTATTATTGTTCTGTACTATTATTACTGTGTTGTTCAAATTGCACATTAAAGTGTCTGCTTTGTGTGCAGTTACGTCTTCAACTGTCCTTTTACTTATAATTACATCAACAGCTAAATAAAAGCATTTTATTGTAATAAATACAGTAGTATATACTGTAGGTTATACAGTAGAACTGTAAAATAAATTAAAGTAACATTTCCATAATAGTAAAATACTCTACTTCATTACACTGTATGCCAATTAAACATCAGTACGATACTTCATTTTAAAGTATGCTAAGAACAAATGTAGGCTAGTTTTACAGTAATTTTACTGTGGTGTGAAATAATGCAACTACTGCATAATTGTTGCCATTGGTTTACGGTTAATTTGACAATAAACAGTGGGGGTTTCGTCAAGCCGTAGGTTTAACGTTCCCATCAAACCTTGAGTTCTTCCACCTGATAAGGCGCACCGCCGTTCTCTCCAGCGAAGACAGAGCGAGCCGTCAGCCACCTCAGTGCACTCTAAATGGCTCAGCGCTAAACTGACGGTGTAAGCGCGCCACACTGCTGCTTGTTAACACACCCATACAGCTTTGCAGAAAATAAACTAGCAAAAAGCCCTTTGTCAAACAGCTAGCTGGCCGCTGAGCAGCTTGGCCTGGTGCCAAAGCTGTTGGACGGAGCTGTTGGTTTGTGCAACATAACCAATCAGGTAATCACTGTTCCAAACTCTGTAAACATTTCCTTTCAGATCATTTGCTCTGTGGGGGATACTGAAGCAGAGTTGGACCATGTTCTGTTTCCTGGGATATAATGAGGATTGTAACACACATGGATTGTGTGTGCAATTATTAGGATTTGTTGCTCTGCTAACAGTGAGGTTCAGTCGGTTCATCTCTCCACCCATCCAACACTTTGGTGAGCAACAGAAAGATGTCTACACAACTACTGGCTAGGTGTCCTGAGAAAGTTGCTGTGGATATTCAGAATCTTTAGTGAATCACCATGCTCTTTGGTGACCTCCTGGCCTTTCCCCTTGTACTGGGGATAAGATTGAAAGCCAGCCTTGACATTATGTGCCAGGATGTCTGACTTGGCAGAAATCCTACTGTACACTGTGCAGCGTTTCTAGCATTATGGATGATGGAAGAAGTGAAAGGAAGGCTCTCCCTTAATATATTGATTCCGCTCAGTACGTACACAGTTATGTCTCTCTATCTACTGTAGGGGTTTTGTTAGTCCTGGTGCACTACCATGTGGGAACCCCTTTTACAGTTCAGAGTAGGCTTTAACCTAGTTATTGCCGTAAACAACACCGCAACGCTACATGGGTGTCTTGTGCATTGTTAGGCCATGTTGTGTATTCACTTAATTCTTGAATTGACCCCCTAACAAATCCAATTTCCCCACATTTTTGCATCTTTGGGGACTTTGGAATTGAAAATAAACTGGAGTGGGTTTAAAGCAGAGGTTTTCAAACTGTGAGGCGCAGCTCCTCGGGGGAATGTGGGAGAGTTGGAGGCGGGGCAAGGGAGGGAGAGACATGGGGTAAAGATACTGCATGAAGTGAAAGGGACAGGGGGACTACATTATTTAATCTGCCTTCTGACAGGAGCAACAATCATGGTGAGTAGAGGTTTACTAGATTTTTCAATTTGCTCCGTGATGCCTTCACTATCAACAAGCTGTCATGATCCATTGTCTGTCTGTTAGTTTTATTTTGAAAGTCCTAACTTCTGTCTCTGTTTCAGACTCTCTCCCTGCCCTCCTGTTCCCGCCCTCTCTGATTGTGTGCTCCGCCCCAATATGTTCCACGTGTGTCTCGTCAGCTCCCCTATTTAGCCTGGTGTGTTTCCCCTGTACTGTCCCAGATTGTCTCTTCCCATGTGTGAGCTTTCCAGCGTTCTTTCGTCGTTCTCCCTAGTGTCCTGTTCCCCTTGTGCCTCACCAGTGTTTGGATTCCTCGTTACTGACGTCTGCTTGTTCATCTACCGTGTTTTTGGACTTCGTTTTTGGATACCCCTGCTTGGAATAAAATTCCTTTGAAACCTGGTTCTCGAGTGGGTCTGCTTTGCGAGTCTAGCTGTCTGAATCCTGACACAACCATCACTGAAAGAGGCAACATATAGGAGATTCTACCCCTTAAGACAAACCCAAGCAATCCAATCATAGCCCCTCTATCTCTGACATTTAGTTTTTTTTGAAGGAATAAACAAATACGACACAAACAATCCTTCATAGCTACGAAGCTTGTGCATTTAGTTACCACAACAAATCCAATAACATGCTGAAGACACCAGGGAGAGTGAAGGGAGTCGTGGCAGTGTGTAAGAAATATGTGGACGTAATTTGGGATAACACATAAACAGTAACACAAGTGTGAGATAGAGGACACCAACATCTCCACCATTCAGTAATTAGTTAATTTAATTAGGGGTCCAAGCAGCGAAGCAAAAAACGTTTGCCAATTTTTGTGACTTTTGGAAGTCCAAAGGCCGCCAAAATTGGCAGGTGGGTTGCAAATTCCACCCACTACTCAGGCACATGAAATGGCACTCTTTGACCTCAAGTTGGCAACAATCAGGGTCACGTTTCTGCAGTTATCTCGAAAACGGATTGGCTTCGAGTCAACATTATTTCATCATTTTAATCCCTCAGTTCATCTGCATCTTCGCTCCAGTGGTCTACTGTTCTAGAAATGTCACATGTGGCGACTTATTCTCAATTTTCATGAGATTTCTATTAAATATGAGCGTGAGTTCGCAGTGACATTCAGTATCTTGCAGCAATTTGTATTTACTGTATGTACAACATGTTCTTTAAGTTTAAAGACAAATAAAACCCCAGTCAAGTGTGCACACACATGTCCTCAGTCAGTATGTCAACTCCTCTGGGGATACAAAGGTCCAGGTTCAAGGTGGTCCCAGGTGGCAAAATTCTATTGGCCAAAAATGTGACAATCCACACACATGGTGTGTTTTAAAGTACTTGCTGAGGTCGAAGTCGAAGATTGCCTAAAAGTGAAAATGTCTTCTCAGCAAAAACCGTAAGCCCTAAAATGTTAAGTTGTGTCAAATGTGTTGCGATCATTGTAACCCTGCTTTGCTTAAACTGGGAGTAATGAAGAGTAAATTACATTTAAATCCTGTGGTGCATTGTACAACACATGAGTTATGTTTAAATTGTGAGCTCCATTTTTAACTAGAACTGAAAATAATCAACATTAATCGTAAGTGTGAGCGCGTTCTTTGTTTGCAGGACAAAAAAACGACTAGAAACCTAATCTTCTGTTCAAGATTATTTACTTTTCAATTAGTGTTGGTCAGATGATGAGTGGGGGGCTGTGCTGTGGATCTCCTCCATCCCCGCGGACAGGACCCGTGAAACCTAAAGATTGCTCCAAAGGGCTCACAGTGGGGCCTCTTGTCTAGCTAGTTTATGGCTTTCTCTGACAGTTTATTTATTTACGCTGGTTTCTGTTTTATTCATGCAGTGAGGCTCTTTGTTTTCATTGAGAGGTCTGTTTTTTAACTTTGTCTAGAGGGGGTAATAAAGGGGGTTTAACAACACCCTGACACACACACACTAGTAAGTGATTAGTGAGCACACAATAAGTGACCATTACTAAAGAATATATTTAAGCCTCTTATCATCAGTATTACAAAATCTTCGACCCTGACATAAGGAATGTAAGTAAGAATGTTTAATAACTAGATGACTGTATTTGCTAGAGCTGAGTTAGAGAACAGTTAAAGGAACGTAGCACTGATAAGACCTAGTGCATGTTATGAGTTAGAATGAAAGGCCTTGCTCCCCGGGTTACTAGACATGAGAGACAATCCAAACAAGAGAGGGTCAACAACGACCTCAAGTGTGTCTATGTGCTATGAGAAGTCAAAAGTGTGTGTAACAGGAGTGTGTCAATATAAAGAGATAGAAAATAGGGAGACAAACGGGCTCAATTCCTTGTGCTTTTTCATCGGAACACATTAGAAGAAGGAGATCGGGAGCAGTCACGTCAACCAAAAGGGACTTCTGCTTTGTCACTGTCAGAAGAATTGACCACGCAAAAGGACAAGCCATTACTCCGGTGACAGGGAATCACATATTCGGACTGAAGTTCCTTTTTCTCACACTGTGAGTCACGGACGTGAGACTCTAAGAACATTTTGGGGGCTGTGGAAGAAGCTGTGGGATGTTCTTCGAGGAATCGGTCTGACAACAGGAAGAGCTGGATCGCTCCGGCCGGACAGACTCTGCGCTCTCTCCATCTCCGACAAATTAAGACCCAGCTGTGTATTTACTGTATGATTTATTTGAATGATTTGTTTGCAGATTGAAATTTGATTTGAGCTGTTTTACTACTGCCCTTCCTAAAGCTTTTTTCAACAAATATTTAAACTATAGTTAAAGTAGTTGTTTGACATCGATTTTGAGTTCATCGATGGTGGTAAAAAGTTAGGTTGTTGTATGTGTGTAACATCTTAACAGGTTCTTACAGGCTACTCTAGCCACTGAAATGAACAGTCCCTTGACGGAGCCACTAAAACCTATCCTAGCACCATAACAAGAGCCCAGATTATTTAGAGGAGAGCGTGGCTGGTATTGGTAACTGACGCAAACGGGCTATTCGGTCGGTTGCCATGTCAGAGGAAGCAGGGTTCGCCACCAGCTGAAAAAGTCCTTATTCAATGCTTTAGGGTAACACTCTGAGAGTCCAAGGATTGGACCCTTTAAACAGAGAGCTGGTCCAGTACCTCCCGTACGGGGGTTTACCGGGATCTGACAGTTGTTAAAGATATTTAGGTACATCAATCTGTTTCAATTATATAAGCCAGTCAAATGTCGTCATGTGAAACACGCCTTCACTGAAGGTCACAAGCTACATCAAATGTTTCTGAAAGTACATTTATATACCTCAACAGAGCATCAGCATATGGTGATGACCACGCTGAATTATTTGAAAGAAAATGAAGAGTTTTGCTTCTTGTCAATTAAATAAGAAAACAAGCATCCAAATGCTCACAGTCTGCCTGGACCCCGATCAGTGCCGCTTGCGGCTGGATTTTCCGCATTTATTGGTTTATTTAACAGGGACAGTGCATATTAATAAACATTGCTGTAAATGCGTCAGAGTTAGCCAAGAGGCGATTTTTCATCTGTAGTCCCTGGACAGATGTTAGAAATTGTATTACAAGCTATATCACAAATCTCACAGTGATGAATAATAGTTGAAACTGCTACATGTTTTTAATGCCTAACATTACACCTCCAACAGCAAATATTTAATAGAATGAGGTGAATTTGTTTGGCAACAACAAAATTGTACAGAAGCAGGGAAATGCATTACAAGGTTAAAACATGATGAAACGTGATGAAAAAGCACTTTTCCACTGCCAAGGCAGACACAAAAGGTAACCTCAGGTTATAGTATCACTCCTGCTCCTGCATCGTGAAAGTCTGGATTCCATTCTGAATCCTGAGCCACACTCCCTTATAAAGGCCCTCTGACCTTGCTTTGGTGGAAAGCGCCCTACTGGGCGATACCGGAGGATCTCTGGACTCTTTAAGTAACCAACTCAGCAGGACACCTCCTACTCTTTGGCCCAACAAGGGGTCTGCTATTAATGTTTGAAGATATGAGAGAGCATGTTTTTAGCTCTCATTTGCAACTACTGTCTGTAGAGATGCCACACATACTGTTAGGGAAATTAAACCGCTATCTATATATGCGTGTGTGTGTGTGTGTGTGTGTGTGTGTGTGTGTGTGTGTGTGTGTGTGTGTGTGTGAGAGAGAGAGGGGACAATCTAAGTCTATCTCTCTGAGATAAGAAGCTGCTGGATCTCCAATATCTAGATCGAGCTGAAGAAAGGAAATGTATACTTCTAAGCAGCAGAAAGTAATATCCTGTCCAAAGGTGCAACAGAGCAAGAGATGAGATTCAAAATCACTTTCTTCCCTCTCCCCTACAGATATCAGTAGTTCCTTTATTACCATCTTCTGAAGTTCTATTCATTCCAGTCCTGAGTCCCTACTAACTCTTTTTCATTTGCTTTCAGATGATTATGCGTGTGACTCCACATGATATTCATTATCAGCAAAATGAAGCTACCTTTATGAAGAAGGCATAAATTGTAAATGAGGGTTGCAAAAAAGGATGTGGTTGACAGTCACCCTGAACAATTTTAAGAATCGCTTTGTCATAGTCCCTCACTAAGTCACACCAAAAGTGACATTCGCTCCTCCATGGGAAACAGGTGCGGCGCAACGCTGGTGACGTAGTGACAACTCGCAGTGCCAGTGGTGAACTGCTGTAGCTGGTGGGCTAGCTGTTAAACACCCCCTTTACAGTTTAGAGTTACCCCGCCAGCTACAGCAGTTCAACAATGCAGTTGTTGCACACCGTGTCATTCAATAAAATGCTAGTAGGAGAGGGAAAATAAAGCTGTGCAAGCTTGCTAACAGTCAGTAAGCGCGTTAGCTCATTATTGTAGCTCAGTTGCTAACCGAACATTCCGTTCAGAGTTCAAAAGACGTATTGTACCATCAACTCCTGTCTGCAATTTATTGCTCTTTTGTGGACCAGTTAATACTGTGACTAGGGTGGCCATTTCCGTAACACCAAAAAGGAGGACACTTTGGGGCATTTAGTGAGGCAAGAATAACTGCACAGGACTCTGGTGTACTCGCAACTACAATGTACTCGTAATACAGTTGGGTCCATCATATCGATGGTACCATGATACAGTGATTCTGAAACAGCCTGCTCTGTTCATCGCCAGACAATCTGATGTAGACCTGAGTGGCAATAAAGTGTTCGTTCACAGTATTTGTGTTTATGCAAGACATTGTGTTGTCTGTTTCAAAAAAGTCTCGCAAAGTGCCTGAAAACAGGGGCCAAAATCCAGACATATGGCTGCCCTAACTGTGACAGAGGAGGTTAAATAAAAACGAGCGGTGCAACACAGCTAACAAGCTACAATAGCTTCCTCCATTTTGGACTCTCTGGCTCAACACTGTCAAGACAGCTTGCGATTGGTCAATAGTGTAAATTCGCAGGTCAAAGTTCACCAAATTTGAACTCACTCTACAAAACACAGCAAGTCCAATGCAATGAATTAAAATCACAAGATTTCTCAGTTAAAAATCCTGGTCTTACCACCCCTTCAGATTTCAAAGGTCTGCTTTTTCTCTGAACTCCTCACAACAAAGAGTTCTATAAAACAACCAAAAAAACGGTTCACTACGCCCACCATCTTTTGGTGATATTCAGAAACATTTCAGTACCAAGCACAAAAAACTCTAATAGTTATCTCAAAACTCATCTCATGATTATTGGAGTTTTGCAGAAGAGAAGAAGTCACGTGACGCATAATCAGGTGACCTCCGTCGTCACGGTAACAATAATAAACACGTGGTTAACGTTGTGAAACAGTCGCAGTTTGGTTAGAGATAGACAACAAAACTACATGGTTTGAGTTACATGACATGACTTTTGGTTTCACAGGGGACACAAACGGGTGTCTCGTCTGGTCCGGTCCGGTCTCCTGGGTGAAAGTCCTGTGTTTGTCCTCCTTATGCAGACTTGTCGCTCTATATGCTTGAGCATTTCTGGAGCTCAAGCGCAGCTGCTGTGGTCAGAAATAAAACTGCTGATGGTGACAACACATGGCACCAGGGTGCGACCAAGTGCGACTAAACATTAGCAGGAAATTTAGCAGGTCTGATAATGTAAACGACGCCATCTTAGATCGATTCCCCTCGCACTACCCCTCCCATGCGGTCCACTGACAATCGCACATGCTCTGCAGAGAAACACACACAGAGAAAGTCTCCTGTTTCATATTATGTAGATCTACTTATGCCATTGTTTTGTTAAAGCTTGTAAGTGCGCCTGTTGGTGCCGATGTCATTTGGTACCACCTGGGTTTAGATCATTTCCTCCTACCCCACGCAGCTCTCCTGCTGCTGTGCAAACAGAATCGCAGGTGAAAGAATCCAAGAGTTTTGTTTTTTGGACAACTTTATAAAACATACAAACAGAAAGAGGCAGGGTGGGGTGTGTGTGCAGGAGTCCAGAGGTGTAGATGTGTGTGTGCGTGTAGAGAAAAGAATAAGAGAACTGAAGGGTAAAGCAAGGTGAGGACATTTAAGTAGTTTGTGAGTAAACACTAAAATAAAGTGGAGAATTAAGTCAAATTAAAATGGTGAAATAAAAAATAACTTACAAGAAATAGGGTCATGTATTACTGTATTGTTTCAAACATTAGCCTTCTATAACTTATTATTTATTCCCTCATAATGTTTGTATATAACGTTTGTTTTTTGTGAGTAGCCTAAACTCACCCCCAAAAACAGGTAACGCTTAAAATGTATTAATGGGTGCACCTAAATGATGGAAAAAGTTCGGCGCACCAGTGCCCCCAATGTAAAAACATAGTAAAAGTCGAACGGCCAGGACATGTGAGATTGAGTTTACACATCCAAGTGACTCCCGAATAAGTTAACACAGCCATCATTAACAAGGCTAACCATCACAATTCAGTGCAGTCTGCAAGCACCAGCCAGCAACTCATTCACAGCTAGCCACTAGCTCGCTACAATTTATTTACTGTCTGTTGGCAGAAAATGATCAAAGCGCCAAGTTCAGCCCAGCAGGGAGTGGGGAGTGATGATAATCACTATCCCCTATCAGTTGGAAGACCCACTCCAAGTGGTTTCCTTTGGAGGAGGTGGGGATTTTCAAACGCAGCAGCAGTGGTTGCTGCAGCACTGGCAGCAAGTGACTCATGGTTTTCAGGTGAGCAAGCAGAAGCAGGTATGAGCAGCTCAGTGGCGGGCTTAGGTACACCACCATGATTTAAAGGGTGCATGGATAATGTTGCAGTGAGAAGAGTCTGAAAGTAAAATAGTATTAATCGTTAGGTGTATCAGAGACACATCTTGGTTGGTTCTTGTGTCAAGGTTTTGTGTTCATTATGTGTTGAGTGCTTTCAGGTAATTTTCACAGCAAGAGTAGGCCACGTGAGAGTAGTGGCAGGCTGCCTGAACTAGCTCGCCTGAGTTTTGGCCATCGTTTCGATCAGCGAGAATGACATGTAATCGCCACGTTGATTGCTTGGATCAGCGAACACAACAACAGCGCTAAAAGGTAGTCTGGCACGGCACGAGGCACCGGCAGTCAGACAATCAGACAGGTTGTAAAGACCAACCCCAAAAGTAGCCAAACTTATACGGTACAGAAAACAAACAGGAATGGCAAAGTATTACCCAAACTGTCCGTTGCAAACATCCATCACAGTTTACAGACCGACTTCCTGCCACAACTTTGACCTCCTGTGCTTACCATAGTTGTGCATGGGCACCCTTGTCGTGTACAATGAGGGATTATTATTAACATTTCAGGTGTGCTCAAATTAACCTCCAAATGAAGTGGTCAAGATATTTTAGCTCAACTGTTTGTTTACAGCCTGTCTCATCATCTGACTGCTTATGTTTCTTGCCATGTCGGATTGTAGCGACTTTGCCATGTTCCCAGATTTTAGCAACTACTTTGGTAAGTACGATATTATGATAACTAATACTGTTCAATAAATCCATTCTAGGGCATTTGTTTGTCCATTGTCCACACTGACTCTGAGGAAGAAGGAAGGAGGAAACAGGGGTATATTGGTCACAGGTCATTTCAACAATAACTGATGGAAATGATGGACAAAACCTGGAAAACAAGGCTTTTTCTTTAATGCGGCGCATAATGTAAACAAAGAAGTCACACTGAAAACCAGTTAAGAATGTTTTTCTTCGAATCAGCTTGTAGTTTGACCTTTTGGACCGTGCCAATTTTGGGGCCGAGGAAACAAGCCTCCTGACACCCTTCGACAATATGCAGGAACCTCCACTGGAGCTGCTTAGTGAACAACAGTACATGACTGCAGTTGTAGTGGGCAGCTCCCAGTGGCCAACAACAGTCGCTGTAATCGCCTGCCCAACACCCCCCAAACCCCCCCACCCCTCCAGTAGCTGTGAAGCCCAGCAACAGAGAGAGGTTAATGGTATTTTCCCTGCAGTCCACACTGAGAGCTTGAGTGGTGTTAGTAATTACACACGGTGCTTATACACACTAACACAGAAACACACATAATACGTTTGCGCACACTCGGTGAATCCCCAGACACACAGTCACGGACTGTCTCTCACACACAAACACGCTCACACTGTCTGACACACTGCTGCATTCTGTGATCACTCCAAGTGTGCATTGATTTGCTGTCGCTCATGGTGGAGATGCGATGTGTAAATTGGCACCTTGTCACTGTTATGAGGCATTAGCCTGCCCTGCCAGATTATAACACAACAGCCAAGCACACACACACACACACAGCCTGGCCACACACAGCTGAGGCGGCCTACCACATGTTGTCAGCTGAGGATGTTTTATTTGATCATAACATCTATTAGGGATTGTGAATGAGCTATTAAAATGTTGAACTAACAGGACTGTTATTTTATGTAAATCACCAGAATTTAATGCAGAGGGTAGGTTACAGTCATGGCACACATTCATTAAAGAGTTACACCTGCAAACTAGTTTCACACTTCTATAATGTTCCTCACAAAAGACTTATCTAAGACAGATCAATAACGGTGCAGCAGATGCTGACTTTTAGTCCTTAGCATGGGTCAAGCCCCAATATTATCTTGCATTTCCTAGAGTGCAACTTGATCACAAATTAATAAACTAATAGATTACTGAGACAGACAGAAATTCATTAATTCATATTTGTAAGGGTACCATTGAAGAAATCAGATCCACTCGTCATCTTTTGTTCATGTTTATGGTACTATCCTTTATAATATCAATGTCTTACAGGGTTTCCACCCCAAAAGTGACAGTTTTAAACTGTGCATTGCAAAGGCCAATATTTCCAATGAGAGAGCATCTGCACTCGCATGCAACCGTAACACTTTCAGACACAACGCGACAATGTGCTCTGACTGCACTCTGAAACCTGTTATTTACTATGGCTTGCCACCGTTGCATTTAGTTCGGTTGAATCGTACTAGAGTTCGTTTGCCCCTTTTGGTGCGGTTCGTTTGGTCAGGTGTGAAAGCAGCAATCGTGCCGAGACCTCCTTGAAGAGGTGGTCGCTTTCAAACGAACTCAAGAAAGGGTCATTTGTGGCGAGAACGTGATCGGACCGACCCAACTGCAAAAAAATACTGATCATTTTTGGACTAAACCAGCTGCCGTAGTCACATTTTCGGAAGATGAATTAGAACGTTGTTTTCAAGCCACCTCATTATAGAAATGTATTGTTTGCATATTGTGATGGATACAACCAGTGTAAGAGATTCTGGCCAGGGACAAAACCAGCCCGTCGTCTCTCCATAGTTGCGTTGTCTCCGTGTTGTTTGCTGGCTTTTCCTATCAGGAAGTACGGGTATACCAGGTTATCAAAGTAATATTGGGATTATTTACATTCTGATATAGTCCATAGCATCCTGGGTAGCTCTTTGTAGGATCCCATGCTGCTCCTCATTCTGCCCACAACCTTGCAAAAACTATTCACTCTTGTGCACTCGGTCTGAAGATGCCCTTATGTGTATATATACTGTACATGTTTGTTTTTGCATACTGCGTTACGCCATTTACCATGTTATGGGAGACAGCAATGATGTAACCATTATGAAAAACAATTACAAAGAGTTTCCATTACAGAGAGACATATCTAACATATATTTATATTAGACCTAGCTGGTTGGCTCAGACTGGTATGGCATTGCTAACAATGTAAATTCCATGTTGTACATTAATTAAACACTGTTGGCTGATCGGAGTTTCCTTCAGACAATCAAAGCTGATACATCTGATAAAACTGTGGAGTTACTGAGCAAAAGGCACTTGCCCTAATAAGCAGTTTGACCGATATTATGAGATAAAATGACGACAGTATTCTAAAAATGGCCGTTGTTAAATGTACAGTACCAGTCAAAAGTTTGGACACACTTTCTCAGGCAAGTAAATGGTAAGTGGAAAGTGGGTCCAAACCTTCGACAGGTACTGTAAGGATAAATGAATCCACACTCCATGTCAAATCAGTTTGCGGTACTATATAACTGAGTACTACCTTAATGTTTTTACCATATGGACGCAGAATATTAATTACTAGTTCCACTTCTGTCTGAAAATATTTTGTGTGTTGCAGTCCCCTCCCCTCGTTTATTTTGTGTTTTGGATAGTTCACAGACGTGACCCATTAACGTACATGTTATCAGGTGTTTAGTAAAGGCACATCAGCGGTTGAAAACGGCAAGAAATGATTCTTCATGAGATAAAACAAAGCCAGTATTCATCTGCAACCATATTGCTTCGCTCTTTCTCAGACTAAGCCGCTGCAGACTCAATGTGACAGCTCCACATTTTCCAACAGTTGAGTCATCTCCTAATCGCCCTTTATTGTCGTCTGCTCTGGCCTTTTTTTCTCTCTCTGCAGCACATTTGAGAGGCTGATCGGTGGGAGATAATGAGGGCTAATGGTCTGTCTGCATGACTGAGCGAATGTGGGGAACATGCAACATAGAGCTGTCTGTCTAGTACCTTTACACAGAGCCATCACTTTAAAGAACACTAATGATTAGAGAATACAGAAAACCGTCATTTTAGCTATTTAGTTATGACTCTTAATCAATCAGGGATGATGCTCCCGGCAAGTTCGGAGATACATACATCATTTTGATGAAACTAGAATACAGACACTGTGTCAGTTCTGTTGGCTCGAAATGAACGGGCAAACATTTGCTTGTCTTATAAAAAAATGAAACCTGTAAAATAGACGTATTCACTTCCAGTCTCTGTTCCAGCAAAATAAACTTGGGTTTTGGTGTGGTCGACAGTGGGTGGGGAGGGGATCAAAGACAAATTGAAAGTAATAGAGAGTGAAATAAAAAGGAAAACTGTGTGAGTGTCAGAGCTAGTGACAAGCAATCACTGCGTGTCCATTAGAGAATACTGTATTTCCCTCTTGCAGACAAAAGCGATCTATAGTGTCCATCACACCGGGAGGCAGAACTCGCATCTGACAGCGTTAACAATTAATGGCAGCTATAGTGCAGCTCTCGACCAGCCTCCTGTAAATAGCTGGCATGTGGAGAGCTCCTCAGCAGATGTGATACAAGAATTCATTAGCGTCCCCTGTTCCTCATACATGTCCCCAGAATGCTATTATCTGCCAAGCTGAGCTTGAGGAGGCTCCAAAAAAAAAGAGGGGGGAAGAAATCCCGTCACCACCTCACAACGTGTGTTCCTGCGTCAGAGCACATTCTGGTTCTCGTTTGCTGGGTCACCATTATGTTTTTACAATGTCCCTAATAGGCTGCGACTCATTGGCTGCAGGTCACGGCATTCAACAACAAAAAGTGCCCAAATGTTTTCGGAGGTGTGACATTTCATTTTGTTTTTTGGTCGTCTCTGCACTCAGACCACGGAATGCAGAGCCATTTTGTCTGCAGCTGCAGCCAAAAAGAAAAAAACATGTCGCATTTGCCTGTTTAGTCCCAGTACCATGGACCAATCAGTCCTCATTTTCTTGTTACATTCGTTGAAATTCTCTTGACATCCTGACAGCAAAAAATAAATCAAATGCCTGGTATCTGTGGCTGTCGCAGACCTGCAATAAGCCCATCGCATGAAATGATTGGCTGGCCTACCTGCCTGTCTACATTCTTGGCTTAGGCGGGAGGGGGGTGGGATTTTTTTTTGGATACTTTAAAAATCTTCCTCCAACATTACCTATACCCTAGCTTTAAAGGAACCATTCAGCAATTGGTAAAATCCGTTTCCTCTTTTTTTTTTTCGAGGGTGCGAAGGTCAAAACCATCTCGTGTCTAAGATGGGCGTGGGACATGTTTAGCCTAGCTTAGCATAAAGACTGGAAGCAGGGGATAACCGCTAGCTTGACTCCCCCCAAAGTGAACAAAATGCCAATTGTAAGGCTCACTAATTCACTCCCTATTATCAAATAGTGCACAATATCTACTGTCCACCATTTAATAATTTGCGGATCCGAATTCTGAGAGTGTAAATTTAAACACTGTATAGTGCCCTCAAAAATTCCCCAATAGCACACAAAAGTAGTATACATGGCATTTACACTACTTTCTGCATACAATCACACAATGCAATGCATCACATTTTATGCAAAACAGAGTCGTGCTACATATGTCAGTGATGATGCAGATGATAATTAGTAATTGTCTGAGATCTAAAAAGTTACCGCTCACTATTCAGTAAACTCTTGATGGGTCTATTGTAAACAGGGGATAGTGACTGAGGTAAGAAGAGAGTGATTTCAGACACAGTCATAGTCTTGTCATCGCAGTGCGTTTGCCAGGTTTTGTACCATCATACTTGTGGAAAGACCTATTCCAAACCTGGGGTCATCGAATCTGTCAACCCACTCTGTAGCCTGAGAGGTGCTGGCATGTGGATAAACTGCTGTGCATCCCGAAATAATTCCATTCCATAACTCCACAACTTGTCCTTTTTTACATTTTCTTGTGTGTGTACAGATTAAGCAAACTGGATATGATATGTTAATTATTGAGCTTTAGGTGTTGGTAGGCATTTTCGTTTTACATTAGACAGAACCAGGCTAACTGTTTCCCACTATTTCCATGCTTATTGCTAAGCTAGGCTAACCATGTCCCGACTGGCGCTTCATCGATCAGTCAGTCGACTTTATTTGTTACATGTAACATAAGGTACGATCACAGTGTAAATGTGTTCCATCAATTTGTGCATATAAAAGAATTTAAATAGAATAAGAATAGTAATAAATCTATTTTGTGTGTTATGGGGGAGGGGGGCTGAGTGGCATTCTTGGTAAACATGAGATGTATATTGATCTTCAATCAGAAAGTAAGCTAATACAATCAAAATATTACGATTGCGGACAATTTGACTAATCCTGGATTTAAAACCTGTTTCCAAAGTGCAGACTAATTCACATTTAGCTGGATCATGAGTAAGCCATTTTCCGTTTACTCTGTTAATTGACTCGTTGTCAAATGAGTGCGTATTTACTTATAGAACCAATGCCTCGTGCCGATATCATTATTGATTTCAAACGAGAAGCCCTTGTGTCCAGGATCTAGAAGTGTCTTGCAACCTCCGGTGGAAGAAGCAAAAAGGACACCCATGAACACATATGGACTGCACCAGTTTTCTTTCTAAATGGGTTTCCCACAAACGAAAATGTACCGTATGCTCTAATAATTATGACGATGTATTACAGCAAATGTTCGCCAAATAAAACCAGTACGGCGGCAAATAAGAGTATCCTGCTCCTTTTTAAGAAATCTGTTTTGAGGAATGTCAGCAACTAAGAGCAAAGCTATCAAGTAGGGCTTTTCATGCAAGGAAACAAACATGTTTTGGATACAAGTTTGCGTTGATTTCAGACATATTTATGTGTGAGGTCCTGGAGATGCAAATGCTTCGGTTAGCAGCTATGGACAGCTATCTCAGCTTGCCTTTCGGTGTCATTTATGCAGATTCTTTTCAACACTGGTGCATGGCTGTCGGTTCAACACCTTTTCATCTTTAAAATGCTCACTGGAATAGGTTCCTTGCAGATGTGAAGAAGAAGCGAATCGAATAACTTAAACGGGCTGAAAATGAAAAATTGTGCCCGTCCAAAGTTAAGGCTGAAGCAAACATGCTGCCTGAATGGTGCACACGAACACACCAGACAAACACATTTGGAGGGAACTGCAGTAGCTTGCCAGTGCAGCGGGGCGCCATCTGCTCGATTGCAAGACTGTCCATCACCTAGGAACAGCCAATCAAGCAGCTCGACTGTGACGAGGCGACACCCTGGAGCCTGTAGCAGCAGATGGAGAAGAGCAGCCCTGAAAAAAAAAACAATAACGCCACTGAAATGCACTCAGACGCTCATCTACAGCAGCCTAGTGTACATTAAGCAGCATGACGACAGAGCACAGCTCCACTCTGGCCCATCTGGGCTGTCAGCACTGGACTGAGCGGTGCAGGTGTGGATATACAGTAAGAAGAGCTGCATGCGTGCTGTGTGATGCAGGAGGCACACGGGTTCACGCGCACATGTCAGCCAAACGTGGTCCAGTTCGAGTGATTGCATCGTTGTTGAAATGAAACTTAAAAAAAAAAAAAAAAAAAATCCCTTGTCGGGAAACCTAAACTTGGTTTTTCCACTAAACAGCCTGCATGCATCAGGAGACATAGAATTCGTATCGGATGGTCTGTCAATCATTCAGTAGGTCCATTCCAAACAAAAAACGACCACAGAGAGATGCAAAACCACGACAAAGCGCTCACTCTTATGTAGGAGAGGCGGAGGGCCTTTCACATTTCTGTGCCCAGGGGCCCATTGTATCATAATCTGTCCATGGATGACCCCTTTCTATTTTGGACAGCATGCACACAACGCTGTAGCCAATTTTCTAGTTGGGATATTAGATTAGATGCACAGTTTGGAACAAACAATTTTTTTGTATTTTGAAGACTGTCCTTCTTGGGAAACCTAGGACATTCGTAGTTTAGAAAAATAATTCATACATTTTATCTGCTCAACAAGAAGGAGAAACCAATCAGACCACATTCTGCAAACTGTATTTTAATCTAAAATAAATGTACTCAGGACATAAAATCCATAGCTTGCACACACTGGCAGAACCTTTTCTCTGATGCTGCTCTTGAACGGGGTCTTTCAATATGCACCGTTGTTTATTTAGGAAAGGGGGCGCGAATAACTATAGAAATGATTGTCGGGTCAAAGCAGATGTATCTAGAAGCAGTGAGTTTTCCAAGCGAATCCAGCAACATCATCCAAAAGCTCACACTCCTGTTGCCTGAATGAATATGGCCTTTCTGTAACTTCTGACTTCTCCCTTTTGAGTGCGACAAAAAGGAGCTGACTGTTGGCTCAAAGCACAGGCCTTGCGTCGTAATGCGATGTAGAGAGCTAGTGAGCGAGCACAGCGGTTTTGAAGCAGGTTTAATCTGAGTTTAAGCTCTGTTTCAGCTGTGCCCTGCGTCTGGATTTAAATCCAGTTGTTCTGTCACCTCTCCAGCTGACTCACCGCTGTCTTCCTCATCAAATCCCATAAACAAGGGAAGCCAGGGATTAGTCCTAGCTAAATACGCTAAGCTCATTCGATAATCACGGCTTCTCCCCAATCTCCGCTAATTAACAATGGATGTGACGAAATTAATCTACATGAATGGCTGCGAGTATCCATCGGTGTCATCAGCATCTCATGAATGGATGTTGATCCTGCATTTCACGGCCTTCGTGGCGTGAAACAGTTTTGATCTAATACCGGCATACTGATATAGAGGTGGCACCACAGGGTGCCCTTGAGACCATCCAAGGATCATACTGTAGATTTTTCACTCTTGAGTGAAATTACCGTGATGTCCACTCTACCTTTCTAACGCCAGGCTCCCAGTGGACTTTGTTCACGGTAGCTGACAGTAAATTTGCCACAGTGACAGTTTGGTCAAACACTCACCTTATAGACAAATATGTCAGGAGACGTCAGGAGCATGGGAGGACTATTAAACTGTGCTGTGCCAACATACTTAAAGTAGTTGAGCATAGAGAATCCAAAATGACCCTGCCGAAGCATTCCGTAGCAGACTGAAAACTCGACTGGTGAACGATTTGCATTAAGGAGTGGACAATATGAAACAAATCATCCATCTCTGTGTACTGTTCGTACTGTTTTCTTACTGTTGATATAAATCATGATATAGTAATTGTTTTAGATTCAATTGAGAAATTATAGATACATAACCAGAGGGAAAATATCTTTATAGTCTTTAAAATGATTTTGGCTAATCCAATTAATGAAACACCTGAAAAAAATCAATGCGCTTCATCACACTGGTTCAAAAGTCCCACATTGCTTTAAAACTCTTGCTCATTTACATTGCCATAATGGTCTAGCGCAGCCAGAGATTCAACTGAAAGAGACTTTGCCCCACATGAAACGCGGGCTCAACACGATTCATTAAGGTGCGTTTTGGAACTTGACTCGGACTCCATGCGCGCCATTATCGACGCTGGAGCAGATCCCGGCAGAACATTCTGCGGGAGGCGTCTAAAAGTGCCCCCGTGAGGAGTCCGTAGCCCTCTGGTGGAAGCTGGGTTGGAGGCAGGTGCCTGTGGGACAAGAAACACGGAGAATAAGGAAAATAGGACCAACTTAATGGGGCAATAAGAGCCAAAATTCATTCGTTCATTTCTACGTGGAACGGGGCGAGACACATTCCATCTGACTGAACCTTGACACGCAAAATCGCAAGGCTCGCCAATGTCCAGTCAGTTTGAGAGAGTGGGTGGGACTGACCACTCATTCAGGAAATATTGTTTGTGTATTTTCTTGTTTTATAATGGCACGGCGCAATAATAGAAGCAGCAGAGAAGAAGGGGTCCTGCCTGGCTACAGTGAGCGCAAGACAAGTGACAGAGGTTAATGACCGTTAAATCTTAGATGAAACGCTGTATAATCTACATCTTTGTGGACTGCTGTTGTTAGCACATTAGCCATGCTAGCTCCAGCTGGTTTATACTTCACTATGTTCACCTGCTAGTCACTAGCTTTGTCTGTCTGCTCTTTGCTGCTGGGCAGGTAGTGGGTTAATCAGAACTTTTTCACTGAAAGCAGCTGCCTGCTACAAGCCTGAAACGGGGTTGATGAGAGCTGTGAGACTGAACCAAAATAATAAACCGTGGGCCTAAAACCAAAACACTGAGCTGAATGAAGCTAAAACGCTGTGTAGAGCTGACGGGAAGCGCAGAGTCGGTGATAACTGTCACTGGTTCATCACGGCGAATGACCCCTTTCACATACAGGCAGCCATGTGATCCCCTGTTATATCCACTATCCAAGTACACTTCCAATATTAAAGGAAGAGCAACCTCGGTCAGTTTGATGGCAGCATGAAGATACAGCTCAGAACATGCAACGGCGGCAGCAAACACATTACAGAAAATAAAAAGCACTAAAACAAAAGACTCATTCCCACTAATCATAAAGCGGTGCAAAGGCTTTGGCAAACCTTGATCATGGCCATGACACATTAAATCCCTTCCTGAGCTGAGTAGTCACTGAGTAATCTGGAGAGACTATTTGAAAATGGATCCTCTTACAAGAGTCACAGGTTACATCTGACCTTGAGTTGGAAAAGAAATATCCCAGTTGGTGCAGTCAAAAACGCCCTTGCAGAGCTACAGTGGAACCCGTAGATCATACTCTATTCTCTTTAAATCGGGATGAGGACCAGTGAGATCAGCTGACCTTACTCGTAAACTTGTATGAACCTTTAATGGATCAAATAAAACATGGCATTATTTAGGTCATTGAAGTAGAATGTGAAATATCTGTGATGTTGTTTGTGCCCAATTCAATAAAATAGTAAAAAAAAAATGTATTGAATTCATCTTTAGGCTCATGCCATCATATTAACATGTTCATAAGAAATTGATTCTTTTCTATGGTTAAGATGCAAGTCAGTCAGGAGAAAAAAATGCAGAAAATATACCATAAAATATAACTTACTGAGTCACACACAAATAAATCATTACAAACTTTGCAAAATAGGAGCTAATAAAAGTGTTATCCAGTTTTCTGCAGAAGCCCTCAGTGTAACAGAATCTACTTCATTTCAATTGGAGCTGAGAGTGATAAACAATCTGAATAATGTTCCTGAAGTGGTCTAATCTCTTTAGGACAGAGAGAGCTGGAGGATGGAGGGCAAGACAGGTGAAGAGGATTGTTAATTTCATCAAAATGGTGGCTCGAGGAGTGGAGGAGTCTGGAGATACAGCCCACAGGGGAAAAAAAAAAAACGCTCCCTCCTCCGTTATCCTGTTACACATTACACTGTCTCCCACTGCTCGGCCTAATGCTTAAACTCAATTATTCCTCCCACAGTTAGACAAACAGCCACGTCGGCAGGGGAGAGTGTTCTCACTGGTCCCTGGGTGTATTTGGGGCCAGTATTAGCCTTTTATTAAATCTGCTTCAGTCAGTGCCATCCACCTTAGATCTGATGCAGTTTGTTTGGTTATGTATCTAATGAGAAATTAACAAGGCATTGACTCTCCGGGAAGTTCTTCTGAGCTGATTTGTTGAGTGATTTGCATGGAATGACATACTATGTTACTGAAATATGTTTCCAAAGAAGTTCAAGTATATCTCAGGGTGTCGGGAAGAATAAGATGGCTCAGAGGATCGACAGGTGGATTGGGGCAGTGCCGACCAGGATTCCAGCGACGTACCGAACTGTAATAGCGGTCGTTTTACTGTTCAACATCTGCCGGACAATGCTGAGGACGTTTTACGGGTCTGTGGTGGCCAGTGCTATCCTGTATGCTGTTGCATGCTGGGGCAGCAGGTTGAGGGTAGCGGACGCTAACAGACTCAATAAACTGATCCGTAAGGCCGGTGACATTGTTGGGGTGGAGCTGGACTCTCTGTCGGTGGTGTCAGAGAGGAGGATGCTGGCCGAACTACATGCCATCCTGGACAGTGTCTCCCACCCGCTCCATGACGTGCTGGTCAAGCAAAGGAGTACCTTCAGCGGAAGACTCATCCTCCCAAAAATGCACCACAGAGCGCCACAGGGAGTCATTCCTGCCTGTGGCCATCAAACTCTAGAACTCCTCCCTCTAAGTGTTAATCTATATGACCCTAAGTCACTAAACTGGACACTGATCATGAACATCTCTACAACACTGGACATAATTTGGGAATATTCTGTGCTTAAACTACTATGCAATACACCCTGTTTTAAATTTAATTTGTGATACTTATTTATACTTCTAGTACGGCTGTGCAATGTCCTCCGTCCCATTATATATTGTTAATAAGCTACACGTAACTTGATAGCTCATGCACTATTACTTTATACTGTAATATTAACCTCCACCGGTTAACCCACTTTGTACATTACACTTCCTTATTTAAATGTATACTTATACCCACTTGTACTTACCTGTATTATAGTGTGTTATATTATTGCTTTTTCCCTTGCTTAGTACTTCCATTCTTGTGTGCACTGACGTGATAGTGAGCGGCTGTTACAAAGGGTTTCCCCTCGGGGATTAATAAAGTGTTTCTGATTCTGATTCTGATTCTGTTCCAACCCTCACCCATAGTCATCAGCTTTGGGCAGTGAATGAGAGAACGTGATTAAGGATACAAGCCAAAATCTTATTCCGACATAGGGTGGCTGGGCCTCAGGGATAGGGTGAGGAGCTCAAACGTTCGAAAGTGGCGAAACGCTGCTTCTTTGCATGGAAAGTAGTCGTTTGAGGTGGTTCGGGCATCGAAACGGGATGCCTCCTGGAGCCTCCCTCTGGAGCTTTTCCGGACATGTCACCTCGGGGCATACCCAGAACACCAACGTTTTTTTAAAAATCTCAACTTCTACAAAATCTGCGCATCACAATTACAATGTTAGAAAAAAATAATTTTTAATGTCAAATTCACTATGGTTAATGTATGGTTAAGGTTGGGCAACCAAAAGACTTGTTTAAGGTTAGAAATATCTTTGTACTTCATGAAACACCGGATGGTGTATGACCACTGTGCAGCCAGGACCTGGACAGATTGGCCAAGAAGGTGCCACTCAAATGTTGACTTTCCATGACACTGGGATATGTGCATGCTGTTTTGGGGGTTACTTATGTAAAGGTTAATTACTGTTTGACATTTTACCTTCACTGGATAGCTCCACACCAGAGAGTAACAGGAAACATGGGGAGAGACGGACAAAGGTCCCTAAGCCGGACACGAACACATGTTCCAGACCACTGGGCCACCAGGATGCTCCAGATGTGACCAGCTTTTATTGAACAAGGAGTTAGCAGTCAGTCATTAACCTCTAAGACTATGTTGACACTTCCTGCAGCTGCTTCTCAACAACAGCCTTTCAATGCTCTGCTGTTTTTTTGTGGAGTAGCAGCAGGATGAGTTCAGTTTACATTAATGGTGCGGAATGTTAACGCTGACAGACTTCATTACAGCTCTGTGTTACAAAAACACCAACACGGCAGGTTCTGGCACAGTTGTCGCCCCGTACGGACACGCATGTTGAGCTAGTTTACTGTTGAGCTGCCCGAGGAGCAGGGGGACATTACAGACTAGCCCTGTTTGGGAGTAATATCAAAGTATTCCAGGGTCGGAGGTGTTACACGCCAAGTATGCAATACCAAGGCAGCGAACAAAGAATAGTAGTGCTAAAAATGATCATTTGCCATTAATGGACACAGAATGTATGACCATGGCTTGACAGCGTGGCATAGTACGACTGTCCTGATTAGAAAAATGTGTTGTTTGTTCCAATGCCTAAAACTCAGCCCAGTATCTCTTGGAATTAAGTTCATATTAGACCAGTGATTCCCAACCAGGGGTACTTGTACCCCAAGGGGTACGTCTGCAGTTACCAGGGGGTAAAAATTGTGGCGCTCAGCTAATTTGAAAAAAAATAGAAATGGTGACTTGATGATATATATCCACATATTTGTGTTTGGGAGAAAAATCAGATTACAAATTTGTGTGATGCAGATCTTTATAGTTATTGTCATAATAACATACCAACTATGCTAAGAGATGCTGTAAAACAACTAGTTTCTGTCACTCCAAACAGAGGTAGTACAAATGCAAACTTGGCCATAACTAATAAAAGATACCATTGAACAATACCATAAAGCCATCCCATCTATCAAAGGGTATGATCAAGGGGTACTTGGATCCTTTGGATAGGGTTGTGGGGGCACTTCGGACAAAAAAGGTTGGGAACCACTGTGTTAGACGATATTAGACATATTAGACTGCACCTATGACTCACGTCCAGTGTTAACATTTAGTGCCAGTGGAGGAAGTTCTGTTCCCGTGATGTAGAGAGGTGAAAAGTGATGGTGTGCAGGTTTGTTTACAACCTGTCTTACTGCCAATTGACCAATTGTCTTTCGTTTGTACGCATGACCAGAGCTACAAAAATAAAAAAGCGCTAAATATGTAAATATGTAACAATTTTGGAAGACGCTGACAATCGATAGGACGTCAGACCTGAAAGCGCTCACGTGGGTCGTTTTAGATGGCAGTGCATCGCGTCATTTGGTTTGGAGGACTTGTTGGAGGAAGATGTTTCGTGTGTGGTGATCTTCCTTTTCATTCTCGAGTCGTCCATTTTCCAGAGAGGTGGAACACGGACCCATTGTGACCACACACGATGCAGTCACTGCATTTTAACCATCTATCCTCCAGTGTTTTAGTGTGAAAGTCAATTACAGAGCTGTCCTCCGACTCCAGGCCCACAGAGCAAATTATGATAATTTTGACATTTTCGCATTCCTTTGTCTTCCACCAATAATCAACTGGTCGCCCTCTTCTAGCAGATTATATTTTTTTTCAGGATGTTGCTGTTTTTTTTGTCATCTAACGGTGGTGTGAATTATTTAGCAGTCATGAAATTTTTAACCTCCTCCTCCTGCTCCGTGGTTACAAGAAAAGCCACTCTGTGCTCAGGATGCAAAGTCACATTTAATTCATGAGGAGATGCCACACGAGCGAGGAACACAGTGAGATTTGGAGCTGGACAGAGGGACACAGCCCCTGGCGTCACCCATTCATCAGTACTGAGCGGCGTGCACAGTCTTTGTTTTCATTAGCAGGGCCAAAGCTGGGTAGCATGCTGACTCCCAGTAGCAGGTCGCTGAGGGACTGGGAGTCCAGCGGGGACTAGTGAGGTTCCCCGCAGGAAGACAAGCAGCAGTTTGTAAGTGAATGACAAACGAGAGGCTGAAATCAGTTTACTCTTTCTAGCAATGAAACCTTCCATCATGCTTGTTGAGAAGTCTGGATGCATTATGTGGGGTGACAGACAGACAGTGGCATAGCATGATTCTTCCATTTCTGTCACTGTCAAGCCTCGGACTAACAAGAAATAACAAAAACAAAAGGAAGTTAATTGCAGAGAGAGTCATGATTGTTCTTGTCTCCCCTGCCCCGTAGCCCCAAATGACCACATTATATCTCGCAGGGTTGACAGGGACATGATCAATACCAGTGACTCAACATGACTTGGCCAGCTGCTGACATTTCTGGCTGTTCAAAACTCACGTTGCAGCCCATAATCTGCTTCGGAAAAAAAACCCGACACCCATCCCAGACATTACCACTGACACAAGCTAACACACGCGTTTTCAGCTGCCCAGCAACATGTATGTGTGGCTCAATAAGAGTACAACCGGCATCACTGGAGGGTATTATAGCATGACGCAAAGGTACAATAAGTCATTGCCTTAGGCCCCAGCAGCCGCAGGGGACAAAATCAAAATGTGAATTAAGAATATCTAATAATATGCAGTAGGGCCATCTATATAGGATTTGAAAAAGAAAACAACAAGCCCAGCAAATACTGTTTGTGAAACACGTGTTTCAGTGTGATTTATTTATCTTTGCTATGGGATGCGAGCAATACCTATCGAGGCACACGTCCACACCCGCGTCTACAGGCCTTGGTCACAGCAGACCTTTTGTCATGGTGGGGAGAGCACCGGTGTTCCTCATAACATTAACGATGGCTCTGTTCTATTCACGCGTCCCCGTGACGTCCGTCAGTGATCACACTTCGTTTCAAGCCTAATTTCAGTTTAAGATTAAACCGTTTCTAAAAAATGAAAAGCTTTGCAACCGGTGCAGCCAAGTAAAAGTGCGAGGAAGATACTTCGTCTAGTCATAGCCTGCCGGTGTCAGAGGCTAAGGCCGGGTGCACGCCGGGATATTGCTCTCACGTGCAACGTGCAAGCATGATGTGGTGGCATCCTACCCTGAATGCACAATAAAATATATACTACCTGTTGTGCTGCTTTTTAAAGCAATAAGGACACGATTGGCTGGCACCTGTGACTGCCGCACAAGCTGACCTCTCTGTCTCTCTTACACGCACTTTCAGAACTACACTAAAAGGCCACCTGACCTGTGTAAAATTAACTTTTCAAACATTGAAACATTTCTCAGCTTTTTAAAACCTGCATGCACGGGGCATGATGTCTTCCTACACCATGGTACAAAAATGAAATTGAGATTTTTTTTTTTGAGAACAGCATAATTGATGCTAATGAGTTTTTAACCATCATTGTGATGGATCTTTTCTATGTTTTGTGCTTTGTGTGTGACATGTATTTTGTGTCATATATATTAAGTAGATTGATTGAGCCCTTCTCATGCATCCTATATAGAGATAATTCATGTGAGGGCATCCGTGCGCCGCTGACCGTGTCTGGAAATAAACGATCGGACTTAAATGCTGGGGGAAACGCCGCAGCCCTCGAGGTGAACTGGGCGAAAGTGGTGTGACAAGAGGAGGAATCGGACCAGTCAACATGTATATGTGTGTTAAAGTGTTTGACCTGCTCACGGTGTGTCAAATATGCCATATCTACTCACTTTCATACTCCTTAAATAAATGTTAAGTGTATATCTATATCTTTTTATCTGAATGTTATCTTCTTTTAATTTTGTTGTATTTTAATTGATTTTCTTTTCTTTCCATTGTGTTTTCAAATGTGGTTCTAATGGCACTTATTTGCCTTATGCAAAGCACTTTGATTTGGTGCCATACAAATAAACGCGCCTTGCCTTGCCCTAATGTACAGATGGACATGCCTTTTGGAGGTATTCACGATCGCCAGAGGACGAACCCTAACGTTTTCAGCAACTGTACTCATACAAACAACAGCATTAACCGTCGATTCAAACAATTAACAGCTGCTGTAATTAATGTGTTTACATTAACAATGGATTGAATGACGGTGTAATGTGTGGGAGTCCCCCTCAGCTCCACTGAGCTTTTTAGCACCGTGGTTCAGTCTCACTGCTCATCAGCATCCAAGTTAGTGACTAGCTGGCGAACGTAGCGCAGCATTTAGCAGCTACAGAGACAAGGAGCAGAAGAGAGCTACAAGAGAGCAGATATTGGACTTAACATTCATCCGGTGGTCAGAAACAGGACTTCAAATGAAGGCTAATGTTGCTCCAGCCCTGATGGATGTTTGCTTACACATTTGCCATAGCAACTTCTTTAGGTGACAGTAATGCCAATGCCGTGTGGCCTAGGTTTTTTGGGAGTGGCCTCTTCTTGTGGTCCAGCAAATAATCCCAATTCTTGCTCACATTTTGATAGTGCCCTGCGCACACACACACACACACACACACACACACACACACACACAAACCCTTAGGAGAAGGTTGGGGTGGATATAGATCAGAAAATGCTCATATGAAACACTAAATGTAATGAGTTTATTTGCTGCCAATGGCGTACTGGACCAGAAAATGCTCATATGGTTGTTTTAAGTGACCCATCACATTTCCTGCAGTATATATTTACAATTTTCAGCTTTATTTTGCAGCCACCCAATCCACATTTCCAGCCCTGACAGCCTTTTCAGACACCCGGGATGTGGCTGAAGCTCCTGTAGTGTTCCCAATCGTACTAATCTTGTCTTTAATGTAGTTCACTGTGATAAGACATGAAAGCCTCAGAGACACTCGGCACCAGAGAAGATCCAGGGATAGAGATGAGCCAGTGGTGCCCCCCCCCCAAAAAAAAAAATCAGAGAGCCTAACAATACCTAGTCTCAAAAAGGAAGCTTGCACACTGGAGGAGTGTTAGAACTGTTCATAACTGGATGTTTGTCTTTGTCATGTTACGTCCTCTTTGTTTACCATCAACCTGCCAATGGGACTACAGATCAGGCCGCATGGCTAACTCTGGCACATCCACATGCTGGACTAACAGACACATGTTGATTAATGTTGCACTGTCCCATATTAATTAAATAAATAAACAAACAAGCAGCGCGCTGTGCACGCTTTGTCATATTTCGCTGACGAGTGGAAGCGTGTGACTGTCCTTTCTGCACGGTAGGGGACATTAAAGCCTCGGAACCGAAATAAAGCAGTATAGATTTGGCAGCACAGACAGTAGATTTGGATCCACCTTGGAGGTTAATAACGTGTTTGGGGCAAATATTAACAAGTCTGTAGGAATCATTACGCAGGGGCCAGACTACATGGCATCAGCCTGATAATGGCCTGAGCCAATAAAAATGGGTGTCCAGCACGTACGCTGCTCGTTCTATGCAGTGCAGTGTGCCACGTTTAACAGCTCATACAACACACTTAACGTTGCGTTACCAGCTTGATACTTGGTGACCTTTGCAAAAACCAAATTGAGAACCGCTAAACAGCGTCATTTTGATTTGATTTCAGAAGCAGAACCCCGTGCCCTCGAAGTTCCGTTTCTCTGCTGCTAGTTTGCAACAGCAAATAGATTTGAAGGAAATGTATTGCTGCCCAGATGACATTTTCCATCAACATAAATATGAAACGGCGTAAAGCAACATATCCGTCAACCCTCACAGCTTCTGGTCTAATATAGAAAACGTCCACAGCATGTGGCACAACCTCTTGACTTCATTAATACTCACGTTAACTGAAGCCACGATCTACCACCCACCTTAACCGCCTCCCTATAATATTTGTTTGGTAAATGAATGTACTTACTCAAAAACTGTATTGTTAAGTAGCAGTAATAATTATTTATCGTCATGATACATAAAGCACTGGGCTCTGGAATGCAATGTCAACAAAACAAGATGGTTATGTGACCGAGACAGAATTACTTTATCTTGAGCTAATCAATTAAACATTTTAAATGGCTACATTTGACATGAATACATCCAAATGGACAAACAATAAGCAGCAATTGCTTGTTAATGTCAACAATTTCCACTTTAGCCTAACTGCGCTTTGACTGCTTGTTTCTTACTTGCATACACTTGAAAGCTTTATTATTAATAACATCATGCAGTGCTGTAGGGTGGGAACAGTAACACAGATCTCAGATTCACCACCTCGCTGAAAATCCTGCTTGCGGTGGGGGTTGCATGAGCAACAGGGGATTTCCAAACGCATCCCCCGCAGGAGCGTGCGACACCATACATGTAGACCCACTCCCTTCACAGGTCGGCCCTGCTTGTGGGGAGGAAAAGACCACTGGCTCCCTCCGGTGGTTGTGAGCAGAGCTGAAGACCCAGGAGGCGCGAGGGACATGTGCTTTTGTCCAGGAGACGACTGCAGCCTTCAGCAGCATTTTTGCAGCTCTAAATAATTGTTGTGATTTTTATGCTATGAATCTATTCTGTACTTACGACATCTATTGCATGTCTGTCCGTCCTGGGAGAGGGATCCCTCCTCTGTTGCTCTTCCTGAGCATTTTTTTCCCCTGTTAAAAGGGTTTTTTTTGGGTAGTTTTTCCTTAATCGAATCGAGGGTCTAAGGACAGAGGGTGTCGTATGTTAGAGATTGTGAAGCCCTTTGAGGCAAATGTGATTTGGAAAATTGGGCTATATAAATAAAATGTAATTGAATTGAATCAAAGACCAGCATGTTTAATTTGTTCATGAAGAACACTACTTGGGGGAAAAAATGCTTGTATGTACATGACACAAATTCTACGTAACCTTCCCTCTCCAACATTCATCGCATTGACAGAACAGAGGGAGTCTCCGACGTGTGCCCATGGCCGTGCAGCCGCGGTGGATAGGGAGGGTTTTCTGCGAGGATGCTACGTGGAGGGAAGAAGAAGACGTGTTGGGAAAGCGGAGAGCGTGTCCTAGGATGGTTTTCAGCACAATCTACCACCAAAACACGCACAAAGCCTAATGACGTTCCACAGAATATGCGTGGTACTCTGCTAAAGGTAAACACACACATCCAAGGATGTGTGAGACGCACGCCGACGTCTCCACACAGATGCCGACACGACAGCAGCTCTGTGACCTCATGGTGATGAAACTGACTGACGTATATTTTATACTAAATTGATGGAGAAGATGTTTAGATATACTTCAATGAATGATTGACTGCTGATTATGTTTGGGTTTCCAGAGTGCTGGGGGACGTACCTCCGTCCACAGCAAGTTGAAATTCCAAGCGGCGCTCTGGACATCTTGGTCCCCTGGCCGCACCACGCGTCATTCCAACAAGAGATGCAGTGAGCCATCGAGCTTGCACGTGCACGTATGGAGATAGTGAAGGGAAGTCATCACTGCACTGCGAGTGTGCTTGAGAAACATGTAGTCACATTCCGTAAATACCACTGAGGGAGACCACAGGGGGAGACCACAGTCCTGTGGCCCTTGCTCAGTCACAATGGAAGAGAAGCAAATAGAGGGGCAAATCAAGTCAAAAAGACCAGTTTTACACACCAAGCTCAGTTCATCATGGTTAGTACGTTAATAAAGGATTGTACTAAAAGTTCATCGTATTTAGTCATGGAAACAGACTTCATGACGTAGCTTTGATTCTTTGGCTGAAGCTGCCAGACTTAGGAAGCATTACATCTTCGACACTACTTGCGTGATTTGTTATTTTGTTTACTTGACACGGGGACAGGAAGGCAAAAGCCGGGGACGGGAAAGGGAAAAGAGAAGAACAAACGTTACGCATGTATGTACATCACTTAAGCGCGAGGGGAATGTAAATGCAAATATATGTGCGAGCCGCGTCCTACATGCAGAACAAACACGAAATCCACCACAGTGGAGCGATGAAGCAGGTCGGGGAGGCAGCATGGCCGGCAGACAGGACAAAAGCTAGAAAAAACAACAGGGCATGAATAATCAGAAAGCCTGTGATGTTGCGGTTTACTTAAATATTAATCACAGGAGGAGCAGGAGAAGGTGACAGGAAGGTGGCTGTTTCAAATCCCAGGTCTGGCCAAGGAAACGTGTGCATGGGCAAAGTGAATTAGCAAAGGTGTGGTCACACTCTGAACTGACTGCTCCCTAAACCCCTCCTCTGAAGAGCAATTGTCCAATTATAGCTTGGCAACCACTAGGCCACCTGTCAAGCTTGAAATTTAGGCCATATAATGCTAAAGCATGTGGGTGAGCCCTGAGGCTGTAGTAAGAGCAGTGTTTGGTTTAAAATGGTGGGAGGATGATGACTTTTATCTAGCCTTTCCAAAAACCATAAACACAAGAGCAAAAGTGTAAGAAATGGATTACAAGACTTATTTATCTGGTCAAACGTGACCTGCAATCGATTGCATGTCCAGCTGACTAGCTACCGACAGTCACTGAGCGCTACCAGGCCAACAGGCATATCATTAATTTAAAAACGCAGTAGTATTTCACCCCTCTGTGGAGACCACTCCTAGATACTCTCTGAGTTTACATGGTTCTGTCCTCCTCTTTATTGGATTGAAATGTATTCTCCAGCAGCCAACCTTACCAGACACAGTGTTATGTTTGCCAAACAAATCTGTTAGTCCTCATCCTAAAAGCCTTTTCTCTTGCAACATTAAAATTGAAATCATACTGTTTCATGTGGCTTTAGTCTTTTAAGATTATATCCATAGTGCTTATTTAAGACCCCTTTACAGGGCTCTTGTTTTAAAATGAGTCAGCGGAACCCATTAAGTTTAAGTCAACCAGAGGCACCGCGTTCTCAACCAACCCATGGCGCTAACGTTAACCTAAAGCTCAGTTAGCTAGCTAGCTGCAGCTGATAAAATCAGCTAGCAACAGTTGTTGATTCAGCCCGCTGGCAGTTTTTTTACCAGATAGAAACAAGCCTGCTTTTATCTACCTCTGTCTGTAATCTCTTTTGAAAATGATTAGGGATTCCCATGGTAAACCTGCCACTGTTTTCATTGTAAACGCCACGTTCTGGAATGGAAAGCTTTACAGGCATAGCCACAATAACCAGTTGGGCAGGGCGTAGTGAAAAGTCAATTGAAGCCTGTGTGACTGAGAAATTCAAGTATGCATTTCCTTAATGTGTGTGATGATGATGGTCAGCATAGGCGCCAAATTCTAAAATGAATATAAAACCTACAAATTATGCAAAAGCTGTTATTAGATCAATAAAATTATCATTCAAACAACCACAAAAGACCAGATAGCGTAAATATCACTAACCAAGTCGAATCAATCCGAAGCAAAGCAAAAGCAAACAGCAAAACGGCCACAAAGAGACGCAAAATGACGACAAAGAGACGCAAAACAACTACAAAGGGACACAAAAAAGACTACTAAGAGCCATAAAATGACCACAAAGACACAAGAAACAACCACAAAGAGGCACAAAACAACAACAAAGACACATAAACCAACCGCAAAGAGGCACAAAACGACCACCAACACCAATCAACTACAAACAGCCATCAAAACAACTACAGTGAGACACGAAACTTTAAGAAAACTACAAACGACGCAGCGTTGTTTCAAGTCTCTTTCCATCTGGGCGCCTTTTGCATGTTTGTGCCCAGGGGCCTGTTGTTTCATAATCCATCCGTGTGGTCATCCCGCAATATGATTTCCCCGTGGGTACTCAGGAGCTTGGGCAGTCTGCGCCTATGATGGCCGGGACCGTTGTCTCCCCGGGCTGTTTGTTCAGAGCTCTGCTGCTTTCTATTTTTTCACATTATAACAAATGCGTGTGTGTGGGTGTGTTTGTGCGTGCGCACGTGTGTTTTGCATCTGAACGCTCACTTTAATGTGTACAAAGATGAAGGGTATGGCAAATCAGAGAATGCATCTGCCCGGCGTCTGAATAACAAATAACACCATTAGTGAGACAGGGGTGTTCTCTGCCAGGTCCTCCAAGATGAATGGCTGTGTCACTGCCTCAGACACACAAACACACACACACACACACACACTGTCATATGTAAGCAAGGCGCTGGTATTGCGATGCCATATCTGTGAATGGTGTGTGAAAGGCACCACTCAGACCTTCAAACTGATCTGTTTTCCATCTCTGCTCTGTCCCTGTTCGTCAGTCCGTCTCTCTGTGTACCTTCTACACATTGTTATTCACGTCCCTGAGTTACCGCATTAGTGTTAAAGTGTTCCCAGTTTGACTTTGATGAATGCGACTTTTACCTGGTAGACTTGTGGGAAACGGTGGTGATGGTTTATGTTGGCAGAAATGAATCTTCCTGCGCACGTTTCTGGTTTATACGTGACTCCAGTCTCCTGTGTCTGTCCACTTTTCTGTTAGAGTTCGATGGAGGTATGTGAGGCGGCAGGTTTTGCAGACTAGTGTGATCGTTCCTTCTCTCCACACTGCCCCTGAAGTGATCCCTTCCTACAAGCACTCCACTGTAACAGACGGGGGGGCACAATCTACTGTGCCTCATTCAGTGCAAAAATGGTTATGCTGATGTTCGTGTTACTGTGCCTCCATTGCAGCTTGGAACCACTGTCTGATGAAACGCAATGCTTACACACTGTCCAATCAGAGGCTTAGTGTTCGCTTTGACTGAAATCTAGGATGGTTTGAAGAGATGGGTTACCCTACATTTTCCGAACTGTATCAAACACGTTTCTGTCCTGTTTCAGATGATGTGTCAGGAAAATGGGGATGTTGTAAAATTTTAATATGGGTGACCATAATTGGCTTCACAAAGATGCGCCTGTGTTGGCAGTTAATGGAGCTATGGGGTGGGACTGCTGCGGAGTAAGATGGAAGGCCAGTATGGTGAACCTGTGGAACAGGCTGCTTGGTTTACCGACCATCAGGGTGGCTAGTGAAATATCTTATTGGGATTTGTCTGTCGGAGGTGAGTGGGCTTCGGAGGTGGAGGAGTTCAAATGCATTCAAATGGGCAGAAGAAATCTGACCACTTTTTCCAGTAACGAGTAATCTAACGCGTTACTATTTCCAAACCAGTAATCAGATTAAAGTCACTTAACCAAGTCACTGTGCGTTAATATTTTTTTCATTTTCCTTAATAAAGACTTGTGTTTGCTTTCTTCTCGCATCTCGGGGAGCAAAGTCACGTTTTCAGCGCGAGGACAGTTCAAGTCACGTGTAATGACACACCTCACGCGGCGACACAACCGGAAACAAGAGAGGAGGGAGGAGGGAGACGCGCGTTTTCTAGCTGGAAATCCAGACGCTATTTTGAGTTGATAAACACAAAAGATGGCAATGTTAAGGTCTGATGTACACTCTGTGCTGGTGGCGACAAAGTGTTATCTAGCTACAGAAACACTACGTCAAGTTTAAAGAAGCATTTGGAGTAGCAGCGCTGCACGGTGACACCTACAGAGCGAGTCCCACCAGGCGGTGCGAAGCGGAGAGCAGGAGGCCCCCCCCCCCCCCCCCCCCCCCCCCCCAACAAACACCGGCCCCCCAAAAAAAAAAAAAAAACTATATGGGGAACTCCAAAAAAAA
>CM022486.1:26854394-26890924 GCA_011952105.1 Coreoperca whiteheadi | reverse complement strand
CCCCCCCACCGTGGGGCTCGTGAGAGGGGGGGCGCCCCCCCCCCCCCCCCACCACCCAAACAACAACAGCTGGACTTCAGTAAAAACAAGCATTTATGTTAGGTGACTTCAAGAAAGATTGGCATTATTTTACTTTTTATAAAACATGTATTTTTTCAGGAAATAGTTTTTAAGTTCAACTTAAAATGTTTGTAGACACATTGTTGACATTACTGTTAATAATGCACTTCCAATAAAGTGAGTGTTGGCAAAACCAGCTGTCATTGTTATGTTGAGGCGGCAGGGGGTTGTCTAATAAAGTAACGTATAAAGTAACTTGTAATCTAACTTAGTTACTTTTAAAATCAAGTCATCTGTGAAGTAACTAAGTTACTTTTTAAAGGACTAATCAGTAATCAGTAATTAGATTACTTTTTCAAAGTAACTGTGGAAACACTGCTTATGACCCACTAGAAGTGTGTGGCGGTGTCTGTATCTGCAGAGGCCCTGCCCTCTGCCTGTATTGTTTTAGTTCTAACTTTGCTGTGTTCGGGATTTATGGTGTGTAGCCCCCAGTGCCCAGGCTGTGAGGTCGGAACGCTATGAAAACGTATAGCGACCAGGTTACATCTCTGCTTTCTGTTCAAAATCCGTCCTGCAGGGCTGGGGCCAACCCGTTCTCATACCCAGGGCTTCAAATACCGACATTTTGTCACGCCCCTCAGCATTGTATTCAGAACCACGTGCCGTAACTTGGAATGTAACGTAATTTAGAACTTTAAATAACTCAACTTTAACTTTTGGTTTCACGCAGGACACGAATCCTGCTCTCCGGGGTAAAAGTCCTGTGTTTGACGGACCCGTCCATCCACTCACCCCACCACCTCCGCAGGAGGACTTTCTGGCTCCTTGTGCCGCTCCTTATACTACGTCCCCTGACTAAATGAGGTGGAGAACGAAATTCATTTAATTTTATACTGTCCCTTATATCATGAGTTACGACAAATATTGTTTAAAAACGTTGCCGATTAGGATAAATAACAGGTATTGAGAATGGAGCTTTAATTGAATATCTTTTGGATAAGGTTTTTGCATTTTATGAATATCTTTTTTAAAACATGTGATAGGGGAAGAGAGTAACATATAGATTGTTAGACTATTGGTAATGAAATGGATCAAATATACAGTGTTTGGCACTAATGGATGCAGATGTAGTTTTTGTCTTGTCTGGATTGGTGTATTGTGACTCGTGCTTAGGGGGCATGTGGGTTTGTATATTTGTTAAGTTCCCATTGCGGGGTATCTCCTGGGGCATTATTTGTGGGAGGATTTGTTTATGCCAGGATGATAATGTTTCGATAATGCTTATGTATTGTGCTGTTAGATGGTGGTGGGTTAACATGGCGGAATGTTTGGTTTGTTGTTAGTTAAAGGTGGGGTATGCGATTCTAATCCGATACACGTCTTTTTGTCAAATTCAGCGAATATGCTAGCTGTCCGTTCAGTGTGCGCGCTGAAAAAAAAAACCTCACAACACTATTCCAGCCATGATTTGTGCGTCAGGTAACGTTAAAATACTTGCCCACGGACATTCAGCTTCCTTCCTAGTTTGCCAAGATGCGCTGTTGTTGTGATGTTGGCTATAGCAGCAGGAGAGTTGTGAATTTCGCGGTCTGGAGCTGGTGTGCTGGCTCTGGGAAACTGCCTCGTCCACTCTGGCTGTTCGCAAACTGTAGCTACAGTTGCTGCTGGGAAGCTAACCCACAACCTAGCTAAGCTAACCCACAACCTAGCTTACTTGGTGTGTCGTTGTTCGCTCTATATCATGGTCTTTGTCATGGTATTGGATTTCTCTAGAATCGCACACACCAACTTTAATATGTCTGATCCATGAGTGATGGGTCATGTAAATACATTGACACGTACATTCTCATCAGCCTCAGCTGTACTTTGTGTTCAGTGCTAATTAGCAAACATTAGCAAGCTAACACACTAACCCCGTAAGCATTATACCCGCTAAACATCACCATGTTAGCATTGTCATTGTGAGCATATAGCCATGCTAGTGTAGCCTCACAGAGCTACTAACATACTGTCATTGGTATGCAAGGATATCTGAGTTTTCAAAAGCCCAGTCTTTTAACGTGGCACGGCATCGGCCGATACAAGTAGGGATCGACCGATATATCGGGCCGATATTTGCGCTTTTAACGTGTAGGCTGCTGCGTTCGCTGATATTTCTTTCCTGGCATTGTTTACAGACAGGCGTCCACACAGGCAGCTCTGTGCTGCTGGAGATGCGCTGCAGCGCGTGTGCAGACCACGCACTGCCCCTCCCCCACTAGCAGAGCGCTGGAATCTTCTAGATCTACACTACTGTGTGCAATAGGGTTATTTTATTAACTATTTTATTTATGCTTAAATATTTATTTTCAGTATTTTCAGCACTGAACCTGTTTTTACTTTTTGTTAAATATTGTTCATCTACTTGTTCTTAATTGTTCAACCTCACCTGTTTTTACCACTTGTTAAATATTGTTTTTGTAGCTCAAGAAATGTTCCTTTTTTAACTTGTAACATCGTAATCATTGTGTTATTTTTATGGTTTAAATTGAGGGAGCAAAAGCAGTATCGGCTCCAAATATCGGCTCAAGAAAATCGGCAGCCCGTATCGGTCATCGGCTAAGGCTGGTGAAAAAAAATCGTTATCAGCATCGGCACTAAAAAAATCCATATCGTTCAAACACTACATATAATGAAGCGCAATGTGATAGAGACAGAAAATTGTACTGTTTTAATAATAAAGCAAGAGCAGTTTCTCCAATATTTGCAGATATTATATGTCCAATGAACACGTGGGCCTTATGACAACAATAAGCATTTGTTCCAATGCAGAGTGCAACTTTTTTGACTTATTAGACTTTTTTTTTGTTTTGCGTCACTACTTTGTGACTTACCACATTTGTAAATGATTGTTTCCCCCCCCCCCTAAAGCAAGATCTTACGGGACGGCGGCAGCATGTATTTTGGCCTTGTGAATCGTCTGGATTTCCATCTCATTTGAGATTAGCTGAGAAGAGCTGTTTTGGATTAGCTGAGCTCCTCTCTCTCCCTCTGACACTCTAAGATAAGAGAGCCCACAGTCGCTGAAACACACTAGTCGAGGAAAATGCCCTTTTTCTACACGGTTGAGACTGCTCTGCTTCTCGCTTGTTGCCCAATGCTAACGCTTTGTGGAAAGGATTATTGCGACAGACTGTGGAGAGCGGTTATCATGCTGTCAAGTGAATGGCGACTGTTTTTGAGTATCACACAAGGGTTAGACCAATATACAAGACCGATATTGGTCTGTTATTAATAACCTGACATTTTATTCTGTCCACTTTAGTTTTTCTGGAGGGTACAGCTGCAGCTTATCAATATGCTTTAATCATTAGTATTTTTTCATCGGTTGTCTTGACCAGCTTAATCATTCTAGCATGGTGTCAGAGGGATGTACTCAACAGTCTGGGAACTCTGCAGTGATTTTAGATTCATAGTGTCTAAAAGGAACAGTGCATCGTTTTGGGTACTGTGCTTGCTGTCTTATCTTAAGATATACATTCTGTTGCCAGTTTATTAGGTACACCTAGAAAAATGCAATGCTGTCTAATACAACACAAAGTCAACCTTCGTGAAGGGTAGAATGTTCCGTTTTTGTTGAAACTGTTTTTGTCATGTTGTGGGTCTTATGGTGTGTGTTTTGGGGGTGTTTGTTATGATGTTTTCCTAGGTCACCTTGTTCTCCTAGCGCCTTATGTTTATTCTAGTCCCATGTTGTATCTGTCCATGTTTATTGTTTTCAGTCTGGTTACCTCCTGTTTTATTTTGGTAGATGTCTGTTTCCCCCCTGTCTCAGTCACTTTATTTCCTGTCCCTGATTCCCTGATTGTGTTCACCTGTGTTTGTCCTGCACCTGTGCCTCGTTGTCTTCACCTCCCCTGAGTGTATTTAGTTCATGTGTTTCCTTGTCTTGGTGTGGGATCATTGTTGCTTTGTCGGTATGTTTTCGTGTTACCGTGTCTGAGTTGTACTTACCTTCCCAAGTGTTCGCCCTTTTTTGCTACTTCTTCCCGTCGTGGACTCTTTTGTCATGCACCTTGGTTTTCCTGTTTTTTCGAGTTCGCCTATCTACTGTATGGTAAGGGACAATAAAGACTCCGCTCCTCAGTACTGTCTGCATCTGGGTCCTCCTTACCTCGTCAGCACCTCGTAACAGTGTTAGCGAGGTGTTGCTTCAACTTTCCGATCATTTTGGAGGACGTAGTTCGAGGTGCTGCTGAACTGTGTTACGTTATGCTGACTATTGCTTTTATTTTTTGGGCCACCTTATTTGGGTAGGCTAAATAACAAACCTCTCTCTGTATACTGCAGTACAGTTCAACCGTTGCCCTACTTCCTTATGCTAAGCTAGGATAACGCAGAGATGAAATCACCTTGACATCTCATCATACTAGTAACACTTGACTTAAGGGAATGCAACTACTTAACTGAGGATTTTAATTATTGCGGTTAAATAGAAAAAAATGTAATCCCAGGATGCCAGTGTTGAAGACTTTGACAAATCCACCTTATTTTTGCAGTGCTCTGTGAACCTCACATTGCCTTCTACATTGGCACTCAGCGTGCCATTGAGCGTAAATCACTAACGCAGAATCGCTCCCTATAAAACATGATTCTTAGAAGGCTGGCATGAAAGGATGCCTCTCGCGCTAGAGTTCCAATTTCATTCTTAGATCAAACCGCAAGAGGATCAGTAGTCAGTGGCAGGGCGTCTTCCTCAACAGCTTGTAAATGTCAGGAGCAAAGCAGCTGTCAATCACCTGTAGTGACACTTTAACAGCAATCAACTTTTGCCAGAGGCGTTTATTAATGCATGAGGACAAAGCCACCTGAGAGGACTGCAAACAAGCAAGAAAACCGTGTGTGCATCTACATGTGTGAGTGTGTATGAGCAGGTAAAGGATACAAGGTAATTTATTTATAATTACACAACACAAGGTTGTACAACGAAATTAAGTTAGAAGCCCCCTCATGCTACACACATGCAATATACCCTACAGTTATTTACAGATATATATGTACACGTATACACCCAGTAAATAATTCAGTGCATTTTTTTGAATTTGCGTCTGAGGGAATGTAAGAAACCAGCAACAAGCTAGTGAAGATAATCATAGTTATTATCGTCACATAAAATGTTTGACATCCACTTTGCCTGCGCTTGAGCAGCAGGCGGCATCGGTGTAAACACAAAGTGGGCCTCCCCTCATCCCGCCAGAGTCCCGAGCGCCTTCACTTTGGAACACAGTCCGCCCGTTGAGCGGGATGTTGGCTGAGCAGTTTCTCTACAGCGATGGTTGGGACAGTAAAGGAGGAAATGTATGGAACTAACCACTGAATAGGTAATCTCTATAAACAAATCTGTAGGCAAGGGACAACATTATGGTACTGGTAGTGTTTTGGTTTCCGTTTGTAGTCCGAGTAGTATTGACCAATCACGTTTGAGCAGGCTTTGGTTGCATGCGGGTAAACAGTCCATGTGGAGGGCGAAAGAGGCAGAACGAATTGGACGAAATGCTATCTTGGAAACCCAGCGGCTACCGTCTGACAACGATTTAACTTTTTATCAATCTCAGAACCCTAGAGATTAGCTTTTTATTAGCCTTGTTTAATTTTTCTGCATTCCCATCATTGGGAGACGATAGCTGATGGCTTCCAAGATTACTAATTAGACTGTAAACAATGACTGGCACACAGAAGTAGTCTTGGCCCGGGTTATATGTGATCCAGATATTCGCTGGCTACACCGGAAGCCCTGAAACGTTGGCCATTGCCCCCAGAGGCTAAATCAATATCAGATGATTGCCCATTGCTTCCGAGATTGCTGAATATGGTGTGTTGTTGACCTTGTACACCTACCTTTGTATAATTGTAGCACCAGCCACTGGTGCAGCCACTCTATAGGAGTTATATGTTATGCTGTGGGTTCTTCAGTGTATATGTTGGGGTTTTGAACGTGTGTTTTGTTTTATTCTGTCCGTTCCTGGACTGCTTTAGTTCTCCGAGTGTCTTGTGTTAGTTCTGGTCTTATTTTGAAATTGTCTGTTTAGTTTATGTTTTGGCATTTAGTCTGATTATTACTGTTTTATTTTGGTAGGTGTCTGTTCCCCTGTCTCCGTCTGACTTTACTTCCTGTCCCTGATTCCCTGATTGTGTTCACCTGTGTTTGTCCTGCACCTGTGCCTCGTTGTCTTCACCTCCCCTGAGTGTATTTAGTTCGTGTGTTTCCCCGTCTTGTCGTTGGATCATTGTTTGCCCTCCCATGGTATCTACCCTGCGGTCCTCCCGTTTGTGTCACTGCAGTCTCGTCCTGATTTTTGTCATGTTCCTGGTTTTCTGGTTTCCTGCCTGTGTTCCAAGTTTCTCCTGTTTACTCGCTAGTAAGCGCCAATAAAGACTCCACTCCCCAAGCGTTGTCTGCATTTGGGTCCTCCTTACCTCGTCAACTCCTAACATTATATTTACCTCAGGGCTAAAAATATATGTATATAAGTAACTGTATATATATATTTAATTATTTTTCTATTATAATATTTTAATATTCGTATACACTGCTTGTTCTGTGTGTGTAGCATGAAGGGGGCTACAACTTCAATTGCATTGTGCAGCCGTGTGTTTTAGAATAAAAACTAAATGTACCTTGAACCTTGATCAGTGGTACACCACTGATATGGCACAAAGGACTACCCCAGTGTGTTATGCAAGTACTAACATTTACATTTGTTTTAATTAATTTAGCAATTATGTATAGTTACTGAAAATGTTATAGCCACACCAGGAGCACCACAATAGTCCAGACTACTTTGGTCCAGACTGCATTATCTCACCAACGATTGGTTGGATTGCCTTTAAATTTATGTGCAGACATTAACGGTCCCCAGAGGATGAATCCTACTGACTTTGCTGATGTCTTTCAGATCTTGCACAACCAGCAGGTCACATTAGTCACTTTTCCAGTGAAATATCCCAATATCTACCACAGGGATTAGTACAAACATTTCCCCAAAGGATGTATCATAATGGCTCTTATGATCCCCTGATTTTCCCTCTAGTGCCACCACGAGGTTAAAGTTTGAGGCTGCGAGTGAAATGTCTTGACACCTAACTTTGATGGATTGCCATCAAATTTGGTAGAGGCAGTAACGTTCCCCTCAGGAACTGTAACAACTTTGCTGATCCCCTGACCTTTTGCCTAGCGCCATCATCAGGTCAAACGTTTCATTTGTCCAATAATTTCACATTCCCATCAACCTCAGCTGTACTTTGTTTTTAGTGCAAATCAGCAAATGTTAGCATACATTAAACTAAGCTGGTGAACATTAGCATGGTATTGTTGTTATTATTATTAGCAATATTGCCATTGTGTTAGCATGTTAGCATGCAGATATTCACATTTAGCTCAAAGTACCGAAGTGCAGCCTCTTAGACTATTTGTATTGTCTGACACAGAAATTGTAGTGAAATTAGTCCTCCCTGTCAAGGTGTCACGTGCTGTTGTAGCATTATACTTTTCAGGTATCAGTATAATGCTACATGCCTTGAATGATCCCTGGGTGAGAGAGCTGTGTGAGGCCGTTCCTACAGGACAATAAAAACTTTTGTCACAATTGTAGTTTATCCGTGTGTTTTAGTTTCCATATGGAAAGTTGTGAGCCTGCAAGCTAACCTGTTATTGTTGGAACTGAACTGCACAAGCAATTTTCAAAGCTATAGGCAGCTATGTAATACATGTGATTTATAGCTGATTTGGGCTGAAAATTGCAACCCACAGGGTCCTTTAAGCTTCCAGCCATGTTGGTTGCCACATGGTCAACATGTATGTCTGCATGCATGCGGTATGTTACACCAGCAGTAGGGGAGACCAGGGACAGTTGTAACACTTTTTGTAATTTTTAGCAATACATCAAAAACCATTTATACTGGAATAACCAATTTATTATATTATAAACATCAATCTACCGACTGCTGAAACAATGTATTTAAGTGGTTTTATTAAATATGTACCGGTTGCAAAATTGATTTTAATACAGTCTCTCCACTGTTACAACTGTCCCAGTGTACAGGGACGGTTGTAGCATGTCTAAAATATACATAATGAATCAATCATATACTCAAAATGGAAACTATTATTTATCAGTCATGTTATTGTGACTATTCATTTCATGTTTTTAAGTAATGATTACCTTTATTATCATACTACAGGGGAAAAAAAAGAGGGAAACCGTCAAATTATAACGCAAGAAAATGATTTAATGGGTAGAACACCTCAAAAAGGTTCAAACATTCTCAACAACAGAGAGAGAGGGGGTGGGGGGGCTCGGTAGGCCTAGTCCGAGTCACAGCTGTGGCAAGTGTAAAAATCCCTTCCGTTACAACCGTCCCAGTATCGCCAACCATGTTTTCATCTCATGTGAGCTAGCTTGTCTGCTAGTTTTGACACTTGTTAGCCATTTCTATTTTTAGCTTACAAAACAGTGATTCTAATAAAATGAGTTTGAATTCATAGACATCTGGTCTCATAACAGCATCCATAAAAATGGCTCCCTTTTTGGCAAGAATGGAGGGCAACAAACTGAGCACGAGCACCGTGAGTGTCATCACTCTAGGTTGTTTCTGATTGGAGGAATTCAAGGTGTTACAACCGTCCCCTGTTACAACTGTCTGTGCATTTCCGTGAGTGTTGTGTCTCATTGTGTACTGAATTCTCTTTCAGGCTTGCTGACATGGACAACAGTGCAATTCTCAGGAAGAAACTGAGTTGTATTAAATGGGCAACAAAGTGTAATTCAATAACTGACCTTTCAAAACACAGAAGCGATGCAGTTGTGGTGGAGTAAAAGTTATTCAGGGATACATAAAAGGGAAAGACAAAGCACCTTAAGAGATACAAAAGAAATGCGCAAAACTGAAACGTGTATAACAGCTTTTAAATGTGTTGAGTCAACATTTAGTTGAGACTCTAGTAAGTTTCACAAGGACCAAACAGGATTAGAATTTTTAAATAATGTGAGCAAGGCAGTTTACTGACTGTGCGTCAGAAATGGCTGACCAAAGATAGAAAATCACTGCTGACTTTTCCACGAAATAATTCATTGTCATCACTTCTGTCCAATAAGCAACAGTCCCTGAGTGTTAAAATGCAAATAGATCACCTGTATTGGCTCACGCTGCTACTTCGGCACTTCCTCTAGTCTTATCGGTAGTTTCTTTTTGTGTTTTGTTTTGCATTTATCATTCTTGCGCGTCACGAGGCTAAATTGCAAACACCGCCTTGCGATTGGTACATAATTGCATCCCTGCTCCGCCACCTTTCATCCTCAGCTCCGCTTGATCCTGTACCTGTGTCATTAGGTGTGGAGAGCTCAGGGCACAATGGCCTGGCTTTGGAAAAGCACAGAGGAGTGTGTAATTACACTCGGCTTTGATTACCTCTCGTTTGGAGCGGCCTGTTCAATAGCCATTACATCGAGACACTCCTAGGGCCGCTGGTTAATGGCCCACTGGCCCGCTTTTCATTTGCACCCCAACCTGCTGCTGCTGTTAAGCTCACAAAAGAATGAGCTTCAACACAGCGCGGCTCTGGTCCTTTCTGTGACCGGCGCCGATCGATCGACACGCTGCCTTTTTAATAGAACAACACTGCTGTGTTGTTATTGAACTTGTACAGTAGTACACTGTTTATCCGCTGAGGAAAGAAAAACTTTGACATGATTATGACCTAGTATCTCATAATTACTCACTAGCTCCTAATTCTGACCAAATATGTCAAAAGTTTGACTTAGTATCATAGTTTTTAATTAATTTGGACTTCTGACTTCTTGTAATTGTGACCAATAGAGATGTGCCGGTGTCAAATGTTCATGCTACAATTACTGTGGCCAAAAATAAATGCTCCTATCATTTCCTGAACCACCACTAACTTTCTGAAAATACTACTGGCTGTGATGAAATAAAATTCTTTCCGTTTGATTTAAACACACTGAACAGTGAACTGTCCTTTGCAGCTTTATGGAACGCAAATCAACTGACAGCGAACACATTAAAAGCAGCTTGGTTGTTTAAGACAGCTGACTGGAAATGACTTTAAATGCTTGGCTATAACTCTTAGAGTCCATGCCCCCTATTTTCATAGATTTTCAGATTTATTTTGGGTGGTGATAGTAGTGCAAGAACCAAAACATCCCACAGTGTCAACCTCGTGTACTCGCTTTATTTACTACTTTTCGGTGCTCCGTCTTCAGTAAGGTAAAATCCATGAATAGAGTTAGCTGTCTGTCTGTCTGTCATGGCTAGACGGATGAGGACTCTGGCTCTCTGGTCCTGCTGTGACTGCCCTGTCTCTGTTTGGCCGGTAGAAAGGTGCTCCGTTGTGGCAAACTGCGATTAAAGACAGGGGAGCTGTGCTGTGTTCATGGTGCCCCCTAAAAAACCGCGATAATCACAATAATGGCGGTAAAAGAAATAGTTTTTGTTTACCAGTGGTATATTGTAAAACCAGTAAACCAGCATCTCTAGTGTCTTAGTATCTCATCATTTTGCCTTACTAACGTTTCGTCCTTTTTGTTAACCTGTAGGGAATGGTGTTTCCACAATTAGTGTCTGTCAACCAATTCTCCCATCATTTCAGAACCTGCTATACCCTACTCTGCTTGATCACCTACTGTGCCATCGCAGCAGTAGTGTCTTTGTGTTATCATGTCTACCTCTTTGGATTCTTGTAGACTTGGCTCCCTGTTCTGATCAACAAGCACATTCGACTTTGCTTTTACTTTACCTGTCCTATGCATTTCCATCCTCACCTTGTTTCACTTGGCCATTACAAATATCCAGTAACATCACTGACATACAGGAAAGTGTATCGTCTACGCCGAGGAAGCTGTTTTTTCGTCATATTTGTTTGTCCTTCAAGGAACAGATTAACTCAAAAAGCCATTAACAGATGACGGACCATCGCGTTTACATGCCATTGGACAGCCGTGCTGGGTCCCGAGAAGATGTCAGTGATGGTGGCAGCGAAGGACAGCTGCTCATCAAGTGTCACACCCCGGTTCCTTGCAGTTCGAGCCGGGGACACCAATGTCCGATGACGGCGGGATGTCAGCCAGACATGTTTGGGATGTTCATGCACAAACTGAAACCCTTCTTAATGTGTTCCAGTTGTATATCAGACCGATTATCCCATCTCATCTCATCTTCTACCGCTTGTTCCCGTTGGGGGTCGCGGGTGTCTGGAGCCTGTCCCAGTGGCTTTGGGCCTGAGGCGGGGTACACCCTGGACAGTGGCCGACTCATCGCAGGGCTGACACAGAGACAGACAACCATTCACGCACACATTCATCCACTAGGGACAATTTAGTCACCAATTAACCTAATGCATGTCTTTGGACGGTGGGAGGAAACCTGGAGAACCCAGAGAGAACCCACGGTAACACGGAGAGGACACGCAGACTCCACCCAGAGAGATCGTGTGATGTTGGTCTGGTCGAAACCACGATCTCCTTATTGGGAGGCGGGAGCTCTAACCGCTCTGCCACCGTGCACCCCTCAGACCGATTAATCCACAGCAAATAAAAACATGTTGAGGTCCATTATCAAGAAAATCCTCTTTTGGCTTACCGTAATGTTACCACGTTGACACTTCAAGGTTAGTTATAGCCTAATACCGACCACATGACAGTGATTGTTTACGTTTCTCGTCCATCTCAGTAAGGGTTTGGGTTAAACTACGCTATTAACCTACAAGCCTTGATTTTGTGACCTAGTCTCGTCACACCATGACATAGCAAATGTATTAGAAACTTTTGTGCCAGTCCTTCTAGTCGATTTTGAGATATTTTATTTGAAGTAAAAACTTTGAGCTGCTGGTGGCGCTTAGACAAGGAGTCAGAAGATCACCGAGTCAGTAGGCTTCATCCTCTGGGGACCACGAATGTCTGCAACCCCTGTCGTGGAAAGCCATCAAATAGTCGTTGAGATACATTTCAGTCTGGACCCAAGTGGTGGACTGACTGACAGACAGACAGGCCGACATTGTCATCTGGCATGGCTAAAAGCTTTGGGATGAATTCAAAAGGCGTTTCGTGCATGATTGTTGGTCTAAATTACTCTGATTTCTATTGTCCTGAAAAGACTCAACAGTAGTTTGGAGAACATTGGAGTAAATATGTCATATCTGCTCATCATATCACATTCCTTGATTCAGATAGGGGTGGAAAGTAGCTAAGCACATTTGCTCAAGTCCTGTATAAAAGTACTTGTACTTCACTTGAGTGTTTCCATTTCCTGCGTCATCCGACTTCGGCTTCATTACATTTCAGAGGAAAATATAGTACTTTCTCCTCCACTTCACTAACCTGACAACTATAGCAGTTACTTTTAAAAATACAATGAAGATTCAACATTGGAAACATATGATTCATAAAAATATATTTATTCATATATCAATTACAGCGCATTATTTGGATTTTTTTTGTTATATATTTTGGGGGCATTTTTTGGCCTTTGTTGGACAGAGTGAGGTGAAGAGGCGATGGCTGTTGGGGTCGCCAAAGCCGCTCTGGACCGGGTCTCTGAAGCAACCAAAGAGCCAGACTCTGCTGTCATCACCCCTCCACCGGCTCAAATCAAGCCCATAGCCCACAACTGAGTTGTGCGCGCACGCAGAGCGGAGCCCCGCTCCTTTGGCACCGTGGCTAACTTCTGCTGTGATGAGCTCAGACACTGAAGCTCCTCCTTTGGTTTCCTTAGAGGTCAAAAAGACAGAGATTAGCGGATTCAGCGGCTTCTTCAGTTGGCCGCAGGAGAGCATCTGCTGTTTCCTCCCTGGAGACGACACGGAGGCAGGCGGAAACTCCTTCACTGAAAATGATTCACAGATTCCTTTAGCGTCAGTCAGCGTTGGGGAGTGTTTATATTTCCCTTTAAGCTTTTCTGTTTTCTATTTCAGCATTTTCAATTTCAAATAGCCATTTCACAATATCAATTAGTCATTTAAACTTTTATTATTTAATTATGGCCCGGATCATCCTGAGCACTAAAATATAATATGTATTATTCCTATTAGGGTTATCACAGCTTCAGAGTTCAGAATCCTATGGATTGTAATGCCTTCCCTGGTATCTGTGATGGTATGTGCAGCAGTTGTTTTGCATTGCAGTGTGCGTGTGTGTGTGTGTGTGTGTGTGTGTGTGTGTGTTTACATTGTTGAGCTGTGTGTCTGTAGTGACACCAGAGCAAAGTATGCAGCTCTGCTGCTGCACCACCTCTGAGCTGACAGCTGTGGACTCAGGTTTCCTGGAGGCTTTCACTGATGTCAACTGCTTATAAAAAAAAAATCACACTGCGCATACTTGCTGGGTCGCAGTCAGAGCACAATTTAGAATGTATGAAAAAGGCTGGCTGGGAGAGAGGGCTGCAAGAAAGATCCACAAGCTGCTCCAACTTAAAACCTAAAAGCATTGCTCAGCTAACAACCAACATTAGAGGTTTAACATGAAAGTTCTCAGCAGCATCAGCTTCAGATAACACCCTGAGGTCCTGCTTTGCATTTTACAGGTCTGACTCAAATTAAAATGACTAATCAAACCAACGAACCAATGGCATTTGGACAACACAATGACGTCACATGACACCCACGCTGATTTATAGAAACGTGTTCAGGAAATGGCATCTTCACGTCACTGTATTTACAAACCATTTTTGGCTGCGTGGATGGACTCAGCCCATGGCTGATGGTTAGCGAGCAAAGCCACGATCAAAACCTTAACCTAACTTGAATCAAATTGACATCATTTAACCCAAGTACGACACATTAGAGCCAGGTTGATTGTGATGAGAAAAGGAACCTTCTCACTTAGTTGTAACCCCTTTTTGCGTGTTATAGCAGATTATAGCAATCTAAGCAACATTTGAGCATCACTTTTGGCTACGTCCCAGTCTTCCTAACGGGAAATGAGGCTACGCAGAGTTCCCTAAATAGTTGCCTGCGTTACTGTGAACTGTTCCCATTCTAGGTGTTGGCCCTTGACCCCTGCGAAGTCAAAACGTTCAGTGACATGGCTTGATTTGCGTAAAAAACATGTACATGTTTGCCTGTATTATTTATTAGTTATGAGCCGGTTGTATGCTGCCCATAGTTGTCAGTCTCACCAAAAACCTCACACAGTATATAACACAACTTACACTGGTTAGGTGTGTGTCTGCTCGGTTATCATCGTCATCATCATCATCATGCTCGACACCTTCCGAGATTTGATAAAATGCCTCTTGTAGCATTTATTTCTCTAGGTAAACCTAAATTCTACATGTTTAGATAATACGTGTTGAATGCAGCCGTTCACTTCAAAGAAATCTTCATTTTTCAAACAGTCCTGGTTATTCAGAAAAAGAAAAGGCCCAATTCAAGATACTTTGAGAGGCACAAGGCCTGAAAGGTTTAAGGTTGTTCGTCTACCTGTATTAGTTGTAACAAAGCACTGCTTCACATCTGTAATGATTAGTAAAGCATCTTAAACGTAAAAGCAGTGATTATGAGAGAAACAAACGGAGGCTCAGTAAAGACTGACCAAACTCCAGTCAAACTATTACAGCGTCAACGGTTCAGGGCAATGGAGACTGTGGAAAAGAGGTGAGAGGGAGAAAAGTGTCAGGTGTGTTGTGTGATAAAAGAGTATCAGCAAGAATGACAGGAAAGGTGTTCAAGACGGTGGTGAGACCAGCGATGCTGTACAGCTTAGAGACAGTGGCACTGAAGAAAAGACAAGAGGCAGAGCTGGAGGTGGCAGAGCTTAAGATGTCGAGGTTCTCTTTGGGAGTGACGAGGACGGACAGGATCAGGAACGAGTACATCAGAGGGACAGCTCATGTTAGATGTTTTGGACATAAAGCCAGAGAGGTCAGATTGAGGTGGTTTGGACACGTTCAGAGGAGAGACTGTGAATATATTGGTAGAAGGATGCTGAGGTTGGAGCTGCCAGGCAGGAGGTCTAGAGGAAGACCAAAGAGGAGATTTATGGATGTAGTGAGAGAGGACATGAAGTTAATTGGTGTGAGTGAAGAGGATGCAGAGGACAGGGTTAGATGGAGGCACATGATTCGCTGTGGCGACCCCTGAAAGGGAGCAGCCAAAAGGAAAAGAAGAAGACCGTTAACTTCTATCCCATCGCATTTTGAAACAGGATCCCTTCAACACGTGTAGCCTACATTCGTAACTTGACCATTTCTGTATTATAGTCATTCCCACCCGCCGGTTGTGACCAGGCGGCCGTAAACATGGCAGCAGAGTAGCTCAATAGCGCCAGTGCTACTTTGGCTGCCTCCGGCCCTCAAGAGTGCTGGCGACACCTCCGACATATCCCAGAGCCATGTCAGATCATTGTATTCTCCAATAGAAGCCCGCTACTCCGTCATCTGCTTTGATGGACTTGAATAAATGATGTCACTAACAGTGTACCCACCAAAGTAACCGTTGAGGTTTTGGAGTCTGACGGGTCGCAGTCAGACGATAACAGGTTGAAGACAAACTATAAACAATTTACTCACACTCCAAAACACTTAATTTGGAAGTGTTAGAGTGAAATATTTTACTTCTTTAAGATGCATAGACATTTCCTTTTAGTAATGGTCTCTAAATTGTTCATATAACTGTGTGTGTGTGTCAAGAGGTGCCGACAACCCCCCTCTATTTAGTGCGGGGATGAGAATTAACAGACTCTCAATGATAAGAAAGAGCCCTTTGTATGAGCAATGGAGTAAACCAGTTTAGATCAGCTGTCGTATAAGATAGCCATAAAATATCTAGGGAGAGGCCATAATGTGACCTCTCGAGAAGACGTTTCCGTTCAGAAAAGCTGACCACTTGGACTGGAGGAAGATGACATCACCATGCTGTGAATCACCGGGCGGGGCTGAGTCTAAAATCCACGGCTCGTCCCCCGACTTTTTCGACCAATCGGATAGCAGCAAAATCTCATTCATAACTTGCATAGTGCTAAGACAGTTATTCGTCTTTTGGGCCGAGGATTGCCGCTAACTGCGGGCAGACTGTGGTTTTTCTGAACAAAAGGAGATCGTGGTAAATAATCTGAATTGAAGATTAGGTCTCGGTTCAAATAAAGATCACGTAAAACCTGAAAGGAAGTGCACCTAAAATGACTATAGCAAGTACAGTAGGTCCACGTCGAGCCAGGAAGTTGGTCTGTAAACTGTCATGGATGGTCACCAGTCACACTAGTGTTTTCCAAATGTCTTTGTCTTAGTTTACACGCTGTCTGATCGTCTGACTGCACGTGTTTCTTGCCTGGATGGGCTTCTTTTGCCCGATGTCGCCACCTTCCCCGATTTGCAGCAGTGAAAACGTAGCGGGCACAGTTGTTATTACTGACAGAGGTGATGGAAACTGAAGTTTTAATAAACTGGATTCAGATTTTTTTTAAGTCAGAAACCTCAAGCAGGACAGTGTCGGATAGTTTTTCTGAAGTCGTTATTTTCTCTCGCTCGTTCTCTTTCTTTCCCCTGTCTCACTCATGCAAACGAAGGCCGCACGAGTGACACCACAGCGACACGGCTAATTCACACGAGGAGACATGTTTACCAGTGGCCCCAGTTGAGCGTGCGTGTGTGTGTGTGTGTGTGTGTGTTGAGGCAAGCTATGAGCTGACAGCGCCCGCTCTCTCTCTCTCTTGTTGACAGTCGATCGCGCTCACCCAGTGGATTGCTCTCTCTCTCTACACACTCAATTTGTCAGCTGGAGTTGGGAGTGGGTCAGGTATATAAAGTACATCACGGCGATAATCACACTTGTGATCCTGCCGGAAAACAGGAACATCCAAGGTTGGGCCGGCCTTAAATCTGCAAGCCCCGCTTACTATACCGGTAGATGCACTGTATGCTGGCATGTGGTTTAATGCTTTTTGGTGTCTAAATAGGCATCTGATTCGTGCACGGCCCACAGCTGAGCAAGTAGGCGTTTGTGCTGTGAAATGGTGAAATGAGCGTGGCTGAATGAGGGGGCGCGTGCGTAGGCGCTGCGCTGCCTAGCACTGAAACGGAGCGGAGGCGGCCGACAGACTGACACGCCACTGCATTCATTCGCAGTCAGACCGAATCTAGGACCATAGGCTTCCATGATGTTAAAATACGATGCAAACGTATGCCAGTCTTGAACATACAATTAGCCGAGACATAGGCTAGTTAAACTGGTTCTGTCACGCAGAGCGGACAAGAACAAATCCAAATAAGCACGATATTGTAACGGCACAGCGCCAGCTCCATTACGCCATTTAGACCGCTGGCCCCGGGACATCGCCAGCACACACACACTATTCCTAATATTTACTTCCTCAAGCATTCAATTATTAGGTATATAACTTATTTTAAAATGGTTTAACACGTTTAATATTTGCCACGACACTGAAGTGCGGACACAACTGGGGGAGCATCGTAGTTTGGTCCACGAGCAGGATGGCGCCTGGTTTCAGTGGTATTTCAGGCGGACTGCAGAGCACTTTGACCGGTCTGACTGGCGGATCGGCCGACGCCGAGTGACATCGGGTTGCCTTCCAGGTCGCTGAACGATGCCGCAGAAGGATGCTGAACGGACTCGGGACACCCAGCGAGTCAGTCCGCGTTGTCCTCTGAGCGAATGTTGCGTGATTCTTACGGTATCCGCTGTCCACAGCTGCTTTGTACTTCAGTTCACGAACTCCCTGCAGCACCTTAAGGCCGGCAGCAGGACTGGTACGGTGGAGCGCAGTGCCAGTTGCGCAACAGCCGTTCACTGTGTTCACCCTCATTAAATGGCCTGAAAACGACAGCAGCCTGCTATGGTGTAACCACGCACACCATCAGACTGGTCGGTTATAACTCGTTCTGCTGTTTTATGAACGTCCGGTTACCTCATCATAGCCTCGTTTCCAACTTTCTTTTAAGCAAAAGTATTAACGTTAATCACTCTATCATGTTTATTGTTTGCTGTGGATTGTGTAGACCAATACATCCATTAATTAACATGGACATTTTAATTCTATTACAGGAAATGCCGCCCTGTTTGTACGATCTGGCTGGATTATTTGTTATTTAAGTTCATCGCAGGGGCAGAGAGATGTCAATTCACAGCTTGCCTCGGCAGGAACGTTGTTTTCGAGGTTCTTCTAGGAAATGCATTTGCAACTCTGAAATCAGACAGTGGCTCCATCTGCATTCTAAACCGTCGACACGCATTCTGGGAACTGAGTGTGAGTCCACGGCAAAAAGGAAGCACGTCAGATTTGATAGCCTACAGGATTTGAGCAATATACCCGTTTGTAATAAACGGGTAAATAATAATCTCCACGTTGAAAAGTCTGTGCACATGTGCACACCGCGTGTGTGAGTGTGTGTGTGTGTGTGTGTGTGTGTGTGTGTGTGTGTGTGTGTGTGTGTGTGCCCTTGTACAGCCGTCTTTTAGAGGACCAGTTTGCGTTTTAGACCTTGGGAGTGAGGGCCTTTTTGGAAAGGGAGGACATTTTGGCCGGTCCTCACTTTTCAAGACACCTCAAAAGGGCTGTTGGAGGGTTAATAATTGGTTTTAGGGTCAGGTTTGGGGTTAGGCACTTAGTTGTGTAGCAGCCCCTCTGATTTATTAGTCAAGACGCAGGGAGTCTCAAACGGGTGTTGATTTATTTCTTCTCTCAACGAGCATCATGCAGCATGTGCACCGTGAACGCCGTGAACACCGTGAAAACTACAGGATAAACCCAAGAAATACAAACACTTCCATGTGGTCTCACCAATAATTTACATATAAATCATGTTCATATATTAATCATGTTTACACACAATACAAATCATTTTAACTAACGACCAATATGAAATGACGTGTTTTTAAGCCTTTATGATAAGTAAAATATCACATGCTTCTTTTAAATGAAATACAATGGATTCTAATTGTTCACAGAAAGGATATATTGTTTTTATATTGATATGTGCAATCAACCCATAAACAAATGACGTAATGACATTCTCTTTCCCCAAACTAAATCTTGTCTGTTAACAACACGCACTCCACACCATCTCCTCATACCTCATTCCGCTCTCCGAGGGCGCTAATTGACGTGTTTTCCGCCATCTTCTAGCATGTTCTTTAGCTCGACAGATTTTTCACAGTTCGGGACTCTTAATGGCGTGTACAAACACTAAAATAACAGGTTCAATGAATGACATGATAACTACCTAACGAGTTTATAGGTTTACTGTTCATCCGACGATGTGTGAGCGCCACACTGTGAAGAGAGTGTAGCAGGACGTTTAGCGTCAACAAGAAAACCTCCGAAGAAGAAGAAGAAGAAGGTGAAAACGCTCTCTCGTTCTTTTCAAAATAAAGCAGAGCAGCAAAGGGAGGCATTTTAGAACTGTGATGTCTTATATTATCACGTGACTAATGCTGTGTAAGGAAGATGAATGCAATTAATGCAAAGTTGTGAGGGTTAAGGTTAGGGTAAGGGGCTGGGGAATGCGTTATGTCAATGAAAGTCCTCACAAGTATAGCTGTATAAACGTTTGTGCGTGTGTGTATTTTCTTTATTGGGGATGGGGAGTTAACGGAGGCCGTTAATTACAGAATGCAAATCATGTTGTCAGCACGGCCATTCAGTGAGGGTTTTCTGCCTGCCTGCTTGCCTGTTCAGGCAGATGTAAGAAGCATCCCTCTCACACACCCCTGCAAGAAACCCGCCTGCATGAAACGCAACGTAATCGCTCAGCGATGAGTCCCCGCTGCTCTCGCCATTGGCAGCATAATTCATGCTAAGTGGAGTTGTAGTAGATGAGAGATGGATACACAGCTTCTGACGCTTTGTTGAAGAGCACACTGGCCCCGGCGGCTTCAGAGTGGCAGCGTGCGGCGGAACGGGCTGGGCTCGCAGCAATGGATTCCGTATCTCATCATCTCTTAAAGCAAACAGCTGTTTGCAGGTGCAAAGTGATCGGACAGTAGACTTTGTAATAAAGCCAAACAGTGCTCCTCTCACTTAGTCGTACGAGACATGTCAGTCGCTCTGAAACTTTGTCGGGAGTCCCAGTGATAATGTAGTGGCTAATATAACGGTATTTCACACTTTTGGGTCACATTAAACAGGGTTGCCAACACGCTCTCATCTCTCTCGAATCTATCTCACGGACCTCACGCCAAATAAGAGGAAGCCTCATACCCACTGCTTCATGAAAAAAAAATTTAGAATTGTAGGCTGTATGTTAAATAAACACGCCGCTCCAAAATCAAAAAAACGAGTTTTGCCTCACTTAGATTAATCAGGCTCACCGATAATGTGACACTAGAACTGCCTTTGTAGTCTTATCAGTAAGTATTACCGCCAGATAGATAGATTGATTGTTTATTAGACGCATGACCAACACAGGTGGAGTTAGTTTTTTCGGTAAAGTATTTTATACTCTGCAGCACGAACACATAAGTGGACAGAAGACCAGATCCACATATTAGCACGATACAGTCAACATACCGTTACAGAAATGTGTTACACACAACCATACAGAGTAGGTGAAGGTAATGCATGTCAGTAGTATGTGAGGAGGGGGCTAGAGGCAGGAGTTCAGAGTCCTGATAGCTGAGGGGAAGCAGCTGTTTGTGAAGCCGTCAGAGGTGTAATCAATAAGAAAAACATGACCAATCCAAACAAAAGGTGGAGCTAAGAACTCCCTCCATCTCTTCTTCTTCTAGGCCGGCTTTCTTGATTCAGAAGGCTTCGTTTGTTCGTTTTTCTGGACAAAACGATCCTGCGGGATCCACTGTCTTTAAAACTGTGTGTTCCAGAGACCGGGATTACTGGCCTGGTGTTTATACGTATAAATTGCGAATGTGGCTGCTGACCTTTTTAAACAAAATTCCTGGGGGCTGAGGAGTGATGACCCCGAACCCCTGCTGGTTGGAGTGATGAACCCATTATCATCCAACCCTGCTGTACAGAGCCTTTTAGCATTTTTTTCAAAGTCATTGCTTTGGTTTTTTTACGGCCCACAACTGTTTTGGTTCGCGCTCACCGCTCTCATAGCGTCGTTCTCGGCTGCCGTTTTCGGTGAGAACGCGCTGACACACCGTACACTGCATGAGTGATAACGTCGCTGTGTGTCTACTGAATGTGTAAGGAGGCAACCATACCAACTTTCTTTGGTTCTAACATGTCCATGTTGTGTTTCCAGCTCACTGTGCTGCCCCGCGCGTGGCCAAAAACATCAGTAAACGCAGGTTTAAGCATGGGGCATCACAGGCTAACCACTTACTCTTGACCCCACGTGAGGCAGAGTTCAGCTGGAGTGACCCCTCAACACGGAATCACCCGAAGGAAGAGTTTTGGGCAATGCTCTTAATTGCTTTCTTGCAGAGGGTTGGATGAGAAAGATAAACCACCGTCCTATCTGTTCGTTCAATATGGAGCTGGAGGCAGCAGCCGTTCCGCTTGGCTTAGCATAAAACCTGGAAACGGAAAGGCAACGGCTGGCTTGACTCCGTCCAAAGGTAACAAAATCGGGCACCTGTTAAGCTCACTAGTTAACACGTTGTATCTCTTTCTAGATGTGTCGATTTTGTGACCAATCGGACAGAGCCAGGGTAGCTGTTTCCCCGTCTTTATGCTAAGCTAACCATACTTGCTGTACAGACATGAGAGTGGCATTGATCTTCCCATCTAGCTCCCATCAAGAAAGGGAATGAGTGCATTTCCCGAACTCCTGGCGAACTCCTGCTCTGATCCCCAGTCACTAGTCTAGTGTCAATGATGCACAAAAGGCCTCCGCTTTCAGTGGCCTCAGTGTTCCTCATTCGGAATTAGCATAATGCGGGAATCCTTTATCACCTATAAATGTGGGGGAGGTGGGTGTGCCCTAATGAGAGACTTAAGGGGACTGAAACCTGGCAGTTACATAGGGCCCTAACCCACAAAATGATGATACCGCTGTTGGACAGGGACGCCTCAGACACTAGTTTGACACAAAGAGCCTATGTCTGCACACCTGCTTTCGTTCAAAGACACAACATTTTTATTTATTTATTTTTTTGGTTGTTGTTTTTTCCCCCCCCTCTTGCAAATCTGGTCTGAAGTGAAATCAATGAAATGACACGAGCCTGGAGTTGATCTTGCAGCGGGGGCAGCCGGCCCCCAAGCTTCAGCGTGCATAAGCTCCACCACCGCTCACCTCTCAAATCTCCACCGAGCGCCGGAGAGTTTACAACCAAATTAGCGATAACGCTTTGAGTGCGAGGGTTGCAGGCTTTCCGGCCCCCGCCATCAACCACCCTCCGTGCACGTTATCTTAATTGTACAAGACAGGCAGCCTCAAACTACAGAGGAATCAAAAGAGATCAACACATTCAATTTAAACTGTGGGACCATGCAGGCAAATGGGAATCTCTAATTACTCAATGCTAATACGGCGGTGACAGAGAGGCGGGGAAGCAGAGGGGGAAAGGAGCGAGGAGGGCGGAGGGAAGGCTACATTTGGTGTATCACTAAGGGTGTGCTCTAATTAAAAACAGAATTAATCTTTTGGACGTATGGGCTTGAGAAGAGGCAGACCTCGCTCTCACAGTGTCTCCCCAGTGAGGAGCAGAAGCCACTGGGAGGTAATTATTGTTATCTGCTGGCTGTTTTATTAACATGTGTCCTCAAAGAAAGGATAAGCTTCACTTGGCCCCTGCTCTGACTGATGCCGCGCTCGATAGACCAGCACAGAAAATGATTGCAGACTGCGTTTCTCTTCTCTTGATCCTGAAAAGAAAATAGAGAGCGGTTCCTTTTTTTGGCCTACCCCCCCCCCCCACGCACTTTAAGTTCCCTCTGACGACTGAGATTCCCCTCAGATATATGGACAGGGTGACAAGGAAGAAGAGAGGGGACGGGGAGGAGAGGGGGGGGGGGGGGGGGGTAGGAAAGAGGAGAGATGGGGGTGCAGAGCCGAGAGGAGAGCGGGATCAACAGCGCGGCGTTGCTGCCTTAGCGGTGAGCAGAACGAAGAGGGGAAGCCCAGAGAAAGCACACATGCCAACAGCCGGTAATTACACGCCAATCACCTGCCCACAGGCCAGTGCAGGGATTAACTAAGCGGAGAAACGGTGGGAGAAATTCAATTAAAAAACGAATTAATAAGCAGGCAGTTTTTCCCCTGGCCGCGGGGACCAGCCGAGGGGTGGGACCAGACCTGCGCGCACAGGGAGGGAGAAAGAAGGGGGCGGGGCGGGGGGGGGGGGCACGTGTTTTGATGGTGTTAAAACTGAGGAAACATGGAAGGGGAATTCGATGGAATGAAATGGTCACATTTTCTGATAGGGTTTCAATCGAGGGCGCCGTGCGAGTCTGCACGCCAGCGCTCGCCCGTTCACACCCACCGGAGGCCGAGGCGGCCGTGCAAGGTGCCAACCAGCTCGACAGGTGCGGTTAGGGGTTCAGTGCCTTGCTCAAGGACACTCCGACCAACTGTGATGTGTGTTTTTTTTTATATTACGCAATTACACCGAGGTGTGGAATGGTCTTTTCGCTGTCTGTTTTGAGTGACACCATGTCAAAAGTGAAGCAGTCAACCAAAAATGTCAAGGATTGTATTAAACCACTATTGCCGTTTAAGCAAGAACACACAAAAATTAAACGCTTGTGCTGGCCGCGCTGGATGGGTGATTAATGTATCCGTAAAGGCAGCAGCTGGAGAGTGCAGGGGTAAGAGCGCCACTGGGGACTGGGGGACAGAATGGGGTTCAAGTGCCAGGTGGATAATCGCTTCGATAACATGAGGCAGTAATTAACATAGTAAAATTACATAGGTGTTGAGTTGGGTTTTGCCGGGAGTCCAGGAGGCGGCTTCAGCGATACATCCTCACCCGGCCCAAACCCCACTGACTGGAGCGGAAAGGTTCCGGGTTCGGTCCCCGGCCCCGCCAGAGAGCGGGTCGCAGTGTCCCTCGACGTTGTTTTGCACGCATGATTCACATTCTACATGTTTGGGTCTGATGAATGAATAGCTGTAGAGTGGCCATTGCTGCTGTCATTCAGGTATTTTGCCGGATCTGCAGTATTACCAATCATGCAAAATGATTCATATTGCCCAGCCCAGCCCAGCCACTCTCTTCACAATTCCATGAGATTCACACGACCAATCAGGAACGGATTCCAGTTAAAAGGGGTGTTGCCTTCCAGGTACAAAGCTTCAATGAAAAGTAGCTACAATATTACACCGGAAGACCACGTGATTACAAGTACAAGTTCTGCAGTTTAAACTTAAGTTCAATGTAAGTAAAGGTACAGCCTTGTCAGCAATATTTACTGAAAGTATCAAGCGCAAAGTACTCATTATGCACCAGAATGGCCTCTGTGAGTGTTATATTAATATATATTAAATTATTGGATATTAATGATAATGCATTGACGTGAAAGCAGCATTTTAATGTTGTTGCTGGTGTATAAAGTCGCATTAGCATGTATGGAAATACCCCAAAAAGTTCAACATGTTACTTAAATACGGAACTTGAATACGAGAGGCTGCACACTAAATTCGGATGTTGTGAACGTTTATTGGGTCGCTCTCATTCACAAATTTTGATGCCACCACATCTGAGAAAAAAAATAAATAAATAAATGAATGCTTCCAGGTTCAGCGTAAAGCTTGCTATCACCGAATCGTGACGTAGGGTCTTCGGGGGCTTGTATGGCAATGATGTCAAGAAAAAAGACCCGCTGTGTGATGAAAAGCAATGCAATGGTTTCAGACAAAACCGTTATATTCCTCAAGACAGTCTAAGCCTCTGGATTCTGGCTGCCCTCCACGTTGAGACTCTCTCCTCGGTGAACAGATTCATTATGGTGCGCGTCATCGTAGCGACAGGTCAACAGACTGGCCCGGAAAAAGCATTATTAACCAGGTAATTGGCGGGTAATTAGGCCGTTGTTTGTTGGCACTTCACTAGTGAGCATCATTGTCTGCCCGCCACCATGATTTATGAGTCCATAATTCATATTCTGCCACTCGAATTACATCCGTTCACCCCCCTGTAACTGGTGTTCTGCTAATGGGGATTCTCACAGAGCCCGTTCTTCTGAAAAAACGAAGGCAAAATGCAATGCGTGGAGGATAGGATGTGCGTCATAGTGTCTCATCTCAGGTGCGTGGAAATTGGAACGCGGAGCCGGTTAGAGATGTGCTGGTTGGATACTGTACACTGGCTAATGCATGCACTCAGTGACACGGAATAAGTTGAACCTCAAAATATCTAATTTTTGTAAGGGCCCCACTGCTTATCTTGGAGGAAACTGTAATTAGCTCAGCCCTCCCACTTGTAAAGAGTGGAAAATGACAAGTTTTAAGCATTTACATCTGCAGTTAGAAGGCTCAATTAAAGCCAGATTTGTGTTCTCCACTCTCTCTCTCTTTGCTGTGCACACAGCAGATTGGTGCATTTTCTACAGCTATTCTTCTGTTTATAATAGAATACTGCAGCGATGATGTGGCGATGATGTCTTTGTGCCCCCCCCCCCCCTGGAAGTTCCTCTCTCCCCGAGTTACCCCCGCAGCTTTCCAGGACAGTTCTTGAACTGTGTTGAGCATCAACAGAGACAATTAGCGCAGTTAAGCAGTAGCAAAGAAAGACTAATAATATTACACATTTGAATCTAGATAACCACCACAACTCAGCAAGCTTGACAAGTAAGCCAGCAAGTTGCCCCTTATGTAGATCCCTTTGTCAGATAGCCACAGTGGCTACGTCAGGGTGCTACTTACAGTGTTTGCTCTTTGCTCCGAGACGAGATGTTACGTTATATTTGAAAAGCTGTAGGAGGCTTGTGCAGCTTTCCCCAATATATGTTTTTTTGCCCAAGTTTCCCCCAATCTCCACAATGGCGCGACATATGGCGTAAGTGAAAGTAATTACAGCGAATGACCTTCATTTTGCTCAGTGGAAGAAGCAGCTTCACGCCCCTTTCAGATCATGGGATATTGGCAAGTGGAGTTTTCAGTTCACCTAGCCGGTGAGGGTCGTCAATGCATGACCAGTGTTGGTCGATCAGCCGCCGTGCCCAAATCACGTCTAAGATCAGCTCAACAATCCGAACGTGTGTTGCCGTGATAAGAGAACCCATAGTTTGAACATGCCGACTGAAACCCTGAAAATAAGGGCCTGTTTGAAAACAACTGTAGCGATCCCTCAATAAGTGGAATATATAGTGTGAAGCTTTTATATCGAGTCATTATGATTAATTGCATGATTTGTCATATAAGTGAAATAATTACCAAATGGAAGGCTAATATTAGATCCTTTCAGGAGATGAGGCAAAAATAACAGTTGGCACAGAGCTGCTGCAAAGTATTATTTGACACCAACCACACTGGTTTAATAAAGCTCGCCGTGGGTGTATGATTGCACTGATATGCATTAAATATTCCTCTTCCCGAGCTTAGAGGAGACAGGCCTCACCGTGGTACTCCTGTAATAAATACATTGGAGCGTCTTAATATAGCCCAAGATTGGATTGCTATGTTCTGCTTCAGCCCTGAACAACAGTTTCTGTTTGTCAGGAAAGTGCCAGACGCTCAGTGAGACCCGGGGTCCACCCACCGAACTGACGACTCTGCTTCGGCGAGGGAGGGCGACTCAGGTTTGAGGCTCGCACTCGGAACGCGCTTATACGTTGCATACAAATTGCCTTGATGTCTGCTTTAGAAGAGAGAGGGTTTGCCAAGCCTAGCCTCTGTGTTACCCAAGCACAGGGTTCAGACTCCGGGCAACACGGCATTATCTGGAGGCAATAACCTATAGGGCTGTGAAGAGTTTGGCAATATTCACTCTTGTGCAACGTTAAAGAAACCAGCATGAATATCCACTAGCATTTATTAAAAAGATAATAAAGCAAAAACACAATATACACTAAACTAAAGAACAAAAGGGAGTGTGTGTGTGTGTGTGTGCGTGCGCACTTGTCCAGCCATCTTTATGAGGACCGATTTGCGTTTTAGACCTTGGGAGTGAGGACATTTTTGGAAAGGGAGGACATTTTGGCCGGTCCTCACTTTTCAACAGACCTTCAAAGGGCTGTTTGAGGGTTAAGACTTGGTTTTAGGGTAAATGTTACAATTAGGTTTAGGTTAGGGTCAGGGTAAGGGTTGGGGTTAGGCATTTAGTTGTGATGGTTAAGGTTAGGGTAAGGGGCTGGGAAATGAGAGTCGCATTCTTTGTACAGTTTTTGTGCTGGAATTCCTATACTCACTTGAGGATAGGCATAATCATCCAATAATATTTCATATTTAAGGTCTTTTGACCCAGGGCTCCTGTCCTGGGGGTCATGACTCTCCTAAAGGATCACAATTACCCCGAGAGGAAAGAAAAGGAAAAAAGGCGGCATAAAGTAATGCTTATTTCTTCAGACTTTTGGTTACAATCAATGGATTCATGCAACTGGCAATAAGGAGTCAAAAGTAGATATAGCTTTGTTTTAAGGGGTCACAATGCTTAAAGTTTGGGTACCACTGCTTCACAAGATTGTAATTCGTTTCATTTTATGCTGTCAAGTTGCTTAATCGTGACAAAGTAATTAATAGTTAATAATGTGGGTTGTTAGTCAATTAGTTTATTAAAAGAAGTTTCATTCTAAAATTCAGTCAAGAAAGGATGCAAAACATACTGTATAATATAAGACATATGCTTGACCCACACAGGTTGAAAAGAAATGACTTTACTGCCAGTTTTGACAGTGATGTGGCCCAATGCAGGCGAGCCAAGGATGAGACAGTTAACCGTAGCACAGGCCAAGAAGACCACTCGAATCTGTCTGAGAGCTCTTCGGCAGCGGCGCCTCCTCTTTGCTCCCTGGGGACTCAACTATCTGGGCAAATGAACAATGCTGTGAGCGCCTGTCCCCCCGCCAAAAACTACTCTCAGAGAAGCCCGAGCAGCAGAGACAAAGGGGCTCCTCTGAGGACGGAGCGAACTCTTCATTAGCGTGTATTTGCATGGATAACTCTCTGCATGTGTCGTCTTTCGGTGTCCTCTCGCCGGCCCCGATGAGTACGGTTAACTGCGAGGTAGGTGATTTTTCACTATTACTCAATCACACAGAAACTAATGGGAACAGATAACTGCGAGAGAGAAAAACATTGTTTAAGGGCTTAGTGGAAACAAATTACAGTACAGAGATGTTGTTTATTCCCTAAATTAATGCGACTTAAAGGTCCATTGTGAAGGATTTATCTAGCGGTGAAATTGCACTTTGCAACCATTGGAATTCCGCTCGCCTCACCTCGCTCCGAGCGTGCAGCAGAAACTACAGTGGCCGCGAAACTTGCGAAAAAATGCGAAAGGCCAAGTCTAGAGCCAGTGATTGGTTTGTCCGTTCTGAGCTACTGTAGAAACATGGCGGCGCAACATGGCGGCCTGCGTGGAAGGGGACCCGCTCCCTCTGTAGATAAAAACGGCTCATTCTAACGAAAACACAACGATTCTTATTTTCAGGCGATTATACGCTAATGAAAAGATACTTATAAATATTATAAGTGTACTGGACCTTAAAGCTTCCAGTAGTTTGGAGCTGTCTGCAATATAAAGGATTCACCTCCACAAAAATGTGAACCCAGTGAAAAAGAGCTGTGACCTATCTGCACAAACCTCAGATGGAGCCTTCCATTAAAAAGAGAAAGAAAAAACAAGCTGTAATGGACAACAGCAACTAGGCCAGAGTTTAGACAAGTAATGAAAAATAAAGAGACAACTGATTCTGATACCTAACTATGGTTTTGCACACTCCCCCTGTGTCTGCAAGGGTACAAGTAAAACAAATGGCTTCTACATTGTACTTGTCCTTGCCTCTTTCTTCGCTCTCTTTCTTTTGCTCACATTTGCTTCCATTGTTGTTCGAAAATCTCACAAGTGTAACTTCAATGCAACTGTCTGCTCTTTGTTTTCAATACAGCTGCAAAATACCACAGACGCCTGCCCTGGACTGCGGTTACTTCTAAAGGATTTATTTCTGATAGTGTTGACTGGTATCCATACCAGCAAAGGAGGTGGCCATGTGAACCACGCAGGTTTTTTTAGCTCCAACACGGGACTGTCTGACTACGTATCAAAGCCATATTGGGTTGGGTTTTTTTTACATTGAACTAACTTCTTTCCAAGTCAGTGCTATCTCAGTGATCAATAACTGAAACCGTGACAACTGCCAATAAGCTGTGCTCTCTGCTCCAAAACCAACAACGCTTAATTTTATTCATTTTCTGCCAACAGAAAGGGGTGAAAACTGTAGCTAGCTAGTGGTTAGCTGTTGACAGGTTGCTGGCTGGTACTTGCAGAATGCACTGAATTGTGGTGGTTGGCGATGGTTGTGTAAGCTTATTCGGGAATCCCCTGAATGTGCAAACTCAAACTCGGGTGTCTGTAGTCCGCCGCAGCCGAAATGCTTGGGTAAATGTAACGTTAGCTTGTGTGGACGCTGACGCACTACTTGTAAAATAAAAGAGCTTCCCTACTGAAAGGGCATTTGATCCTGAAAACAGCGACGCTACCACCGCGCCACTGGGAAATGTAGTTAAACTAGTAACGCCGCTACTTGCAGCGCTGCTAATTGCCCAACACTGAAGATGAGTCTACAGCCACGTTAGCAGCTCTATTCAGCGGGTCCACCACTTTGGTCTCATCAACCATTTGATTGCCATTCAATTTTGTACAGACATTCCACGGTCCCCAGAGGACGAATCCTACTGCCTTTGGTGATCCCTTAAACTTTGCGTCTAGCGCCACCAGCAGGTCAAAGTTTTCACCAACACTGTGAAATATCTCAACATATTCACTTGATGTAATGGAACAAAATGTCGTACTGAGTATGTATGACCAAATACCTGCAAACCTAATGACATTCCCCTCAGCCTCAGCTGTATTTTGTGTTTAGTGCTAATTAGCGAATGTGCTATGATGTGTTAGCATTTGGCTCAAAGCACCACTGTGCCTAAGTACAGCCTCATAGAGCTGTTAGCATGACTATTAGTCTTGTTTTCCTATTTATGCTGTTTTAAACCCATTCTTGTCGTTTTAATGTGTTGCATATTGGTCGACTGATTTAAAACACAGCTTGTGTTGCATTTGGTTTTACGTGGGATCCAATCCAAGCCTACTGGACCCGACTCGAGTCTGGGCAGGCCTTCGTGCTTTCTGAAGGCAGGGTTGGCCTGACTTGCATCACAATGTTTTCTTTTCTCAAAACAGCACGTTTGATAAGTTGTGTTTGCATGTTCCCGTGGAAATATTGCGGTCCATAATTTTGGTCTAGAATGATAAACTTACTGAAGTAAAAATTTTGTTTAGCGGTGAAATTAACGTTACTTCCACCCTCTGTCAGACAGCTCTGGAGTATAGACGAATCAACGCCTGAGAAAGCGGAAGTACAGAAGCATCAAGTGGAGAAAACTTGGAGTCAGAGTCTGTACTTGCTCCCTTTTTTTCTCTAACCTTCAACGCATATATAAGCGTGCGAACTCATACGCACGCCCACACACGCGTGCAGACGCAAACACAGGTATACACACACACACACACACACACACGCACACGCACAATGAACACGCATACACAGCCATACCCAACTCCACTCTGCTCATGTGTGAAATGAGCAAGGGTCTTATCTCTTGGAAACACACCACTGAGCCAGAGGAGAAGTAGAGAGAGGGAGACACACAGCGGGAGAGGGGGGAGGAGAAAGATTGAGAGAGAGCGAGGTGTCATGTGGTGTGCATGCTGATGACTGTGGACTTGGGAATCTGCTGCAGACTCTGGAGGTCTGAGGCTGAGCCGTTATCAGGCTTCTGTACCCTCTATTACACCCCTTTGCTGACCTCAGCAAGCTAGCACCACACCCTCCACGCGCAAATACAACCTCGAGCCTAATAATCCCATAAAGGCATGGTCTGATCACACGAGGAGTTGCAAGACCGATAAAGATACATGAACTGTGACAAGGGTCACAAGGGGGTGAGAGCTCGATGTGTTTGATGCAACAAGCCAACAAAGATGAGCCTAAAGGCGTCTATGCTAAAGCATTGTTGTCACAGAGAAGAGCATCAAGTCAAGACAATTTTATTTACATAGACCTATATCACAAAAAAATTTAATTGCCTCAAGGAGCTTCACAATCTGTACAGCATCTTGCCTTAAACTCTTAATTTGGATCTGGAAAAACTCCCCACAAAAAAACAGTGTCCTATTGCCATTACAATGCCGTAGATTAACTCTACGTGCACACTGGTCGTGAATCTCTCGAAAAGAAGTGTCTCCTAAACTTTAAAGTGCCTATAATCGCTATTAAAAACAACGTGAAAGGGGTCACTTGTTGTTATGAACCTACAGAGAATTGTCACCCGAATCGGCAGGTCCCCTCAACTTTACGGCGCTTCATAGTGAGGTTCGGCGCATTGTTTAGCTGCCGGGGGCCACAACTTTACTGCTTTGGTTCACTCGCACCGCTCTCGTAGGCCGCTGTATTCAGAGGAAAAGCTCTGAAAGCCCCACTGCACACGGCCTGCTCAGCACCCAACAGCAGACAGACGCCGTCAGAGACTAGCTGGTGAACATGGCGGCGCATTTTGTGGCTAAAGAGACAGATATTTCCCTCAGGAGTTGGTAAGACACAAAAAAAACTCAAACAGAGCTAAGCGAGAGGGAATGTTGGACTTCCATCATTCATCAGGTGGCCCGAAACACGACTCCAAACGAATGATAATGTTGCTGCACGTGGAAATGAGCAACGGTTTACCAACAAGCTCACCGTATCAACAGTGTTGTACCATCTAGTTTCTGCTGCCTTCAAGTGGCCCAAGGAAAATCAGCAATTACAGGTTTAACACAGACCATAACACGGGCGACTGCTGTTCATTTCCTGTTCCCTGCTTACAGTCAACGCTAGTTTCTTTTAACCATGACCATGATTGTTCCCTGACATTATAGTAGGAATTTGAACCCAAACTGGGATCTTTTTCTATCTTTTTTAACTAATTACTTATGCCCTGCCACCAAGCAACTCGTGCCTACACCTAACCAAAGGTTACCCATAGTCTTGTCAAATCCTGAGATGGATTTACTGACAAATGATGTCGTCCTGCTAGTCGGGGCATCCGGTCAGAAAACACTGGTGTGCGTTATTATTCTGGAGGACAGCTACTAATGATGCATTTTGCTGTTTAATTCGGAGGACTTGTGGACAGGAATGTAGAGAAAGACATTTAAATCACTGGCATGACCGAGTGACTGGGTGCTGAAGTCCAAAATAGGAACACCAAGTGAGGTTTTAAATCGACTTTTGGTGATGCTAGACATTCGAGGACTTGCGAGTTTCTGCATATATTATCTCTGGCATCTCAGGGCTGCTTGAGGCCTCAGTATGCCAGTTTAAACAAAGCGCTTGTCAGATCGTCTGACGGCGCCTGAAACCCTCCTGGGTGCAGAATCGGCGGTTCGGCAGCGTGCCAAAACAAGACCGCAGAAAAAAACCCACGTCCACTTCCCTCAGTGAGTTGCCAGCTGCGAAAGCGAGGGTTTGAACTTCTCACGCGACCGCTTTTTCACTCTGCACCCCAAACGACTTCCACCGCCGACCGCGTGCACAGCCCAGGCGCGGCACCACGACTGCCTTTGAGGAGAGACAGCTCAAAAGCCCCCACTTGTATGTTTTGGACTATAAATACATGAAAACATGAAGTTCTTAGCGAGAGATCTGAGGGTGGCAGTGTGGTGCACCCAGGAGGAGACTATGATGACCCGCCTTTAAGCATGCCATGGTACAACCTAGTTTGATTCACACATTCTGACACCTTTTACATATGCCTCCATAGCTGCGGACGTCCAGAGAGAGCTTTCAAGATGAGAGAGATAAGAGAGCGGCATAGTTGCTAAACCTCTCCAAGTCAAATTAGTGTAAAACTCTGTTGCTCCTTCAAGAACCTAAAGTACTTACTTTACTGCAAATACTCTAAGATGTTTGTTTGGCACCTCAAACCCCCCACCACCCACACACACACACACACACACACACACACACACACACACACAAATAACAGCGTTCTTTCTATGACACCTGAGCTGATTGATAGTGAAGACATTACAAGGTAATTAGAGAAGAAGCAGTCCTTCAAAATGTATGGCCAAATATCTCAATTCGGCACGTTTAGCGATATTATCGTGGTTTGGGTCAAAATAAGCTCTTTCAAAAGGTACTGAATGCTGGCTTTGTTCCATGGGCTGTATTCAACAGAGGCAGCCTGAGAATGCACTCTAAGGGTGGAGTGGTGGTGCCATCGAAAAGAACGCCGCGCGTCATTTTGGACGCAAATGATGGTTAATGCGACGGGTCGAGGTCAGGAGCCTGTCGGAGGAGAATGCACTCACGTTTGCCAATAATACCAGATGCTTCAATTGATCCCCTGTCCTCGCACTGGATCACCGCCTGCCTCTGCAGGATTCCTGCTGAAGACTGGCTGCCTTCTGCGGCCCTCTAACACCGCCCTGTGGTAAATGTGAGGCACTGCGAGTTCAAAGTGAGTGCAGCTCACGGAATCACTGGCTCTCGGACTCCACCACCATGCTCAAGACACCGAAGGAGGGGATGTCTTTTGGGAGACTGCTACTAAATGGACTTCGTGGTGTGGTCGCTTACTCCGCCGCTGAACTTTGAACTTCAAAATGATGAGGTTTTATTATCAGTTGTACTGTCTTTGTCCTACATAGATATTACTTTTCGTTACCCTACATTTTCTATCAATAACAACAAATCGTTTCCTTGTGTTGTACAAAATGAGCATGGGCATGCGTCATTTCCAGCTGCCTGGGTAGGAACGACGAGTCGCAACCTGGCAACCTGGTTGCAAATCTACATTGTGCAGTGGCTGGATTTTCTTTTTTCATCCAAATGGTTAAAGGAGGCTTGATGAATTCAGGACATTTTTATCAAACAGCTGTGACTCAACGCCCTTCTGAGTGTTTCAAAGGTCGTGGAAAAACGGACGCTTGGTGCAGCTCTGCAGACGTAACTGAGTAGTTAAAGTTGCCTTTTTGTTTAACCAGCAAGTCCACGCCGGGGGGGAAAAAATCAGCTTGATATGGAATCAGTTCTGAACTTTGCCCTGCAATGGGCCGCCGGTCCAGGGCGCTTATCTGCCTGCCACCCACTGCATGCTGGGATAGGTTCCAGCGCCCAATGACCATGTGTAGGAAGAAGCAGACGTTCGAATCGAGCACATGGCTTTGTTTAGTTAATGAATTCGCACCGGTCCGAGCGTGACCACACCGCCCTGTCAGTTGCAGTCTGCTTTGAGCAGCCGCACTAAGCAGCACAATAAGTGCTGGTTTTTTTCCCCCAAGGGCACCTGGAGGGATAACTGTGGCGAACACCTCGTGACAGAACGTTATGGAGGCTAAACCGGTTGCCTCATATATACCCAGAGGCATGTTTTACTGACTCGATATAGAAACATGTTAAACATGTAAGCTTTTTTTTCCCCCCAGCCGCCGTGTTTGGTGGAAAGCGATAAGATCCGCTGAGCCTGCTGCCTGGACTTTTCCTCCAACACACAGGCGGCAGGGTTGAATTGATAGGACTTTTTGAAGCCCAACAGTGCTACAGATTCGCCTTTTGAAAAAGAATTAGGGCTGGGTATCGAACCTGCATGCCCTGTGAGCACCAACTGGAAAGTAGCCGAAGCAACAAGTATAAAAACGTGGCGAAAGCTGGCACTAAACGCTTGGTCATATCCTTAGTCGTGTTTCCCTATTCTTGGTAAGATAGCTCTTGATTTAAATCATACTTTTTGATCATTTTGGACTGCGTTTTATTTCAGACGGCCACTTCACAGACAAAAAGCAATTAGACACTGATAAACCTTTGTCTCATTTTAATGGTTATGCAAAGGATTTTTTTGAAAAACATGCATATTTGCTTTTTAAAGATAATGATGAACGGTTTGGTTTTGGTAATAAAACTCGTACTGTAACAGCCCTGGCACTGACAAATGTCAAGCACTGCCCCACTTGTGGCATATTGATAAGACTGAGGCACTGGGACTCGTGGAATTCTTTTTCTAAACATCCTAAAGGGCTCACGTGAAACCCTCCTAACTGCACAAACACATTGTCAGTCGCTCGTTTCAGCTGATGAAGACCGCGGGTTCACGGGGGGTGAGATTCGTAATGCGGAGCCTCAAGTCAATGCCAAAAATCGGGAAACCAAAAAGGGAAACGTCGACATTCAGTCAAACATGATGGAATCATGAATCGGATATTCACTTTACAAACAGTCTTATTTTATGTCATTCGTATTTGAGTTGAGATTGGTATCCTGGTTCAAACCCAAAAATACGAGTGTTGTTGTGGCTTTTCCCCCCTGTGTAGAAAGCAGGCTCTTTATGTCATGCCTCTCGTGACAGGCCTGGGGTTTTCGTTCGTGCCTAAGAGAAAACACCAAGTAGGTGTTCCCACTCAAGCTGCCTGATTAGGCCTCTTTGGGCAGAGTGTGCTTGATTGGCGGCTCGCTGTCATCTTAATTCATTGATTAATATTGCCATCAGTGGTACTAGTTTATAGAGATTGGTGACCGCACGTAATTCTTCTCAGCATAGCTCAGCCCAACTTCAGCCTACGTCCAAAATCACTCCCTGCTCTCTGCCCTTTTTACTTGAGTGTCCGGAGTCTAAGTGTACGTTTTATGCACTATAGTGCCCTTAACAACTTCTAACAATGAAAAGAAAAAATAGTGTCCATGGCAAGTACTCGCATGTACTGCTCGCTAGAGAGTAAATTATGAAGTGGCCTCCGTAGGGAGTAGTGAATCAGTGATTTTGGACACAGCTTAGAGGTCCAATAAGCCTTGCATGAGTGCTATTGTAGTATGCAGAGTCCCTTTCTGTTATCTAGTTTATATTTAATCTTTTCTTTAGTTAAAATGTTTTGCTGAAATGATCTCGAGTCATAAATTGCAGGGTTGTGGAAAATGACAAAAGGACATTGGGTGTCCCCGTGGAAAAGTGACACCGTCCAGACAGACCGCTCTCTGGTGCATGTTCCCCACATGCGCTCAGTCATTCAGACAGACCATTAGCCCTCATTATCTCCCACCGGTCAGCCTCTCAAATGAGCAGCAGCAGCAGCGCCAGAGGGAGGGGGAAAGGAAAGGGGCCCGAGCAGGCGACGAGAAAAGGGCGAGCGTGGACCATTAAAACGTGACTCAGCTGTCGGAAAACCTCAAGCCGCCACCACGGCTTCTCTCGGCCTGACACGGCAGCGCAGAGCCGACTGGTGCCGTCGGACCCCAAACAAACACAGATGTGTGCCTTCATGACGAAGCAATAAATAAATTAGGCAGCAAATGTGTGTGTGTGTGTGTGTGTGGGGGGGGGGGGGGGGGGGGGGGAGCCCCTTCTCCCCCCAGGGAGAAAAAGGAAATTTT